>CM055959.1:32160246-33372412 GCA_029490685.1 Schizonepeta tenuifolia
GAAAAAGACAAATCAGAATTTGCCAAAAGCACTAGCTAAGAAGACATTTCCTCCTCCCATGACTCAGGGAACCAATCAGATTGCTCACAGACTGATTGAGATGGAAGTCGAGAGGCTTACTATCAAGCTGAATACTGACTCAGTCCAAAATCCCGACAACTTTCTGAAGATCAAGAGGCACTTCTACGAAAACTATGGACAGAAGCTCAAAGAAGATCAAGAAAAGAAGAATTAATGTTGCGAAGAGAAGATAGTACAATTGATGCAATTAGTTTTTGTTGTTTTGAATTCTTAATTTCAGTTGCAATGTAATCTCCCTTCTTATTACCTTGAATGATAAGATGTGGTTTTTAATCAATCGTTTTAAATTTTATCTTGTGCTAATTTCTTTCTTTAAAGACTAGAATTGAGTTTATCTTTTAGTCTTCTTGATATCAGTTTATGGTATCAGTTAGGAAAGTTAGGTGATGTTAGTTTAGAGTTTTGGTATCATCAAAAAAGGGAAAATTGTTGGGAAAATTAGTAAAAGGTTTTGAACGATTCCAAAACCCCAACTGAGTAGATGAATGCCTTTAGTCTGATCTTAGCTAGAGCTCACTGTTTGAGCATAGGGATTTTATCTTTACAGGTTTCAAGCAGAAGACGTCAGCCTGACTGAAGAAGGAAGTTCGTGAAAAACTCAACTAAGACCCAAACTCAATTGAGACCCAAATTCAGTTGAAACCCAAACTCAGCTAACCCTCAAACTCAGGTGAGATCTCAACCTCAGCTATAGTACGGACTCAGTTAGACAGCAGCTCAGTTGACTCCTCAACTAACCCACGCAGCTGAAGGCATACAGTTCTAGCGTGAAGAGAAGTTATGTTGAAGTCAGTCGTCACAATGCGGAGAAGAGAAGACTTTGAAGATGTTGAAGGTAGAAGAGTTGCAGTCCATATTCAAATCTACTCAGAAGCACAAGTCAGCTGGAGAAATTACCTTAAATGGGCCGACAACAGCGACGTGCAAAAAACGACGCTCGCAGTTTCTATTTTAGGAAAGTTTCCAGAAAAGAAGGTGGAGTGTCATGCTTTTGGCATAGATCAAACGGCTCTTTCCAACACCTAGTTTGATCCCCCTTTATACATAGAGGTCTCCATACTTAAGCTTAATGACACAAATTGACAAAAATAGGCGTAAGAGTTGAGAGAAAAGAAAAAGGTGAAGTAGCGGTATCAGGAGACCACCTCTCTCCTCAGCAAGAAGACCTTAGGCGAAGTCCAGTCGAAGTAGAGTTTGAACACCTCCTCCTGTTCTTCCATCTAGCCTCTCGAAAAGCCTTTTCTTTGATTGAGTCTAGAGTTTTGCTTAATTTGTGTCCCAACAGACTCTCTCCCAAGGATCCAGTCAATAGCCTTAGGAAGAAGCCTCTATTTCCTTCAGTGTTGAAGGCTTCGTAGTTGGAAAAATCCCCAACCCCCAACCCTTAGGTTCGACTTTGAACCTGGAATCAAAGTCACTAGGTCCCTTTGAACCCGTAATCAAAGACCAAGTCCCCTAGAACTCAGAATCCAAGACTAGGTCCCTTAGAACTCGGAATCTAAGACCAGGCTGTGCACTTGCCCGAAAAGTGTTGTAAGGTCTTGTTCCAACCCGTAATCGAACAGGTTAGGTTTGCTTGGAACCCATAATCCTAGTGGGGCATTTGGTAAGTACGCTTAAGCTTATCTAGTGGATTATTTCCCCGAAAAGAAAATCGTAGACGTAGGAGGTTGATCTCTGAACCACGTTAAAATACTGTGTACTTTACCTTCTGCATTTACATTCAGTTTACCTAACCAACTGACCCAGCATATTGCATACAAATCGCATCTTTATCAAACTGCACTAATTTGGGAACTTGACCTTCCCTGTTTTCACAAAGGTTTCAGTTATTGTAACGAGTCTAAACTCCACCAACTTCCGCAACGCAAAACTTTCTAAAACCTCAGTTGGTACACACAACCGACCTTTAGGCATAAGAGCCAGTTGTGCCTCCAATCGTGTGATCAGCTCCAACTGAACAACTCAGTTGTAGAGCAGCTCAAACTAACTTTTCCAGTTGTCGAGCCAACTGACCTGAGCAGTTCAACTCAGTGAAAAGACTTTGAGCAAAACGAAAATTGCTACTGGTGTATTCCCCCTCCCCATACAATAGATTCTCGTTACCGGGACCATCACATAATAATTAATGTCTATTAGTATTATTTTAAAAAACATCGAGATGATTCAAATTTAAAGAATAATCATTTTGTTTAAAAATAATTGTTAATTTGTAAAAAAAAAAAATATCGAATGTTGACTAAAAAACTAATGCACTATAGCTTGAAAGAAAAGTTATCTGCTAATTATCTATTGTTATATACCCAACCGATGTTTATACGGTAGAAATCTCTAATTATTATTATTATTATTATTATTATTATTATTATTATTATTATTATTATTATTATTATTATATTATTATTATAGTATGATATTTTCAAATATTCTATTATTAATAATAAATTTTTCTATCCCAACGCCGCTTTTTAGTAAGACTTCACTGTTGGACACTTTATATAAATACTTGAAATCAATATATGTTTTATCAAGCTGCAACCAAAAAGTAGTTCAACCATTGATTAATTATGTTTTTTCTATTATAATATTATGTTTTTTTCTATTATTACTTTTTTTTGCACAACCAATTTTAGTTTAGCCAATGATTAATTAACCAAAAAATAGTCTAATTTTTATTTAAAATTTGATTTTGTCAACTGTTAAATTATCAATATTAGGTTTTTACATTTGATTATTCGAGTATATCATACACTCATAGTTAACCTACATTATTCTAATGAAATTGGAAGAGATGATTCAAACTTAAATTAAAATTTTATTTTGATGACATCAGTAGTTCTAAGCTACCAAAGAGAATCTTTATAAAAGACATTGTTTTTATTGTTTTAACTGTATTTGTTTTATTGTTTTACTCTGAGTTATATGTCAATTTGTTATCTTTCATTTTATTCATAATATTAATTTAATCATAACTGTATAATAGTTCTCTATTGATACCCTGCTCATTTCTTCGTTAACTTAGACGCCAAATCGGAATTGGTTTATTCGTATATAAAGAACTTTGCAAAAAAAAAAAGTTCTAGGTTAGGTGTACCAAGGCTAAAAACATAGGGATTTAGGGTTTTAAACGGACATCAAAGGTGGGTTAATTAAAAATTAACAGGCGAAAAATGGCAAAAAAGGGTCCCTTCAGATCTAAACAATCTTGTTTTTTTGAACATGAAGAAATAAAGAAGCCATTGCAATTGCCGGAAATACTAGGCCTACTAAAGGCACAAAAATAGCAATAACTGCATGCATTGCACGGTGAATGTGAAGAAGTAAGCCATTATCTCGGCAATAATGAGACAAACTGGTATTTGCGGTGAATCCTCCTGTTAAATAGTCATGCATTACGATAGGAACTCCCAATTCTCTAGCAAATACAGCTCTTTTGATCATCTCTTCCCATGTACCCGCAGTAGCATTCAAGTAATGCCCTTTAATTTCACCAGTTTCAGCCTGTGATTTATAAATTGCTTCGGCACAAAACAAGAAGCGGTCTCTCCAACGCATAAATGGCTGCGAGTTCACGTTCTCATCATCTTTGGTAAAATCAAGTCCACCGCGAAGACATTCATAAACCGCTCTACCATAGTTTTTAGCAGATAACCCCAATTTAGGTTTAATAGTACAACCTAACCATTAATTTTTTAATTTATTTCACAAAATTATAATTGACTTTGGCCAAGATAATAATTGATTTTGGCCAATTAATAGTTTAATATGTAATACAAATTTTGATTTAATTAGACCACCTTAAAATATGTTTTTTTCCAAATGACTTATTTAATGTTTAATAATTAATTCATTTTTTATTAATATCTACGCAATGCATATTTAGTCAGAGAAAGATCAAATTGTAAATTGAAAAAAAAAAAAAGAGATACAGTAATTTAGAGTTAATTATGAGCTAAAAACTTATTTCTAGATTTCTTTGTTGAATTTTGTAATTAATTTAACTAATTATTAAGTTGCTTATATTAATTTGTTTAATTTAATAGATTATTAGGAAACGAGTGAATTTCGTAAGACATCTTATTTTTAATATATTAGAAATACTAAAATATTGCATCTATAATCTAGCTATAAGACAGAAGGAAAATTATGAAGATAATAACTAAAAAAAATAAAAAGGAAATTATGATATCACATGAAATTTATAATTGTATTCACTAATCGGAGAACTTATATAAAAAGAGTAGTGGTTTCTATAAAAATTAAGTTTTGCCAAATAAATAACTTTTGTATATCTTTGGACGAGATGATTAAAACTTGACATGGTTAATAATAAGTTGCAAAGCGAAAGAGATCTCAAATGACGAGATGAACACATGTGCACAATAATTAACATCGTATATGATAAATCTTTGACAAATTGTGAGAGAATACTTTTACATAACTTTGAAGGAGCGAATGATGATGATATTTGAGATACTGTAGCTACACTTGAGGAGAAACTATTAATGAGGTTTTGAAATTTATGGGAAGGTACACAAAATAGTGATTTCTTAAAATTGATGTTGTTTTTAAAATCAAGCTTACTAAAATTTACTTTGTACTTTAACACTTTTTCTTACAGATAAAGGAAATAGAATAAAATCGAAGAAACAATCTTATTGGTATATTTTTAATAATAATGATGGTCTCGGTAACGAGTAACTGGTGTATAGCGCGCGCGGGGGGGGGGGGGGGGGAGGGGGGGGGGGGGGGAGGGGAGGAGGATACATCAGTAGCAATTTTCATTTTGCTTAACGTCTTTTCACTGAGATATACTGTCCGAGACAGTTTACTCAATCAAGATTCTGACTATCGTTGGAACCTATCCTTGAAATCACAAAGGCAATAACATGGTTAGCCAATGCTAACACATAATCACACTAAACCGTGAATTGCATATATAAACAATATAGCTCATATATCTTTTCATAAAACTCACATAGATAAAACATGTAACTTGTGCAATTAATTTACATATATGAATCATATAGCTTGCACATTAGTATAAAACATACCTTGAAGTCGAGGCAGCGCAGAGTCTCGAATGACTCAGCTCTTAATACTCTCATATTAAATAATTAAACCTCAAAGCAAGTCTATAGGAACGTAGACTTGCTCTGATACCACTAAATGTAACACCCTAATTTCTAACTTAACTATAACCATATTTTTACCAAGAAATATGTTGCAGCGGAAACCAGAACATGCAAATCAACTCACTAAATCCTTACCGAGTTACCTCAACTAAATAACATAAGTTCATAGAGTTAATTATTTTACACCAAAAATAACACATAGTATATATTGAGGAGCTATTTTACAAATCAGATGTTGAAATTAAAGAAAAAACTTAACCACACAATTCCTACATTTAATAGCCTGGCATGCTTTATAAGATTTAAAGAAGTGCTTTTACACTACACAACCAATTAAAAAAATAAATCATACAGTATCAATGATATAATCGGATGTCTTATAAATTTACATTTAAACATTTACTAGTTGCTAAAGTTATTAATTGATAATCTGAATTGATACAATAGATACATAAATTAACTTGAATTGAAACTTACCAACTGTAAATAAACGAAAACAGATTCATATACATGCAACCTATATATTTATATAAACAATGTCATATCATTGTGTTCAAGATATAATTGAATGCTTGTAAATAAGATAATATGTCTTAACGAAAACAAACCATAATAATAGAGTAATAGTCCTAACTAACTAAGAAAAGTGTTGTACGAAATACGATAACCAAGAAGTGCAAAGGAAGAATCTGAGAGGGGTGAGTATATCAAAATATACCTAGTGAGAGAACATGCAATTATCCATATATATTTAAACGTGTAAATATATCATATCATCATAAACATATGAAACATGGTGCATGAGATTTAAATCTCAACTTGAACCTATAGGGTTTTATTCCTTTTACGTGAACATATACGTGTAGGGATGTATCCCTTTAACGTAAACATGTAGGGCTGTGTTCCTTTAACTTGAACGCATAGGGCTGTATCCCTTTAATGTTAACATATAGGGTTGTATCCCTTTAACTTGAATATATGTATAGGGTTGTATCCCTTTAACATAAACATATAGCTAGAGTTGTATCCCTTTAGCTTGAACATGAGCACACGTTAATCAAATGTAATACCCTGGATAATTTCTACTGTCTTAAAAATTTAAAATTAATAATAATTATGGCTTTGCACGCCTAAGATCATGAAATTAAATTCTAAGACTAACGGTGAAATCCGTTTCCGAAAATAAATTACGGAAGTCAGTCAGATGACTACTGTATTAGGGTTTTCGCGTACGAAAACTTTTTAGTTCTAGAACTCACGAAAAACCGTCGAACTTTACATTCACTTTTTCTTCGATACGAGTTCACCGGAGAAAGTTAGTTTTTTATTTTCCGGATAAAATTTGGACTGTGATGTCCCGAGTTTTTGTCGGATTTTAGAAATTAAATTATACTTTTTAAGTATGTAAAATATTTCGGATTTAGTGGTCGAATTAGATTTTGACGAAAACGTAACCGACTACATTTTTAATTGCTCGATTTTTATTACGTCGTATCGAGTCCGAAAACGCGATTTTTCTCCAAAAATATCATCACAACCGCCACCTTGCATGGGTGACTCAAGTTCTTAAGTTAGTTCCATAACTTTACACCTATTAAGTTGTAGATATTATTTCTTTCTCACTTAGTCATCCACCTTCTCCTCCAAGCCTTCCAAACCGCCACCACCATCCATCATTTCCTCTCTCACTTTGTTCTTCATTTCTTCCATGGGAGACTTCAAGCTTTTGCAAGGAATTTCATCATAGATCACACATCATCCATCCACTTCCAATTCTAATTACATAATCTTCAAGGTAATTACTTGATCTCTAATCCTATCCAATTAGAATTTTAATTCTCCTATTTTTGTCCATGACCGAAAATCTCTAGGAATTGTTGTAGGATGTTTCAAGTTTTAATTCATGTAATTAGATGGATAGAAATTGATTTCTATGGTTGAATTAGAGAAGAAATCAAAAACTCCTATGTTTATGTAAGGACCGAAAATTAGGGGTTTAATGATATGATGTTATAATCTTGATTAATTGATAAATTAAGTATTGGGGATGGATTAATTGATGATTAGATGCAAGGGAATTTAATTATTCCAAAATAAAAAGGGACCGAAAATTTCTAGGTTAGGGTTTGAGATTGGAATTTAATTTATGATGTTGGAAGTATGTTATAACATAGTATTAGATGAATTAGTGTTTAATTATGAAGTCGAAAATCGATAATTGAAGAAATAGATCAAGTATGAGTGAATTTGTAAAATGTAGTAAGTAGTGGATGGAACTAATAAGAATTTGGTGTAGTATATGTTATGATTTGCATAAGATGATAATAGAAATGAGATGTAGTATGTTTGAGGATGATTGTATAATTTATTGGAATTTTTCTAAAAATAAAATGAAAAACGTAAGAGACGAAAGCTCGTCGATAAGTCGAGATTAGTTAATGATTTGAGGATGTGAATTCCGTATTAATGAATCTTGATAGATGTTGAATCATATTGTAGAATTAGAACGAATTCTAATAATGTTGGAAATTTCATAAGAGACGAAGAATCGAACGTTAGTATCGTTAGAAAAGACGAATAAGAAAAATAATTGGATATTAATGATCGATATTGTTAAATGAACAAGTTTGTAGTTGACGACATGTTCATCCGAGTTATGAGATGATGAGTTATAGTTGTGAACGAGAAGTAGAAATTAAATTAGAAATTTGTTTTGGTATAGTACTTGTGTAGTTTGAAAGACGAAGAATTAATCGTTGTGTTTGTGGTCGAGAAATAAAAAGGAGCTCATCACGTATGAGGATACGTGTTAACTGCCTTGGGTCAGTAATTTCGTAGAAAATAAGGTGGAATAATATAAGTCGAACCTAGGAAGTCGTACGCCGAGTTATCAAGCCCTAGGGTTACACTCGGACTGTTTTGCGACGTTCCACGGAAACTGTCATATCTCCTAGCTCGCTTAACGAAATCGAGATCCGTAAATTGGAGAGTAAACTAGACTTCCGTGGCTTTCTTATGGTACAGAGCACGTCCCCTGTTTCAAAATCTCCTGTTCTGGGTGAACTTACTGATCTGAACAGTAATTTCCAAAACTTAGATTCTTAAGTTGAATTCTTTTCAACTTGTTTCCTTTTGATCTTATAAGTCGTTGTAAGCAATCGACTTTCGTTTTTACCGATATAAGTGTCAGGTACAGAATCGATTGAGTTCTAAATGAGATGCGCTCGAGTCTCGTTTCCGTTTAACTAAAAGAATCTAGTTTAGCATGCAAATGCCTAAAAAGCTTAAAAGACTAATTCGATTTCGTTTTCGGTTTCCGTTTTCCTTATCGTCTCAACGACTTATCGAAGTTTTGTTATTTACGATGAAAGGGAGAAATCAACACCGAGGATAGGACAGAAGACCAGAGACGGAAGCACGTGTGTTAGTTCTGTAACCAATCGAGGTGGACTTTTATATATATCAAACAAAATGTGGGTTTTTCCACAAATCGAAAGTGATATTTATAGCTTTGATAACTGTGTTTATCAAAAGTGATTATCAGGCATAAACTGTTTTATATTTTATGTGAGTTCTCTTGTACCCTTCTGAGTTAGCCGACCTGTTATCCAGAATTTATTAGTTAACCGACTTGTTAACTAAAACGATCGGACTTTGAGTTAGCCGACTTGCTTTCCAAAGTTAGTGTACACAGTAGCCTGTGGTGTATGTGGTATCTTGTTGAGGGGTAACCAGCCACGGTGATTCTTATTTGGCAAGATTGAACGTAACATCTGTCAGAAAAAAATGCTTGGCCAAGCTAAATTGTGAAAATGATAAGAAAATGTTTTAGTAGACACGGGCATTTTGAAAGAAAACCCCGATGTGCTATAGAGATAAGAATGTCTGATTTATCAATACTTATTATATGTTTTAGGCAAAGTGCCCACTAAGTGTTTTATGTACTTAGCCCTGCATATGTTTTCTAAATGTGCAGGTTAAGCGACGGAAGCGGTGATGGTTGAGTAGGATTGTGATAGGAAAGAAGAACAGAGTCACATTCTACGTTTATTCCGCTGCCAAACTCTAAACCCTTTTGTATTATCTTGTATATAACTCTGTAGTCTAAGTTCTGTACTATAACTTAGTTTGCTTTTGGAGAACATGTCGAGTGATCCTTCGAGATCAACTCTTTCTTTATCTAATGAAGTCAGGTTCATAGAAGTATTGTGTCATTTAATGTATGTTTATTTCTTTCATCCCCTTTCTTCCCCCGCTTCTTTAATCCAATCCCAGTCGCACCCCGACTTCTGTCGTCCCTCGGGATTTGGGGTTGTGACATCAAATATTAAATATTAACACATAAAAACATACATCAATAATTAAACAACGTGCATAGTTCTCTCACCTTAAATCTTGACTTGAAGAAACTTGAGAGAAGAATTCGATGAAAACCAAAAGCATTGGCTAAATTCCTAAACCTCAATACTTTTCAAAGACATAATGATGTGGATTTTCATACAATGAAATTTGACCCCTATTTATCAATGTAAAAACGTGATTTGGATAACTAAAGGTATCGAGAAATCCATCACTAATGGATACGTATAAACAAAGAAGTCTATAAAACTATATTAAATTAAACAATATGGATTTAAGTGACGAAAATTATAGATAAAATTATAGAGAATTATTTTAATATTTAATAAAGAAATCTATTTGCACTATGGATTTAAGTGACGAAATTTCTTTAACCCTTATTATAAACTCTTTTGGAACAAGAAAGACTTATTGAGAAAATGCAAGTCCTTAAATCAATTGATGTCTTGATTTTTGAAGAACATGTGATAAGGTTTTGGGGAAAATAGCTTATTCTTTCAATAAATCTAATCGTACCGAAATTAATAAGATCAAAACTTCTTCTATATTTTTTCTTTTATTTACTTGCTCCACAACAACAATATTAAAAACATTAAAACTATTAGTTTTTTTTAATACTATATGTCTTGAATAAAATTCTACGTAAGAATTCTAAGGTAATATCTTTTAACCATAGTCAGTTTAGTTGAGTTTTGACTCCATTGCTCAGCTGAACTGAATGGGAAGGTAATATCTTTTAACCATAGTCAGTTCAGTTGAGTTTTGACTTCATTGCTCAGCTGAACTGAATGGGAAGGCGAATTCGCTCAGTTCTCCTCAAGTTGAGATTCCCGCTCAATTTGTGATCTCCATCTTCATGGCTTCTTATTCGGTTGGGTGAGCAATCCAAGGAGTTGACACAGTATCTTGAATCGACCTTCCACCAACGGCTTTGTGAAGATATCAGCTCTCTGAATGTTAATGTGAATTTTCTCAACAATGACATCCTTCTTTTCAACATGATCACGGATAAAGTGATGTCGAATGTCAATGTGCTTAGTCCTGAAGTTGTGAATTGGATTCACCGTGATGGCTATAGCACTTGAGCTATTACAGAAGATGGGTACCTGGCCAGTCTCCACTTCATAGTCTCTCAGCTGCTGCTTCAGCCAGAGGATTTGCATACAACAGCTTCCAGCTGCAATATACTCTGACTCAGCTGTGGAGGTGGCGATGCATAATTGCTTCTTCGAGAACTAGGAAACTAATGTGCTTCCTAGGAACTGACAATGTCTAGAGGTTGATTTCCTATTCAACTCGTTCTCCGGCTAAGGACTGCGTCTGAGTAGCCGTTCAGTTCGATGTTATCATCAGTTGGGTACCACAGTCCCATGTGGATTGATCCCTTGAGGTACTTAATGATATCCTTTGTTGCGTGTTAGTTAGCTTCCCTAAGCTCAACCTGAAATCTTGTACATACCCCCAACTGTGTAGGAAATGTCTGGTCGACTAGCAATTAGATACAACAGCGAACTGATGATCTCTTTGTACATCTTAGCATCATCGAGCTTCCCTTCCTGGCCCGGGTCGATCTTCCAATTTGTATTCATCGGGATCTTTGTCGTTCGGCTAGAGGTTAGTCCAAATTTAGAGATCAACTTCTTTGTGTACTTTGACTGATTAATGACAATTCCTTCTGGCGACTACTTCGCCTGCAGCCCAAGGAAATAATTCATCTCTCCCCATCATGGATATCTCAAACTTTTCCTTCATGAATTGGGAGAACCTCTTGCACAGATCTTCGGATTTGGATCCAAAGATGATATCGTCGACATAGATTTGCACCACCAGGATGTCTCCTCCAACTTTGATGGTGAAAAGGGTCTTGTCAACTAAACCTTGAATGAAACCTGATTCGAGTACAAAGCCACACAAGGTTTCATACCATGTGCGCGGAGCCTGTTTCAGTCCATATAAGGCTTTTTTCAGCTTAATAGACTCTGTCGTCACCAGTTTTTGAAATCGGGAGGTTGTGCTACATAAACATCTTCTTTGATGTCTTCATTGTGAAACGCACACTTCACGTTCATTCTGATAGACTTTGAACTTGTGGTGAGCGGCGTAGGCTAAAAAAATCTAAATTGCTTCCAGACGAGCAACTGGAGCGAAGGAATCCTCGATGTCTATTCCTTCTTGCTGGCAGTAACCTTGAGCTACCAGTCTAGCCTTGTTTCTCACAACACACCCAATGGCGTCACGCTTATTTTCGAAGATCCACTTCATGCCAATTACCTTGACCCCCTCAAGTCTTTCAACAAGTTCCCATACACCGTTTCTGAGAAACGCGTTGAGCTCTTCTTGCATGGCTTGAGTTCAGTGGATGCATCCTAAAGCTTCCAAAATGTTTTTGGGTTCAGGCACATCTGCCACAAAGCATGGATCATGTTAACATCTCCTGCCTATTCCAACTTTCCTAGTATCCTGAGCTCGTCAGCATACTGTGTTTCCAAAGTTGGTTCATCATCAGCTGAGGTTCCTGACTGAGTCGGAACCTAAGCTGAGGAATCTACAACTTGAGCTGATCTTCTGGTTCGGACGCTGGCCTGCAGGTTTCCTATCACGGGATCATAACGTGGTCTTCATACCATCATTTGTGCTTCCTTGCTTGCTTAGCTGATTCGAGCATCGTGATGGAAAAGTCCGGTCTTGGAGATGTTGGAGGTGCCGATCTTGGTGAACTTGCTTCTGGTGCAATTCCATCCTCAGTTGGAGTTAAGGGATGAACTGGGGAGCTGGCTGATCTTGGACTGAGATGTTCTAGACCTGACGACTGCTCAGTTGATGCTCTTGATTGAGCTTCAATTGTGGTTGGCACTTGGTCAGTTGACTCTAAAGTTCCCCCTTGAGCTGAGGGCGTGATCTTTAGTTTCATCGTCAGAAGAATATTCTTCTTCGACTTCAGCTGACCAAACAAGCGGCTTTGGTAGATTCTTCAATCTTTGAGCTTGAGATCTTGTCTCAGCTGGCTGGGCCGGTGCACTTCCTTTAGCATGTTCCCTGCACTCAAAAGCAGATTCATCAAACAACACATGAGGTGTTATCTCCATAATTTTGGAGCTGGAGTTGAAAATTCTGTAAGCTTTTATCTTCACAGCATATCCTAAAAATATGCCTTTGACGAAGGTTTTTCAACTGAGCTTTCCCATTGTTATGGATGTAACACTAAGAACCAAACACACGAAAGTAGGAAATGTTTGGTTTTCTGTTTCTCTACAGCTCGTATGGAGTCTTTCCTTGTCTTTCATGAGAAGGGATCGGTTCTGCATATAACACACTGTGTTGACAGCTTCTGCCCAAAATCTCTTTGGTAGGGTTGAGCTGGTGAGCATGCAAGTTGCTTCATCCTTCAACGTTTGATTTCTCCTTTCAACTACTCCATTATGCTGTGGAGTCCTTGCAGCTGAGGTCTGGTGAGTTATGTCTTTCTTCTTGCAATACTCAATGATGGATTCATTGAGGAACTCAGTTGCGTGATAAGATCTAATGGAGACAATAGATTTTCCTTGCTATTTACAAGTCTATCCATCAGTTTAGGCAACTCTTCTCTCATCTCATTCTTGTGCGCGATCACCCATGTATACCTCGAGTAGTCATCAGTAACTGCGAGGGTGTACTTATTTTCACTCACACTTTTTAGGGTTACCGGACCGAACAGATCCATGTGGATCAGTTGCAGAACTTGATTCGTTGATAGCGTCAGTTTAAGATGAAATGATACTCTAGCCAACTTTCCGAGCTGACAGGCACTGCAGTGGTACATCGGACTGAACTTCAAGTCCGGTATTCCAAGTTCCTGTTGTTGGCAAGCTAGCTTGTTCATGGTTTTGAAGCTGAGCTACTCGATTAGTCTGTGTGATAGACTCCACCTGATGAAAATCGTCTACCATATAGAAGAACTTGCTTGGTCTTGACGTCTTTCACCCTGAACAGTTGGCCAGCGGAGAGCAAGTTATGCTTCAATTCATCTACCAATGACACATTTTTTATAGACACAAGATGTGTTTCGAATGTACCGGATCCTTTGGTTTTTCCTTGAGAGTCATCACCAAAGGTTACAATACATCCTTCTTGAAGCTTGATGTGTGTGAGAAGATTCCTCTGGAGTGTCATGTGTCTAGAACATCCGTTGTCTAACACCCAGACAAATTTGGTGGCTCTTCTCTTTCTCAGTTCATCTAGGTCCTCTTCAGTTGACTCTTCAGGCAAAGCCATGAAGCACTGCTCTTTTCTAACTGGACTGGATGGCGAGTCAATTTCTTCTCCTTTTGACTCGGAGAACAAGTTGGTATCCTCGATGTCTTCCTCAACAATCATAGCCTTGGATTTCTCCTTGGCTTTTCCTCGGAGGGCTTCCTTTTTCTTTAAGGAGAGGTCAGGACAGTTGGCGTTGAAATGTCCTGGCTTTCCATACTCAAAAGCAGCCTTTCCTTTGATTCTTTGAGGATGGATAAATTGAGCACCGCCTACTCTAGTTGATCCTCTTGTGCTTCTCAATCCTGGAGTTTAACTTCTCGATCCATGAGGGTCAGGTGAACTTGGACCTGCCCGATTCAGCTCGAAGCGCTATGGACTTGGCAGCTGAGCCTTACTCGGTTGCAAGGCTTCAGTCGAAGGATATCATACTAATTTGCCTTGAGCACGGAGAACAACTTCTCAATTGTCATTGAATTGAGGTCACTCTAATTTTGGTGGATAACTTTATAGACCGTCCAGTCTTCGCCTAGCGCGGAGAGAACCTTGAGGTTCATCTCGCGCAGAGAGTATTTCCCACATCCTGTGATGTCTGGCAGTCAGAGTCATCTTCATGGGAAAATTCCAAGTGGGATAATCATCCACGGAGAACTCCGGTAAGCTTCCCAGCAATGTCGGGTTCATCTTTCTTGTACACCACATGAGACAGACAAAATGATATGTAGCAGAATGCACTAATTAATTTCAGAAAAAATTTGTTCAGTTGACCACTGAAAGATATACTCGACGCACACCTTGTGAATCACAAATAGCAGTTTTTGAACCACTGCTCTGATACCACTTGATGGTCCCGGTAACGAGTAACTGATGTATAGGGGGGTGGGGGAAATACACCAGTAGCAATGTTCATTTTGCTTAACGTCTTTTCATTGAGATATACTGCTCAGGACAGTTGGAGTAACTCTTCAACTGAGTTGCTCAGTTGGAGCTAATCACAGAGTTGGTTGCTCAGCTAGCTCCCATGCCTGAAGTACAACTGAATGCACCAACTGAGGTTTTAAACAGTTTTGCAATGCGGAAGATGGTGGAAATTAGACTCGTTACAAAACTGAAACCTTTGTGAAATGGGAAGGTTAAGCTCCGAAATTAGTGCAGTGTACATGCTAGGTCAGATGGTTAGGTATTGAATTTAAAATACTAAATGTAAATTATAGAAAATAAGTACACAGTATTTTAACGTGGTTCGGAGATCCACCTTCTACGTCCATGACTTCTTTTTTGGGGAAGTAATCCACTAGATAAGCTTAAGTATGCTTACCAAACGAGCAAGTCCATAGCCTGACCTTAGATTCCGGGTTCTAAGGGACTTATTCTTGGATTTCGGGTTCGAAGGGGCCTGTTCTTGGATTCTTGGTTCCGAGGGACCGGGTATTGGATTACGGGTTCCAAGGGACCTAGTGACTTTGATTCCGGGTTCAAGGTCAAACTTAAGATTTGGATTTGGGGGGAGAATCCAACAAGGAAGTCGTCAACACTTTAGGGGAGTGGAGGCTTCGACCAACGGCTAAGAACTCAATCTCTCACAAGAGAGAGTCCGAGGAGATACAAAACAAGCAAAGACCAAATCTCTAGTCCCAATCAGGAAGGGGAACTTCTGAGAGGCTGAAGAGCAGGAGAGAAATCACTCTACTCTGACTGGACTTCACCGGTCTTCTTGCTTGGAGAGAGAGAGAGGTGATAAGCTGCTTACGCCGCTTCACTCTTTGTGTTGTCTCTTAGCACTTCGGCATGCTTTTTCTCTGCTTGTACCACCCTTATTTAGCTTTGGTGTGGAGACCTCTATTTAAAGAGGGAGTTCAAACTAGCCGTTGGAAAGAGTTGTTTGATCTCTACCAAAAGCATGGCACTCCACATGCTTTACTGGTAACTTTCCAAAACTGGTAACTGCGACCTTCGCTTTTTGCACGTCGCTGTTGTCGGCCCATTTATGGAATGTTTTTCAGCTGACTTGTGCTCCCGAGTAGATTCAAAATCTGGACTGCAACTCCTCTGTCTTTAGTATTTTATCTTCTTCGCTACGCGACGTCCTAGCTTCGACACAACTTCTCTTCACGCTAGACTGTATGCCTTCAGCTGCGTTGTTTAGTTGTGGAGTCAACTGAGTTGTTTTCCAACTGAGTTCGTGCTTCAGTTGAGGTTGATGTCTCAACTGACCTTGAGTCTCAACTGAGTGTGATCCCTCAGTTGAGTCTGGGTCTCAGTTGAGTTTGAGCCTCAGTTGAGTTCTTCACGAACCTCCTTCTTTAGTCTGACTGACTTTTTCTGCTTGATCTTGTAAAGATAAAATCCCTACGCTCAAACAGTAAGCTCTAGCTAAGAACAGACTAAAGGCATTCATCTAATCGGTTGGGGTTAGTTGGGGTTTTGGTATCTTTCGAAACCTTTACTACTTTTCCCAGCAAATAATTTCAACACTTTTGTAACTTTTTATAGTAAGTTATTGAAATAATACTACTCTCATGCATATAGATAATATTGTGTTGCTTTTATGTTACATATAAATTTCAACATAATGTTGTTCCCCGTCGATTTTCGATGAGTCATACACTAGTTATACTAGAAAATATGAGACTATATATTGATTAGTTAAGCATGGGTTAAAAAGGTTATCCTAAAGCTTTTTTTTTCTTTTTTCTGTGTTTTTGAAAGGAATACCTATAGGTTTCTATTTCTAGTTCTTATTTATCTTGAATTTAATTTGTTCTTTCGCTGTTTCATCGAATCATATATAATAAGGAATTATGGATTAATACTTAAAAGTAGGGATGATCTGAAGATCAGACTTGTAAAAAATAATTCGATGTAATATCCCGATTCCTCGATAGTCAATTAGGGGATAAGTGAGCTAAAATTTTGAAGTAAATATTGGGTGCTACACACTTTATGTTAATCATGTGAAAATGCAGAATAAATTATTAATGTGTAAATACATATATGCGAAAGTAACATATAAGAAAAGGATTGTTAAAAAAAACATATAAGAAAAAGAAAATGAACAAGGAGTATGATTTGTATTACGTGTAAAGTAATTATATGTGGTTGTGTGAGGTATATTTGGTTAAGGAATTGAGGAGGTATTTTAATACTATTATTTATCAATTTGGATAAATTTAACCAAAGTCATGCCTTCAAAATCTTCCACCTCACCCTTTCTTCCTTCACTAGTCATCACTCGTAAATAATAAAGTAACCACCATATATCTATCCTTTAGCAAAACTAACCGACTTCTTTCCTCTACAGTTAAAGAAAGAAAAACAGAGCAGAAATCTACACAAGGAATAAAGAAAAGGGAAGGCAGAAATGAAAAAGAGAGAAGGTGAGAGAAATCGAAAGAGAAAAACAGAGAGATTAGAAAATGGGCAGCCAAGAGGGAAGCAAGAGAGAGATCGAGAGCAGATTTTGTTGTGAGTAACAGAGCAGGAGGAGAGGACTAGTCATCTCAATTCACCTTAAGTTATAGAAGAAGAAGGATCGGGCTACAAAGGTTGAAAACCCCTCATTCCTTGTGATTTCAATTTTTGATTTTATGATGAGATTTCCTCTTATATTTTCTTTTTAGAGGAAATCCCCCATTCGAGCACCTCTTTCAAGTCACTTTTAAATTATGTTACCTTTGATAATTGCTTATAATTATGTCACTTTTGGACATTTCTACCCCTCTTTCCTCTTTTTCACATTTTATTCGTTCCTTTACTATTTTCCTTCTTTTTGTTTTTCTCTTCTTTCCAGCAAGAAAACATAAACGTACTCTCTCTCTCTCTCTCTCTCTCTCTCTCTCATCTTCTTACATGTTCATTCATCCTCAGTCACACTGTGTTTTCTTTCTCCAAGAAAACCCAAATTCTTCCCGAATTGCCAACACCCTTTATCCAGAAGACTAGAACTCCACGAAGCTGTACTGACCAATGGCTTATCTTTCATTTAGGCCTCATTTCGACACCTAAGGCCCAATAATTGAGTTCATATTCATGAATTTCAGCAAGAAAACTTGAAAATGCTGGAAGCTGCAGCAGTAGTGAGCAATGGTGGATTCACTTCTCACTCGTCGCATCTACACAGCTGCAACGAAAGCTACGAGGAGGAGCTATCTGTCATGCCCAACCACACCAAGAAGGCTCTCGACTGAGTATCTATTACGAGCAGTGCCGCTGCATCTTTCAACGTGGATCTGTCGCTATCCGTCACGATAGAAAATGAGGAAATGGTGGTGCAGTCGGCAGGCGGTGGAGGCCGAATCCCAGCACTCCGACGACGAACTCCGCGATATAGATCGGAGAGTTTGGTTAAGTGTTATAGAAGAGTGAGAAAGCGACCGTGGGGGCGGTGGTCAGCGGAGATTTGTGACCGCATAGGGCGGTGCCGTCACTAGCTTGGTACCTTCGACACAGTAGAGGAGGCAGCGCGAGCGTACGATGCAGCAGCTGAAAGGCTCACGAGCGAGAACCAATTTTCAGATTCTGACGGTGCTGCCGATGCCGTCGAGCTCTTCCGACCAGCCGAAGAAGAGGATTAGAGGGAATATTTTGATTCACAAATTTGGTCGATGTCTTGGTTGAAGAGGCAGGATTTCACGGGGCACCATTTGTAGGGTTTAGAGAGGAAGAGAGATTGGAAATGAACAGCGCCACCGCCTTCAATTCCACATCTGGAATTAGATGGAATTAGATTTTTTTTGTTATTTCACTATTATATTTTTGTGATTTCACAATTTAATAAATGTTTCTTCCCATTTTATTTTTTGTTCACATTGAATATGTTCTTATTAACAATAATTTTTTTTGTGATTCACAACTATTAATTTGTAATTTACGCTGCAATAAAAATGTTGTTTCCCAAATTTTTTTTTATTCATGTCAAAATTGTTCTGATTCACAACTTATCTTTTGTGATTCACAATTTTTTTTGTGACCATCGCCGGTAACAAATTTTTTTTGTGAGATTCCTGCTTGGTGATAATCACTGAAAGAGATGGAACTAATTTTTTTTAGTGAATCACAATTTTTTTTTGTGACCATTGGCGGCATCTGAAGAAAAGTGGTGGTAGAATGTTTTTTTTTTCAGTCACAAAATTTTTTTTGTTACCTCCGGCGACAGTGGCGTTTGCACGACGGCGGCGGTGGTGGCATGGCGGCGGCGGTAGAAAAGTGGTGGTGGAACTTTTTTTGTTCAATCACAAAAAAAATTTGTGACCGCCGTTAATAGTGGTGGTGGCACGACGGCGGCGGTGGTGGCAGGGCAGCGGCGACGGTGGAAAAGTAGTGGTGTAATATTTTTTTTTGTTCAACCATAAATTTTTTTTGTTACCGCCAGCGACAGTGGCGGTGGCACAACCGCGGCGGCGGCGGCTGAAAACTGGTGGTGGAACTTTTTTTTTGTTCAGTCACAAAATCTTATTATTTAATTAACAATTGGTCTTTGGTATCAAAAATTATAATGTGAATGATGTATTTTGGTAAGTTGTTGGTCAAATGAAAGGCAAAAATGTTCAAAAGTATTAAATTTATAAGCAAGTAAAAAAAGGTGACATCTTTTAAATTTCACTTCTAAGAAGTGCTATTTTGACTATCCTCTTTTTTTTTTAAAAAAATTTCACTTCAGATATTAATATAGGGGCTACCAATTGGCTGGATTAATTAAATTAAATAAATTGCATAAGGACTTGTAACACCCGCAAGCTGTTTGAATAAATGTATGCCAAAGAGAATGAGCTCCTGCTTAAAGTTGTGCACGAAATTTATGTTTACATATGTGTGAAAAGAATTTATAGGAGTTGTACGTTTCTATAATAAGAACAGAACGAATAAAAAAAACAAAATGAGCAATAACAACTTGAGCGAATGCATATATGTATTGGCTTACTTTATATATGTGTAGCAAAAGTAAGTAAGAAAGAAAGCAGAAGAGCATAGATGTGTTTGATTTGAAAGTATGTCGTTTGTGGGCAAGAAGGACATTATAATATTTTGCGAGTTTTGGGAAGTGCAAAGGTAATATTCGTGGGTCGAGCATTCTGCCAGTATTGGGCAGTCTGTACTCAATTTGATAACTTCTGACTCATTGAATATTTTCAAATGCTGCTAATTTTGATAGAAAATAGACTCTTGTAGCTTTCCATAGGTATATAGCAGAGCTAATTGTAAGAAGAGGACCATAACTTTGCCACATCTGAAAAAGAGAACTTTATCTTACAGGCCCTGAAAAGTAAGCCAATAATTTTTTTTCCCACACAAACACTCCCATTTCGGGCTTTTTGGGCTTTTGATCGCACATGTAACTCACATGATCGCACACATAAAGCCCAACGCCAGCATGGATGTGCCACGTCACAAGTTTTGCCACGTCACAATTTTACACATGAACTAATTTGAATAATTATATTTGTTTTCCATGTTGATATTATGAATAAACAAGCTTCTGTAAAATGAACGGGACCATACACATATGGTGATGTAATAGAATTCAATTGACCCGAACAGCCCTAATTTCACACCCACCTAATCGA
Organism: Schizonepeta tenuifolia; assembly: GCA_029490685.1. Taxonomy (NCBI): domain Eukaryota; kingdom Viridiplantae; phylum Streptophyta; class Magnoliopsida; order Lamiales; family Lamiaceae; genus Schizonepeta; species Schizonepeta tenuifolia. The sequence goes on from CM055959.1 coordinate 32,180,615, forward strand.
CACATGCCACCACCACCAGACTATCACCTTGAGATGGCGAGTCCAGAGGTATGCAGCACATCCAGGGGGATGAACGGACGGCACGGAATCTGGGCGAAAAGCAACAGCGGAGCAGTTCCGTTTTAATACCAGCGCTCGAGACCTCCGGAGAATAAATGTACACGATCACCACAGAATTATTCACCTTGAAATGATGATTCCAACGGTATATGGTAGCACCTGTGGGTCACTCTAATGGCACCAGAATCGCCCAAAAACCAGACAGTAGCATTGAAGCCCTCGTCGCGATTGGCCGTAAAAGCCCACCCGTCCGGAAGCAATTCAGCCTTCAAAACTACCACCAAACGACACAAAAAGGCCAGTGGATTCCAAATATAGAAGTCCCGACCCTCGATTCTCAACCCCCTTGCCGGAAAGCTCCAAAACCAGGCGGCGGATTTTGCAGGTTTTGGTCCGACAGTGGAAAAAAAAAAATTAGTTTTCGATCGGCAATAACTCACTTAAAAATGCATGTAATTGAGTGATTCAAAAGGCTAACTTGAACGAAATTCTCCCAGAAAGAGGAATATCGGATCAGATTTGGAGATTGAACTTATTCAGAGAGAATTGAATTCTATTACATCACCATATGTGTATGGTCCCGTTCATTTTACAGAAGCTTGTTTATTCATAATATCAACATGAAAAATAAATATAATTATTCAAATTAGTTCATGTGTAAAATTGTGACGTGGCAAAACTTGTGACGTGGCACATCCATGCTGGCGTCGGGCTTTATGTGTGCGATCACGTGAGTTACATGTATAAAAAAGCCCAAAAGCCCGAAATGGGAGTGCTTGTGCTGAAAAAAATATTATTGGCCTACTTTTTAGGGCCCGTAAGATAAAGTCCACTTTTTCAGATGTGGCAAAGTTATGGTCCTCTTCTTACCATTAGCTCGTATGTAGCACGCCTCCTAATTCATTATACATCAAATCAGTTAGTTGGTTTAAGTGAACTGTTGTGCAAAAAAGCTATGTGTCAATATGTTTGGTGTCTTAGAGGAATGCTAGTTCTTGGGTATATTCTGTTATTGAAATATGACACGATGTGATAATATTTGCATCTATGCATGTTGATATGAGTAGAATTTAAAAATAGAAGCTCAATATGATCAAGTTTTTTATTAAGGCTTAGGTTTGGAAACCACGTCTAGTAAGGACACTTTTGTAGGCTCGTTGGAAGGAGATAATAAAGGAGTTCTTTGAAACCTAGTGCAAGTTACATCATTACTTATAAGGTGGGTTTTTCTTTCTAAATGTAGAGTTATTGAGGTCAGTTTTTAAGAAATGACAAATGCTATCCGTGAACAAAATGTTTTAAGTGTCTTCTATGTATTTAAATCTCTCATATTATCGATTGAGACACTCTGATAACCTAACACATTAGATGAGTGTTGTGTACACTCCCAGAGTCATGATATGCAATGGTCGATCACCATTGTGTGCTTGACTTAGATTTGTGATTTCTTGGAGCTTCGACTCGAGATTCACCATAGAACTCTTGGAACTTCAGCTCAAGGTTCACCCAGTTATAAGAGTAACACTAGATAGTCACAAGCAGTAGGCCTGAAGTATGAGCAAAAAGTTTGAATGAACTTAGAAGTGTTTTTTGTTTTGAAATCTTCTATATGTTAGTAGGTGTTACGGATACGCTACTCTGCAGTTTATGTTTTCAGAAAATATTATGAAATAAATTACCCACTGAGTGCATTAGTGCTCAGCCAAAAGTTTTACAAATATTTTTAGGTCTTGGACGTGCCGACGGATTGAACTGAAGCTAGGATTCAAGATTTGAGATATGCTTCCACTAGTTTAAGGTTTTGAAGCCTTGTTGATGTATATAATATTGGTAGCATTTCTATTTTCGGATTTGACTAAAACTTCGATCCTCTCAACTTTTATCTTATAATTATTAGTGTATAATATACTAGATTACTTGAATAAAGTCTTGTGTTCTAAGTGCATGGGATTTGACATTCGATCCTCTATTCCCTATGATGTTTCATCATCTATTTTATTCGTCGAATTTTTTAATATTTTTTATATATGGTGATTTGAAGATAATCATATACTCCATTTGGAAGGAATAAACCCTAGTTTATGTTAGATATCGTCTAATTAATAAAAAGAGTAGAGAAATAAACACAATTGAGAGTAGGAAATTTGAATTGCGTGTAAAAGACTTTAAATTTGCTTCGCCCGATGCCAGCTGTTGGATTCTCTTTTCTTTCTTTCTCTCTCTCTCTCTCTCTCTCTCTTATTCATTTGAAGTCTTTTATACAACTACATTGAGGTTAGGATCCATCACATATGTCATTAATTTAACATACGCAATATATGGAAGAGGATGTCTCACAAATTAACAATAGAATATACGGATCCTATCAAAACAATAGAATATATGAATTGCATGCGATAACATATAATTCGTGCTAAATTCATAAAATTTCATGTCAAGCTACTTCCAAAACATACAGCTTTCTGGATGTGCATATCCAAATCAAATTCTTCAAACAAGTTAAAAACAATTCAACTGAAATTCTTTATATGCATATAGCTGGATACCAAGTATCGAATGAAAATCAATCAAGCACAACCAACTTGTCATATTCTTCATGAGATATTACAACTTCCATCACCGCCATTGGATCCATAACCCCCCTTCTTCTAGAAACATCTTCATAAGATTCTTTGAGAAGCCGCTCACCAGCGTCACCCCCTTCTGAGTCGCGGGCACCGGCATCGCCTTCGAATCCCTCAAATTCCAGAACACAATCTCCGGCACGCACCCTTCCAATGCCCTTCTGACTGAACTTCCTCACGATCGCCTTGTAATCCGTCTCCCACGGCTTCTCCGATGCCTCGTCGAATTCCATGTCGCTGAAAACAAACAGCCGCTTTATCATCTCTTCCTTCTTCAGTTTACTATCTTTTTCATCCGTAGTATGAAATCTAACCACAAAATACCCTTCAGCATGAAAATAGATATCTGGTTTATTTTCAATAGAGCGTGGTTTCATCAAAAAATTGCTCAAATACGAAATCGAAGAAGAATCATCAATAACATATACAATCACAACATTCTTCCATTTCTGAGCTTCCTTCTCAATTTCGTTTTCCTCTAAACATGCCATAGGGGTACCGCTCTTAATAGTAGGAGGATCATAATATAGCTTCATACCTTTCCTCCCCGCTCGCCTTTGACATTATGTTTATGGTGAAACAATCTTCGGATAATCACGCTTTCCAGATTGAGTTAACGATGAGTTATCTAGCTTAAGATAATCCTCCATATTCAGCTCTTTTTGAAGTTGCAATCGTCACGAAGAAGATTTCCCAAGCTCCGAGATACAATCTACTGTTCCATTAGATAGCTGAAATCCGCAGATCCTGACGTGAAACCATAGAATTCTTGTTCACTTCAGCAGATCTAGCCACTGATCCCTGATTAGAAGCTTTTGGAGCGATGTCTACACCTTATTCTTCCTTGGTCTACCTCGATTCGCCATGAAAATTAGCAATGGCGCACGTGAACACAGAAATACTAACTTGCGCTGAGAGAGAATTTCATAATGTGGAGTATCTATGTTATTCATTATTATTATTATTATTATTATTATTATTATTATTATTATTATTATTATTATTATTATTATTATTATTATTATTATTATTATTTTCCATTTTTTTTCAGATTTTTTTTCGGCTCCACCTTCGGCTTCTGAAAGACCTAGTTTTTTCGATTGTGGGTTTTAAGGGGACCTAGAGAAAGGGGTTAAGGTGTTTTCCAACTAGTGAAACCTTCAATACTTAGACAAGTGGAGGTTTTTTCTAAGAATTACAGACTTAATCTATTATAGAGAATCTACTTAGAAATTGCAAGGACGTGATTTCTAGACTTAATCAAGGAATAACTCTGAGAGGCTAGAATGAAGAACAGGAGGAGGTGTGGGCACTCAATTACTACTAATTCTTCGACTGAAACTTTTCTTTGCTTTTGAGCGAGACATAAAATTTGAAAGCTTGAATGCTTGTGCGTAATTTCAGTAGTCTTCTCACAATGGTGAAGACCTCTATTTATAGAGACGGAGATCAAAGAGCCGTTGGAAAGAGTCGTTTGACCTCTGTCATAAAGCATGACACTTCATCTACTCCTCTATAAACTTTCCTGAAATGGTAACTGCGAGCCTTACTTTTTGCATGTCTCTGCGGTCGGTCCATTTAAGGAAATTTACAGGTTGTCTTGTACTTTGGAGCAGATTTGAATTTTGAATTCGTGTTCTTCTTCTTCCTTCGTCTTCCTTCGTCTTCTTTCTTCGACTTGTGGACGTCTGACTTCGATAGAACTGATCAACATGCATGAACTGCATAGTTCAGTCCCAGAGTCAGCTGAGTGATGGTGTGACTGACCAAACTCGAAATTCAACTGTCTTCCAGTCTTGAGCTGTCTTCTTCAGTTTGAACCAATAAAGATAAAATCCCTACACTCAAACAGTGATCTCTAGCTCTAATCAAATTGATAGCTCATCTACTCGGTTGGTGTCAGTTGAGTTTTGGAATAAATCAAAACCACTATCCCAACATAGAATTAATATTTATTTTCTCATTCTATGCATCACTAGTTTAATTCGGCAAATTAATTAGTTGGCTAAATCAATAGTTTTATTTTGTTGAAAATTTTAATCCTATGCACTATTAATTTAATTTGGTCAACTAATTAGTTGACTAAATTAACAGTTTTATTTTTAATGAAAGTTTCGATTTGACCTTTTTTTTTCATCGGTAGTTAATTTTAAGGTTGTATCTTACTTAATTTATTTAACAACCCACAAATATTTCAAAAGGTCGTTATATTAATTTTTCACTGAATTATTACAAGCAATTAATGTCCCATATTGACAAGATTAAGGTGAGATGTTAACATTGAAATTGTCATTTATGCTTATTATATATTTTTGCAAAATATATACATGTGATATGTAGGCAGAGTTAGGCTAATCAATTTTACGAGGTTAAGCTTCGAGCTACGAGGTTAAACTGTCAGGCTACGAGTTATGGCCGTGTGGCTATGATTTAAATATTTTGGGGTTCGAGATAGTTAAATATTTAGTTAAAGATATTTAATTAGTTGGCTAAATAAATAATTTTATTTTTATTAGAAAATTAACCTGACTAATATTTACTTCTTTGACGCAGTACACAAATTAATTAAATTTCCATCCATAAATATTATTAAAATATATATCAAACTATTAGTTTTCATGGCATCTGCTTTTCAATGATAGTACATGTATCAGCTATTTTATGGGTTTATTGAAATGCTATATTTGTCGATTAGTCAATACAATTTAATTACATAAAATTATGATAGATAAATACTTATAATCGTTATATTATTTAAATACGTTAGGTTTTTAGTTGGCCTTATACGTATTGAAACTAACTCGTGAACTCGGGATCCCACGTGGAACATGTTCACCTTTAAATTTAACACAAATAACCTGCAAGTGTACGATGTGTGTACAATTAATGACAAGTAAAGTCGTATCCACAGAGACTAATTTTTAACACTAATGAGTACTATTATGAAATTGGTTATAATCCATTTAGACTAATCGAAACTTGAGTAATAAATAAGAAATGATATGCAAATAACAAGAGATAAAAGGGTCGGTTCTAGGGAATGCTTCTAGAATTGTGCGTGTAGAGGGGCCGATTCAGTGCAACTTTTAATTTTTTTTAATAATTTTATGTTGAACTCATAAAATTAAGGATATTTAGAGTAACCTTCATTCTTATAGACAATCTTCAAAACTATTATTTTTTTCATTAAATCAATATGAGAGAAAGATATATTTACAATAAAAAAGAACCACCTCAATTATCATACAAAATTGACAAAGGACAATCTCTTTGAGAGTTAAATAGTTTTTGTCCCATATCAGTTTTGAGAGAAAAAAAAAAAGATTTGAAAATTATCTATGAAAATGGGAGTGAATTAGATTTGAATTTTTAACGGGTATTACTTAAAACATAAAATAATTAAAAAACAATACTTATCTTATAATATCTTATATTAAAATTTTTTAAATAATTTTCCGTCGATTTTCGACGGGTTAAATACTATTTAAAATAAAAAAATGGATGCTCGCTTGCCCTCCCTCCCTTATCCCTACAGCAAGCGAACTAACTTGCAATATTTGTGCGGTGGCTGGAATGAAGATTAGGTGTGTTGAAGAAATTAGTTTTTTCTTGAGATGATGATAATGGAAAGGAAGAAGAGAGGAATTAATTGATGATAGAGAAAGTGTGATTCGGGATGAGGGATGACAGCTGCAATGAATGAGAAGAAGGACAAGGGTGTGTGTATTTTGGTTGTGGAAGGCGAGCAGAGAATGCCCTGGCCTTGAACGGAGACAATATTACTACGTGCACTTGAATAGCAAGGGCCGTCGGAAAATGGAGTAAGAAAGAGATTGGTGTTGCAGGTTTCATAGTTGCTAGAAAAAGGAATGCTGTTATGAAATAAGTTAGGGTATGAAATAAGTTATGGGGTGAAATATTTATTTTCTTAATTAGAGTTTTATGATTGGGGTTATAGGGATATAATAGTATATGATGGTCCCGATAACTAGTATCTGGTGTATGAGGGGGGGGGGGGGGGAATACACCAGTAGCAATTTTTCTTGCTTTCAAAATTTTTTCAATGAGTTAACTGCTCAGGTCAATTCGCTCAACAACTGAGAAATTCAGTTAGAGCTGATCACCGTTAGGTGCACAAGTGAATTATATGGCTGAGGGTCAGCTGTGTATTCTAATTGAGATTTCAAAGAGTTAAGCTATGCTGAAGTTGGTGGAAATTAAAGCTCGTTACTTAAACTGAAACCTTTATGAAGACGGGGAAGGCCAAGTTCATTTAGTGTTGTTTGTAAATGTGCAGTTTGTATGCAAATTCAGTTGGTTAGGTAACTGAAATATAAAGACTGAAAGTAAATACTAGAAATAAACGACACATTATTTTTACGTGGTTCAAAGATTGACCTCTTACATCCACGACTTTCTTTTCGGGGAAGTAATCCACTAGATTAGCTTATGCATGCTTATCAAACGTTCCACTTGGTTTGCGGGTACCAAGCAACCTAACCAGTTCGATTACGGGTTTGAACAAAATCTTACAACACTTATGCAGGCAAGTGTACAGCCTGGTCTTAGATTGCGGGTTCTAAGGGATCTAGTCCTAGATTGCGGGTTCTAAAGGACCTAGTCTTAGATTGTGGATTCTAAGGGACCTAGTGTCTTTGATTGCGGGTTGAAAGACGGACCTGAGGTTTGGGGGTTGGGGATTTTTCCAACTATGAAGCCTTCTACACTGAGAGAAATGGAGGCTTCTTCCTAAATCTTAGAGACTCGATCTTTTGGGAGAGAGTCTGCTCAGATATAAATAAGCAAGATCCTAGATTCTAGACTCGATCAAAGAAATGGCTTTTTGAGAGGCTAGATGAAAGAACAAGAGGAGATGTGGACACTCGACTTCTACTTGTTCTTCGACTTGGATGTTCTGAGAGAGTGCTGCTCTGCTGCTTTACTTCACCCTGCTTCTTGCTCTCTTCTCTCTCTCGTCTATCGCAATGTAGAGACCTCTATTTATATAGAGCGAGATCAACTTAGCCGTTGAAAATAGCCGTTTGATCTCTGCCAAAAGCATGACACTCCACCTGTGTAAACTAATCTAAAATGGCAACTACAACCTTCACTTTTTATGCGTCTCTGTTGTCGGTCCATTTATAGTACAGCTATCACATCCGGGTTCCCATAAACCGAGATGTGACAGAGGGGAAATGAAGAGGCGAGAAAGAAAAGGGCTAATTTTTTTGCACATATATTGCAATTTATTCACAAATTTAATGAAGTGAGGCGACAAAACTGCACTACACTCATTAAAATAAAATATGGGGTAAACCTGTGTCTAGCATAACAAAAGGAGTCGAGCATCCACTTCACCAAATGATATTATCATAAGGGAGTGGAAATTCGAACTTCCAAGAGAAGCTGATCACAAGGCACTCTCCATAAGAATAAATAACACGCATAGACATATTCAGAGTTGTTAAATAACATAGCGGAAGCACACACTGGCTACAACAATCACTGCCTCAGCCTCGCGTCCCATCACCTGCCTCCCGACCTGAACACATTTTTAAAACATTTTGGACTGAGTACTAATGTACTCAGTGGGCATGTGCCATTTTGGAAATATTTTTGGAAACATAGCAGATTATCCATTTAATATGGTATGACTCAGAGGGTTTTAAAACAGAAAACCACCCCTGACCATACAAAATATACTTTTGATGCATGATGTGACGTTCGATCCTTATACTCAGACTAGGAACCATAGTTATGGTTACCATAGTCCATAAACCTAGACCTCCTAAGATGATATAATCAGTGCTCGGAGATCAATGGCCAAGTACGCGATGGTGATCATGTATTGCATTTCGCATAAATGACAAACATTTGCGCAGAGCTCTCAACCAGTATAAAACTAGCTAAGAACCTCGATCGATAAACATGGAGTATATCACATGGAACGCACATGAAAATATTTTATGTATAACTGAATTTTTATGCTATTCTAGAGTTTAATAACTCAAACATAGTTTTCGAAAAGATTACCCACATGATAGATGTTGGGAAATTTATTAAAGTTTAGATTGATTCCAAAACCAACTGACCCCAACCAAGTAGATGTTGCCAGATCCTAATATTAGTATTTAGGCTCGCTGTTTGAGCAATGTTGAGATTTTATCTTTACAGGTCTACAGCTGAAGACGGCATCATGACTACACTCGGATAGAACATCAGTTGTAAGAAAGACAACTGAGCGTTCATTGGAGAAGATGTAAGAAATACAACTGAGCGTTCAAGAGATAGAACATCAGTTACAAGAAAGACAACTGAGCGTTCAAGAGATAGAACATCAGTTACAAGAAAGACAACTGAGCGTTCAAGAGATAGAACATCAGTTACAAGAAAGACAACTGAGCGTTCAAGATACAGAACATCAGTTGCAGGACTCGAACTGATAAGAACGACAACATGAAGCTCAAGACAACTGAGAGTTCAACTGTTCCTATTTAGAAAGAAGGTCAGATGAAGATATCGATCAGATGGAACATCAGCTGAAGACCACTCGGATAAAGACCAAAACTTCTCAACCGACTAAACAAGGTTGAAAGTCAAAGGTTGAAGATTTGAATTTCAAAAAAGAAGTCACGTGAAGGTTTGACGTTCTGTCATTACCTCATTTGGCCCAACACAAGGCTGTCTCAGATGGAAAGCAGAAGTTCACAGTTGCCAAATCGGGAAAGTCTACAGAGATGAGAGACAAGCCATCGCTTTCACAGAACACAGATCAACGGTTCATCCAACGGCTAGTTGATTCTCTTCGCCTATAAATAGAGGCATTCATTCATTCACCAAGACTCAGAAGACAGAATAGAAGACAGAGAAAAGAGATAGACGAGCGAACATCACCAGTTGAGAGTTCATATCGCAAACGAGCTAAACTGAAATCAATCTCTAAGAACATCACTAGTTGAGAGTTCCTAGAGTGTTAGATTCTGTCTTGGTGTTTTTAGATCTTAGTTTGAGTCTCTATTTGTTCAAGCTTAGATCCTAGCTCACTTCTTGTTCGAGCTAGTAGTTGGAAAAACCCACCCTCACACACACCCCTAAAAAGGTTGTTAGGATCCTACTCTTCCCGTAATTGAGTAGATAGGTTGATAAGTACCCGTAAACTTATCTGTAAGGTTGATAAGTACCCGTAAACTTATCTTAACGGTTGCAAAGCCCGCGTAACCTTTGTGGTTGAAGTCCTAAAGAAATTGGACTGAGTTGTGTGGACTCACAACTCCCCGTGGACGTAGGAGTTCCATCCGAACCACGTAAATCTTTGTGTGTTTGTGTTTTCTGTTCAGTTATTTATTGCATATCCAACTGTCCAACTAACCAGCACTCAAACTGCATTTTTACATTCTCAACTAACTTGGTTATTGACCGACCTTGCATCAAAGTGTGAGTTATTTTATACGAGTTGTAATTCCAGCTAAGTCGCATTTACTCAGTTGTGATAATTTTTCGGGGGTTGTTTTTAAAATTCTTAACTGGTGTATTCCCTCCCCCCCATACACCAGAACTCGTATCGGGACCATCAAGTGGTATCAGAGCAGTGGTTCAAAAGACTGCTGACTCTGTTTCACGAGGTGTGAATCGAGGTGTTTTTCTTCAGTGGTCAACTGAACAGATCTCTTTTTCACGCTAGTGCATATCTGCTTGCATTTGTTTCTTGTTTGTTGTGTGCAGATGGATGTTAAAGACAAGATCGTTGTCATGTTCTCGATTGTGAACTATACATCCTGGAGAACTCGGATGAAGAAGATTCTACTGTCAAAGCATCATCGAATGCAACAAGTGATCACATCCGGACCGATCACCATCATGGAGAAAGTCACTCGCACTCCTACAAATCCCAACGATTGGGATACAACTGAGGTGATGGTTGAGAAAAAGCCAGAAGACTTCACTCCTGAGGAAGCTAAAGTGAGCCAGCTGGATATCTGAGCTCAGAGCACTATCATGTCCACAGTTGGACAAGACTATATTCCTTGGATAGAAGAGTGCAACACCGCTAAGGAGATGTGGGATATTTTGGCATCTCTTAGCGAAGAGAGTGACGAAACCAAGGAGAACAAGTTCTCCTATGCTTGTCAAGATTTTGACAACTTCTGTCTAAGAGCTGATGAAACCATTGATCAGTTAGAGCTTCGGTTCATGGATATCATCCAAAGGATTCAGTCTATCCGAAGAGGAAAATATACTTTGAGACAGATCAACCTCAAAGTATTACAAGCCCTACCAGCTGAGTGGGACACCTTCACCAACATCCATGAGAGCCGAGCTGATCTTGGAGAAATGGGAACTGACAGACTGTTCTCAATCCTGAAAGGAAATGAGTACAAGGTGAACCAACGAAGATCAACTCAGTCCTTGGGGCAGACGAGTCGACTTGAGGATATTGGTTCAAGAACAAAGACAATAGCGCTTCGAGCTGACTATTCCAAGCCGTGAACTTCAAGGGTAACAAGATCTGCGGACACAGCTTCGAAGGAGCCGAGCAGAGAAGAGTTGCAACAGAGTATAGCCGCTCTGTCAAAGAAGCTAGCTGACATGGATACTCGGTTCGGAAAATACAAACGGTTCTATAAATCCAACCGAACTTGAGATAACTCAAAGCCTGTGGCCAACAGTTGCTTTGAATGCGGCAAAGAGGGACACTTCAAAGCTGACTATTCAGATCTATCGAAGAAAGAGAGAGATGCGTTAAGGGCCAAACAAAGCGCAAAGAGCAAGGCCATGGTTGCAAAAGAAGCAGCTGTTGACATGGACATCTTCACCGACACTGAAAATGAGGATGAACTGACTTCCACCAACAACGCTATCGGTCAGGATCAATGTCTCATGGCATTTGGAACCGACCAGGATGATACTGAGGTACACTCTAACCCAGTTATTTTAAATTCTTCTATTGCTACTAACATGCAGGAATCAGTAGATGAAGAGTTGAAACCCTCTTGGGGTGACTTCCTAGAACTAAGTGAGGAACTGCATCAGCAATTGGTTGAGTTTAAGAATCTTCAAGAATAGTTTGCCAGACTTGAAGAATCCTTAACCGAAAAATACGATCTGATTAAAAGTCAAACTGAAGAGATTGATAATCTCAAAAGTCAACTGTATGAGGCCAACCAGACTAAAGCTCCAACCGATGAGGAGTTGAAGGAGCAGATCAAGGAGCAGCATGATCAGTTGAACAAGCAAGAGGCTCAGATCGACCAGCTGATGAAGAAGTTAGACGCACAGACCGAGCATATAGCTGTTCTTCTCAAGGATCTACAAACTGAGAAGGACAACCTGATAAAGCTATATCAATCATCCAAAATCATCGAGAATCTCATCAATTATCAAAGACAAATGGATGACGTGTCTGGACTCGGTTACGACATGGTTAAAGATTCTGGAATTCCACCCACAACCTTTGTCAAGGCTGTGGAGGTCACAATTGCCAAACCAGATCCGGTTGAGTCTGCAACTCCCCAACATAATCCAACTTCTACGTCACAGCAAGAGCCTACAGCACAACCAGCTAAGGAAACTGCAGTTGAGAAAGGAAAAGGAGCTGTGATTGGAGAATTGAAGAATTCATCAGTTGGGACTACAACCGAGGGAGAATGTTCCAAGACTCAGAAGAGGAATCAGAGACGTCGGAGAAACAATCAGAACCGACCTCAGAACTGACCTCTGAACCGACCACAGAACCGACCTCAGAAGAGATGGAATCAACCGAACCAACAGGAATTCAACCATCAGAATCAACATCGGTTCCATCATCAAAACAACCAGAGGTTCTATCAGAGTCAACCGATGTGGAACAGTTCCAACAGCTGTGGATATTCATGCCAGAACATGAATCAACAACAGGGCATGAACATCCATCATCAACAGTCAGGAAAATGGAATCTGACTCAGCCACAAAGATTCCAACATGGCGTCCGACCTCATCGACAAAACCAACAGGATAAGAATCGCCATCAAAACAGGAGAAAAGCCTCTCCTCCGAAAGCCCAAAATGGGAGAAATCAATCTCCTCCCAAGAAACAGAACTCCAAAAATAACAACAAGCCTAAGGATGACCAAGGTGTTGTTATAGTTGATGGAGAAGGAAAAGTGATTTGGAATGATAAATCTATCCGAGTATACAGGGAAAAACGACTCACAGTTCAAGGGGGAACTGGTTCTAACCCTCCAAGACCCAACTAAAATTGAGGACCTAAGCGAGTTTCTCTGTGCAGGAGCAGGAGGAACAGCTGAGGAAGAATAAGGCATCACACACCATATGGGTGATGGATAATGTATGCTCGAAATACATGACAAATCTGAGGGATTTGCTTGGAAGTTTCGTGGAGAAGGAAGGACCATCAGTTACCTTTGGTGACAACTCAAAAGGTCACACCAGAGGATACGGTACCCTTGAAACCAATCACGTGTCGATTTCCAACGTTTCATATGTTGATGGATTGAAGCATAACCTGCTCTCCATCAGTCAATTCTGTGATAATGGTTTCTCTATCAAGTTTGATGCGCAGGGCTGCAGGGTTAAAAATGTTGAAACAAAGCAAGTCATATTGTTGGGAAATCGATCCCCAACCGGGAATGTCTACTATGCAGATTGGAAGTAGTCCTCCTGAAACCTGTCTGTTATCGAAGAGCAGTTCAGATGTGAGCTGGCTGTGGCACAAAAGGCTCAACCATCTGAATATCAAGATAATGAACCGACTTGCGAGACAGGAACATGCAAAGGGCATTCCGAACCAAGTGTTTTCAATAACACATATCTGCAGTGCATGTCAGTGGGGAAAGCTCGCTAGATCCTCCTTTCGGTTGAAAACGATTCTCTCAACCGACCGAGTATTACAGCTGATCCATATGGATCTCTTCGGGCCAGTTACACCAAAGAGCATGAATGGTAACGAGTATACCCTTGTTGTTACTGATGATTTTTCTAGGTACACGTGGACCATTTTCATGCTTCACAAGAGTGAAACCCGAGATGAGCTACCCAAGCTGATGGATCGGATATTGAACCAACAAGAGATGAAAATCATTTCTATCCGATCAGACCGCGGAATCGAGTTCCTAAATGAAACCATCATTGAATACTATGAGAAGCACGGAATCACTCATCAAACATCAACTGCGCGTATTCCACAACAGAATGGAGTAGCTGAGCGAAGGAACCGAACGCTGAAGGATGCGGCTACATCCATGTTGACAAGCTCAACTCTACCAAAGAGATTTTGGGCTGAGGCAATCAACACGGCCTACTACACCCAGAACCGGTCTCTTCTAACCAAGCGGTTGGGAAAGACTCCATATGAGCTATGGAGACACAAGAAGCCTGATATTTCATATTTTCGCGTTTTTGGTTCTAAGTGTTATATTCACAACAATGGGAAGACTCAGTTGAAAACTTTTGACGCCAAGGCTTCGAAGGGCATATTTCTCGGATATGCCGCTTGGATCAAGGCTTATAGAGTATTTAACAACATCTTTCGTGTTGTGGAGATAACACCTCATGTTAGTTTTGATGAATCAACTTTTGAGTGCAGGGAACAGGCTAAAGGACAACAAGCTGATCCACATGTTCCACCAGCTCTCACCAGATCGCAGGTTCTAAGGCAGAAGAATCTAGCTGAACCATTGGTATGGGCAACTGAGGATAATGATCCTTGTTCCTCTGAAGATTAATGTGAGGACCCCAGCTCATGTCAAGGGGGAACTTCAGCTGATGTCACTCCAACTGCATCAGCATCCGAAGCCCAACCAAGCACAGTTCGAGATAATATCCATGTTGAGGATCCAGACTCCACAACTGATAAATCACTAGCTCTGAAGATCCCAGCATCTCCCACAGCTCAGAATATCCTATCAGTTGAAATCCTGGAACAACCATTGTTGGAAGAAGAAGGAAGACGCAACAAGAGATGGTATGAAGATCATTCCAAGGACAACATCAATGGAGATCCAGCCAAAGGTGTGAGTACTAGAAGCAAAGTTGCAAATCCAGACTCAGCTGAGAAAGATTCCAACACTTACGCTCAATATGCTGAGGAGTTGGCAGTTCTGGAAGAGTTCGAACAAGTAGGAGATGTTGCCATGATTTCATGTTTCGTAGCTGATGTGCCAGAACCGAAGAATGTTGGGGAAGCTCTCAACTGTGTTCATTAGACAACAGTCATGCAAGAAGAACTGAATGAATTTCTACGCAACTGTGTATGGGAGTTGGTAGAAAGACCAAATGGTGTCAAAATCATTGGATTAAAATGGATTTTCAAGAACAAGAGAGATGCCATTAGATTCATTGTGAGGAATAAGGCAAGGTTGGTAGCTCAGGGATATTGCCAACAAGAAGGATTTGATTTCGAGGATTCTTTTGCGCCAGTTGCAAGGTTGGAAGCCATCCGGATATTTCTAGCCTATGCACTATTTCACAAGTTCAAGGTTTATCAGATGGATGTGAAGTGTGCCTTCCTCAACGGTGATATTAAGGAAGATGTTTATGTTGAACAGCCTCCCGGTTTTGAGACTGGAGATGGAAGAGTGTATACCATCAGTCATAAATGATACCTGCCAGCTGATGTCTGAATCAGCTGTGTTCATCAGTCGAGTTCCTCAGTTGCCGCATACCATCAGCTGACTCGAGTTCGTCTGTTCAGCTGACGTTTGATGTCTTCAGTTGGCAATTCGTATCTGAGATTCCCCCTTCATCTGAGCTTCCCCCTTAAGTCGATATCCGACTCTTCAGCTCGGATGGATCTTCTGCTCGAATGAGTTTTTAGCTCGGATCCAAGAGTCCTAGAAGATCACACATCATCTTGAACCGGACTTCAGGAAGAGGTTTGGTGAAGATGTCAGCTCTCTGAATCTCAGTTGGGATCTTCTCCATGGACACATCCTTTTTCTCAATATGATCTCGAATGAAATGATGGCGAATATCGATATGCTTAGTCCGAGAGTGGTGAACAGGGTTTAGAGAGATAGCTATGGCACTCGAGCTATCACAATGAATGGGAACCTGTCCAGTTGAGACTTCATAATCTCTCAGCTGCTGCTTCAGCCACAATACTTTCATGCAACAGCTTTCGGCAGCCATATACTCTGACTCGGTTGTCGAAGTAGAAACACACGCTTGTTTCTTGGAGAACCATGAAACCAGCTTGCTTCCCATGAACTGACAGTGTCCAAAAGTAGACTTCCTGTCCAACCGATCTTCTGCTAGGTCGGCATCTGAGTATCCAGTCAGCTGGATATTGTCATCAGTTGGGTACCACAACCCAACATTGACAGATCCCTTCAGATACTTAATGATGTTCTTTGCTACCAACATGTGAGCTTCTCTTGGTTGGACTTGAAAACGAACACACACTCCAACTGCGTATGAAATGTCTGGTCGGCTGGCAGTTAGGTAGAGCAGTGAACCGATGATCCCTCTATACTGGCTGGCATAAACGAGCTTTCCCTCAGCTCCTGGTTCAATCTTCCAGTTCGTATTCATAGGGATCTTTGTTGTCTTACTTGTCTGCAATCCGAACTTGGTGATGAGCTCCTTTGTATATTTGGACTGGTTGATGAAAATCCCTTCAGGTGACTGCTTCACTTGTAATCCAAGGAAATAATTCATCTCGCCCATCATCGACATCTCGAACTTCTCCTTCATAAGATCGGAGAATTTCTTGCACAGCTCCTCCGACTTGGAGCCGAAAATGATGTCATCGACATAAATTTGCACAACAAGTATATCTTCTCCAACTTTGATGGTGAACAGAGTTTTATCAACTGAACCTCGTTTGAACCCCGAGTTCAGAAGAAATCCACAAAGAGTGTCATACCATGCCCTTGGCGCTTGCTTTAGACCATAGATAGCTTTCTTCAGCTTGTACACTCTTCCATCTCCAGTCTCAAAACCAGGAGGCTGTTCAACATATACATCTTCTTTGATATCTCCATTGAGGAATGCACACTTCACATCCATCTGATATACTTTGAACTTGTGATGTGCGGCATAAGCTAGAAAGATCCGGATGGCTTCCAGCCTTGCAACTGGTGCGAAGGAATCTTCAAAGTCAATTCCTTCTTGTTGGTAGTATCCTTGAGCTACCAACCTTGCTTTATTCCTCACAATGAATCCAATGGCATCTCTCTTGTTTTTGAAAATCCACTTCAATCCAATCACCTTGACACCATTTGGTCTTTCTACCAACTCCCATACACAGTTGCGTAGAAACTCATTCAATTCTTCTTGCATGGCTGTTGTCCAGTGGACACAGTTGAGAGCTTCCCCTACATTCTTCGGTTCTGGCACATCAGCTACAAAGCAAGAAATCATGGCAACATCTCCAGCTTGCTCGAACTCTTCTAGAACTGCCAATTCTTCAGCATATTGGGCATATGTGTTGGAATCTTCCTCGGTTGATTCTGGATTTGCAACTCTGCTCCGTGTGCGCACACCCTCGGTTGGATCTCCGATGATGTCGTTTGTAGAATGAACTTCATACCATCTTCGGTTGCGTCTTCCTTCTTCTTCCAACTATGGCTGTTCAGAAATCTGAGTTGGAGTCTTCAGAGCTGCTGATGCAGTTGGTGGAGCATCAGCTGAAGTTCCCCCTTGGGATGAGCTGAGGTCTTCGCATTCATCTTCAGAGGAGTATGGATCCTCATCCTCAGTTGCCCATACCAGTGGTTCAACTCGGTTCTTTTCCCGAAGTGCTTGCGATCTGGTGAGAACTGGTAGAACAGCTGGATCCGCGTGTTGTTCCTTTACCTGTTCCCTGCACTCAAAGGTAGATTCATCAAAACTAACATGAGGTGTTATTTCCACAACACGAGAGCTGTTGTTGAAAACTCTATATGCCTTGATCCGAGCTGCATATCCAAGAAATATGCCCTTCGAAGCTTTGGCATAAAAGGTTTTCAACTGAGTCTTCCCATTGTTGTGAATGTAACACTTAGATCCAAAAACACGAAAATAAGAAATATCTGGCTTTCTGCGTCTCCACAGCTCGTAGGGCGTCTTTCCCAACCGCTTGGTGAGAAGAGATCGATTCTGAGTGTAGCATGCTGTGTTGATCGCTTCAGCCTAAAATCTCTTTGGCAGTGCTGAGCTCGCTAACATGGATGTGGCTGCATCCTTCAGAGTTCTATTTCTTCGCTCAGCTACGCCATTCTGTTGTGGAGTACGCGCGGCTGATGTCTGATGGGTTATGCCATTCTTTTCGCAATACTCAATGATGGTTTCATTTAGAAACTCCATTCCACGATCTGATCGAATGGATATGATCTTCATCTCTTGTTGGTTCGATATCCGATCCATTAGCTTGGGCAGCTCATCTCGGGTCTCACTCTTGTGGCGCATGAAGATGGTCCACGTATATCTTGAGTAGTCATCAGTTACAACCAATGTATATTCGTTGCCATTAATGTTTTTTGGTGTAACTGGTCTGAAGAGATCCATATGGATCAGCTGTAACACTCGGTCGGTTGAGGGAGTTGACTTCAACCGAAAGGAGGTTCTAGCGAGCTTTCCCAGCTGGCATGCACTGCAGATGTGTGTTGTTGAAAACACTCGGTTAGGTATGCCTCTTGCATGTTCTTGTCTGGCGAGTCGGTTCATCGTCTTGAAGTTCAGATGGTTGAGCCTTTTGTGCCACAGCCAGCTCACATCCGAACTGCTCTTTGATAATAGGCAAGTGTCAGGGAGGCTGCTGTTCCAGTCAGCGTAGTATACATTCCCTGTTGGAGATCGATTTCCCAACAATATCACCTGCTTTGATCCGACATCTTTGACTCTGCAACCCTGTGCATCAAACTTGACAGAGAAACCATTATCACAGAATTGGCTGATGGAGAGCAGGTTATGCTTCAATCCATCAACATAAGAGACATTAGAAATTGAAACATGATTGGTTTCAAGGGTACCGTAACCTCTGGTATAACCTTTTAAGTTATCACCAAAAGTAACTGATGGACCTTCTTTCTCCACGAAACATCCAAGAAAATCCTTCAGATTTGTCATGTGTTTCGAGCATCCACTATCCATCACCCACATTGTAGCAGACGCCTTCTTCTTCCTCTGCTGTTTCTCCTGCACCTGCAAAGAGAAACTCGCTTAGGTCCCCAATTTCAGTTGGGTCCTGGAGGGTTAGAACCAGTTCCCGCTGGAACTGTGCATCGCTTTTCCCTGTAAACTCGAATAGCCTTGTCATTCAAAATTATTTGCCCATTTTCATCAATTATAACAACACCACGGTTATCCTTAGGCTTGTTGTTAGAAATGATGCTCTGTTTCTTGGGAGGAGTTGGATTTCTCCCATGTTGGGCTTTAGAAGGTGAGGCTTTCCCCCTGTTTTGATGGCGATTCTTATCCTGTTGAGTCTGTCTGTGAGGTCGGACGCCCCGTTGGAATCTTTGTGGCTGATTATGATTCCAACTTCCTGAGGGTTGTCTGTATGCCCTGTTGATGATTAATATTATGGCATGAATATCTCCAGTTGTTTGACCAGTTCCTCATTGGTTGACTAGGTTGGAACCTTTGGTCGAACCGATGTTGGAACCGCTGTTGATTCAGATGATTGAGCCCAGGTCTGTTCTGAGGTCGGTTCCATTCCTTCTGACTTTAACTTTGAGGTTGATGCAGAGATCGGTTCTGGTTCTGAGATCGGTTGCGGTTGTGCCTTCGACGCCTCTGATTCCTCTTCTAACTTTTGGAACATTCCCCCTCGATTGATGTCCCAACCGATGGAACATTTTGTCCTACATCAGCTACTCCTTTTCCCTTCTCAGTTGAGATTCTATTGGTCAGTTGAACTTGCTGAGAGGTGGAGGTTGAGTTAGCTTCTGGAGACTCAGCTGAGTTAGGCTCGACAGCTGTGACTTCTACTGGTTTGATGAAGGTTGCTGGTGGAATCCCAGTATCCTTGATAACATCATAACTGAGTCCTGACATGTCATCCATCTGTCTGCTGTAATTTAAAAGGTTTTCGATGATCTTGGATGACTGATACAGCTTGATTAGATTGTCCTTTTCAGTTTGCAACTCCTTGACGAGTACAGCTATCTGCTCGGTTTGTTCATCTGACTTCAGTTTGCTCCATTTCACCAAGGTCAGCTCGACTCTCGTGGATATTTGTGAAAGTATCCCACTCAGCCGGTAGAGCTTGCAACACTTTGAGGTTTATTTCTCTTAGAGTGTATTTTCCTTTCCGGATGGACTGGATTCTTCTGATAATGTCCATAAACCGGAGCTCTAGCTGATCGATAGTCTCATCAGGTCGCAGACTGAAGTTGTCGAAATCTTGACATGCATGTGAGAACTTGTTTTCCTTCGTCTCGTCGCTTTCTTCACTTAGCGAAGCCAGGATGTCCCACATCTCTTTTGCAGTCTCACACTCCTCTATCCAGGGCAGATAATCTTGTCCAACCATGGACATTATTGTGCTTTGAGCCCAGATATCCAACTGGCTCACCTTAGCCTCCTCTGGAGAGTAGTCTTCTGGTTGTTTCTCCACATACTCCACCACTGTATCTCCATCGTGAGGATTTGTGGGAGTGCGAGCTATTCTTTCTTTAATGACTATTGGTCCAGAAGTGAGAACTTGTTGCATCCTATGATGCTTTGACAGAAGGATCTTCTTCATTCGAGTTCTCCATGATGTATAATTGACTACAGAGAACATGACGACAATCTTGTCCTTGACGTCCATCTGCACACACAAAAACAGGACAAAAATGAGAGCAAGTATGCACTAGCGTGAAAAGATCTGTTCAGTTGACCACTGAAGAAAAATTCTCGAATTCACACCTCGTGAAACAGAGTCAACAGTCTTTTGAACCACTGCTCTGATACCACTTGATGGTCCCGAAACGAGTTACTGGTGTATGGGGGGGGGGGGGGAATACACCAGTTAAGATTTAAAAACTTAAACCTGAAAAATCACTTCAACTGAGTAAAAGAGGACTCAGTTGGAATCTCACAGCTGAGTAAGCGACCTCAGCTGGAAGAGTGAGGCCGTGCGGAATGTGGTGGAAAATTAAACTCGTTAAAAACAACTCACGCAAAACAGCTCGGTTGGTCAAGAACCAAAACAGCTCGGTTGAAGAAGTGCAAATGAAGTTTGTATGTCGGTTAGATTGATAATAAAAAATGCAAAAGCAACTGAATAAAAACAAACTCAGACACACAGGATTTAACGTGGTTCGGAGATAACCCTCCTACGTCCACGGGGAGATGTGAATCCTCACACCTAAGTCCAAGTTCTTCTGGACAGAACCACTCAGCTTATGCGGGCTGAGCAACCGTTAAGGATAAGTTTGCGGGTACTTATCGACCTTACAGATTAGTTTTCGGGCACTAAACAGCCTATGTCAAGTTTGCGGGTACTTGACGACCTGACTACTCAATTACAGGAAGAGTAAGGTCCTAGCACACTTTTTAGGGTGTGAGTATGGGTGGGATTTCCATCTACAGCTCGATCACGAATGAGAGCTGGATCTAAGGCTTGAACGAATAAACACTCAAACTAAGATCTAAGACAGATTTCCACTCTATGAACCCTCAGCTACTAATGTTCTATCACTCTTGAACTCTCAGCTGCTGATGTTCTTAGAATAGGATTTTAGCAGATTTTTCTTTCGCTTGATTCTCTTGTGATTGCACTTTTCTTTCTTTCTTCAGTCTGTCTCATGTATCTCTCGAATGAGAGAATGCCTCTATTTATAGGCGGAGAGAATCAACTAGCCGTTGGAGGAGCTGTTGATCTCTGATCGTTTGATAGCGATGGCTTGTCTCTTATCTCTGCAGACTTTCCCGATATAGCATCTGTGCTCTTCTGCTTTCCATTTGAGACAGCCTTGTGTTGGGCCAGATGGGGTAATGACTGAACGGTCAAACCCTCATGTGACTTCCTTTTGAAATTCAATTCTTAACCTTTCTGACAGTCAACCTCGGTTCCTCGGTTGAAAGTCTTGATCTTCATCTGAGTGGTCTTCAGCTGATGTTCTGAACTGTTGGACTCTCAGCTGACTTTGAACTTCAAGCAGTTGATCTTCTTGTTCGAGTTCTACAACTGAGGTTCTGAAACTGAACACTCAGTTGTCTTCCCTGTATTTACTCAGTTGGGTTTGAACCTTCAGATGATCTGATGTTCTCTTCCTCTCTACTGCTGCTCATCTGACAAACCCTCAATTGGTTTTCTTCACAACCAATGTTCTAAAGACTTCCCCTTGTTTGCATCTGAACATATGAACTCTCAGTTGTCTTTCTTCACAACTGATGTTCTGTCTGAGTGACGCCTTGTTGCCATCTTCAGCTGGAGACCTGTAAAGATAAAATCTTAATTTTTGTCAAACAGCGAGCCTAAATTCTAACATTAGGTTCTGGCAACGTCTACTCGGTTGGGGTCAGTCGGTTTTGGAATTCATCAAAACTCATACTAATAAATTTCCCAACAATTTCCCCCTTTTTGATGATGCCAAAACCACTTACAACTTTGAACCACTATTGATCTAAAACTCACTAACTTATCTAAAATCTCAGCTGAAATTCTAGACAGTCTATAAGATAAAACATCAAAAGGTTAGAACAGTTATAACATGATGTTGAAAGACTTTGTGATTCAGAGCTTGGACAATGAGGAATTGTTCATCAAGGTGAATCTTATCACTGAATAGTTTTCATTACAACTGATTGTTACAAAAGATAGGCTCAAAAACCGAAAATTACAACAGTTGTTAGAAAACTAACTGAGCTAGTATTGTAGCCCATACTTGCCAAAAATCCTTACAAAAGTTTCCCTCTTTGCAGGTGACTCCTTGGAAATGTCCACTCCATGCTCCTTGCAGATCTGCCTCGCTTCAGATGCAATCTTCGTGCGGTTCGGGTTGCTGGAATCCAGGAGAAGAGGTGGCCGATAAGTAACCCTCTTCGGAACTGGTACAGTGTTCAAGTCCAGGTTGGCGTCAATCATAGCCCTCCTGAATTGACTGAACATGCCCGGGTCACCTGAGTGCAACTCGGTCAGCACCTCCTTGAACGCTCTCCTTGGGTCGTCAGTTGCGTAAACCTTCCTATAATAGAAGTCGTTCACGAACTCCTGCTTGAACAGCTCCCACTCCTCATTCCACTCGGTCGGAATCCACTTGTCAGTATGCCTGAACCGACTCTCAACCTTGGACTTTAGAGGCAACCTTTGTTGCTTCAACCGAGCTTCCGCCTTTGATTGGATTCAGTTGATGCGGCGTCGGCTGTGGGAGAAAACGTTACGGTCCAGGTTCTAGGAAACCTTCTTCAGCTCAACCTCGAACTGGTTCACCCTCCTCGCCTGACTGGCGGCAAACTTTCTGATCCAGCTCGGGTTCATGTAGTCCTTCTCCTCTACATCCATAGCCTTGGCCGCTGCAATGCACTCTTCGGTTGTTATCCCGTCGAGTTCAGAATCCAGCTCGGCTGCGATCTCGGCTATGGAGCTGTAGGAAACTCCAATCTTCTTTGCCTGCTCCAAGTCCTTAGTCATTTCGGCTCCACCGACTTCGGTTGTCTTGGCAGCAGCAGACTTCCTCCTCCTCAGCTGAGATTTAGATGGTTGAGCAGCTGGCACTCCTTCTTCTTGGGTCTCTTCTTCTTCCTGTGCTTCACCCTCAGTCTCCTTCTCTTCCTCCTTTTTGGCATCAGCAACAAGGCTTGCTACTGAACCGTCCAGAGAGTTGAGTTTGGCCTCGGTGGATTGAACACGGTTGAAGAGTTCATCAACCGCACACTCCAGCTCGATCTTCTTCGCCAGTTCGGAGTCCCGGTGCTCGTGTTCTGCCTTCTTCAAGACAGAGAGGTTGTCGTTGACCTCTGTCTAAAAGGCAACGAACTCAGCCCAACGCGACTCGAACCGGGACTCCCATTCAGCATCCTGCGTCTGTTGGGACTTGGCCAAATTTGAGTCAGCCAAGGACTTGAAGGCATTCACTTCCGACTTCAAGCCCAACAGAGTGGATTTCAGCTCCAACACGTCCTGACTGGTGGAGGAGGAGAAATCATTCAGCTTTGTCTTCAGCTCGGCATTCTCCTCCACCAGTTGTTGGTACTTCGCTTCTTGTGCTGCCAACTCCCTCAGCTGGTCATCTTGTTGGTGCTGGAGGTTGGCGAGCAGCTCGGTCCTCAACTGGTTGACCCTTTCAGCCACTAGCTCGCAGATTTGTTCTGTTGAAGGAGCGAGCTGAGCAGCTGGAAGGGCTTGAGCAGACTGAGCTAGAGGCTCAGTTGTGACCATGGCTTGACGGTTTGCTAGGTACAGCTTCAGGTTTTCCTCCTCTTCCTTTGCGGCGGCGGCTGCTGCATCGACATCCTCAAGGAAGTCAGCTGATTTCACCGACATGCTGTCAAGGAAGTCGACACACTTCTTTCCAGTTGCCTCCCTTGTGTCTTTCCCTTCAGCCAGACTCTGGTCCATCCGTCTAGTGAGCAGCGCGATCCGGTTGTTGTACGCCACCTCCAAGTTGGAATAGTTGAAGTAGGCTCGGATGCGAGACTCATCAGACTTCAGCCTGTCCCAGCTCAGCACCCTGATCGTGTCCTCCTTGACATACCACTGGCTAAAGATCATGTGGAACTGGTACAGTAGCTCGGTTCCCAGTGTGGCGAAGATGGCCATGTCGCGAGCCGCAGGGAACAGACCCAACAGCTTTTGAAAGCAGTAGGCCACCCTGCCTTCGTGCTCCTCAGCAACAGCCTGCAGGTCCTCCGCTTCGTTGATCGGGGAGGGGGTGAGATTGTATGGTTCGGGTTCAATAGGTTCATCGATGTTGGTCAAAGAGTCGGTCACAACATCAGCATCGAGCTGAGAGCTCGGAATTTGGGATTCAGTTGGGGAAGAGGGTGCAATGGTTTCCTCAACATCGGCCGAAGGAGCGGTCACGATGTTGGCATCGAGCTGAGAGCTCGGAATTTCTGGCTCGGTTTGGGTAGAAAGAGCAAGAGGCTCTGGGGGCGGTACAACATTCACTCCAGCTGTGGGGGAGGTGGTAACATCTTCGAGGTCCTCAGATGAGGAGGATGCATCCGACGTCTCCATGCCCTCAGCCTCATCAGCTCTGGGGCCTCGAGGTGCGATCTCGAATGATGCGGCCTCAGCTGAGCGGCTGGATTCGGAACGGTCCTCAGCAGGTGTCGATTCAACCTGCACTCCCTCCTCGACTGGAGCTTGTTCCTCAGCTGGCTCCTCAGCTGGAACATCAACTGGCTCATCAGCTGACTCATCAACTGGAACATCAGTTGGCTCATCAGCCGGCACCTCAGCTGCCTTCTTGGTGGACTTCTTGAACCTTACCCTTAACTTTTTCTGGGCAGGTTCGTCAGTCGACTCCTTCTCAGTGTCAGCTCGGCGACGTGAGGCTTTGGATTTTGCGGGGCGAGCAGCAGCTTGTTCCCCCTCAGCTATTGACTCAGCTGGCTTTCCTGACTCCCTCTTGTCCTTAGGAGTGTAGACACTCCTCAGCACCTCCTGTGCTTTCTTGG
Organism: Schizonepeta tenuifolia; assembly: GCA_029490685.1. NCBI lineage: Eukaryota > Viridiplantae > Streptophyta > Magnoliopsida > Lamiales > Lamiaceae > Schizonepeta > Schizonepeta tenuifolia. The sequence continues at coordinate 32,205,830 of CM055959.1, forward strand.
CTGTCGGGAACAGCAACAACTTCTTCAGTGGTGTCTCCTCGCAGTCAGCCCAAACCATGTTGCGGTCCTTTGTTGCGAGGAGGATGAGGGTGGAGACTTTGCAGCTGAAGTTGAGCGTGCCCTTCACACTCAGCAGCTTCTCTCCAGACTCGGTTGTAGTCTCAGAGATCTTCGACTTTTCCACCATCAACTGGTTCAGAAAATATTGGAACCAGTTGATTTAGTGTTAGTGCTCCAGGGCCACCAGCTGCTTCAATTTAGGTCGGCTGATGTCGCGGAACGCACCACTGTATCCGAACACTACCTTCGACACGGCGTCGAACAGCAGGCGGTGTTTCGGCTTCAGCTTTGTTCGTTGCATGTTGCTCCTCAACCGCTCCGGCTCGATCAAAGCATCCTGAAGAAATTCATCTGCTTGTTCGTCGGTAATATTCTCCAGGAACTCGGTGGCGGTGTGGTTGATTGGTATGATGTACTGGAGGACATCGGACACGTCGATGGGGAAGGAGACGCGACGTATCGTCCTTGCTGGAACATCTCTTTGTCGGCACGACACCACCGTGGAAACTCCCTCCGAACTGTCAAGGGGGCGAACGAGATTGACGTAGAATTCTCCGACTTGGCGCCTGAGCAAGTGGGAGGGGCAGAGCTTGGCCCATTCCAGTAGTCTGTTCTCACGGAGAGTGTTGGCGAGAGGGGCTAGGACAGGCGACTCTAGATCCTCGTCGGAGAGGATCTGCTCGAAGTGAATCTTCGATACTAACATATCGCATGACTCTTCATACGTGGTAGGCACGAGGGAAGGTCCGGATGATGCCATTCTCTTGCTTTTGGGTGCCATTAATAATCACTGCAAAGGTAATATATAGGAAAGGAAAGAAATCTATTTGCAGAAACGGGTTAGGCAGAAAACTGGAAGACGATGAACAGTTATAGTTGATAAGCACAAATGAGGAAAGTAGGAGATATCTTCCTGATTTTTCGCCTTATATAGGTCTTTGACTCGGATGAGATCAACGGCTGGGGTTAAATGGCGTGAATCCATCAACGGCTGGGATTACGCGACTGTTGACTATCTTTGACTCGACGTTTTGATCCGAGTTCCAACCAGCGCGTGAGAAGGTGTACAGTTTCATGTCAGCCCAGTCGCACTATAAAGTAGGCTATGGATGCTCAGCCGTACTTTACATTTAATGCGACATGATGGCTATTTTAATGTAACTGACTAGCTCAGGAATGTTTGAATTTATTTCAAACATTCTCATTTAAGAACATAACACCTTCAGTCATAAATGATACCTGCCAGCTGATGTCTGAATCAGCTGTGTTCATCAGTCGAGTTCCTCAGTTGCCGCATACCATCAGCTGACTCGAGTTCGTCTGTTCAGCTGACGTTTGATGTCTTCAGTTGGCAATTCGCATCTGAGATTCCCCCTTTATCTGAGCTTCCCCCTTAAGTCGATATCCGATTCTTCAGCTCGGATGGATCTTCTGCTCAGATGAGTTCTTAGCTCGGATCCAAGAGTCCTAGAAGATCACACAACATCTTGAACCGGACTTCAGGAAGAGGTTTGGTGAAGATGTCAGCTCTCTAAATCTCAGTTGGGATCTTCTCCATGGACACATCCTTTTTCTCAATATGATCTCGGATGAAATGATGGCGAATATCGATATGCTTAGTCCGAGAGTGGTGAACAGGGTTTAGAGAGATAGCTATGGCACTCGAGCTATCACAATGAATGGGAACCTGTCAGTTGAGACTTCATAATCTCTCAGCTGCTGCTTCAGCCACAATACTTGCATGCAACAGCTTCCGGCAGCCATATACTCTGACTCGGTTGTCGAAGTAGCAACACACGCTTGTTTCTTGGAGAACCATGAAACCAACTTGCTTCCCATGAACTGACAGTGTCCAGAAGTAGACTTCCTGTCCAACCGATCTCCTGCTAGGTCGGCATCTGAGTATCCAGTCAGCTGGATATTGTCATCAGTTGGGTACCACAACCCAACATTGACAGATCCCTTCAGATACTTAATGATGTTCTTTGCTGCCAACATGTGAGCTTCTCTTAGTTGGACTTGAAAACGAGCACAACTGCGTATGAAATGTCTGGTCGGCTGGCAGTTAGGTAGAGCAGCGAACCGATGATCTCTCTATACTGGCTGGCATCAACGAGCTTTCCCTCAGCTCCTGGTTCGATCTTCCAGTTCGTATTCATAGGGATCTTTGTTGTCTTACTTGTCTGCAATCCGAACTTGGTGATGAGCTCCTTTGTATATTTGGACTGGTTGATGAAAATCCCTTCAGGTGACTGCTTCACTGTAATCCAAGGAAATAATTCATCTCGCCCATCATCGACATCTCGAACTTCTCCTTCATAAGATCAGAGAATTTCTTGCACAGCTCCTCCGACTTGGAGCCGAAAATGATGTCATCGACATAAATTTGCACAACAAGTATATCTTCTCCAACTTTAATGGTGAAAAGAGTTTTATCAACTGAACCTCGTTTGAACCCCGAGTTCAGAAGAAATCCACAAAGAGTGTCATACCATGCCCTTGGCGCTTGCTTTAGACCATAGATAGCTTTCTTCAGCTTGTACACTCTTCCATCTCCACTCTCAAAACCAGGAGGCTGTTCAACATATACATCTTCTTTGATATCTCCATTGAGGAATGCACACTTCACATCCATCTGATATAATTTGAACTTATGATGTGCGGCATAAGCTAGAAAGATCCGGATGACTTCCAGCATTGCAACTGGTGCGAAAGAATCTTCAAAGTCAATTCCTTCTTGTTGGCAGTATCCTTGAGCTACCAACCTTGCTTTATTCCTCACAATGAATCCAATGGCGTCTCTCTTGTTTTTGAAAATCCACTTCAATCCAATCACCTTGACACCATTTGGTCTTTCTACCAACTCCCATATACAGTTGCGTAGAAACTCATTCAATTCTTCTTGCATGGCTGTTGTCCAGTGGACACAGTTGAGAGCTTCCCCTACATTCTTCGGTTCTGGCACATCAGCTACAAAGCAAGAAATCATGGCAACATCTCCAGCTTGCTCGAACTCTTCTAGAACTGCCAATTCTTCAGCATATTGGGCATATGTGTTGGAATCTTCCTCGGTTGATTCTGGATTTGCAACTCTGCTCCGTGTGCGCACACCCTCGGTTGGATCTCCGATGATGTCGTTGGTGGAATGAACTTCATACCATCTTCGGTTGCGTCTTCCTTCTTCTTCCAACTGTGGCTGTTAAGAAATCTGAGTTGGAGTCTTCAGAGCTGGTGATTGATCAGCTGTTGAGTCTGGATTCTCAACATTGATAGTAGTTTGAACTGAGCTCGGTTGTGCATCGGATGCTGATGCAGTTGGTGGAGCATCAGCTGAAGTTCCCCCTTGGGATGAGCTGAGGTCTTCGCATTCATCTTCAGAGGAGTATGGATCCTCATCCTCGGTTGCCCATACCAGTGGTTCAACTCAATTCTTTTCCCGAAGTGCTTGCGATCTGGTGAGAACTGGTAGAACAGCTGGATCCGCGTGTTGTTCCTTTACCTGTTCCCTGCACTCAAAGGTAGATTCATCAAAACTAACATGAGGTGTTATTTCCACAACACGAGAGCTGTTGTTGAAAACTCTATATGCCTTGATCCGAGCTGCATATCCAAGAAATATGCCCTTCGAAGCTTTGGCATAAAAGGTTTTCAACTGAGTCTTCCCATTGTTGTGAATATAACACTTAGATCCAAAAACACGAAAATAAGAAATATCTGGCTTTCTGCGTCTCCACAGCTCGTAGGGCGTCTTTCCCAACCGCTTGGTGAGAAGAGATCGATTCTGAGTGTAGCATGCTGTGTTGATCGCTTCAGCCCAAAATCTCTTTGGCAGTGCTGAGCTCGCTAACATGGATGTGGTTGCATCCTTCAGAGTTCTATTTCTTCGCTCAGCTACGCCATTCTGTTGTGGAGTACGCGCGGCTGATGTCTGATGGGTTATGCCATTCTTTTCGCAACACTCAATGATGGTTTCATTTAGAAACTCCGTTCCACGATCTGATCGGATGGATATGATCTTCATCTCTTGTTGGTTCGATATCCGATCCATTAGCTTGGGCAGCTCATCTCGGGTCTCACTCTTGTGGCACATGAAGATGGTCCACGTATATCTTGAGTAGTCATCAGTTACAACCAATGTATATTCGTTGCCATTAATGCTTTTTGGTGTAACTGGTCCGAAGAGATCCATATGGATCAGCTGTAACACTCGGTCGGTTGAGGGAGTTGACTTCAACCGGAAGGAGGTTCTAGCGAGCTTTCCCAGCTGGCATGCACTGCAGATGTGTGTTGTTGAAAACACTCGGTTAGGTATGCCTCTTGCATGTTCTTGTCTAGCGAGTCGGTTCATCGTCTTGAAGTTCAGATGGTTGAGCCTTTTGTGCCACAGCCAGCTCACATCCGAACTGCTCTTTGATAATAGGCAAGTGTCAGGGAGGCTGCTGTTCCAGTCAGCGTAGTATACATTCCCTGTTGGAGATCGATTTCCCAACAATATCACCTGCTTTGATCCGACATCTTTGACTCTGCAACCCTGTGCATCAAACTTGACAGAGAAACCATTATCACAGAATTGGCTGATGGAGAGCAGGTTATGCTTCAATCCATCAACATAAGAGACATTAGAAATTGAAACATGATTGGTTTCAAGAGTACCGTAACCTCTGGTATAACCTTTTGAGTTATCACCAAAAGTAACTGATGGACCTTCTTTCTCCACGAAACTTCCAAGCAAATCCTTCAGATTTGTCATGTGTTTCGAGCATCCACTATCCATCACCCACATTGTAGCAGACGCCTTCTTCTTCCTCAGCTGTTTCTCCTGTACCTGCAAAGAGAAACTCACTTAGGTCCCCAATTTCAGTTGGGTCCTGGAGGGTTAGAACCAGTTCCCGCTGGAACTGTGCGTCGCTTTTCCCTGTAAACTCGAATAGCCTTGTCATTCAAAATTATTTGCCCATTTTCATAAATTATAACAACACCTCGGTTATCCTTAGGCTTGTTGTTAGAAATGATGCTCTGTTTCTTGGGAGGAGTTGGATTTCTCCCATGTTGGGCTTTAGGAGGTGAGGCTTTCCCCCTGTTTTGATGGCGATTCTTATCCTTTTGAGTCTGTCTGTGAGGTCGGATCCCCCATTGGAATCTTTGTGGCTGATTATGATTCCAACTTCCTGAGGGTTGTCTGTAGCTGTTCATGCCCTGTTGATGATTAATATTATGGCATGAATATCTCCAGTTGTTTGACCAGTTCTTCATTGGTTGACTAGGTTGGAACCTTTGGTCGAACCGATGTTGGAACCGCTGTTGATTCAGATGATTGAGCCCAGGTCTGTTCTGAGGTCAGTTCCATTCCTTCTGACTTTGACTTTGAGGTTGATGCAGAGATCGGTTCTGGTTCTGAGATCGGTTGCGGTTGTGCCTTCGACGCCTCTGATTCCTCTTCTGACTTTTGGAACATTCCCCCTCGGTTGATGTCCCAACCGATGGAACATTTTGTCCTACATCAACTACTCCTTTTCCCTTCTCAGTTGAGATTCTGTTGGTCGGTTGAACTTGCTGAGAGGTGGAGGTTGAGTTAGCTTCTGGAGACTCAGCTGAGTTAGGCTCGACAGCTGTGACTTCTACTGGTTTGATGAAGGTTGCTGGTGGAATCCCAGTATCCTTGATAACATCATAACCGAGTCCTGACATGTCATCCATCTGTCTGCTGTAATTTAAAAGGTTTTCGATGATCTTGGATGACTGATACAGCTTGATTAGATTGTCCTTTTCAGTTTGCAACTCCTTGACGAGTATAGCTATCTGCTCGGTTTGTTCATCTGACTTCTTTATCAGCTGTTCGATCTGAGCATCTTGATTTTTCAACTGATCTTGTTGTTCTTTGTTTTGCTTTGTCAACTCCTCATCAGCTGGAGGCTTAGCCTTGATCAGTTGACTCTTGAGATTCTCAATCTCCTGAGTTTGGCTCGTAATCAAATCCTCTTTTTCGGTTAAGGAATCTTCAAGCTTGGCGAACTGAGCTTGAAGACTCTTAAACTCAACCGACTGCTGATGCAGTTCCTCGCTGAGTTCTTGAAAATCATTGCAGGAGGGTTCCAACTCATCGCTCAGAGATTCCTGCAGGTTAGAAGTATTGGAAGAATTTAAGCGAGCAGGATTAGATTGTACCTCAATATCATCTTGGTCGGTTCCAAGTGCCATGAGGCATTGATCCGAACTGATGACTTTGTTGGTAGAGGTCAGTTCATCCTCATCTTCAGTGTCTGTGAAGATGTCCATATCGCCAGCTGCCTCTTCAGCTACCATGGCCTTGTTCTTTGCAGTTTGCTTGGCCCTCAGTGCTTCTCTTTCCTTCTTTGAGAGGTCTGGGCAGTCAGCTTTGAAGTGTCCTTCCTTGCCGCATTCGAAGCAACCATTGGTGACTGGCTTCGAACTATCTCGAGTTCGGTTTGATTTATAGAAACGTTTATATTTGCCGAACCGAGTGTCCATGTCGGCTAGTTTCTTTGACAGCGCTGCAATGTTCTGTTGCAGTTCCTCTCTGCTCGGCTCCTTTGCAGTCGTGTCAGCCGATCTGGTTGGCCTTGACGATCTCGACTTTGAGTAGTCAGCTCGGAGGGCAACTGACTTTGATGCCGAGCCAACATCCTCAATTCTATTTGTCAGACCTGAGGGCTGCGATCTCCTTCTGTTGACCTTATACTCATTTCCTTTCAAGATTGAGAACAATCTTTCAGTTTCCATTTCACCAAGGTCAGCTCGGCTCTCGTGGATATTTGTGAAAGTATCCCACTCAGCCGGTAGAGCTTGCAACACTTTGAAGTTTATTTCTCTTAGAGTGTATTTTCCTTTCCGGATGGACTGGATTCTTCTGATGATGTCCATAAACCGGAGCTCTAGCTGATCGATAGTCTCATCAGGTCGCAGACTGAAGTTGTCGAAATCTTGACATGCATGTGAGAACTTGTTTTCCTTCGTCTCGTCGTTTCCTTCACTTAGCGAAGCCAGGATGTCCCACATCTCTTTTGCAGTCTCACACTCCTCTATCCAGGGCAGATAATCTTGTCCAACCGTGGACATTATTGTGCTCTGAGCCCAGATATCCAACTGGCTCACCTTAGCCTCCTCTAGAGAGTAGTCTTCTGGCTGTTTCTCCACATACTCCACCACTGTATCTCCATCGTGAGGATTTGTGGGAGTGCGAGCTATTCTTTCTTTAATGACTATTGGTCCAGAAGTGAGAACTTGTTGCATCCTATGATGCTTTGACAGAAGGATCTTCTTCATTCGAGTTCTCCATGATGTATAATTGACTACAGAGAACATGACGACGATCTTGTCCTTGACGTCCATCTGCACACACAAAAACAGGACAAAAATGCGAGCAAGTATGCACTAGCGTGAAAAGATCTGTTCAGTTGACCACTGAAGAAAAATTCTCGAATTCACACCTCGTGAAACAGAGTCAGCAGTCTTTTGAACCACAGCTCTGATACCACTTGATGGTCCCGAAACGAGTTACTGGTGTATGGGAGGGGGGGAATACACCAGTTAAGATTTAAAAACTTAAACCTGAAAAATCACTTCAACTGAGTAAAAGAGGACTCAGTTGGAATCTCACAGCTGAGTAAGCGACCTCAGCTGGAAGAGTGAGGCCGTGCGGAATGTGGTGGAAAATTAAACTCGTTAAAAACAACTCACGCAAAACAGCTCGGTTGGTCAAGAACCAAAACAGCTCGGTTGAAGAAGTGCAAATGAGGTTTGTATGTCGGTTAGATTGATAAAAAAAAATGCAAAAGCAACTGAATAAAAACAAACTCAGACACACAGGATTTAACGTGGTTCGGAGATAACCCTCCTACGTCCACGGGGAGATGTGAATCCTCACACCTCAGTCCAAGTTCTTCTGGACAGAACCACTCAGCTTACGCGGGCTGAGCAACCGTTAAGGATAAGTTTGCGGGTACTTATCGACCTTACAGATTAGTTTTCGGGCACTAAACAGCCTATGTCAAGTTTGCGGGTACTTGACGACCTGACTACTCAATTACAGGAAGAGTAAGGTCCTAGCACACTTTTTAGGGTGTGAGTATGGGTGGGATTTCCAACTACAGCTCGATCACGAATGAGAGCTGGATCTAAGGCTTGAACGAATAAACACTCAAACTAAGATCTAAGATCTAAGACAGATTTCCACTCTATGAACCCTCAGCTACTAATGTTCTATCACTCTTGAACTCTCAGCTGCTGATGTTCTTAGAATAGGATTTTAGCAGATTTTTCTTTCGCTTGATTCTCTTGTGATTGCACTTTTCTTTCTTGCTTCAGTCTGTCTCATGTATCTCTCGAATGAGAGAATGCCTCTATTTATAGGCGGAGAGAATCAACTAGCCGTTGGAGGAGCTGTTGATCTCTGATCGTTTGATAGCGATGGCTTGTCTCTTATCTCTGCAGACTTTCCCGATATGGCATCTGTGCTCTTCTGCTTTCCATTTGAGACAGCCTTGTGTTGGGCCAGATGGGGTAATGACTGAACGGTCAAACCCTCATGTGACTTCCTTTTGAAATTCAATTCTTAACCTTTCTGACAGTCAACCTCGGTTCGTCGGTTGAAAGTCTTGATCTTCATCTGAGTGGTCTTCAGCTGATGTTCTGAACTGTTGGACTCTCAGCTGACTTTGAACTTCAAGCAGTTGATCTTCTTGTTCGAGTTCTACAACTGAGGTTCTGAAACTGAACACTCAGTTGTCTTCCCTGTATTTACTCAGTTGGGTTTGAACCTTCAGATGATCTGATGTTCTCTTCCTCTCTACTGCTTCTCATCTGACAAACCCTCAGTTGGTTTTCTTCACAACTGATGTTCTGAAGACTTCCCCTTGTTTGCATCTGAACATATGAACTCTCAGTTGTCTTTCTTCACAACTGATGTTTTGTCTAAGTGACGCCTTGTTGCCATCTTCAGCTAGAGACCTGTAAAGATAAAATCTTAACTTTGCTCAAACAGCGAGCCTAAATTCTAACATTAGGTTCTGGCAACGTCTACTCGGTTGGGGTCAGTCGGTTTTGGAATTCATCAAAACTCATACTAATAAATTTCCCAACAAGAGGGATTATTGGTTCTTTGCTATATCTAACTGCCAGTCGGCCAGACATATCTTACACGGATGGAGTGTGTGCTCGGTTCCAAGTTCAGCCAAGGGAAGCACACATGTTGGCAGCAAAGAACATCATCAAGTATCTTAAGGGTACAGTTAATGTTAGGTTGTGGTATCCAACCGACGACAATATTCAACTGTCCGGATACTCAGATGCGAATCTAGCTGGAGATCGATTGGACAGGAAGTCCACTTCTGGACATTATCAGTTCATGGGAAGCAAGTTAGTCTCATGGTTCTCTAAGAAACAAGCATGTGTTGCCACTTCTACAACTTAGTCAGAGTACATGGCTGCCGATAGTTGTTGCATGCAAGTACTGTGGCTCAAGCAACAGCTGAGAGGTTATGAAGTCGCAACTGGACAGGTTCCCATTCATTGTGATAGCTCAAGTGCCATTGCTATCTCTTTGAATCCTGTTCACCACTCTCGGACGAAGCACATTAACTTCCGACATCATTTTATCCGAGATCATATTAAGAAGAAGGATGTATCTATGGAGAAAATTCCAACTGAGATTCAGAGAGCAGATATCTTCACCAAACCTCTAGCCGAAGCGCGGTTCAAGATGTTATGTGATCTACTTGGATTGTTGGATCCATCAGATGAGGAACTAGCTGAGGTGAAGAGATAGATATCTATCTGAAGGGAAAGCTCAGATAAAGGTGGAATCTCAGATGCGGATAGCCAACCGAAGACATCAAACGTCAGCTGAACAGACGAACTCGAGTCAGCTGATGGTATGCCGCAACATTGGATCAGACATCAGCTGAACACACGAACTCGAGTCAGCTGATGGTATGCCACAACATTGGAACACAGCTGATTCCGACATCAGCTGGCAGATGAACACAGCTGATTCCGACATCAGCTGGCAGATATCATTTATGGCTGAAGGTGTTTGTGTCTTAAATGAGAATGTTTGAAATAAATTCAAACATTCCTGAGCATGTCAGTTAGACTAAAATAGCCATCATAGCGCATTTAATGTAAAGTATGGCTGAACATCAATAGCCTACTTTATAGTGCGACTGGGCTGACACATATAACATTTCACTTTCTCACGCGCTGGTTGGAACTCGGATTGTGACGTCAAGTCAAAGCTAGTCAACAGTTGCGAGATCTCAGCCGTTGATGGATTCGCGCCATTCAACCCTAGCCGTCGATTTCAAACGAGCCAATAACCTATAAAAGGCGGAAAATCAGGAAGTGATCTCTTACCTTCTACATTTGTGCTTATCTGCAGTAACTGTTCATTTTCGTCTCCGATTTGTCTCACCATTTTCTGCAAGTTTTTCTCTCTATATATATATCTTTACAGAAATATTAAATGGCACCAAAAGCTTCTACACAAGGAAAGAAGATGGCTTCTTCAGGACCTTCTCTAGTCCCTTCTTCATATGATGAGTTCTTTGATATGTTGCTCTCCAAGATACACTTCGAGCAAATTCTATCAGAAGATGATCTGGAATCGCCGGGGTTGTCTCCCCTTGCCGATACACTCAGGAAGAACGGCCTTCTGGACTGGGCGACACTCTTCCCCTCCCACTTTCTCCGGCGTCAAGTCGGAGAGTTTTACTTGAACCTGAAGTCGCCCATTGACAGCAAAGATGGGCTTGTTACAGAAGTCTCTTGTCGACAACGGGATGTTCCTGCTAGAACGATCCGCTGTGTCACCGTTCCCATTCCAGTTTTCGACATTCTACGCCAAATCATTCCACCAAATCATTCCGCCACGGACACAGTTGAGAACATCACCGATGCGGAAGCCGATCAATTTCTGGAAAATGCTCTCATCACCCCAAAAAAATTGAGGAGTAATATGCAGCGAACGAAGTTGAAGCCAGAGCATCGACTTCTGTTCGATGTTGTATCCAAGGTGATCTTCGGATACAGCGGCGCCTTCGGAGATATCAGCCGACCGAAGCTCAAGAAGCTAATTGCTTTGGAGCACGAGCACAAACATGACATCAACTGGTTTAGTTATTTTGAACACTAGTTGACACTGGAGAGGCAGAAGATCTCCGAAACCACAACCGACTCGGGAGAGAAGTTGTTGAGTGTCAAGGGAACTCTCAACTTCGGAGCCAAATTTTTTGCCCTGATCCTTTTCGCAACAAAGGATCAGAACATGGTCTGGGAAGACTGTGAGGAGACTCCAGTCAAGAGGATGATGCTGTTCCCAACAGCCAAGAAGGCTCAAGATGTGATCAGGAGTGTCTACACTCCGAAAGACAAGAGGGAAGCTGTGAAAACAACAGAAGAAAAAGATGCAGCTGAGGAGCTGCCTCCAGCTGTCGGCCGCACTTCCAAATCTACAACCGCACGCCGACACAGAGCTGAGTCGGAGAAGGAGAAAGAGGAGGAACCAGCTAAGAAGAAGTTGAGGCTTCGCCTCAAGAAGTCAGTTTCCGTACCAGCTGAAGAGATACCAGCTGAGGAGACTCCAGCTGAGGAGACACCAGCTGAGGAAACACTATCTGAGGAGCCATCTGAGTCGAGTCACTCAGTTGACGCGGCTGCCTTTGAGGTTGTTCCTCATAGAGACGTGATGGAAGGGATGGAAACTGAACCAGCTGATGAGCCGACTATCTCCTCGGATGCATTTTCTTCATCTGAGGAAGTCGAAGATATTCCAACCTCCCCCACGGCAGGAGCTGATGCCGTACCGCCTGAACAGGTTATCCCAACCGACTAACAGCCAGAAATTCCGAGCTCCCTGCTCGATGCCAACATTGAGACCACTCTTTTGGCTAATGTTGAGGAACCTCTTGATACCATCATCCCCACATAGTCCGAAATTCCGAGCTCCCAGCTCGATGCCAACGTTGAGACCACTTCTTTGGCCAACGTTGAGAAAACCCACGAACCAATTCCATATGAAAATCTATCTCCCTCCCCCATCGACGAAGAAGCCAACCGTCGAGCTGTCGCGTTGGAGCATGAAGGCAAGTTAGCCTACTGCTTCCAAAAGCTGATCGGGATGTTCCCTGAAGTACGCGATATGCCCACTTTTGCCATGCTTGGAACCGAGCTGCTGTATCAGTTCAACATCATCTTCAGTCACTAGTATGTGAAGGAAGATACAATCAGGATACACAGCTGGAACCAGCTGAAGGCAGATGAATCGCGAATAAGAGATTACTTCAACTACACCAACTTGAGGTTGCCTACAACAACAAGGTTGCACTGCTGACGCATCGTCTGGACCTCAGCAAGGCGGAAAGAAGAGTCACGAGAGAAACAACCGAAAACGACTATGTCAAATTCCTGGACAACATGCTAATCAAGTCGGCTGAGTTCATCGATGACCTTGATGCAGCCGCAGCAGCAGCCAAGCAAGAAGAAGAAGAGCTTCAACAGTACATGGCCAATCACCAAGCCATGATCACTGTTGAACAGGCAGCACCTTCTAACCAACCAGCTCCAGCTGATCAGCCAGCGCCCTCCACAGACGAAATTTGCGAGCTGATAGGTGAGAAGGTCAACCAGCTGCGAAAGGAGATGCTTGCCAACTTCCAGCTCAATCAAGATGAACAACTGAGGTTGATGGAAGCTCAGGATGAGAAGCACAGGCAGCTGCAGGTAGAGAATGAGGCGCTGAAGATGAAGCTGGATGACTTCTCTACATCCACCAGCCAAGACCTCAATGCACTGAAGACAACTGTTCATGGACTCAAATCCGATCTAAACGTGTTCAAGTCTATATCTGATTCCAACCTTGCCAAATCTCAACAAACTCAAGATGAAGAATGGGATTCTCGGTTCGAGTCAAGATGGGCTGAGTTTGTTGCTTTCCAAACCGAGATCAATGAAACATTCGCTGGACTGAAGAAAGCCGAGCAAGAGCACCGTGACACTGAATTGGCAAAGAAGGTTGAAGTGGAGTGCGCAGTTGATGAGCTCTTCAACCAATCCAACAAGCTGAACAGCAACTCACCTCTCTGGATGGCTCAGTTGCAAGCCTTGTTGCTGATGCCAAAAAGGGAGAAGAGGTGATGCAGCATGATGAGATGCAGGGGGAAGATGTGATTGGGATAGATGAGACCCAGGCTGAAAAAGAAATGCCAGCTGAAAAGAAATCTCAGCTGAAGAAATCCCAGTCGAAGAAGACTCCAAAGAAGAAATCCGCTCCAAAGCCAACCGACAAGGAACAACAACAGCTAAAATCTACTATTGTCGGTGGAGATGAAATGGCAAAGGACATGGAGCTTGCCAAGGAGTATGGAGTTTCCTACAACTCCATAGCCGAGATTGCAGCCGAGCTTGATGCTGAACTCGACGGTATCACAACCGAAGAGTGTATTGCTGCTGCCAAGGCTATGGATGTTGCAGAGAAGGACTACATGAATCCTGACTGGATAAAAAAATTCGCTGCTAGCCAAGTTACAAGAGTCAACCAATTCGAGGAAGAGCTTGCCAAGGTTACCAAGAACTTGGATAGGAACATCGCCTCCCGCAGCCGACGAAGAATTGAGAAACACCAAGTGAAGGTTGAGGCAAGGATGAAGCAACAACAACTGCCAGGGAAGATCAAGCTTCAAAGTCGCTTCAAGCATGTGGATAAGTGGATGCCTGCAGAATGGAATGAAGATTGGGAATCATTCAAGCAAGAATTTGTGAATGATTTCTACTATAGGAAGGTGTTCACAACTGAAGATCCGAGGAAAGCTTTCAAGGAAGCCCTGACCTAGCTACACTCTGGGGATCCGGGCATGTTCAGTCAGTTCAGGCGAGCAATGATTGATGCAAAACTGGATATGAACACAGTCCCCGTCCCTCAGAAAGTCACATACCTTCCTCCATTCCTCCCAGACTCAAGAAATCTCAACCGACAAAGATAGCAGCTGAAGCAAGGAAAGTTTGCCAAGAGCATGGGATTGACATTTCGAAGGAGTCAGATGCGAAAAGAGAAATTTTTGTCAGAATTTTTGGGAAGTATGGGCTAAAATTTTAGCCAAGTTAAAGTTTTTGAGCAACTGATGTATTTTTTTATTTTTGTGCATTTTGCTGTAACCATCAGTTGTAATGAAAACTTTCATCAGTTATCCGATTCACCTTGACGTACAATATCTAGTTGTCCAAGCTCAGAATCGCAAAGTTATTTCAATACCATGTTATAACTGTGTTAACCCTTTGATGTTTTAATCTTATAGACTGTCTAGAATTTTAGCTGAGATTTTAGATAGGTCAGTAGGGTTTAGATCAGTTTGATCAATAAGGGTTTTGGCATCATCAAAAAGGGGTAAATTGTTGGAAAATTTATTAAATTTTTGATTGATTCCAAAACCAACTGACCCCAACCGAGTAGATGTTGCCAGATCCTAATGTTAGTATTTAGGCTCGTTGTTTGAGCAATTGAGATTTTATCTTTACAGGTCTCCAGCTGAAGACGGCATCATGACTACACTCGGATAGAACATTAGTTGTAAGAAAGACAACTGAGCGTTCATTGGAGAAGATGTAAGAGAACATCAGTTGTAAGAAAGACAACTGAGCGTTCATTGGAGAAGATGTAAGAAATATAACTGAGCGTTCAAGAGATAGAACATCAATTACAAGAAAAACAATTGAGCGTTCAAGAGATAGAACATCAATTACAAGAAAGACAACTGAGCGTTCAAGATACACAACATCCGTTACAAGAAAGACAACTGAGCGTTCAAGATACAGAGCATCAGTTGCAGGATTCGAACTGATAAGATCGACAACATAAAGTTCAAGACAGCTGAGAGTTCAACTGTTCCTATTCAGACAGAAGGTCAAATGAAGATATCGATCAGATGGAACATCAGCTGAAGACCACTCGGATGAAGACCAAAACTTCTCAACCGACTAAACAAGGTTGAAAGTCAAACGTTGAAGATTTGAATTTCAAAAAGGAAGTCACGTAAAGGTTTGACGTTCTGTCATTACCTCATTTGGCCCAACACAAGACTGTCTCAGATGGAAGCAGAAGTTCACAGTTGCCAAATCGGGAAAGTCTGCAGAAATGAGAGACAAGTCATCGCTTTCATAGAACAGAGATCAACGGTTCATCCAACGGCTAGTTGATTCTCTCCGCCTATAAATAGAGGCATTCATTAATTCACCAAGACTCAGAAGACAGAATAGAAGACAGAGAAAATAGATAGACAAGCGAACATCACCAGTTGAGAGTTCATATCGCAAACGAGCTAAACTGAAATCAATCTCTAAGAACATCACTAGTTGAGAGTTCCTAGAGTATTAGATTCTGTCTCGGTGCTTTTAGATCTTAGTTTGAGTCTCCATTTGTTCAAGCTTAGATCCTAGCTCACTTCTTGTTCGAGTTAGTAGTTGGAAAAATCCACCCTCACACACACCCCTAAAAAGGTTGTTAGGATCCTACTCTTCCCGTAATTGAGTAGATAGGTTGATAAGTACCCGTAAACTTATCTGTAAGGTTGATAAGTACCCGTAAACTTATCTTAACGGTTGCAAAGCCCGCGTAAGCTTTGTGGTTGAAGTCCTAAAGAAATTGGACTGAGTTGTGTGGACTCACAACTCCCCGTGGACGTAGGAGTTCTCTTCGAACCACGTAAATCTTTGTGTGTTTGTGTTTTCTGTTCAGTTATTTATTGCATATCCAACTGTCCAACTAACCAGCACTCAAACTGCATTTTTACATTCTCAACTGACTTGGTTATTGACCGACCTTGCATCAAAGCGTGAGTTATTTTATACGAGTTGTAATTTCCACCACATTCCGCACAGCACTACACTTCCAGCTGAGTATCCTTACTCAGTTGTGATTCCAGCTGAGTCGCATTTACTCAGTTGTGATAATTTTTCAGGGGTTGTTTTTAAAATTCTTAACTGGTGTATTCTCCCCCCCCCCCATACACCAGAACTCGTATCGGGACCATCAATCGAGAATACCAATGCCAAACAACAACACCAAGACATCATGATCGCATACGTTAGTACCTCAAACTAATATTGTCAGAAAATTGAGAGAGAATAGAAAATTGAATGATGGAAATGAAAATCTAAAGCGCCTATTTATAGGAAGAAGCAAGCAGTTGTGCAGTAAGCTACTGCGATGTTGAAGCAGCTGAGCAGTAAGCTACTACGAGGCGGAAGCTGCTGCAGTGCAGAAGCAGCTGCAAAGCAGAAGCTGCTGAGCAGTAAGCTGCTGCGAGGCGAAAGCTGCTGCGCAGAAAGCTGCTGCAAGGCGGAAGCAGCTGTGCAGCAACTTACGTTTTAAAGCTTTTACACGTGCATAATTTTTTCATGTGAAATCATTTTTGAGCATATTTAGCGCCTATAGACTCGCAATAAAATACTCTACACAACGACTATAAACATGATATGTTTATTTTTCACAAAAATTAATTGACTTTTTTTATGTGAAAATAGTTTTAAGACTTTTAGGAGTGTTAACTTATTTAATACTCTATCTGAAAAATCCGGGATATTACAACAGCTGACTTGCACTTCCGAGTAGATTTGTATTTGGACTTCAACTCTTCTACCTTCAACATCTTCAAAGTCTTCTCTTCTCAGCTTTGTGACGTCTGACTTCAACACAACTTTTCTTCATGCTTGAGCTACATGGTTTAGTTGAGGAGTCAACTGAGTTATGGTCCAACTGAGCTCGTTCCTCATGAATTGACTTCTTCAGTTTGGCTGACTTCTTCTCGTCGAATCCTGTAAAGATAAAAATCTCTATGCTCAAACAGGGAGCTCTAGCTAAGTTCAGACTGATGGCTTTCATCTACTCGGTTGGGGTCAGTTAGGTTTTGGGATAAATCAAAGCCTTTACTAATTTTCCCAACAGTATATTACTTTAATTAACGGGCTATTGTGAGATATTTGGGGGTTGTATTTAAAATTCCTAAGAGCACCCACAGCGACACCAGTTCACTAGACGCCATTGGGGCTCACTGTGGACAACAATTTTTTTGTTGATGCGGTCTTTGCCGCCAGTGGGTTGGCGGTGCCAAATGGTGGAGTTCCGCCTTTCTCATGCGCCAACTCACCCATGACGTGGCAGTCGCTGATTGGCCAACTGCTTCGCCCTTGAGATTCAAACGGTTAAATACCACACCAATCTAATTCATTTTCATCCCATTCTCCACACTTTTCTCTCAAATTTTAAATAGTTGTGCATTATTTTCTTTCAAAAATTGTTCAATCATATCGCACAACAACGATTCCGGCAACGACGATTTCTGTTACTACAGTTTCGACAACAACGAGTTCATCAAGGAACTAGATGAAGATATTGAACTCGGTGAGGAAGCCTGGTGGTTGGTATAGGAAATATTCACTAACATCCACAAATTATTGGAAGTTGAAGAAGAGCGCTGGGAAGCACGGTGTCGCCGGCCAAAGAGGTCCGTGGTTGAAAGGAACCGCAAGAATGCTGCAGCTCACCTTCATGCCGACTATTTTGCTGACAATCTAGCATATATTCTTGATGATTTCCGTTGTTAATTTCATATGAGGAGATCTCTCTTTCTCAAAATTGTTGCGGCACTCAAGGCACGAGATAAGTATTTTTAGTAGCGGGCTGATGCAACCGGAAGAAAGGGCTCAGTACAATTCAAAAATGCCCCAATGCATTGCGGCAACTTGTGAACGACCCCGCCACAGACCAATACGAGTACTTGAGGATGGACAACACAACGGGCTGCGAAACAATAATGCATTTTTGCACTGCCTTGATCGCTGCCTATGGTGCAAAGTACTTGAGGATGCCAACGACAATCGATTGTGCTCGCCTACTTCAGATGCATGAAGCGAGACATAATTTTCCCAGAATGCTTGCAGGCATTGACTGAGAAAGTGGAACAACTGTCTAATGGCCTAGAAAAGGAGCTTACACGAACTAGAAGAAGGGCAAAGCGTTAAATTGTGCTCTAGGTCATTGCTTTGCACGATCTGTGGATTTGACATTCTTTCTTTGGTGTGGCGGGCTCACACAACGACATTAATGTATAAAATCAATTGAATGTTTTCAACGATCTTCTAAAGGGAAAAATGCCGACAATCAATTTCAACACCAACGATATGTTACTATCTCGCCGACGACATCTACCTAGTCTGGCCCACCTTTGTGAAGACTCTCCCTTCTTTAATGGACCCAAAGAGAGGTCTTTTTGCAAAGAACATTCGGCATTTTTCAAGCTCGTTGGGGAATAATAAGTAGATCTGTACGCCTCTGGTTTAATGAGCATATTACTGAAGTAATGTATGTTTGTATTATCTTGCACAATTTGATTGTTGAAGACGAAGGTGACTATGTCACTCACTGGGCTCCAGAGGAAGATGCACCGAGCTCGTCAAATGGCAATGGTGGTAGGGAAGCGTCCACCGATTTTCAAAAATATTTGCACAGGAAAGCCGAGCTTCATGATCCAAGAGCTCATGCAAGATTAATGGATGATTTTGATCGAAGAAACTTGAGCATGTTTCAATCCAAAATAAATTATAATCGTTATTTTTTCAATTCATGTAATATTTTATTTATTTAATCGAATAAAATTTACATTTATCATGATTATTTTTATAGAAAATAAACAAAATAAAAAAAAATTAATGGCTGATGGCACCGTTGTGAAATTTTTGAAAATTGCTAGAAGAGCTCAATTTTTTCACGGCGCCCATCAATTGTGGATGCTCTAACCCACACTTTTTATATTTTGTTTGGTAAGAATGATAATATACTCCGAACACTAGTGATCACAATTGTAATATCATGTTAATTTTTCATGAAATTGATGAATAAATGATGATAATAAAACCAAAAAGTGGTCAAATTTTGTATAATATTATACTTCCATTTGGTAGGTAAAAAATTAACCCTTGTGCAAGGGAAAAAGAGTTGCACAAAATTTAATACCTTATGCATAGATTTTTCATTATATCAATGTAACTTAGAATATATACGGTGATAAAATCATATTATCCCTCGTTATCACATTCATTATCTATACTAATATAAAAAGAGTCTTGTTTTACAAAATTTGATTTGCCTAAAATATCCTTACTATATTGTATTTACAAGAAATATTTAATATAATGTATTTTAAGTTTTAAGAAAATATTAATTCATTAAGAAACAAAATTTACCTTGTAATAATTTATCTTTTACCTGATTTATAGATTTTATCTTGTCTCACGTATTCTCTTTTGCTTACTTGAAACTTTCCTTATTATATACTCCATCCGTTCATGAAATGATTGCCACTTTTGCTACTCCACTCACATTTATTGTGGAACCTTTACTCCACTCACAACAATACTCATTATAATTCACCACTACCTACTATTTTCTTAAAACCCGTGTCGTCCACAATATGACAACCATTTCGTGGACGAAGGGAGTAATTTATAATGTTTATTCTAAGTGGGACGAGGAGTTTGAGATTTATCACATGATCCGTTGAAATAATTGGGTAACTCTTTGAAGGCTAAAATTGTTGTGAGTAAAATGTTCAAGAATTCAATTCGTAAATTGAAACATAACATAATTTTAGTTTGAGATACCAATCAAAACTCAAAAAGTATCATATTATATACTACCTCCGGTCCTCAGGTTTCTTCCTATTTTTCCTTTTTAGGACGGTCCCCAAGTTTCTTCCTATTTTTCCTTTTTAGGACGGTCCCCAAGTTTCTTCCTAACTACTTTTGGACACTCCCCCACAATAAATTATTATCTCTTACCTTAATTTATCAACTTATTTCCCTAAAATACCACGTATGGCCCATCACTATCTCAATTAATTAATATATCACTACCCTCAAAGTGGGACCCTTTTTGCACTCACAACAAATTCAATCATTTTTTATCTACCCACAACTAACTCAACAACTTGTTCCTTAATACCCGTTTCACTACAAAAAAAATGCAAAATCACCGACAGATAAATCCATCGGTAATCCCATGAATTCCGTCGGTAAATGAATCACCAGCGGAATCACCGACGGATAACGATTCCGTCAGTAAAACACTCATCATTGACGAAAAAATATTTCGTCGGTGATCACCGACAGAACTACCGTCGGTATTTTTGATGGAAAATTCGCCCGACGGAGATTTTAATTTTTTTTTTAATTTTACTTAGTTTTGGTTGACCACCGAGCCACATGATGCGGTTAATCACGCTCGATCGCTGAGCCGAACGGGTGCGTCATGGCTCTCATTTATCTCTTGAAGTGTTAAGGAACAATGTGTAATATATACTTGTCATTTTGCTTGTAAATTATCGATGTGGGATACTAAACTGGAGAAAAATACGGACATAATTTCTGTCGGTGATACCGACACATGTATTCTGTTGGTAATTCCAAAAATAAAAATTAAAATCACCGACGGAATTGTGCCATCGGTGATCACCGACGGAATTGTGCCTTCGGTGATCACCGACGGAATTTTTGCCGATTTTTTTTTTCTATTTATTATTTTTATTTTTGGAATTATCGACATAATTACCGACGGGAAATTTTGTCGGTAAATCTGGCGCGAAAAATCCCACCAACTTTCCGTCGGTGATCTATCGGAATATTTTTTTTTTGCCGACCCACTTTTTTTACCTACGGAAAATTTTCCGTCGGTGTTTTCGCCGGTATTTCTACATTTTTTTGAAGTAATTGTATTACTTTAGAAACTTTTTGAATTTTTATGGATAGTATAATTTTTCTTTAATTCCTTGCGTTCAAGTAGACCTTTGCTATGTTACTACAAGCGTTCTCGTGGTTGGGATTAAATTTAATACAGAATAATAGAAAAGGAAAAAAATTAAGATTCATCAATTCATTGTACGTAATGTACAAATTGTATATATGATATTTACTCTTTTTCTCCAGTTTCTTCCTTCAGTTCATGCAAAATCTTGGCATATCATCTTTGTCTTCCGCTACTCCATCTTTCATATTTTTAACGAGAATGTACTTTATGTTTTTGCTTTGCAGATTTATTTTGATCAATTTTAAATAGTTGTTATGATTTTAGACACCATTATCTGATTTAATTATGTATTAATTAACTCTCGAATAAATGTCTCAACACAATAAATTTGAGTAGTGCAAATCATATAGTCATTCTTTGGTTTTTCTATTTTATTTTATGAAATAAATAGTTACTATTATTATATACTAACAATTTTTTCTTTAATTTATAGTGATATTATAGAAACAGTGATAAATATAAGGTCCTATTAACATTTATTTTTACCTCTTTCATTTCATGCATCACTATTCTTTAATTTGCAGCTATTGTACCATTTTACTTTTTCAATATAAATTAAGAGCATATGCGTGGTGCATTGCTTGACTCCAACTCGTTTTCAAGTATTTTTTATTGCTCAATCATTAAAAGAATATATTATCAATATTTTATATTTGCTATAAGTTAATACAAATATTTATGATATTTAATGCCATACCTACAAAAGTTAATATTAATAAATAATGATAATTTATAAGCATTGTTATAATGACACCAAAAGAATAATTGAATCAAAATGTAAATATTGGTTACTAAAATTTTGACATATATGGTACTCTATTAGTTAAAGTAATATAATATTTTTTGGAAGATCAATAATACAAGAAAAATCGAGGCGTTATTCACAATTAAATATTTTTATTATTCTTTTATTTATTTTTTTAATTAGTGATCTACATAAAATTTCAAAAATTGCTAATATTCAATCGAAAAATATAATAAAAAATATACTCCCTCTGTCTTGTTCATAATGTAACATTTTTCTTTTTGCGATGGTCTCATTCATAATGTAACATTCTTTCTTGGGCAATAATTAAAAATTCTTTATTCACTTTAAAACCACTTTGTATCACATTAAAAGCACTTTATATCATCTTATTCACTTTATAAATAATTTATATAATATTATTTACTACACTAAACACCACATTTTCCCTTAATACTCCTCTTATTGATACTCATGCCGAAAATAATATTATATGATGAATGAGACTGAGGGAATATATATATTAATATAAAAAAAATAAAAATATGAATCAACTCATCAATATTTATTTAGTATAGTCATTATTTTTACGTGCCAGTGCACGTTGGTTATGCTAGTCAATTAAAGTGAATGTACTCTTATTATATAGCAATAGATTAGCATAGACAGTAACGGAGCCAGAAATCAAAACTAATTTTATAATTTTATTAAACGAAATAATAGTACATGTGCCTAATTAACAAAGTTATTTTGGAGTCGTAACGGCATATATGTCAACGATTACAATTACAACATTAAAGAATTCTTGTACTTAAGGAGTTATTCAATTGCAAAAACATTAAAATTTTGTTGACTATTTTTTTATTTGTATGACTTATTGTATTCGACATTTCTTCAGCCACTATATGTTAAAAGTTGCGAATTAAATTATTTGTGCATATTTTATATTCCTTCTGTCCATGAAGTGTGTGGTCATTTTTTTTTTTTTGACCCGTCCAGAAAAATATGATTTTTTTCTAAGAAATGACCTACATACATGTATTCTTATATTTCAAACTTACACAAACTCAAAATTGTGAGTCTCTTTCTCAACTGAAATAAGTTAACATCTACCTTATTTTCTAATGTCCAGGTGCAAAGTGCAAACCATGTTACGGGAAAAAAAAAATCATACTCATAAAACCAGTTTGCATAATAATTTATTTTTATTTTGCTTGCAAATATCCCATTTCTAGCGCTTCACCTTTCACTAATTAATTGAAGAAATTGACTAATGGTCAATTAGCCATGCAAACTCTAGTATATAAGTTTAGGACAATTGTAATAATTACCTACACTTCAACTTTATCTAACCACATACCTTAAGGTCATAGCTATAATCAACGATGTATAATACCGCCATCCCCATAGTACCGATATCACAAATTAAACTTCTCTATAAACATATCCTTATAAAAACTTAATTAAGATGAGCAGCAACATTAACATTGTGATTGTTTGCGTAATGATGGTGATGATTGCTGCAAGCAGCATCACCATGTGCCATGCCACCAGCAGTCAGTTATTGACGATAGGGTTCCTCCCCATAGGCACTAGTCTTGGTGGTGTGCTATCTCCAGTCGGTGGTGCTGTAGGAGGAGTAGGCTGTCACAGCCCCAAATCTCGAGAGACGGTAAAGCCGGGGTGTGACTAGGGGTTGGATTAAAGAAGCGGGAAAGAAGAGGGATAAATAAGAATGAACAGACATTTATAACAGAATAACTTCTATGAACAAGACTTTATTGAAGTAGAAAGAGTTGATCTCGAAGGATCACTCGACAAGGTTCTCAAAAAGAAACTAAGTTAAAAAGTAAAGAACTTAGACTAAAAGGTTTA
Organism: Schizonepeta tenuifolia; assembly: GCA_029490685.1. Lineage (NCBI taxonomy): Eukaryota > Viridiplantae > Streptophyta > Magnoliopsida > Lamiales > Lamiaceae > Schizonepeta > Schizonepeta tenuifolia. Next base: position 32,229,376 of record CM055959.1, read on the forward strand.
TACATCAACACAAAAGAGTTTGGAGTTTGGCAGCGGAAACATAGAACTTAAACACTACAGTTCTTCTCTTATTCACAATCCTACTCAACCTTCGCCGCTCCCGTCACTCAACCTGCACATTTAGAAAACACATGCAGGGCTAAGTATAAACATACTTAGTGGGCACTTTGCCGAAAACATATATTACGAGTATAGATAAATCAGGCATCTCATTAAATAGAACATCGGGGTTTTTCAACAAATGCCCTTGTCTACTAAATATTTTCTTTCTCATTTTCACAACATAGCTTGATCAAGCATTTTTCTGATAGATGTTACGTTCAACTTGCCCAATATTTTTCACCGCGGCTGGCTACCCCTCAACAGGATACCACACACACCGGCTACCGTGTACACTAACTCTGGAAAACAGTCGGCTAACTTAGAGTCCGATCGATTTAGTTAGCAGTCGGCTAACTAATAATTCTGGATAGTAGTCGGCTAACTCAAAAAGGCAACAAGAGAACTCACATAAAACAAATATTTCATGCCCTGATTATCACTTTGAAAACACAATTATCAAATCTGTAAATGAAAATTTTCGAGCATCGCTCATTTTATTTCGTATATAGAAAAGCCCACCTTAGGCGATTTACAGAACAACTAAAGCTTCCGTCTTCTGTCTTCCGTCCTGTCTTCTAAACTTAACTTCCTCCTTTGAACGCAAATAATCAAACTTTAATAAGCGGTCGAGATAATAAAGGAAAAGGAAGTCGAATTCTTTTTTTAGACTTTTAGGCCTTTGCACTTAACTATATTCTTTTGATTAACAAATAAATGAGACTCGAACAATTCTCGTTTAGAAACTGACTCAGCTCATTACTCGATACTTAGGTCAGTTAATAAAGGGAGTCGATAACTTATAACAACTTAGAAGTTCACCAGGAACGAAGTTAAGAAGAATTCAACTTAAGCTACAGATGTCTAGTTTACTCTCTAATTTACGGATCTCGATTCCGTTAAGCGAGCTAAGTGTTATGATAGTTTCCGTGAAAGGTCGCAAAACAGTCCGCGAAACCCTAGGTGCTCGTAAACTCGACGCACGACTTCCTAGGTTCGACTAATGTTATTCCACTTTTATTCCCACTAAATTTCCATCTTAAGGCAGTCAATACATAATATCTTTTATGACAAATTCCTTCATATCTCTCGATTACAAACCCGACGTATAATTCCTCGTCTTTCAACTAATAAAGTACTAAACCAAATCAATCCAAATTCGATTTCATCCTTCATCTTCTAGTTCATATTTTGCAACTTATTACCTCATCAACTACTATACTAATGCAAATCATTATCAACTTCATTTCATTCTTCTTATTATATTACATCTCCTAATTTATTTATCAAGCCATCACATACTAATTATAATCATAATCTAACACTTCTAATTTCATAAATTAAAGTTCTAAAATTTTCAAACCCTAGCCTTAATTTTTGGTTTTCATCATTAAATTAGGGGAATGATTTCTCTTTGCATCCAATCATCTACTAATCCATTTCTATGCATAATTTATCAATTATCAAAACTTATAGCATCATATCCTATTTTCCTATAATTTTCGGTCCACATATAAAATTAAGGGGGAATGATTTCCTCCTAAATTCAACCATAGGAAACCATTTCTACACATTAAACAACATGAATTAAAGCTTAAATCATCCTACTATAATCCTACAATTTTCGGTCAACAACAAAAATTAAGGAATTGAAATTCTAAATGGATAGAATGATAGATTAGATCATTACCTTGAATAATATGTGATTAGAAATGAAAGTTGATGGATGACGAACAAGTTTGATGAACAAAACCTTGAAGAAAATGGAAGAACAACAATGGTGAATGGAGGAGGGGTGTTGGCGGTTTTGGGGGAGGGTTTGGCGAAGAAGATGACTAATGGTATAGATAAATAACATCTAACATAGGTGTAAAGTAATAGAAGTAATAAGAAAATGAGTCATAGGGTAAGGTGGCGGTTGGAGGGGATATTTATTCAAAAATATCGCATTTTACAGGTCTAATACGACGTTATAAAATCGAAAAATTAAAACCCTAGACGGTTACGTTTTTGACGAAATTTAATTCGATCATTAGATTAGAAATAAATTACATACTCGGAAAGCATATTTCAATTTCCGAAATCCGATGAAAAGTCGGGATAAGACAGTCCAAAATTCGCCCGGAAAAATAATAAAAACTGACTTTCTCTGGTGAACTCGTATCGAAGAAAAAGTGAATGGAAAGTCTGACGGTTTTTCGATCTGATTTTTCGAACGAAAATTTTATCGGACGCGAAAACCCTAATACAGTAGTCGTTCGACCGACTTCTGGAATTTATTTTCAGAAACGGATTTCACCGTCAGTCTTAGAATTGAAATTCATTAACTTAGGCGTGCAAAGCCTTAATAAATTATTAAATTTTTTTTTTAGCGACTGAAGAATATCCGGGGTATTACATCCTACCCCTCTAACAAGAAATTTCATCCCGAAATTTGCATACCTTCTTCAAAAAGGTAAGGGTACTTTTCTTTCATCTTTTCCTCGAGCTCCCACGTGGCTTCTTCCTGCCCGTGGTGATTCCACAATACTTTTACTATTGGTATCGACTTGGTTCTTAACTCTTGTATTTTTCGATCTAAGATCGATAGTGGTTTTTCCCCATAACTCAAGTCAGATTCAAGAACAACGTCTTGTTGGCTAACTACGTGCTTAGGGTCAAAGACATACTTTCTTAACTGAGATACGTGAAACACGTTATGGACACTTCCTAGACTTGGCGGTAAGGCCAATCTATAAGCAACAGGTCCTACTTTTTCAAGAATCTCGTAAGGTCCTATAAACCTTGGTCTGAGTTTACCCTTAACACCGAATCTAATGATTCCTTTGGATGGTGAAATCTTGAGGAAAACCTTATCCCCACTTTCGAAATTAAGATCGGTTCAACGATCGTCGGCGTAAGACTTCTGCCGGCTTTAGGCCTCTTTCATTCTAACTCGAATCTGTTTGATGATCTCGATCATTTCACTGACCGCATCGGGTCCTAGGTTCTTCCTTTCACCTACTTCGTCCCAATAAAGTGGTGACCTACATTTCTTTCCATACAATGCCTCGTAAGGCGCCATTCCTATCGTTTCTTGATAGCTATTGTTATACGCGAATTCAACTAAATGTAAGATATCTTCCCAATTTGTGCTTCGATCCAATACTACCGTTCTTAACATATCAACGAGTATCTGAATCGTTCTCTCGGATTGTCCATCCGTCTGGCGGTGAAAAGCAGTACTAAAGTTAAGTTCGGTACCCAACTCTTTCTGCATCGTGATCCAAAATCTCGAAGTGAATTTGGCATCTCTATCTGATGTTATCGACTTTGGTATTCCGTGAAGACATACAATCTCATGGACATACAGCTGTGCTAACTTCTCTGACCCGTAGGTAATCTTAATCGGTAGAAAGTGAGCTGATTTTGTGAGTCTATCTATAATTACCCAGATGGCAGTGTTTCCTTTTCTTGACTTAGGCAAACCTATCACAAAATCCATAGCTATATCCTCCCATTTCCACTCTGGAATACTTAATGGCTGCAACAATCCATACGGTCGTCTGTGTAAAGCATTCACTTGTTGACAAGCCAAACATCTTTCTACAAACGAGGCAACATCTCGTTTCAATCCATTCCACCAGAAATTCTTTCTTAAGTCCTGATACATCTTCGTACTCCCTGGGTGTGCTGTATAAGGCGTATCGTGAGCCTCACTCATGATATCGTTCTTCAATTTGTCATCTTCAGGGATACAAAGTCTGCCTTTGAATAAAATCGCATTATCTGGTGCCTCGGAAAACCCATTCGGTTTATCCGTTCTTATCCTTAGTCGAAGCTTCTCGATCGACTCGTCCTTTCTCTGTGCACTTATGATTCTTTCTCGTAATTCTGGTGTAGCTATGAGTGCTACTATATGGTTTGTTATCATTTCAAGTATATCGAGCACTTCTAAGTCCATCATCTCAAATTCTCGTACAAGAGCTTCTTCCTCAACAAAAAGACATCCTAACTTGGTTGGAGTCTTGCGAATTAGCGCGTCAGCTACAACGTTTGCTTTTCCTGGGTGATAGTTGATTCCGCAATCATAATCCTTTACTAGTTCGAGCCATCTTCTTTGCCTCATGTTCAATTCCTTTTGCTCGAAGAAGTACTTTAAACTTTTATGGTCCGTAAAAATCTCAACCCTAGCACCATAGAGATGGTGTCTCTAAATTTTCAACGCATGCACAATAGCTGCTAGTTCTAAGTCGTGGGTTGGGTACTCAACTTCATGAGGTCGAAGTTTTCGTGAAGCATAAGCTATCACCTTTTCGTCTTGCATCAATACACAACCTAATCCGTTCTTCGAAGCATCTGTATACACCACGTATTCCTTATTCGCTTCTGGCAGAGCCAACAGTGGTGTTGTGGTTAACTTCTCCTTGAGTGTCTAAAAACTCTTCGGGCACTCGTCCGTCCATTTATACTTGTTTTCCTTCCTTAATAGTTGCGTCATAGGTCTAGCAATCGTAGAAAATCCCTCGATGAATCTTCTGTAATAACCGGCTAAACCTAAGAAACTTCTAATTTTGTTAGGACTTGTGGGTGATTTCCAGTCGCGTACTACCTCTACCTTGGCAGGATCTACCTTGATGCCTTCTGCTGATACTATGTGTCCAAGAAACATCACTTCTTTTAGCCAAAACTCGCATTTACTGAATTTGGCGTACAGCTTCTCAGCTCTAAGGGTTTCTAAAACTATTCTCAAGTGTTCCTCGTGCTCCTTCTTATTCTTGGAGTAAATGAGAATGTCGTCGATAAATACTAAGACGAATTTGTCTAAGTATGGATGGAAAATTCTATTCATGAGATCAATGAATACTGCGTGAGCGTTAGTCAAACCAAATGGCATAACTAGGAATTCATAATGGCCATATCTAGTTCGGAATGCAGTCTTAGGTATATCCTCAGGTTTGATTTTTCAATTGATGATACCCAGATCTTAAATCTATTTTTGAAAAGACTCATGCGCCCTTAATCTGATCAAAGAGATCTTCTATCCTTGGCAAAGGATACTTATTCTTAAGGGTGATCTTATTTAGCTCTCGATAGTCTATGCACATTCTCATAGAACCATCCTTCTTTCTGACAAAGAAAACAGGTACTCCCCACGGTGAAACACTCGGTCTAATGAAACCAAGGTCTAACAACTCTTGCAGTTGGATCTTAAGCTCTTCTAATTCTTTCGGCACCATCCTATATGGGGCTTTTGATTTGGGGGCCGATCCTGGTTCTAAGTCGATTGAAAAATCTAGGTGACGGTCGGGTGGTAAACCAGGTAAAATTTCTGGAAAGACGTCTTCATTTTCGTTAACAATCTTCATATCTTGTATGGCTTTTTCGGTTTCCGGTTCTCCAACTAGGTATACAAGATAAGTTGTGCAACCCTTCTTCTTCATCAACTTCTTGGCTTGTAGGGCGGATATTATTGGTATCCTTCTGCCCATTGCAATTCCGTGAAATTCTGTCAGCTCTTTTCTCGGTGGCTGGAAAGACATTTTCCTTTCGTTGCAGAGAATCGTGGCATAATTCTTAAACAACCAGTCCATTCCTAAGATTATATCTACGTCCCACATTATCATAACATTCAAGTTGTTCGTCTTAACCTTAAGAGTTCCAATTTCTAATTCTAGGTTAGAGCAAACATGCGTGGAAGTAGTGATCTCTCCTGAAGGTTTAGCTACTCTCATAGCGTGTTCAGCTCGTACAGGTCTGATATCTAAGTTATCCGCACACTAACCAGCAATAAAAGAATGTGATGCGTCAGTATTAAACAGTATCTTAATAGGGGTTTTATGAAGTTTACCCATACCTGCTAGGATTCCTTTTCCTTTATTCTGCGCACCCGGTTTGATCGCACATGCCCTTGCATTCTGTTGCTGTTGAGCGTGCTGCTGGAACTGCTGTTGGGTCATCTGCTGCTGCGGCTGTGCTTGAATCGCCCTCAAAGGCTGGGGCTGTCCATACTGGTTCTGTCCTGCCGTTTGCAATGGTTTCGGGCAATCTCTCTTCATATGCCCTTTTTGTCCGCAGTTAAAGCAAACACCCGTGCCTGCTTGACAAACACCGGGATGCGCCCTATTACACTTAGGACAGACAGGAACAGTAACCCTTCCTGGGTTATTAATTCCTTGGTTGAAATTCCTTTGTTGTCCTTGTGGCTGACTCTGCTGGTTATTTCCTCTCCATGACCCTGCTTGTTTATTTCCCTGTAGAAACAACCCTGACTGTTTCCTTGCCACGACCTCTTTCCATAGTTGTTATCTTGATTAGGCTGCTGGAAGCCTTGCTGATTGCCACTCCTCTGATTCCCTTAGTTATTGTAATTCAGATTATAGCCACTGCTATTTCCCCCTTCCCATTTTCTTTTTCCTTGGTAATTGCTATTGTTGTTGTTGTAATAGCCTCGGTTTTGATTCTGGGTTGGAGCTGGTGTGGATGTTACAACTTTCTTCTCATCAGGCACTACGGCCTCCAATTCTAGAGCTCGCCCTAGAACTTCAGTATAGCTCAGTCCTCCATGACTGGCTAGCGCAATTCCCAACTCATGTCTAAGTCCCCCATGGAACTTGTTAGCTATCTTTTCCTCGGTATCCACCTGAGCAGGCGCATACCTCGACAACTCACAGAACTTCGCATCATATTCTGTGCTTGTCAACTTCCCTTGTTTCAAGTTATAGAACTCGGCCTCCTTCTGAGCTCTATACGTCTTAGGCACGTACTTATCATACAGTGCCTCCTTAAATTCTTCCCATGTAAATCGTGCCAAGTGCTCTGCAGGTATAACCTTCTGCCGAGCTTCCCACCAATAATCAGCTGGTCCGGAAAGCTTAAACGCGACACACAGCAGTCGCTCCTCATCAGTACATCTGAAGAGTTTGAAAATTCTTTCAATAGATCGCACCCAAAGCTCAGCATCGCTTGGGCTACCAGATCCGTTAAACACCGGTGGGTTTCGTTTGAGGAATAAGTCCTCAATATCACGACAGGGTTGTGGTGGAGGTGGTGATGGTGATGGTAGTGGAGGGGTATCTTGTCTTTCTTGTTTTTCTCCTCTATCGTTTTGTGCTTGACGTCTACCACGTCCCCTGGGCCTATCAGGTCTTCCTCTGTTATTAACTACTCTTGGCGGCATTGTTTGAACTATAGGAAACAAGAATTCTCATTAGCATTTTGATTTTCTGCTTTCGTTTAATTACTAAACCGTTTTCCATCTTAAACAAGTTCATGGAACAGAAATAGACCATAACTTCGATACTAGCTCTTTAAACTTTTAACTTCTCAAGTTAAATCGGAATATTCATCTAAACTTTTCTTCTAATCGCGTTTAGAAGAAGCTTTCATGAGATTAAAGCCCACTCTCGGGTCATCATATATATATTATATACACGTCAAAAAGAATATTAGTTTTGCCTCCAATGAGAACTTATACAAAAAGTTAGACTACGACTAGTCTAAACTAGGCTAACTGCCTATCTATGTACTGGGTGCACTAACAAGTTGCATCTCCATATCTGCTGGAAGTACTAGAACGAAAACGATCCCAAAAACTTCGTATCCGCATAGAGTACTACAAAAGAAGTCTACTGATCCGACTATATACAAGACAAAAACAACTTTTACTATTACTACGCGTCTAATATGCTCTGCTCAACAAGCTGCGGTCGAGTCACTACTACCCTCTACGGCCTGCAACTCCTCGGGGTCCTCCTCCGGGTCCTCCTCCGGATCCTCCTCAGACTCTGTACCAAAGACGAGTTGAAGTGCCCCGTCAACCTTCAAGGTGGTGCCGTCCAAAAGTACAAGTGGTGGTGGCGGCGAAGGCACGTCTAAAACTGTCTTCTCTGAGTCGTCCAAACTGGTCTCCACTGTACGCTTCTTCAGGAGAAGAAGGTGCTCAGGAGGTGAACTAGACATGTACACCTCTGCAGAACGGGCTCTGGATGGTCCCGCCTCGAACTGTCCTCGGACCCTCGTCCACTCAGCACAAATCTCCTCAAGTGGTGTAAGAGGAGATGGTAACTCTAGCAACGCAGCAAGCTCTGCGTCTCTCTCTAAGTACTCGTCTCCAAGAACTAACCCCTCACTAGGTGCAAGCACTGGCGGCAACTCTAACAGTGTTGCCATCTCCGGATCCATGGCATACGGCTCAGGCTCAAACTCGAAATATGGCACAAACTCTGCCGGAATGTGGAGGTAGGGAAGGTGCTCCTAAACCGAAACAGTCCACATGACCCGACTCTCAAAGAATTGCCTATGAATGGCTAGAACGAATCCAGAAAAGTTGCCGATCGGCTCGGGGTCATCTCCTATCAGTGCAATGTGGAACCAAGCTATGTCATGTGCCCAACCGTGCCACTCATCGGGTAGCCGTACAGTAAGATCGGCTATGGCCTGACGCTCAGAAACAAAGTGACGAGCTGGGTAGAAACGTGCAGCGAAGTCACTAACCAACTACCCTATATCATGGTTTGGGTCCACCTCATAGTCGTAGTACTCGTCTAAGATCTCGTCCACTACAGTACGCTGTCTCAAAGGTTGGCTCTTCCGAGCCGTGACACATGTAGCAGGCATCCTACAAGTTTTAAGAGATCACGGATCAGTAACTGGTAGGAATATAACATATCTTAAGGAATTCTTAAATTACAATTAGAATATTCCATTATTCAAATTGCAACACTTAACCACTTAATCACAACTTATCTTAATCATCTAGCAATTTCAAGAAATTACACTTAAACAACATATATAAACAAAATTATTTAACACGATTTCTTTCCATTCTTTCAACTTATTTAACTTATTTATTCTTTTTATTCTTCTTTATTTTATTTCCTTAAAAGGAAACTCTTACAGCTTTCATTTATAAAAACAAGTCGACTCCAACGAGTCTGTTGTTCATGTCACTTTACGCATGTGACATTCATTTATTTACTTTGATTCCCTTTATTCTGTCCTCTCCGATCCGATTGTTTTTGAATATTTTGGAACGAACGCTTCTTAGAACGTCTATGTTCTCAAAGAATCGGGAAGGCCTTAAAATTTGTCTAGATTCTCATGCCAAACAAATATCTCAATTAGAGAAATTATAGCTCACAAAATTTTCACATACTTTCACATAGTATAGTATTCATACCTTCACATAATTCACATAATATTACAAAGTATAATCTTTATACTTTAATCAAATCATACTTAGCATACTTATTCTCAATCATGCTTGCATACTTAAACAAATATTCTTCTTTTAAAAGAAAGCACACTTCTAAAACTCTTTCCTTACTTTCCTTCTTTAGTTGAGTCGACGTAGCGGGAGGTTGAGTTGTCGTCTACATTCTTAAACTTAGTGTTACGACCTAACTTTACTTGAAAGAAGACTTAGGTGTAGAGTATATACAAATACTCCACCTTACTACTGAAAGAAACTCATATGCAGAGCAGAAACGATCGCTCTGATACCACTCTGTTACAGCCCCAAATCCCGAGGGACGGCAAAGCCGGGGTGCGACTAGGGGTTGGATTAAAGAAGCGGGGCAGAAGGGGGATAAATAAGAATGAACAGACATTTATAACAGAATAACTTCTATGAACAAGACTTTATTGAAGTAGAAAGAGTTGATCTCGAAGGATCACTCGACAAGGTTCTCAAAAAGAAACTAAGTTAAAAAGTAAAGAACTTAGACTAAAAGGTTTATACATCAACACAAAAGAGTTTGGAGTTTGGCAGCGGAAACATAGAACTTAAACACTACAGTTCTTCTCTTATTCACAATCCTACTCAACCTTCGCCGCTCCCGTCACTCAACCTGCACATTTAGAAAACACATGCAGGGCTAAGTATAAACATACTTAGTGGACACTTTGCCGAAAACATATATTACAAGTATAGATAAATCAGGCATCTCATTAAATAGCACATCGGGGTTTTTCATCAAATGCCCGTGTCTACTAAACATTTTCTTTCTCATTTTCACAACATAGCTTGATCAAGCATTTTCTTGATAGATGTTACATTCAACTTGCTCAATATTTTTCACTGCGGCTGGCTACCCCTCAACAGGATACCACACACACCGGCTACCGTGTACACTAACTCTGGAAAGCAGTCGGCTAACTCAGAGTCCGATCGATTTAGTTAGTAGTCGGCTAACTAATAATTCTGGATAGTAGTCGGCTAACTTAGAAAGGCAACAAGAGAACTCACATAAAACAAATATTTCATGCCCTGATTATCACTTTGAAAACACAATTATCAAAGCTGTAAATGAAGATTTTCGAGCATCGCTCATTTTATTTCGTATATAGAAAAGCCCACCTTATGCGATTTACAGAACAACTAAAGCTTCCGTCTTCTGTCTTCCGTGTCCTGTCTTCTAAACTCGACTTCCTCCTTTGAACGCAAATAATCAAACTTTAATAAGTGGTCGAGATAATAAAGGAAAAGAAACTCGAATTCATTTTTTAGACTTTTAGGCCTTTGCACTTAACTATATTCTTTTGATTAACGAATAAATGAGACTCGAACAATTCTCATTTAGAAACTGACTCAGCTCATTACTCGACACTTAGGTCAGTTAATAAAGGGAGTCGATAACTTATATCGACTTAGAAGTTCACCAGGAACGAAGTTAAGAAGAATTCAACTTAAGAATTTAGACTTAAGAATGTTTCTGCACAAAGCAAACGTTCTGGAGTTCATACAGAACAGATTCCTGTGAAACAGGGGATGCAATTTATACCAAAACAAAGCTACAGATGTCTAGTTTACTCTCTAATTTACGGATCTCGATTCCGTTAAGCGAGCTAAGAGTTATGACAGTTTCCGTGAAAGGTCGCAAAACAGTCCGCGAAACCCTAAGTGCTCGTAAACTCGACGCACGACTTCCTAGGTTCGACTAATGTTATTCCACTTTTATTCTCACGAAATTTCCCTCTTAAGGCAGTCAATACGTAATATCTTTTATGAAAAATTCCTTCATATCTCTCAATTACAAACCCGACGTATTATTCCTCGTCTTTCAACTAATAAAGTACTAAACCAAATCAATCCAAATTCAATTTCATCCTTCATCTTCTAGTTCATATTTTGCAACTTATTACCTCATCAACTACTATACTAATGCAAATCATTATCAACTTCATTTCATTCTTCTTATTATATTACATCTCCTAATTTATTTATCAAGCCATCACATACTAATTATAATCATAATCTAACACTTCTAATTTCATAAATTAAAGTTCTGAAATTTTCAAACCCTAGCCTTAATTTTTGGTTTTCATCATTAAATTAGGGGAATGATTTCTCTTTGCATCCAATCATCTACTAATCCATTTCTATGCATAATTTATCAATTATCAAAACTTATAGCATCATATCCTATTTTCCTATAATTTTCGGTCCACATATAAAATTAAGGGGGAATGATTTCCTCCTAAATTCAACCATAGGAAACCATTTCTACACATTAAACAACATGAATTAAAGCTTAAATCATCCTACTATAATCCTATAATTTTCGGTCAACAACAAAAATTAAGGAATTGAAATTCTAAATGGATAGAATGATAGATTAGATCATTACCTTGAATAATATGTGATTAGAAATGAAAGTTGATGGATGACGAACAAGTTTGATGAAGAAAATCTTGAAGAAAATGGAATAACAACAATGGTGAATGGAGGAGCATATTTCATACTAATTTGACCATTAGATTAGAAATAAATTACATACTCGGAAAGCATATTTCGATTTCCGAAATCCGATGAAAAGTCGGGATAAAACAGTCCAAAATTCTCCCAGAAAAATAATAAAAACTGACTTTCTCCGGTGAACTCGTATCGAAGAAAAAGTGAATGTAAAGTCTGACAGTTTTTCGATCTGAGTTTTTAAACGAAAATTTTATCGGACACGAAAACCCTAATACAGTAGTCGTTCGATCGACTTCTGGAATTTACTTTCAGAAACGAATTTCACCGTCAGTCTTAGAATTGAAATTCATTTACTTAAGCGTGTAAAGCCTTAATAAATTATTAAATTTTTATTTTAGCGACGGAAGAAATATCCGGGGTATTACATAGGCAATGGTCTTGGTGGCGTGCTAAGAGGAGTTGGCACTGGTCTCGGTGGTGTGCTAGGAGGAGTTAGCACTGGTCTTGGTGGTGTTGTAGGAGGAGTTGACACTGGTCTTGATGGTGTGCTAGCTCCCGTCAGTGGTGTTGTAGGAGGAGTTGGCGGTGGTCTTGGTGGTGTGACATCTCCCCTCGGTGGTGTTGTAGGAGGAGTTGGTGGTGTGAAAGCTCCTGTTGGTGGTGCCGTAGGAGGAGTAGGCAGTGGTCTTGGTGGTGTGACAGCTCCCATCGGTGGTGTTGTAGGAGGAGCTGGTGGTGTGACAGCTCCCGTCGGTGGTGCTGTAGGAGGAGTAATCAGCGGTCTTGGTAGTGTGACATCTCCCATCGGTGGTGTTGTAGGAGGAGCTGGTGGTGTGACAGCTCCCGTCGGTGGTACTGTAGGAGGAGATGGTAGTGGTCTTGGTGGTGTGACAACTCCCATCGGTAGTGTTGTAGGAGGAGCTGGTGGTGTGACAGCTCCCGTCGGTGGTGTTGTAGGAAGAGTAGGCAGTGGTCTTGGTGGTGTGATAGCTCCCATCGGTGGTGCTATAGGAGGAATAGCTCCATCTATTGGGAAAGTTGTGTGAGGGCTCGGTGGTGGGCTATGAAGCAATTTGCTTTATCCAATCAACCATTGGTGGGTATAATAATTATATGTTATAATTATAAATATGAATGAATGGAATTTTCTATAATTTCTTATTTCTAGTTTGTATTAATCACGGTTATGTTGTATAAAAAAAGTGTACTTTGCACTATCCCTCTTTCCATTCTACGATATTAATTATTGTGGCACCTGGGTTCCTCGTATTGGTATCAGGGCCAGGGGGAGTAGTTATATAGTAAGGATATAATTTATCACATAACACTTATTTGATTATGAATTTAATCAGACAAAAGAATACTGTTAAAAACAGTATGAAAGAAGAATTTGATATACCTAAAAAATTAGAATTATTAAATAAATGGACTATTTCAAAAGTTGAACCTAGTTTAATATATAAATTAGGAACTTTTGAAAGAATTGGTTTAAAACAGATAGTTAAAACTACGGAAGAAATAATTCCTCTTAATGGGGAAAATATGATGATTAGATTGTTTGAGGATATTGATTTATTGTCCTATAAACATTCTCATAAATTTATTCATATAGGACTTGTACAAATTGCATTTAAACCTTTAACATTGGAAGGTAGCTTTATAGCAGCTTTAAGAGAGGGTTGAAATTTAAATCGGAAACAATCTTTAATGAGTATAATACAGACTAGTTTGGCTCATGGTCCAGTTTATTTTTATGTGTACCCAAATTTACAACTTTCATTATCTGATATAAATATTTTAGATGCATTAACATTAAATGCAAAAACTCATGGTTATAATTATAAACCAGGAACAGAAGTAATAGCTATCTGCTACAGGTTTTATTATAAGCCCCTGTTTACATTAAAACCACAATGTAAAAGAATTGATAAATCTATGAATGAAACTATTTTAATAGAAAGTAATTTTGACAAGTCAAACATTACGACAAGAAGAAAAATAAAATGGGAAGAAATAGAATTTCCAGAAAATTGGACAATTGAACAAGTTGTATCAACACAACCAATAGTTCAAAATAAATTAATTAATGTTTTATAGACGCCTGAGGGATCGGTTACATTACAATTTGAAGACAATAAAAGATCTTTTTCTAGATTTGAAACGTCAGGATCTATGTATTCACATATTTCACCCTTAGATTATAAAGTGGAACAACCATTTACTCCATCTAGAGCCTCTACGTCTCAAATAAGAGAAAGACCTGTATCAGAATACTCAGATGAGGATAGGATTGAAAAAATAATAATAGATAAAAACAATGCTGTTAAAGGAATGAAAAATAGTGTTCTAAATGCTAAAGAAGCGGATATAATCGAATCAGAAATGGATTTTCTGATATAATGATTTTAGAAACAAAAATTGACTTTAGCCTTGATTTACAAGCAAGACAATTAATAAAATTAGAATTTAATTCATCCAAATGGGAACGTTTAAAAATAGTTTTTTGAGAATTTTAATTTAAAAGAAAATTATTATATTCAAGAAGAATTTTATGAATTTTGTACTAAAAAAATAAAATAATATTATTTGTTCCATGTTTTGTGTCTACATATGTAGAACAATATATTTCTGTACTAGAAAGAAATTACAAATTAAATAATGGTAAAGTAATGAGGCAAATATATCCTCCACAACAGTCTTTTCAATTTGAAAAGAATGAAAGAATTAATAATTTCCTAGCCTTAGCTAAATTATTAGAGGATAATACTCTATCAATAACATGTAAAGAGATAAATACTGTTGGGAAATTTATTAGTAAGAGTTTTGATGAATTCCAAAACCGACTGACCCCAACCGAGTAGATGTTGCCAGAACCTAATGTTAGAAGTTAGGCTCGCTGTTTGAGCAAAGTTAAGATTTTATCTTTACAGGTCTCCAACTGAAGATGGCAACAAGGCATTACTCAGACAGAACATCAGTTGTCAAGAAATACAACTGAGAGCTCATTTGATCAGATGCAAAGAGGGGGAAGTCTTCAGAACATCAGTTGTAAAGAAAAACAACTGAGCGTTCATCAGATGAAAGGAAGTAAAGAGGAAGAGAACATCAGATGAAAGAAAGTCATCTGAGCGTTCGAACCCAACTGACTAGATACAAGGAAAACAACTGAGTGTTCAGTTTCAGAACATCAGTTGTAGAACTCAACCAAGAAGATCAACAGCTTGAAGACGAAGTCAGCTGAGAGTTCAACTGTTAGTCGTCAGATAGAACATCGGCTGAAGAACAAGCTAGCTGAAGATCGAAAGTCTTAACCGACCACTCCTTGTTGGAAGTCTGTTGTTAAGATTTAAATTTCAAAATGGAAGTCACGTGAGGGTTTGACCGTTCAGTCATTACCCCATTTGGCCCAACACAAGGCTATCTCAGATGGAAAGCAGAAGAGCACAGATGCCATATCGGGAAAGTCTGCAGAGATCAGAGACAAGCCATCGCTTTCAAAGAACAGAGATCAACAGCTCATCCAACGGCTAGTTGATACTCTCCGCCTATAAATAGAGGCCTTCATTCATTCGAAGAAGATACAAGACACACACGCGAGAAGAAACCAGAGAGCAAAAGAAAGAGCAATATTCTTCACGAGCTGAGCTGAAGTTAATCTCTTAGAACATCACCTGTTGAGAGTTCTAGAGTTAGTTAGTTTTTGTGTCTTTAGATCGAACCTTGAGAACATCACTTAGTGAGAGTTCATAGAGAGTTAGATCATAGCTCACATCCCGTTCGAGCTTTTAGTTGGAAACACATTTTTCTTTCACCTGAAAAGGTTTAGGATCCTACTCTTCCTGCAACTGAGTAGTTAGGTCGTTTAGTACCCGTAAACTAAACTGTAAGGTTGATAAGTACCCGCAAACTTATCCATAACGGTTGCTCAGCCTGCGTAAGCTGAGTGGTTTGTCCAGAAGAATTTGGACAGAGTTATGTGGACTCACAACTCCCCGTGGACGTAGGAGGGTTATCTCCGAACCACGTTAAATCTCTGTGTGTTAGTGTTTTTCTTTATTCAGTTATTTCTTGCACTCTTAACTGTCTGACTAACAAGCATACAAACCTCATTTGCACATTCTCAACTGTTTTGGTTTTTGACCAACCGAGCATAAAAGCGTGAGTTGTTTTACGAGTTTAATTTCGACCACATTCCGCACCGCACAACTCTTCCAGCTGAGGTTGCTTACTCAGCTGTGAGATTCCAACTGAGTCCTTTCACTCGGTTGAAGTATTTTTCAAGGGTTAAGTTTTAAAATCCTAACTGGTGTATTCCTCCCCCCCCATACACCAGTAACTCGTTTCGGGACCATCAAATACAATATTTGAACAAAATAATTATACGAATCTCTACTTAAATATTTTAGGAGAACAAATTATATCACTTCAAGAGAGAATTGAACAAATAATAAATATTATAAACAAAAATCAACCTATTATGATTGAAGAATCCTTAAAGAAAAAAGAATTAGAAAGTGTTATGCCTATAATTCAACCACCACTTGATATAACAGGAGTTAAACTAAAACCAATGAAAGATTTAGAAATTTTTCTAGAAGAAAAATTCAAAAATTTAAAGATTAGTACTCTCGATAAAAAATTAAGAGAAGAATTAATAGAAGAGCCTAACTATAAAAAGGTTTATGCGGATCAAATAAATAAAATTTCAAAATGGGCTGATAAGCCTACTACAGGAAAATACTACTACCCAAGACCGACACCTGTAGATGTTCTAATAGAAGAATCAAATGATATTATATCAAATAGTTATAGTAGACATCACATCTATGAATGGAATATAGATGGCTTTTTAATCAACAAATACATAATACGGTACATAGAATGTTGATGTATTCAACTATTTGTAAAACTAATGGTAATACTGATAAAAATATAGCAAAAATGATAATTTCTGGATTTATAAGACAATTAAATGGATGGTGGGATAATTATTTAACTCAAAATGAAAGAGATAATATATTAAATACTGTTAAACAAGAAGGAAATAATATAAGAGAAGAGGCAGTATATACACTGGTTATTAATATTGTTGAATATTTCACAGGTAGATATACAGAAGAAAGTGAAAATATTAGAACACTTTTACAAAATCTTAGGTGTAAAACACTTACGGATTTCAGATGGTATAAAGATACTTTTCTTAGTAGGGTTCTAGAACTCCTTGAGTGTAATAGTACTCATTGGAAATCTAAATTAATAGATGATCTTTCTAGCTTATTTGCTGAAAGAATTAGAAGAATATTAAGACAAAATTATAATGATATTCCTTATGAAAGTTATACGTACGGAAAATTAATAGGGATGTGTATTCAAGAAGGATTAGCTCTTTGCAATGAAATAAGATTAAACCAACAAATGAAACGCCAAAATTTGGTAGAAAAGAAGCAATTAGGACAATTTTGTGATCAATTTGCTGTAGATAAAATTCCATCTACAAATAAAATTAAAAAAGCTTATAAAAACAAAAAATCTTATTACAAGAATAAGAAAAGGAAGTATTCTAAAAAGAAAATAGAACAAACGAAAGAACAAAGAGAAAATAGAGAAAGAATGAAGTGGGAAAGAAGAAAATTAATAATTTATAAAAAATGTGGTAGATTTGGTCATTATGCAAGAAATTGCTGGACTAAGAAAAAGATTAATAATCTTGAGATAGATGATAATATGAAAGAAACTTTTTTTAAAATATTATTAAATTCAGATGAAGAATCAGAATCTGAAGAATTTACATTTCCCTGTAATACTGAAACTGATAATGAAATAGACATGTTAGATAACGAATCTATTATATCAGATTCAGAGTCAGAATGTGAACTATATATACTTGGTCAAACTTGTCAAAAAGATGATATTAATAATATAGAAGGAAAAGAATTTTATAAAATTCTTTCACAATTTCAAGATTTAAATATAAATGTATTAACACATAGTAATATAATAAATCTCTTAAAAATAATTAAGGATCCAAAATTAAGATCTAAAATTATAGATCAAATGGAAAATACTCCAAGTATTTCTAATAATAATAATAATAAATAATAATAATAATAATAATAATAATAATAATAATAATAATAATAATAAAGAATTTAAAAAAGAAATATTGAGTCCAGAAGGACGATATATGATGTCAGAAATTATAAACGAATAAAACAGAAGAAAATACAAGAAAATCCTACTTCTATCAATGACATCATAATAGAAATTAATAATTTGAAAAAAAAATACAATAATTAAAACATGAAAATAGAAATTTAGATTATAGAATTTCTAGATTAGTAGATTCTCCAAGAGAATCTATTGTTCCTCCGGAACAAGATTTTGATTATGCTAAAATGAATGAAAACTTTTTATCCACATTAAAAATGGTAATATCACAGAAATGACATATAAAAATTACTCTTTTAATAGATAATTATTATTCAAAAGAGTGTATAGCTTTAGTTGATAGTGGAGCGGATTTAAATGTTATACAAGAAGGATTAATACCTACTAGGTATTTTCATAAAACAACACATACATTATCACATGCAGGGGGTAATAATTTACAAATTAGTTATAATTACCTAAGGCTAATGTGTGTATTAATAAGAAATGTATTCAAACAAGCTTTTTGCTTGCAAAAGATATTACTAACCAAGTTATACATGGAACGCCATTTCTGTCACAGCCCCAAATCCCGAAGGACGGCAAAGCCAGGGTGCGACTAGGGATTGAATTAAAGAAGCGGGGAAGAAGGGGGATAAATAAATAAGCATATAATAACTAAACAACAACTAATATCTATGAACAGACTTTATTAAAAAGAAAGAGAGTCGACCTCGAAGGATCGCTCGACTGAGTTGTTCTCAAAAGAAACTAAGTTCAAAGTACGGAACTTAGACCCCAAAAAGATATACATTGACACAAAAAGGGTTTGGCAGCGAAAAACGTAGAACTAGAACACTACTGTTCTTCTTCCTATTCACAACCTTCTACTCAACCTCTGCCACTCCCGTCACTCAACCTGCACATTTTATAAAGCATATGCAAGGCTAAGTATAAACATACTTAGTGGGCACATTGCCGAAAACATATCATAAAGTATAGATTAATCAGGCATCTTATTAAGTAGCACATCAGGGTTTTTCATCAAATGCCCGTGCCTACTAAACATTTTCTTTCTTTTCACAATAGCTTGCGCAAGCCTTTACAGATGTTACGTTCAACTTGCCCAACTTCTATTTCAACGCCGGGGGAGAGTATACTTCTCCCGCGCATGTTCTATTCACCGTGGTTGGCTACCCCTCAACAGGGTACAACACACCGGCTACCGTGTACACTAAACCCTGGAAAACCCTTACGGTTAACTCAGCGGTCCGCTCGATTAGTTAACCCTCGTTGGCTAATTCAGAAAGGCACAAAAGAACTCACATAAAACAAAGTATTTTCATGCCTTGATAATCACTTTAAAACACAATTATAAAGCGATAAGTAAACATTTTCGAGCATCGCTCATTTGATTTGATATATAGAAAAGCCCATCTTAGGCGATTTTCAGAACAACTAAAGCTTCCGTCTTCTGTCTTCTGTCCTGTCTTCTAAACTTGACTTCCTCCTTTGAATGTAAATAATCAACTTTAGTAAATGGTCGCAACGATAAAAGAAACAGAACATCGAATTCGGTTTAAGACTTTTAGGCCTTTGCACTTTAACTAATCTCTTTCGATTAACTAAGAAACGAGACTCGAATATTTCTCATTTAGAACTAACTCGGTTCCTTACTCGACACTTAGGTCAGTTAATAATGGAAGTTGATAACTTATTACGACTTAGAAGTTCTCAAGGAACGAAGTTAAAAAGAATTCAACTTAAGAAAATAGGTTTATGAAAGTTTCTGCACAAGGCAGTAGTTCTGGAATTTATACAAAACAGAATAGAAACTACTATCATTTTACAGCCTTGACGCCTATTCCTTTATCGTGAATACCTTCACGTCTCTTGATTAACAAAATGACGAGCACTTCCTCGTCTTTCTCAACTATCAATTACTAAACCAATTTTCATTTCAATTCCATTTCAATCTTCTAACTTTTATTTCATATCTCGAATGGAAATATCGTCAACTACAATTTCATAAAAGTGAGCTGATTTTATGAGTCTGTCTATAACTACCCAGATGGCAGTATTTCCTTTTCTTAACTTGGGCAAACCCGTTACAAAATTCATAGCTATATCTTCCCACTTCCATGTTGGAATACTTAATGGCTGTAACAACTCGTATGGTCGTCGGTGTTGAGCTTTCACTTGTTGACAAGCCAAACATCTTTCTATAAACGAGGCAACATCTCGTTTCAATCCGTTCTACCAGAAATCCTTTCCTAAATCTATATACATCTTCGTACTCCCTGGGTATGCGGTATATGGTGTATCGAGCCTCACTCATGATATTTTTTTTTAATTCGTCATCATCAGGGATTCAAAGTCTACTTTCAAATATGATCGCATTATCTGGTGCTTCGGAATAACCGTCCGGTTTATCCGTTCTTATCCTTAGTCGAAGCTTCTCAATCGACTCGTCCTTTCTCTGAGCACTTATGATTCTTTCTCGTAAGTCCGGTGTAGCTACAAGTGCTACTATATGGTTTGTTATCATTTCAGGTGTATCCAGCACTTCTAAGTCCATTTTCTCAAATTCTCATACAAGAGTTTCTTCCTCGATAAAGAGACACCCTAACTTGGTCGGAGTCTTGCGACTCAGCGCATCTCCTACTACGTTTGCTTTTCCTGGATGATAGTTGATACCATAATCATAATCTTTGACTAATTCGAGCCATCGTCCTTGCCTCATATTCAATTCCTTTTGCTCGAAAAAGTACTTCAAACTCTTGCGATCCGTGAAAATCTCAACTCTTACACCATAGAGATGGTGTCTCTAAATTTTCAACGCATGCACAACGGCCGCTAGTTCTAAATCGTGGGTTGGGTGATCGACTTAACGGGGTCTAAATTGTCGTGAAGCGTAGGCTATCATCTTTCCTTCTTGCATCAATACACATTCTAATCCTTTCCTCGAAGCATCTGTATAGACTAGGTATTCCTTATTTGCTTCTAGGAGAGCTAATGCTGGTGCGGTGATCAACTTTTCCTTGAGCGTCTGAAAACTTGTCTCGCACTTGTCAGTCCATTTGTACTTGCTTTCCTTCCGAAGTAGTTGCGTCATAGGTCTAGCAATCATAGAAATTCCCTCGATGAATCTTCTATGATATCCGGCTAAACCTAAGAAACTCCTAATTTTGTTTGGACTTGTTGGCGATTTCCAATCGCGTACTGCCTCTACCTTGGCAGGATCTAATTTGATGCCTTCTGCTGATACTATGTGTCCACGAAAACATTACTTCCTTCAGCCAAAACTCGCACTTACTGAGATTGGCATAGAGTTTCTTGGAGTAAATGAGAATGTCGTCGATGAATACTAAGACGAATTTGTCTAAGTACGGGTGAAAAACTCGATTCATGAGATCCTTGAATACTGCGGGAGCGTTAGTTAAACTAAATGGCATAACTAAGAATTCGTAATGGCCATATCTGGTTTGAAATGCAGTCTTAGGTATATCCTTGGGTTTGATTTTCAATTGATGATACCCAGATCTTAAGTCTATTTTTGAAAATACACCTGTGCCCTTAAGCTGATCGAAAAGGTCTTCTATACTAGACAAAGGATATTTATTCTTGAGGGTGATCTTATTCAGCTCATGATAGTTTATGCACATCCTTATAGAACCATCCTTCTTCCTAATGAACAAAACAGGTGCTTCCCAAGGTGAAATACTCAGTCTAATGAAACCAAAGTCTAACAACTCTTGTAGTTGGATCTTAAGCTCTTCTAACTCTTTTGGCGTATGCTCCGTACAAGTTGGCGTAGTTAACAGAAAACCGATCTATTCCATGGATTATATCTACGTCCAACATTTTTTTTCGTTACGTTTAGATCGTTTTCTATGATCTTTAAAAGATTTTAAGTCCAATTCTATGTTCGAGCAAAACTTAAGGAAGTGGCGATAATTTCTCCTAAGGCATGGTTATTCTCATTTCATGATTAGCGCGCTCTAGTTTTACTTCTATAGTGTCAACAGGCACTAAAAATTAACGAATGTAGAACTCTGGTATGAAGCAAATTATGATAGGGTAATTTAAGAAGTTCGTCCAATACCTGCCAAATTTCCTTTGCCCTTATTGCACGCCTCTTGTCTAATCATGAATGCCTTTGCTTTTTGCTGGTTTGACTATTGAGATTGTCATTGTTGCGGATGTGGCTGAGCTTGAATAGCTCTCAAGGGTTGGGGCTGACCATACTGGTTTGGTTCCACCGTTTGAGACGGCTTTGGGCAATACCTCTTCATGTGCCCCATCTGCCCGCATTTAAAATAATTACCCGTGCCTGCTTGACAAACACCGGGATGCGTCCCATTACATTTAGGATAGGTAGGAAGAAGGATTTTTCCTTGGTTGTTTCCTCCTTGATTATTGTTCCTTTGCTGCCCTTGCAACTGTCCATGTGGATTATTTCCCTTCCACTGTCCTGATTGTTTATTTCCTTGTGGTTTATTCCCTTGCCACGGCCTCTTACCGTAGTTGTAATTCTGATTAGGCTACTGAAAGCCTCGTTGATTCTTCTCTGGTTCCCCTGATCGTTGTAGTGCTGATAGCAGCCACTGTTATTTCCACCTTCCCATTTCTTTTTTCCTTTATAGTTGTTATTGTTTGTTGGAAAGGTTTTGAATTGGAGCATGGGTTGGTGTTGGTATGGACGCTACGCTGTTTCTTTTATCCGGCACAACTGCCTCTATTTCTAGGACTCGTCCTAGTATTTCCGTATAGCTCAGTCCCTCGTGAATGGCTAATGCTACTCCTAATTTATGTTTAAGTTCTCCACGAAACTTCTTTGCTATTTTCTTTTTGGTATCTACTTGATCGGATGCATATTTATCATAAAATACCTCCTTAAATTCTTCCCAAGTAATTTGAGCCATTCGCTCTGCCAGCATAACTTTCTACCTAGTCTTCCACCAGTAATCAGCTGGTCCGGCTAGTTGAAACGCAACACATGAAAGGCGCTCCTTATAAATATATCCTAGAAGCTTAAAGATTCTTTCTATAGATCGTACCCAAAGCTCAACATCGCTTGGGTTACTGGATCCATTAAAAATAGGTGGATTTCTTTTGAAGAATAAATCCTCAATGTTACGATGTTGTGGGGGTAGCTGGAGTGAAGGGGTTACTTGGTGTTTTTGCTCTTTCTCGCTTCCACGTTGTCCTTGACCTCTACCAGGTCCTCCTCTTCTGTTAACTACTCTTGGTGGCATTCTTGATCTATAGGAAATAAGAATTCTCATTAGCATTTTGATTTTATGCTTTCGTTTTACTTACTAAACCTTTTTCCAACTTAAACAAGTTCATGGAAAAGAAATAGACCATAACTTCGATACTAGCTCTTTAAACTTTTAACTTCCCAAGTTAAACCAGAATATTCATCTAATCTTTTCTTCTAATCGCGTTTAGAAGAAATTTTCATAAAATCAAAGCCCACTTACGGGTCATAAGTATATATATACATATCAAAAGAATACTGATTTTGCCTCCAACGATGACTTATACAAAACCAGACTACGACTAGTCTGAACTAGGCTAACTGCCTATCTATGTACCGGGTGTAGACGTGTAAAAGTTGATGAAAGAAATAAATAAATATTAATTTTATATTTTATTTATATTTTAGGAATTTTATTTAAAGATAAATCCTAAATTAAATAAATGTAAATTGATATTTAAAAGATGGAGATTTTCGACCAATTAGAAATTGACAAGTGTCATTTCTTGGTCATTAAGTCAAAGATTTGATGGAGATTACTACCAAAATTGAGGAGCCAATAGAATTGTGCCACCTCAGCCCTAAAGCCCATCTTGAAGTCCAAAAGCCCACCAAGTCCACTACGTTTCACCTATAAATGGGGGTGATTGGAGAGGTCAAAGGACACACACCACAAATCATATTGAAGAGCTCAAGAGTTGTAGGAAAATTCTCTACAACATTCAAAGCGTTCTTCGCGGCATTCAAGGCGTTCTTCGTGGAGTTCAAGGAGTTCTTCACCAAAAGCGTCCTAAATCTAGCGTTTGATCCAGAAACAAGGCGTCGGCCCTCCGGATTAGCGTTATCAAGTCAAGTATCAAAACCGATCAAGATCAAGGAGGCTAAATCTCCAAGGATCCCGGAAGCTGCTTGAAGATCGTTCAAGAACAAGTGGAAGAGACGAATCAGAGGATAAAAGCTAGAGATCGAACCTGTATTTTACTTCAAATCTTCAAATATTTATTTGTACACGATTTATTGTGTTTGTTATAAATACATAAAATTTGTGTTTACAAATTTTGGCACGCCCGGTGGGACATCTCTACCTCTCATCTCAACTCTTCCCAAAATCTTGAAGAATGTCTCCGAAAGCTAAGGATGTTGGTGACTCTACTTCGAAGAAGCCTTTGGAAGGTGCTAACGACTTCACTTCAAAGAACCTTGTCGGAGGTGGCGGCATGATGACGCGGAGGAAAGCTAAGATGTTGCAAGAAGCTGCGGAAGCTGCTAAAGCTGCCAAGTCAACTTTCGCCATGGAGAAGGAGCCATACGTCAAGGAAGATGGCAATGATGCAAGTAATGGTTTTGGATCCTCCAAAGACAGTTCGGCGAAGAATTACTCATTTGAGGTGTCTGTTATGACAACCGGTGCTACGGGTTTAGAGGAGCAAATGGCAAGTCTAATGGCGATGATGGAGGCTATGGACAAGCGTATGATCAAACAAGATGCTATGATCCTAAAGCTTGCAAAAGGAAAAGGAATACTTAAGCATGATGATGAAGATGAAGAGAAAGATGAGAAAGATGAAGAGGAAGACGGTGATGATGATGATGCATCCAAAAGACGTGAAGAGAAGCAGTCGGATGGTAAAGAGTCTAAATCCGCTTCAGGCAATCTCATCTCAATCGAACAAGTCAAGCAGCTCATTGAAGGAACCATAAAAGATAAATTCGATGGGAGTTCCAAGTCTTCATTGGTTTACTCTAAACCATATACTCAAATAATTGATAACTTAATGATACCCCTCGGCTATCAGCCTCCCAAATTTCAGCAGTTCGATGGAAAGGGTAATCCGAAGCAGCACATAGCTCACTTCATCGAAACTTGCAACAATGCCGGCACCTTTGGAGATCATTTGGTGAAGCAGTTTGTTCGCTCACTTAAAGGGAATGCTTTCGATTGGTACACGGATTTAGAGCCAAACTCAATCGACCATTGGGAGCAGCTTGAGCACGAGTTTCTCAATCGATTTTATAGCACTAGAAGGACGGTCAGCATGGTGGAGCTCACAAGTTCCCGGCAGTTCAAAGATGAGCCAGTAATTGATTACATCAATAGATGGAGGAACCTTTGCCTAACTTCAAAGATCGATTGTCCGAGTCATCTGCCATCGAAATGTGTATTCAAGGGATGCATTGGGGCCTGCAATATATTCTGCGTGGAATTCAACCCAAGACGTTCGAGGAGTTGGCCACAAGAGCATATGATATGGAGTTGAGCATGGCATCAAATGGAGTTGGAGGACCTCCTGTTCAAGAACCCCGTCGATTTAAAGAGAAGCAAGAATTCAAGAAAGGAGGCAATTCTTTTGACAAAGTTCCAAAGAAAGAATCAATGGTGGTGAAAGCAACTCCTGTTAAGTTTGCAAGGAAAGAAGTCAATAAAGAGGATAAGCCGAATATTTTTCAAGACATGGGGCAAAGGAGGACGACTCTAAAAGAGCAGCAACAAAAGAAGTATCCTTTCTTAGATTCGGATGTCTCTGGCATATTTGATGACTTAATCAAGGAGGGACTTGTTGAACTGCCTGAAATGAAGCGACCGAATGAAGCGGGGCAGACTAATGATCCAAAATACTGCAAGTACCATCGGTTAGTGGGTCATCTCATACATGATTGCTTCATCTTCAAGGACAAGGTTATGCAACTAGTTAGACAAGGAAAAATAACGCTCGAAGAAGACAATGTCGAGGCAAACCTCATCACTGTCGAAAGCATAGAAGAAGATAACGAAGCTTTTTGCGGAGTAGTGAATCAAGAGAATGAAGATGCGTTGATGGTGGCATTTTTCAATGAAGATTTACAGCTTGGATCCGAGCCTCATAATGGACCTCTGTTCGTGAGTTGTTATACCAACGAGCAAAGGGTGAATAGAGTACTCATAGATGGAGGATCTGCGGTAAACATATTACCGTTAAGAACTTTGAAAGAGTTAGGAATCCAAGTTGAGGAGCTCGCAAGCAGTCGGTTGCTAATTCATGGCTTCAATTATGAAGGACAAAGAGCTCTTAGGACAATAAGGTTGGACTTACTGATTGATGATATGAGATCAACCGCGTTATTCCAAGTAATTGATGCAAAGACCTCGTACAACATGCTTCTTGGTAGACCATGGTTGCATGAATATGGTGTCATCCCCTCGACATGGCATCAATGCTTCAAATATCACCAAGATGGTGTGGTAAAGACAGTTGTTGGTGATCATAAGCCCTTTTCGAAAACCGAATCATACTTCGCCGAAGCAAAGTACTACATGGTAAGGCCAAAAACTCCAAAAGAAGCACAAGTTCAATGCCAAGAGGAAGTTGAAAGGAGCAAGAAGGAGGATAAGCCTTTAGACGGGCTCACTATGCCTTTAACAAAGATTGATGCTACGAAACCCGCTCAACAATCATTTAAAGGATTTGTTCGGCCAAAACAAGGCAGTGCTACGGAGCATGGCGAACTTACAAGCCCTGAAGTTGCTAAGTGCTTTGGACCAAAGGCATATGAACTGCTTGTGAAAGCCGGATACGATCCCAAGGATAATTCGAAGGTTACGAGCCAGCATGAGCCTGAACAAAAGGCAGGCATGAATGCATCAAAGAAAGAGGGCCCTGTAGTCCAAGGTACTAAAGCAGGCTTGGGATTCATCACACGAGGTCCAGTTCGTATTGCCATCAAAAGGGCAACTATAAATTATGTCTTTGAAGGAGAAATATCATCTGAATCGGATGCTCCTAAAAAGAAAAAAGTTGAAAGAGTGTCGGCTTTCAAGAGGATAGGAAAAGGATGGGTGAAACGAGTCTCTGTTTTTAAGAGGCTTGGTAAAGATAAAGGGGTCGAGCAAAGAACGACTCGAAAGTTGAGGAGTATTGTTCCATCTCGGATGAAGAGAAGTACTATATTGACTGTGTCATGTGGAAAGATGTTGAAAGCCAAGATGAAGACGGTCATTCATACGCAAGTCCCTAGAAAGGATGAAGATGAAGAAGATAGAGAAAGTGTGGCATCATGTAACTACGCCATGGAAGGTACTCAAAATCAAATCGCTCAGGATAAGCTACGTCGAGATATCGCCCGTCTACTTAGGAGTGGCGTCATTAGAGCAAGTGACATAAGAATAATAGGAGAAAGACAAAGAGATGGAACGATGAGATTGCGCATAGACTTCTAAAGTCCTGTGCAGAGGAGTGAAGAACCTGTTGAGGAGGTCGCTTTGTCACATCATATTACTCTTTGTGAAGAAGGGAGTGTTGAAGAAGAAGATGCGGATATAGCACCCCCATAGTTTGAAGAAGGAGTCAAGTCCACCGTCGATGAATTAAAAGAGGTCAACTTGGGTACTATTGATGATCCACGACCCACCTACATCAGCGCTTCATTAATGCCGAATGAGGAGCATGCATATGTTGAGCTCTTGAAGGAGTTTAGGGGCATATTCGCTTGGACATACAAGGAGATGCCTAGTTTGGATCCAAAGATAGTTGTTCATCACTTAGCTGTTAAAAATGGGGCAAAGCCTGTCAAGCAATCTCAACGTCGATTTCGACCGGAGTTGATCCCGTTGATCGAAGCAGAAATTAACAAGCTCATCGAATCCGGATTCATTAGAGAGGTGAAGTATCCAACATGGATCTCTAGCATTGTACCGGTAAGGAAGAAAAATGGACAAATCCGTATTTGTGTTGACTTTAGAGATCTGAATGAAGCATGTCCTAAAGATGATTTTCCACTCCCTATCACTGAGTTGATGATTGATGCTGCCACCGGACATGAAGCTTTATCTTTTATAGATGGATCTTCCGGTTATAATCAAATTCGCATGTCGCCAGCCGATGAGGAGATGACAGCGTTTCGTACTCCGAAGGGAATATTCTGTTACGTTGTTATGCCGTTTGGATTGAAGAATACGGGCGCCACATACCAAAGGGCCATGCAAAGGATATTTGATGACATGCTCCATAAAAACATTGAGTGTTATGTGGATGATGTGGTTGTGAAATCGAAGGCAAGAAGTGATCATCTCCAAGACTTGAGGATGGTCTTTGAACGATTGAGGAAGTTTGGGCTAAGGATGAACCCGTTGAAGTGTGCATTTGGAGTGAAGTCTGGAAAATTCCTTGGTTTTATTGTCCGCCATCGAGGTATAGAGATCGAGCAAGCTAAGATCGACGCGATCATGAAGATGCCGGAGCCTCGAAATATACATGAGTTAAAAAGCTTGCAAGGGAAGTTGGCATATTTAAGAAGGTTTATCTCAAATCTTGCCGGACGGTGTCAACCCTTCAGTCGGCTCATAAAGAAAGGTATACCATTCGAGTGGGATCAATCATGCCAAAATGCCTTTAAGAGCATCAAGGATTATTTGATGAAACCTCCTGTTCTAGCTGCACCGGTTGCAGGCCGTCTGTTGATTTTGTATCTCGCTGCTCAAGAGTGCTCTATGGGGGCATTACTTGCACAAGTTAATGAAGATGGGAAAGAGAATGCATTGTACTACCTAAGTAGGACAATGACGCCAAATGAGCTCAATTATTCGCCTGTCGAGAAATTATGCTTAGCCTTGATATTCTTGATTCAAAAGTTGAAACACTATTTCCAAGCTCACACGGTGCGCTTGATTTCTAAGGCAAATCCGTTAAAATATGTCATGTCCAAACCAGTTCTGTCGGATAGGCTCGCACGTTGGTATCTGCAGTTACAACAATTCGAAATCGTTTATGTTCCCCAAAAGGCAGTTAAAGGGCAAGTACTAGCGAATTTCTTGGCTGATCATCCACTACCGGCCGAGTGGGAGTTAACTGATAATCTCCTTGATGAAGACGTGTTGTTGATTGATGTTTGCCCTCCTTGGATTATGTATTTTGATGGGGCATCTCATAGAGAGGGAGCCGGAGCCAGAGTTGTATTTGTTACACCCGAAAAGGAAGTGTTGCCCTATTCTTTCACTTTGACTGAAAATTGCTCCAATAATGTAGCGGAGTATCAAGCATTGATCCTTGGTTTAGAGATGGCTGTGGACGCAAAGAGGTTGCATATGAAGGTGTATGGAGATTCCAAGTTAGTGGTAAACCAAATACTTGGACTGTATGAAGTAAAAAAGCCAGAGTTGCTGCCATATGTCAAGTACGCTCAACGCATCATCGCATGGCTTGGAGATATGGAACTTGGGCATGTTCCAAGAAGTGAAAATAAGCAAGCTGACGCATTGGCTAAACTCGCTTCTACAATAGCTATGTCCGAGAAAAAGATTTCTGTACCAATTTGCCAAAATTGGGTTGTTCCACCTATTTTTGAGGATGAAAAGGAAAATTGTGAAAATGACGAAAGTCATGTCGTAGAAGTCTTCGAGATAGAAGAAGAGGATTGGCGCCAAGTATTTGTTGACTACTTAAAGTATGAAAAGTTGCCAAGTGATCCACATAGAAGAATAGATATTCGTCATCGTGCTGCTCGCTTCATATACTTCAAAGGCACGCTCTATAGGCGCTCGTTTGAAGGAATTTTCTTGAGGTGTTTGGGAAATGAAGAAGCTACAAAAGCCATGGAAGAGGCACATTCTGGGATCTGCGGTGCTCATCAATCCGGTCCGAAGTTGAACTTTCGAATCAAGAGGATGGGCTATTATTGGCCAACCATGGTGAACGACTGCATGGAATATGCTCGAAGGTGTAAGCCTTGTCAGTTTCATGCAAATCTAATTCATCAACCACCCGAGCCGCTGCACCCCACGGTCGCGTCTTGGCCTTTTGATGCTTGGGGCATGGATGTCGTTGGACCTTTGACGAAATCATCGAAGGGGCATTTATACATCTTGGCTGCAACGGATTACTTCTCCAAGTGGGCCGAAGCAATCCCTTTGAAAGAAGTGAAGAAGGAGAATGTTGCTGATTTCATCAAAGGTCATATCATCTATCGTCATGGGATCCCTCGATACATAATCACCGACAATGGGAAGAATTTTAGTAATTCCTTCATTGACAAGTTATGTGAGAAGTTTGGATTTAAGCAGAGGAAGTCATCCATGTACAACGCGCCGGCTAATGGATTGGCCGAGGCTTTTAATAAGACTTTGTGCAATTTGTTGAAGAAGGTTGTTGCAAAGACGAAGCGCGATTGACATGAGAAAATTGGAGAAGCACTGTGGGCTTATAGAACGACGTATAGAACTCCGACACAAGCGACCCCGTATTCCTTGGTGTATGGTGTAGAAGCAGTGAATCCTCTCGAGCAACAAATTCCATCGCTAAGGATTGCTATCCAAGAGGGCTTAACTGAAGAAGAGAATGCTCGCCTACGGCTTGAGGAGTTGGAAGCCTTGGATGAAAAACGGTTGGAGGCTCAGCAAAGATTGGAATGCTATCAAGCTCGCCTCTCAAAGTCTTTCAATAAGAATGTGCGGTTGCGTTCGTTTCAAGTTGGAGACTTAGTGCTAGCAGTGAGGAGGCCAATTATCACCACTCATCGTGTTGGAAACAAATTCGTCTCTAGATGGGACGGGCCTTATGTCGTCACCGAAGTTTACACCAACGGCGCATACAAGCTGATAGATGAAGAACGTGTGAGAGTTGGTCCGATTAATGGAAAGTTCTTAAAGCGCTACTATCCTTGAAGATTGGAGTGCTACCTGTGCAGAAATTAAAAAAAAAAAACAAAAAAAAATATATATATAACAAAAAAAAATAACAAAAAAAAATCGAAAAGGAGAAAAGCCAAGAAAGAGAAAGAAGTCCGCTCCATGACGCACGAGCTTAAACTGCATGTTACTCCTGGCCCGCATGAGTATAAACTGTGTAAAGGCACCCACCAATGAAAGTGTACGTGGTTAAACTGCTAACTTCTCCACCAAGAGTTAAGTTAATGTGGCTAAATTTAATTATCCCACCAAAAGGTAAAGTTATGTGGTTAAGCTGTTATTTACTCCACTTTGTCTATATAGTGGTTAAATAAATAGTCACTCCTGGCCCGCATGAGTATAAACTGTGTAAGGCTTCATCCCCCTTAAAACTCAAGTTAGTTTTACTTCTTGAACTACGTTTTGACTTGATCCTTTTTTTATAAAGAGGTATGTAGGCAGCTTGGATAGATTCTAAGTTCAGTCATGCTTTTAAGTCAATCATGCTTTGTGTCTTCCTTTAAATTGGATGAATGCAAGTAATTGAAATTCAAAATTGAAGCAAGTATTCAAGATAAAAAGACGACATCCATGAATGACAAGAAGCAAAAAAAAAAAAAAAGAAAAAAAAAACAAATACTTCATTGCATAAAAGGGTTCATCAAAAGTGCAACAAAAAGAGAAAAGAAGTAAAACAAAGTACGAAACAAAGAGGAAAAACTATGTCTAAGCAAAGGGCTTTTGGTCCTTCAATGATTGTTGAGCGGCCTCCAAAAGTTCCTTTCGAGTCCTTCAAGTTCTTCAACACTTCATCATTCACTAAAGGTGCATCCATAAGTTTGTCAAGTTCTTCTTTAAATCCAAGTACTTTGTTTTGGGTAATTTGGAGTGTGCCTTGGAGTTGCTTCATCTTCGATGATAGCTTAGCAACCTCTTCCTTCATGGAGTCGACTTGAGCAGCTTGTTCCTTTGCCTCTTCACTTGCATCATGGAACTTCTTTTGGACTTCTTTCAAGCGTTGTGCAGCAGATCCTTCAAAGTCATGAGAGGTCGATCGGGCTTTGTCATAGTCACCAGCCTTATCAAAAAGTGTGTTCAAGTTGTCTTCAAGATGGGATATATCAAAGTCATAAGAATAATGTTGCATGTATGACATTCCCTTGCGAATTTCATCTTCTATGGAGGACAAGTCATCGACCAAAGTTCTCGCTATCTTGGCTTGAAGATCGCCCCAAAACTCTTGCAAAAGTTTCTTACATCGGTCGGCAAAGAGAGCGGTACTATTGAACTCGGACTTAGCTCTGACTGGTGGTGTTTGTTTTGCTACCGCTTGTCTATTGGAATGGTGTGTCCCAAGTGACTAACTTGACCCATAAGATTGATGGCAGCTTTGAGAATCTTCAAGATCATCGATGCCAAGGATTTTCTCTAACTACAAAACAAATAAAACAAAAGTTTGTTAGAAAAAAACTACTTCCATGAAAAAAATGAAAGTAAAAATGGAGAAGTGAAACCTCAAGAGTAGCTTTGCGTCTACGATCGACACCATCTTCACAAGAAGCTTCCTTAGGCGGACTAACATGACTTTGCCGACGAGGATTTGCATTGTTGCTAAGAGAACCATCCAAGTGATTTGATGATGATTTTCGCTTTCCATTAGAAGATTCTTCCAAAGATGCTTTTCTTTTTCTTGAATCTTTCAACGGAATTGAAGTTGTTTTCTCCTCGCTCATTTGTAACACAACTTGTACATCTTTTCTACATTTTTTGGAAGCATCATGTTCTTGAAATTGGGCAGAGGTCTTGAATTTCTTCTCAACAAACTCTCCATACACTTCGAGCCACCAATTCTTGTATCCAGGCGAAGTGAACTTCTTAGGATTTTGAAGCGAGCTCGGGATCATGGCCCTAGCTTGGGAGTCTTCAAGCACACAAGCCCGCCAAAATTGAATGCCATCATCCAAGTTAGCTCTACGAATATCTTTCTTGAGGATGCCGGGAGGAAGCTGATAATATCCAAACTGACGGCCAAAACGATGCGGACTATAAGGCTCAACAATAAATTCTTCACCAAGTCGCCAAGTCAAGTAGTTGGAGCGGATGGCCATAAAGAAGCGACGATCGACTTCGTTTACTTTCTTGTCATCTTTGTTCTCGATCATGGTGGAGTTCTAAGCAATTTGATCATACTTGTAGATCCGCTTTCGTGCATCTTCCATATTGTAGTTCCTTGCCCCTCCTTCGCCCAAGAATTGAACCATTCGAGGCGCACGCACCTTATCATCAAGAGGGAAGTGAGTCTTGAAGTAAAACGCCAACCAACCATATACGAAGTGAATGGGAAAGACTGCATCGATTTTAGTAAGGTCATGAAGTTTTGAGATCTTGTTAAGACCCCTATAGATGCTCGTCAAGACAGGGACAGCTAGTGAAACCTTGTTCCTATTCGCCATGATGCTCGCCATCTTGAAAGTACTCGGCCGAATTACGTTTGCATCATCTTCGGGAAGAGCGAAAGTACTCAACCAACAAGCAAGGTAGGCCGCCAAATAAGCTTCCTCCATTTGGTGATCTCTAGCGCCTACGTCCATGAATGGGGCCTTGTGAGTAGAAGTCCACGCCGCATGCCTTTCAAGCTTCCCATTTGGATTGTGAGTTACCTTAGGACGCGTCTTCCCCTTGGACTCTTTTTGGGTTGGAGGCCTTGGACGTCTGAAGCTGTCCTTGAACCAAAATTTGATCCATTCATCAACAGAAACTGGAGTGGTGGGAGCTCTCGCCTTCTTCCGAAGTATGTGGTAGCCGTGAAGCAAGTACTTGCAACTCGGACGGATAGCGGATCCTCTCTCGAACATCTCCTCCGCGGATGGAATCACCTCGTTATAAAGCATGCCGTCTATAGAAAGTCCGGACAGGTAATGCAGATCCCAAAGTGAAATTGAAAGCTCCCCGGTCGAAGTGAGTAAAGTGTTGGTGGACGGGGACCAGGACTCGCAAAAGGCTTTAATAACTTCCACATTGCGATCATAAGTGAAGAGGGAGGCATAAACAGCATCGTAGAGTCCGCTCGCTCGAAGGTCATCTTTGCAGCGGCAAAGTACGTCTTCCGTCCACTCCCAAAAGCCTTTTATGAAGTGTGCTTCTCCAGGAAACTCTGTGCGCTCTCCCCATGCAACCTTTTCGGCCATCAAGGGTCCCGTGCGCTCTCCACATGCAGCTTTTTCGGCCATCATGCGTCTTCCCAAGGTCGATAGTGGTTCCGAGTTGCCCACAAAATGGTGATGAGTGGAGCAAAGAGAGTAAACAATAGATAGAGATCTTCCCACTTCGTGGCTTTGGCACCATCCGTTGGTATGGAGCGAAGTTGAATATTTTGGCCATTGATCATGGGTGCTAGATTTATGCAACCACAAACGCGTTGCCTTCTCCAAGTGTTGACGTTTGTCATCCAAAGTGAGTAAATAAGTCCTTTTGTTCTCGGTGATATCCTTGAAGTAAACCATGATGATCTGCATAAAACATCAACAAAAGAAGGGAGAAAACGAATTAATGAACAGCTGGTGCGCACAAATATATGCAAGAAAAGATTTTATTCATTCAAGCTTTTCATCAAACAGATGGCGTGCAGCATGTAAACCAATCGAAATTTATTAAAAGAAGGATGAAATTTACTGATAAACGAAACAAATTGGTCAATTAGCTAAAACTCCGTCTGTCCCAGTTGAGATCTAAAGAATACGAAAAGAAAAGAAAATCGTATTAAGGAATTTAAGGGAAGAATCTGCTGATGCGTTTTGTCAAACACATGGTATGCAGCAAGACACAATTTGATGAAATTAAGAGTTGAAGGCTACCCAAAAGATTCAAATCAGCGTGGTAGCTGAAACTTGAGTTCTTTGTTACTAGTGTTTCTCTGCAAAAGTAAAAAAAAGCGTGTAAAGAATCGATTTAGGATTAAAAATATCAAGAAAAAAGGGTTGTTTTCATTCAGGAGATTAATCAAACAGTTGGTGTGCAGAGAATAAAAGTGCTTGTATCTTGAATTATGATGGATGATACTCACCAAGAAAAGAGAGAAACTCTCGATGGGATCTGCAGAAACGAAAAAAGGAATGTAGAAGAATTTTTGGGTGAGGGAAGAGTTATTGAAGGATAAAGTATTTATAGGGCTAATGTGAGGTTTAGACGTATGCTTGAGAAGGAAAAGAATCGTTGTTTGAGTAGGAAACAGCTTCAAGAGTTGGTAAAATTCTAGAAGAAATTGAGACTTGGTGCTCAAGAAAGAAGAATGGCGTCTTTATTTGATGGTGTAATTTGACAAATTTCCATTATTTGTACGTAATGCGGAATTTGCTGAAATACGTGAGAGATGAGAATTGCAAAGTTACAACACATAGGGCTTGAAAAGGAAAATAGGCAAGTTCTAAATCATATGGAAATTCTCCTAATAAGTCTGATCAGAGCTTGTGGTGTGATTTGTCACATTGGGCTTGAAAAGTTACGGCACATTGGGCCTTGAATATTGCAAAAATATGGTTTGTCATTAAGTCTATATTGTCATGTCTTGGTCAGTAAAAAAGGAAAAAAACACACGTACAGTACACAAATGAGTAATGAAAGTTCAAAACCCTTGTTATCTTGTGGGCTCGTGTGTTAAAATAATCAAGTTGTTTTTTTAAGTAAGTTGGCCGATTGATTCTACTTTGGGCCATTCAAAATTAAACTTGTAAAATTGTCAAGTTTAGATTTGAAATTCAACAATTTCTAAATATGATACGAACAACTCCTAAATACGAGTATAAACTATTTATAAATTCAAATCCAAAATTCAAGAACTCCTTGATACGAGTTTAAACTATCTAATAAACTTCAAAGTCTTGAGACTTATTAGTTTCCAAGACAAGTTGTCCACAAACAAGTCTCAAGGGGGCATTTGTAGACGTGTAAAAGTTGATGAAAGAAATAAATAAATATTAATTTTATATTTTATTTATATTTTAGGAATTTTATTTAAAGATAAATCCTAAATTAAATAAATATAAATTGATATTTAAAAGATGGAGATTTTCGACCAATTAGAAATTGACAAGTGTCATTTCTTGGTCATTAAGTCAAAGATTTAATGGAGATTACTACCAAAATTGAGGAGCCAATAGAATTGTGCCACCTCAGCCCTAAAGCCCGTCTTGAAGTCCAAAAGCCCACCAAGTCCACTACGTTTCACCTATAAATAGGGGTGATTGGAGAGGTCAAAGGACACACACCACAAATCATATTGAAGAGCTCAAGAGTTGTAGGAAAATTCTCTACAACATTCAAAGCGTTTTTCGCGGCATTCAAGGCGTTCTTCGTGGAGTTCAAGGAGTTCTTCACCAAAAGCGTCCTAAATCTAGCGTTTGATCCAGAAACAAGGCGTCGGCCCTCCGGATTAGCGTTATCAAGTCAAGTATCAAAACCGATCAAGATCAAGGAGGCTAAATCTCCAAGGATCCCGGAAGCTGCTTGAAGATCGTTCAAGAACAAGTGGAAGAGACGAATCAGAGGATAAAAGCTAGAGATCGAACCTGTATTTTACTTCAAATCTTCAAATATTTATTTGTACACGATTTATTGTGTTTGTTATAAATACATAAAATTTGTGTTTACACCGGGTGCACTAACAGGTTGCATCTCCGTATCTACAAGAAGTACTAGAATGGAAACGATCCATAAAACTTCGTATCCGCATAGAGTACTACAAAAGAAGTCTACTGATCCTGCTATGTACAAGACAAAGAGAAACTTCTACTACTACGCGTCTAAGACGCTCTGCTCAACAAGCTGCAGTCGAGTCACAGCTGCCCTCTACGGCCTGTAACTCCTCGGGGTCCTCCTCCGGATCCTCCTCAGGATCCGTACCAAAAACGAGCAGAAGTGCCTCGTCAACCCTCAATGTGGTGCCGTCTAAAAGTACAAGTGGTGGTGGCGAAGGCATGTCTGAAACAGTCCTTTCCGAGTCGTCCAAAATGGTCTCTACTGTACGCTTCTTCAGGGGAAGAAGGTGCTCTGGGAGTGAACTAGGTATGTATGCCTCTGCAGAACGAGCCCTAGATGGTCCTGCCTCGAACTGTCCTTGGACCTTCGTCCACTCCGCACAAATCTCCTCAAGTGGGGTAAGTGGAGATGGTAACTCTAGCATAGCAGCAAGTTCTGCGTCTAACTCTAGGTATCCTGCCTCGGAATCTAAATCCTCACTGGGTGCAAGTACTAGTGGTATCTCCAACAACGCTGCCATCTTTGGATCCATGTCCAAAGGCTCTGGTTTGGGAGCTGCTGGAATATGGAGGTAAGGAAGGTGCTCCTTAATGGCAACTGACACTATGTATCTGTTCTGAAAGAAACGCTCGTGTATGGTGAGAGCGAATTCTGAGAAATCACCTGTCGGCTCCAACAACGCTGCCATCTCTGGATCCATGTCCAAAGGCTCTGGTTTGGGAGCTGCTGGAATATGGAGGTAAGGAAGGTGCTCCTTAATGGGAACTGACACTATGTATCTGTTCTGAAATAAACGCTCGTGTATGGTGAGAGCGAATTCTGAGAAATCACATGTCGGCTCCGTGTCATCGCCAAGGAAGTACCAAGCCATATCATGTGCCCATCCGCGCCACTCATCTGGTAGTCGTACAATCAAATCTTCTATAGCCTGATGCTCCGAAATAAAATTGTCACAGCCTCAAATCCCGAGGGACGGCAGAAGTCGGGGTGCGACTGGGATTGGATTAAAGAAGCGGGAAGAAGGGGGCTGACTAACTAAACATACATAAAAGACATCATACATTCAATGAACAAGACTTGACTATTATAAAGGAAGAGTTAATCACGAAGGATTACTCGACAAAAGGTACTCGAAAGTATCTAAGTTAAAGTTTACAGACTTAAACTACAGTGATTCACCAAATGTACATAACGTCAAAAAGTCTAGAGTTTTGCAGCGGAAAGTAGGTCATAGCTAAAGAAATCCTAACTTCTCAATTTCGACTCAACTTCAACCACCGCCGCTCTCGTCACTTCAACCTGCACATTTATAAACACATGCAGGGCTAAGTACGAAAGTACTTAGTGGGCACGATGCCGAAAATATAATCATAAGTAGAGATAATCTAGCATTTCATAATTTGTAGCACATCGGGGTTTTATTTGAAATTAGCCCGTGTCTACTAAACATTTTCTGACTTATTTTCACAATTTACTCGGCCGAGCATAAACTGGTATGTTACGTTCAAATCTTGACCAATTCTCATTCACCGTGGCTGGTTACCCCTCAACAGGATACCACATACACCACAGGTTACAAAGTGCACTAACTCTGGAAAGCACTTAATAGCTAACTCAGAGCCGATCGTTAGTTAACCTATTTAGATTAACTCTTAAAATCTGGAAAACACGAATGTTAACTCAGATAGGTACAAGAGAACTCACATAAAACATAAAACAGTTCATGCCATAATTATCACTTTGAAAACACAGATATCAAAGCGATAAAGAAAGGTTTTCGAGCATTGCTCGTTTTGTTTTATATATAAAAGCCCACCTTAGCATTTACAGAACTAAGTACGAGCTTCCGATCTCCTGATCTTCCGTCCTTTCCTTACTGCTGGCTTCCTCCTTCATCGTAAAATAATAACACTTTAAAATCGGTCGTAAAAGACGATCGAATATAGAAATTCGAATTAGGTTTTAGTCGTTTAATTTCTTTACATTTGCACGCTACTAGTTTCATTTTAATTAAACGGGAAACGAGACTTGAACAAATCTCGTTTAGAACTCGAAAGGTCTCATACTCGACTCTTAGGTCAGTAGAGAGGGTAGTCGGTAACTTATTATGAATTAAAAGATCGAAAGAAATTAAGTTCCGAAGAAAACAACTTAGTTAAACAACTTCTGAAATTTCACTACGCAAGGTAGTAGTTCTGGGGACTGCCCAGAACAGAGGAATTGGAAACAGGGGATGAGCCCTGTACCATTAGAAAGCTTGGAAAGTCTAGTTTACGCTCCAATTTACGGATCTCAAATCCGATAAACGAGCTAAAAGATATTACAGTTTCCGGGAAGGGTCGCAAAACTGCCGCGCTAACCCTAGTTGCTCGATAGAATCGACGTATAGCTTCCTAAGTTCGTTCTAAGTTCCCGTACTCGATTTCTCACGAAACTTGACTCTCAAGGCAGTCAACACGTACTCCCGTACGTGAAGGACTCCTTTTCCAAAACTCGTTTAAAACCACGACGATCAAACCTCGTCGTTTTAACTACCATTTACTAAACCAAAATCAAGTTAACATTTCTCGTTTCTAGTTCTCGAATATACCTACAACTCATATTATAATAATCCGAAAGCTCACGTCGTCATCTATAAAGTCGTACCTTATTCCATTGTAATCATTATTATCAAGTTAGAATTCTTACTCGACTTCTTGATTATTACTTATGTCCACTCGTTCGTCTCTTACGGAATTCCAAAAGTTATCGGAATTCGTTCAAATTCTACGACATTAATCAACATCTAACATAGATCATTTTTATACATATCATCACTCCATATCATCAATCAATCTCAACTTAAATGGAGTTCTTAGTCTCTTAAGATTTCATTAACATTTTTAGAAAATTCTAATTAAATTCACAACATCAACTAATATCATTAGAAACATAAATTCATCAACTAGATCAACCACATGAAAACCCCTAATTCTTTCATATTTTTCGGTATTATCATATAATTAAAGGGAGTGATTTTCTTCATCAAACATCATCATTAATCCCTTAATCATACTACTATATCATCAATTGATCAATTCAAGTCTAATTACATTACTAATTTGAAAATCCCCAATTCAAACCCTAAACCCTAGAACTCAGTTTTCAACCATATATTAGGGGATTCGATTTCTTTTTGTTTTAATCACTAATTAGACCACTCTTAAGCAAGATTATCCAACTAATTGAAGAATTCAAACATCCTACATGATTTCCCCCAAATTTTCGGTAATGACTAGGAAATAGGGTTCTTGATTTTCTTCAATTTTAATCATAGATCCATGTCTAAATCCATCTAGTTATACTAATTAGAGATCAAGACATCTAATCCATCTACCCATAAATTTCGATCCACTTGAAAAATAAAAAGAAATGGAATCCAAATGAATAGGATTAGAGAGGAGGAGATTACCTTGAAGATTACTAAAGGAAGAAATAGGATTCGATGGTTGGATTAGAGACTTGTGTGAAAATTTTGCTCCAAGAACTTGAAGTTCTTCAACAATGGTGAAAAAGGAAGTATAGTGAATGTATGTGTGTGTGTTCGGTTTTGGGGGGGGGGGGGGAAGGAATAAGGAAGATGACTTAATTATGTTATGAAATATCTAACAAGACTTAGGTCTAAAGTTAGATAAAAATCTAAGTAGTGAGTCATAGTAAAAATACTATATAGTAATGAAATATCAATGCTTGTGTGTGAGGTGAGGTCGGCCATGAGGGGGAAAAAAGAGAAATTATGCGCTTTTCCGGCGCGATACGACGTTACGGGAATCGAACGACGAAAAACGTAGCTCGGCAGAAAATCGTCAAATTCCGATTCGACCAAAAATTCTAACGTATTTAACTTAATCGGAAAGTAATAATTAAAAACTTAATTCCGACAAAAACTCGGGACGACACAGTCCGAGTTTCGTCCGGAAAATAAAAAAACGAACTTTCTCGGGCGAGTTCGTATCGCGATTTCGTGAATGTAAAAATCAGACGGTTTTCCGTTCTGAGTTCTAGAACTAAAAAGTTTTCGTACGTGATAACCCTAAATACAGTAGTCATCTAACTGACTTCCGTAATTTATTTTTGGAAACTGATTTCACCGTTGGTTTTAGAATTCAGAATCGTAAACTAAGGCGTGCAAAGCCATTATTATTATTAACTTTAAAATTTTAAGACTGTACGGAAAATCTGGGGTATTACATCCTACCCCCCTTGCGAAAAATTTCATCCCGAAATTTGCATACTTCTGCAAAAAGATGAGGATATCTCTCCTTCATCTTCTCTTCGAGCTCCCACGTGGCTTCTTCTTGCCCGTGGTGGTTCCATAACACTTTAACGATTGGTATCGATTTAGTTCTTAATTCTTGGACTTTTCTATCCAAAATCGATATCGGCTTCTCTTCGTAGCTTAGGTCAGATTCAAGAACTACGTCTTGCTGACTAATGACGTGCTTAGGATCATAGACGTATTTTCTCAATTGAGAAACGTGAAATACGTTGTGAACACTTCCTAGACTTGGCGGTAAGGCCAATCTATAAGCGACGGGTCCTATT
The DNA here is from genome assembly GCA_029490685.1 of Schizonepeta tenuifolia. Classification (NCBI taxonomy): domain Eukaryota; kingdom Viridiplantae; phylum Streptophyta; class Magnoliopsida; order Lamiales; family Lamiaceae; genus Schizonepeta; species Schizonepeta tenuifolia. The sequence continues at coordinate 32,270,536 of CM055959.1, forward strand.
TTCTCGAGGATTTCATAAGGTCCTATGAACCTGGGTCTTAGTTTACCCTTAACTCCGAATCTAAGGATTCCTCTGGTCGGTGATATCTTAAGAAAAACTTTATTTCCTATTTCAAACTCAAGATTGGTTCGACAATCGTCGGCATAAGACTTCTGTCGGCTCTGGGCTTCTTTCATTCTATCTCGTATCTGCCGAACTATCTCAATCATTTCGTTAATCGCATCTGGGCCTAGGTTCTTTCTCTCACCTACTTTGTCCTAATAAAGCGGTGATCTACATTTCCTTCCATACAAAGCCTCATACGGCGCCATTCCTATCGTGGCCTGATAGCTGTTGTTGTAAGCAAATTCGACTAAGTGTAGAATTTCTTCCCAATTCACGCCTCGGTCCAATACCACTGTCCTTAACATATCAACTAAAATCTGAATTGTTCTCTCTGACTGCCCATCAGTCTGTGGGTGAAACGCTGTACTGAAATTAAGCTCTGTTCCCAATTCTTTCTGCATCGTAATCCAAAATCTCGAGGTAAATTTGGCGTCTCTATCTGATACTATGACCTTCGGTACTCCATGCAGACATACAATCTCTCTAACGTATAACTGAGCTAGTTTCTCTGATCCGTAGGTAGTCTTAATCGGCAAGAAATGTGCTGACTTCGTAAGCCTATCGATAATCACCCAAATTGTTGTGTTTCCTCTTCTTGACTTAGGCAAGCCTGTGACAAAGTCCATAGCTATGCCTTCCCATTTCCATTCTGGGACATCTAATGGTTGTAGCAATCCATACGGTCGTCGGTGTAAAGCCTTAACTTGCTGACATGCCAAACACCTTTATACAAACGAGGCAACGTCTCGTTTCATTCCATTCCACCAGAAGTTCCTTCTCAAATCTTGATACATTTTCGTACTTCCTGGGTGTGCTGTATAAGGCGTATCATGAGCCTCACTCAAGATTTCGTTTTTCAGTTCGCTGTCGTCATCAGGAATACAAATTCTGCCTTCATAAAGGATCGCATTGTCTGGTGCTTCAGAATATCCATCTGGCTTCTCTGTTCTTATCTTTAATCGCAACTTTTCCATTGACTCGTCCTTCCTCTGAGCACTGATGATTCTTTCTCTTAAATCTGGTGTAGCTTCTAATGCTGCTATCTGACTTGTTATCGTAGCTGGCGTGTCAAGTACTTTGATATCCATCTTCTCGAATTCTCGTACTAAAGTTTCTTCCTCTACAAAAAGGCATCCTAACTTTGTTGGAGCCTTGCGACTCAATGCGTCTGCTACCACATTAGCCTTTCCTGGATGATAGTTGATTCCGCAGTCGTAATCCTTAACTAGCTCAAGCTATCTCCTTTGTCTCATATTCAGTTCTTTCTGCTCGAAAAAGTACTTCAGGCTCTTGTGATCGGTGAATATCTCAACCCTTACACCATAGAGATGGTGTCTCCAAATCTTTAATGCATGCACCACGGCTGCGAGTTCTAAGTCGTAGGTTGGGTACTCAACTTCGTGAGGTTGAAGTTGTCGCGAAGCATAAGCTATCACTCGTCCATCTTGCATTAAGACACAACCTAATCCATTTTTCGATGCGTCGGTGTAAACCACATACTCCTTGTTTGTGTCTGGAAGAGCTAGTACTGGCGCTGTGGTTAGCTTTTCCTTAAGCGTTTGGAAACTCTTCTGACACTCGTCCGTCCATTTAAATTTGGTATCCTTCCGAAGTAACTGCGTCATCGGGCGGGCGATCGTGGAGAATCCCTCAATAAACCTTCTGTAGTAATCGGCTAAACCCAAGAAACTTCTAATCTCGTTCTGACTCGTTGGTGACTTCCAGTTGTGCACTGCTTCTACCTTGGCTGGGTCCACTTTGATCCCTTCCGCCGATACTATGTGTCCAAGGAACATTACTTCCTTCAGCCAAAATTCGCATTTACTGAATTTGGCATAGATTTTCTCAGTTCTTAGTGTTTCCAACACTGTCCGTAAATGTTCCTCGTGCTCCTTTTCATTCTTAGAGTAAACGAGGATGTCGTCGATGAATACTAAAATGAATTTGTCCAAGTAAGGGTGGAAGACTCATAAGATCCATGAATACAGCTGGAGCGTTGGTTAAACCAAATGGCATTACTAGGAATTCGTAATGGCCATATCGGGTTCTAAAGGCGGTCTTCGGTACGTCTTCTGGTTTGATCTTCAGCTGATGGTACCCTGACCTTAAATCTATTTTGGAGAAGACTCCTGCACCCTTGAGCTGATCGAACAGATCCTCGATCCTTGGCAAAGGATATTTGTTCTTGAGCGTGATCTTGTTCAGTTCTCGTTAATCTATACACATTCTCATCGATCCGTCATTTTTCCTAACAAACAACAGGTGCTCCCCAAGGTGAGACGTTTGGCCTGATGAAACCAAGGTCTAGCAATTCTTGTAACTGGATTTTGAGCTCTTCTAGTTCTTTCGATGCTATCCTATATGGGGCTTTAGACTTAGGAGCGGCTCCTGGTTCAAAGTCGATTGTGAAGTCCACGTGACGATCTGGTGGCAATCCTGGTAACACTTCTGGAAAGACGTCTTCGTATTCATTTACAACTTTTACGTCTTGGATAGTCTTCTCGGCTCCTGGCTCTCCGACTAGGTACACGAGATAAGCTGTGGTACCTTTCTTCTTCATAAGTTTCGTGGCTTGAAGGGCTAATATAATTGGTACGCCTCTACCCATGGAAATTCCATGGAATTCGGTTGGTTCTTTACCCGGGGGTTGAAAAGAGATTTTTCTCTCGTTGCAGAGAATTGTGGCATAATTCTCTGACAACCAATCCATTCCTAAGATTATATCGACGTCCCACATTATCATAACATTTAAGTTATTCGCCTTAACCTTAAGAGTTCCGATTTCTAGTTCTAGGTTAGAGTAAACATGCGTGGAAGTAGTGATCTCTCCTGAAGGTGTAGCTACTCTCATAGAATGTGCAGCTCTTATAGGTCCGATGTCTAAGTTATCGGCACACGAGCCAGCAATGAAAGAATGCGATGCGCCAGTATCAAACAGTATCTTAAAGGGGATGTTGTGTAGTTTTCCCATACCTGCTAGGTTGCCTTTTCCTTTGTGCTGGCCACCCTGTTTGATAGCGCATGCCCTCACATTCTGTTGCTGCTGTGCATGGTGCTGGAACTGCTGTTGGTTCATTGGCTGTTGCGGCTGTGCTTGTATGGCTCTGAGAGGTATGGCTTGCAGCGGTTTCGGGCAATATTTCTTCATATGCCCCTTCTGTCCACAATTGAAACAGTTGGGGGTGCCTAGCTAACAAACTCCGGGATGGGCTCTGTTGCACTTAGGACAGACAAGAATGGTAACCCTCCCTGGGTTAATTCCTCCCTGGTTGAAGTTTCGCTGCTGCCCTTGCAGCTGGTTCTGTTGACCGTTGCCCTTCCATGGTGTGTTCTGCTTATTTCCTTGAATAAACAACCCCGATTGGTTGTTTCCCTGCCACGGCCTTTTGTTGTTGTTGTTGTTGTTGTTGTTGTTGTTGTTGTTGTTGTTGTTGTTCTGACCAGGCTGCTAATAGCCCTGCTGGAAGCCCCTCTTCTGATTACCCTGGTTGTTGATGTTCTGATTGTAACCTCCGCTACCTCCTCCATTCCACTTTCTCTTTCCCTGATAGTTGCTATTATTGTTGTTATAATAGCCTCGGTTCTGGTTCTGTGCTGGAGCTGATGCAGTTGGTACAAGTTTCTTCTCGTCAGGCACGACGGCCGCCATTTCCAAAGCTCTTCCCAAAATATCAGTGTAGCCTAGTCCCCCATGACTAGCTAACGCGATTCCTAGTTCATGTCGTAGTCCCCCTTGGAACTTCTTGGATAACTTCTCCTCGGTATCAACTAATGTCGGTGCATACCTAGACAGCTCGCAAAACTTGGCGTCATACTCAGTCACGGTCAGCTTTCCTTGCTTCAAACTATAAAACTCGGCTTCCTTCTATGCTCTATACGTCTTGGGTACGTACTTATCAAACAGTATTTCCTTGAATTCATCCCACGTGAAACGAGCCAGCTGCTCTGCGGGTATCACCTTCTGCCTTGCTTCCCACCAATAATCTGCCGATCCAGTCAGTTGAAACGCGACACATAGCATTCTCTCCTCATCAGTACATCTGAGGAGTTTGAATATCTTTTTGGTAGATCTTACCCATAGCTCAGCATCGCTAGGGTTGCCCGTTCCATTAAACATCGGGGGGTTTCTTTTGAGAAATAAATCCTCAATATTTCTACGGGGTGGTGGTGGAGGTGGTGGTGATGGGGGTGGTGATGGGGATGGTGATGGGGATGGTGATGGGATAGCATTGTGTTCTTGCTCTTGTTCTCTGTCATTCTCCGGTTGACGTCTCCCACGTCCTCGAGGCCTCCCAGGTCCTCGACCTCTCCTATTGTTAATGTTTCTTGGTGGCATTTTCTTTGATCTAAAGAAATTTGAAATTCTCATTAGTCATTTATGTTAGTTACTCTTAGTACTTACTAGCTCATTCTCAACTTAATCAAGTTCACGAAACGACATATCGAACATAGTTCCGATATTACTTCGTAATCTTTTAACTTTCAAGTTAAACTTAAATTTCTCGTCACACGAATTCATTGACATTCTGATTTAATTTACACGATTCATGGGAAATTTTTCTCGTGATTAAAAACCCTCTCATAGGTCATGTATATATACATACATCAAAAAGAATATTAATTCTGCCTCCAAGGAGGACTTATACAAAAAGTTAGACTACTACTAGTCTAAACTAGGCTGACTGCCTACTATTTACCGGGTGCACTAACAAACTGCAACTCCGTACCTACTAAAAGTACTAGAACGGAAACGATTCGTAAAATTTCGTATCCGTAAGAGTACTACAAAAACTAGTTACTGATCCGACTCTGTACAGGACAAAAGAACTACTACTACTACTAACATGCGTCTATGACGCTCTACTCGACAAACTATAATCGAGTCAGAACTGCCCCTTTACGGCCTAAAAACCCTAAGAGTCCTCCTCTGGGTCCTCCTCCGGATCCTCGTCCGGGTCCTCCTCCAGATCCTCGTTCGGGTCCTCCTCAGGATCCTCATCCGGGTCCTCCTCCTCAGACTCTGAATCAAAGACGAGCTGGAGTGCCTCGTCCTCCCTCAGAGTAGAGCCGTCAGAAAGTGTAAGCAGGGTGGGTGACGGTGCCTCTGAAACTGTCTCGCTAAGGTCGGAAACCAAGTAGTCCTCACTGGTCTCTACTGCATGCTTCTTCAGGGGAAGAAGGTGCTCTGGAACTAAACCGGAACCTGAACCTGACTCGAACTCCTCCCTAGAACGGACCCTGGACGGTCCTGCCTCCATCTGCTCTCTGACTACTCCCCACTTCGCACAGATCTCCTCAAGCAGCGTAAGTGGAGATGGTAACTCTAACATGGCGGTAAGCTCCGCGTCGATCCCTCGGTGATCAGACTCTTCCCGAAACAGCCTTGTCTCTAAAGGTCCTCTGACTCTAACACAGACGTCAGGTAAGAACGATAAAGATAGTCCTAACAACGCGGCTGTCTCAGCGTCGATCTCTACGAAGCCCGGTCCTGGGATCAACTCCTCGATCTGTGTACTCCTGGCGGTAACTCTGGTGTAACAGCGGGCTCTGCGTCCTCCTCTAACTGCTCTGACTCCGCGTCAGACTCCTCACTCGGCACAAAGTCTGGTGGCAACTCCAACAAAGCGGAAAACTCTGGGTCCAAGTCGAGGTGCTCTAGCTCGGTCTCTGCGGGAAACTGACTGTAGGGGAGATGCGGCTCAAAGGGAACTGGAAGCATGTGTCTGCTGTGGAAGAATCGCCTGTGTACAAACAGGGTGAATCCCGTGTAGTTGCCAGTCGGCTCGGTGTCGTCGCCGAAGATCCCTAGAAAGTACCACACCACGCGGTGCGCCCAACCGCGCCACTCGTCCGGTAGGTGCACAATCAGGTCTGATATCGCCTGACTCTCTGGAATCAAGTGCCGTACTGGAAAGTAAACTGACAAAAAGTTGCTAACTATCTGTCCCACATCCTTCTCACCGTAATCTGCCTCGAACTCATAATACTCGTCTTGAATTATATCTAGTATGGTGCGCTCGCACGCGACCAAGGGCTGGCTCTTCCGAGTGGTAACACGAGTCCTAGCCATCCTACAAAAGTTTTAAGGAAACACGGATCAGTAACAGGTAGGGAAATAACTTATCTTAACGAAATACTTAAATTACAAAATGAACATTCCTTATTCAATTGTAACATCATCACTTAAGACAACCACGTAACAAGACTTCTAGCAATTCAAGAAATTGCGCTCAACAATATATATATATATAAAATTAAAATTTTCAAGACTTTTATTTCCATTCTTATCTTACTATGTTCTTACTTACTTAATTCTTTATTACTTTCTCAACAACATTTCTTAACGATTCTTACTTATTAAAACAAAGTACGTCTACTTTGTTCATGTTACTTATTCAAAAGTAACATCTATTTACAAAAAAAATTGTCGTTAACGACTCTTGATACTCGTACTAGTTGTATTCTTCGTTCAAAGACGAAATATGGAATAAATTCCAAAAGAAATGGAATATATCTTAGAGAATAACTTTCTAGAAACTAAGTTCCAGTTGTCGTCGCTAGAATCGGGCGATCGATGGAAAAATTAATCAAGCTTCATGCTCGACTTCCAATAATCTATACGATTTTCCTCGTAGAGTTCGATCAGGACGAACCCTAGTGAAACACGAAACGAAAAGAAAACGGAATGACGTGACATGAATGACGTCATTTAAGTTACTTACACGTAAGTAACGTTCACTTATTTTATTTGGCTTTGATTCCCTTTATTCTATCTTCATCGTCTCGTTCATATCTTTCTTAACTCGAAGCCGAAAGCTTCTCAAATGTCTAATCGTTTCCTCCGTTTACTAACACGATTTACCGAATCATTTTTATTTCATTTTCCTCGCAGGAAATTCTTGTTTGGATTTTTAAAACAAAGTTCGACTTTGCCAAATCTTCATTCATGTCACTTAACGCACGTGACATTCATCAGTAGAAATTCTCCTCGTGTCGGGGATCTCCTTTCGAAAACATTTCAAAATAACGTTTCTTAAAAACGTCTAAATTCTCGAAGAACCGGAAAGATCTTAGGTTTCGAGTCTACGTTCTCATTGAACCGGGAAAATTCCTAAAATCCGACTATATTCTTGTGTCCAAAAATTTTTCATAAGAAAGAAATTATCGCGCAAATAATTTCACATAAGATAGTACTCGTACTATCACATAATCACATAAACGCATAAAGTATAAAAATTATACTTCCATAAAATTCTTATTTTTGGCACACAACTCATTCTCATTCTCAATTTCATGGAATACTTGTTCATAAAATTTCTTATTTAAAAGAAATCACATAATTAAAATTCTTTTCTTTTCCTCGTTGAGTCGACGTAGCGGGAGGTTGGGTTGACATCTACATTCTCAGTCTTAGTGTTATAGTCTAACTCTTATCTTCTACTTAAAAGAAGATCCTGATCTAGAGTATATACAAATACTCTATCCTATGACTCGAAAGAAGACTCGATATAGAGTACGAATGAATACTCTATATTATTACTCGAAGGAAGACTTGAATATAAATACCACTCTGTGATATTACTAGAAGGAATGACTCATACTAAGAAAGAATGACTCATAACCAGAGCAGGAAACAAACTACTACTCTAATACCACTTTGTGGTATCATTAAAAGAATGACTCGGACTAGAAGATTGACTCGCAACCAGAGCAGAAAAACGAACCTCTGCTCTGATGCCACTCTGTGGCATCACTAAAAGGAAGGACTCATACTAGAAAATTGACTCATAATCAGAGCAAGAAACAAGCCTTGCTCTGATACCACTCTGTCGCAGCCCCAAATCCCGAGGGACGGCAGAAGCCGGGGTGCGACTGGGATTGGATTAAAGAAGCGAGAAAGAAGGGGGCTGACTAACTAAACATACATAAAAGACATCATACATTCAATGAACAAGACTTGACTATTATAAAGGAAGAGTTAATCACGAAGGATTACTCGACAAAAGGTACTCGAAAGTATCTAAGTTAAAGTTTACAGACTTAAACTACAGTGATTCACCAAATGTACATAACGTCAAAAAGTCTAGAGTTTTGCAGCGGAAAGTAGGTCATAGCTAAAGAAATCCTAACTTCTCAATTTCGACTCAACTTCAACCACCGCCGCTCTCGTCGCTTCAACCTGCACATTTATAAACACATGCAGGGCTAAGTACGAAAGTACTTAGTGGGCACGATACCGAAAACATAATCATAAGTAGAGATAATCTGGTATTTCATAATTTGTAGCACATCGGGGTTTTATTTGAAATTAGCCCGTGTCTACTAAACATTTTCTGACTTATTTTCACAATTTACTCGGCCGAGCATTTTCTGGTATGTTACGTTCAAATCTTGACCAATTCTCATTCACCGTGGCTGGTTACCCCTCAACAGGATACCACATACACCACAGGTTACAAAGTGCACTAACTCTGGAAAGCACTTAATAGCTAACTCAGAGCCGATCGTTAGTTAACCTATTTAGATTAACTCTTAAAATCTGGAAAACACGAATGTTAACTCAGATAGGTACAAGAGAACTCACATATAACATAAAATAGTTCATGCCATAATCATCACTTTGAAAACACAGATATCAAAGCGATAAAGAAAGGTTTTCGAGCATTGCTCGTTTTGTTTTATATATAAAAGCCCACCTTAGCGTTTACAGATCTAAGTACGAGCTTCCGATCTCCTGATCTTCCGTCCTTTCCTTACTGCTGGCTTCCTCCTTCATCGTAAAATAATAACACTTTAAAATCGGTCGTAAAAGACGATCGAATATAGAAATTCGAATTAGGTTTTAGTCGTTTAATTTCTTTAGGCATTTGCACGCTACTAGTTTCATTTTAATTAAACGGGAAACGAGACTTGAACAAATCTCGTTTAGAGCTTGAAAGGTCTCATACTCGACTCTTAGGTCAGTAGAGAGGGTAGTCGGTAACTTATTATGACTTAAAAGATCGAAAGAAATTAAGTTGCGAAGAAAACAACTTAGTAAAACAACTTCTGAAATTTCACTGCGCAAGGCAGTAGTTCTGGGGACTGCCCAGAACAGAGGAATTGTAAACAGGAAATAATCCCTGTACCATTAGAAAGCTTGGGAAGTCTAGTTTACGCTCCAATTTACGGATCTCAAATCCGATAAACGAGCTAAAAGATATTACAGTTTCCGGGAAGGGTCGCAAAACTGCCGCGCTAACCCTAGTTGCTCGATAGAATCGACGTATAGCTTCCTAAGTTCGTTCTAAGTTCCCGTACTCGATTTCTCACGAAACTTGACTCTCAAGGCATTCAACACGTACTCCCGTACGTGAAGGACTCTTTTTCCAAAACTCGTTTAAAACCACAACGATCAAACCTCGTCATTTCAACTACCATTTACTAAACCAAAATCAAGTTAACATTTCTCGTTTCTAGTTCTCGAATATAACTACAACTCATATTATAATAATCCGAAAGCTCACGTCGTCATCTACAAAGTCGTACCTTAGTCCATTGTAATCATTATTATCAAGTTAGAATTCTTACTCGACTTCTTGATTATTACTTATGTCCACTCGTTCGTCTCTTACGGAATTCCAAAAGTTATCGGAATTCGTTCAAATTCTACGACATTAATCAATATCTAACATAGATCATTTTTATACATATCATCACTCCATATCATCAACCAATCTGAACTTAAATGGAGTTCTTAGTCTCTTACGATTTCATTAACATTTTTAGAAAATTCCAATTAAATTCACAACATCAACTAATATCATTAGAAACATAAATTCATCAACATATCATCAACTAGATCAACCACATGAAAACCCCTAATTCTTTCATATTTTTCGGTATTATCATGTAATTAAAGGGGGTGATTTTCTTCATCAAACATCATCATTAATCCCTTAATCATACTACTATATCATCAATTGATCAATTCAAGTCTAATTACATTACTAATTTGAAAATCCCCAATTCAAACCCTAAACCCTAGAACTCGGTTTTCAACCATATATTAGGGGATTCAATTTCTTTTTGTTTTAATCACTAATTAGACCACTCCTAAGCAAGATTATCCAACTAATTGAAGAATTCAAACATCCTACATGATTCTTTCCAAATTTTCGGTAATGACTAGGAAATAGGGTTCTTGATTTTCTTCAATTTTAATCATAGATCCATGTCTAAATCCATCTAGTTATACTAATTAGAGATCAAGACATCTAATCCATCTACCCATAAATTTCGATCCACTTGAAAAATAAAAAGAAATGGAATCCAAATGGAAAGGATTAGAGAGGAGGAGATTACCTTGAAGATTACTAAAGGAAGAAATAGGATTCGATGGTTGGATTAGAGACTTGTGTGAAAATTTTGCTCCAAGAACTTGAAGTTCTTCAACAATGGTGAAAAAAGAAGTATAGTGAATGTATGTGTGTGTGTTTGGTTTTGAGGGGGGGGGGGGGAAGGAATATGGAAGATGACTTAATTATGTTATGAAATATCTAACAAGACTTAGGTGTAAAGTTAGATAAAAATCTAAGTAGTGAGTCATAGTAAAAATACTATATAGTAATGAAATATCGATGCTTGTGTGTGAGGTGAGGTCGGCCATGAGGGGGAAAAAAGAGAAATTACGCGCTTTTCCGGCGCGATACGACGTTACGGAAATCAAACGACGAAAAATGTAGCTCGGCACAAAATCGTCAAATTCCGATTCGACCAAAAATTCTAACGTATTTAACTTAATCGAAAAGTAATAATTAAAAACTTAATTCCGACAAAAACTCGGGACGACACAGTCCAATTTTCGTCCGGAAAATAAAAAAAACGAACTTTCTCAGGCGAGTTCGTATCGCGATTTCGTGAATGTAAAAATCAGACGGTTTTCCGTTCTGAGTTCTAGAACTAAAAAGTTTTCGTACGCGATAACCCTAAATACAGTAGTCATCTAACTGACTTCCGTAATTTATTTTCGGAAACGGATTTCACCGTTGGTTTTAGAATTCAGAAACGTAAACTTAGGCGTGCAAAGCCATTATTATATTAACTTTAAAATTTTAAGACTGTACGAAAAATCTGGGGTATTACAAAAATGCCGGGCTGCATGGTAGACTGCTGCAAAGTTACTGACTATCTGTCCTATATCGTCACTTGGGTTTGCCTCGTAGTCAAGATACTCATCCAATTATCTCATTTGCCTAAGTACGTTGTGGTAGGGGTTGGCTCTCCTGAGCTGTGACATGTCTAGTAGTCATCCTACAGGGTTTCAAGAGAACACGGGTTAGTGACTGGTAGGTAAATAACTTACCTTAAGGAATTCTTAAATTACAAATAGAATATTCCATTATTCAATTGTAATATCACCAATACTTAATCAACAACTTATCTTAATCATCTAGCAATTTTAAGAAATTGCACTCAAACAACATAAGAATTTCCGAGATTTTTTCATTCTTTAACTTATTATTCTTTTACTTTCTTGGAGAAAACTCTTAACAACTTTTGCTTATTACAACAAAGTAGAGTCGACTTTGTTCATGTCTTATACGAAAGTAACATTCGTCTCTTATTTGCTTTGATTCCCTTTATTATGTCCTTCTCGTTCCGATCGTTTTTTTTTTTGAATAACTTGGAACCAATGCTTCTTAGAACATCTATGTTCTCAAAGAATCGGGAAGAATCTTAGAGTCGTAGTCTAGGTTCTCATGCCAATATATTTCTCAAAATAAAGGAAATTATAGCTCAAATAATTTTACATAATGTCACAAAGTATAGTACTCATACTTTCACATAATTCACATAATATCACAAAGTATAACTCTTATACTTTAATCAAATCATACTTGGCATACTTACTCACAACATACTTGCATACTTATTCACGAATTCTTCTTAAAAGAAATCACACTTCTTGAAGCTCTTTCCTTTCTTTCCTTCTTTGGTTGAGTCAACGTAGCGGGAGGTTGAGTTGTTGTCTACACTCTTAAACTTAGTGTTACGACCTAACTTTACTTGAAAGAAGACTTGGGTGTAGAGCATACACAAATGCTCCATCTTACTACTGAAAGAAACTTGTATGCAGAGCAGAAACGACTGCTCTGATACCACTCTGTCACAGCTCCAAATCCCGAAGGATGGCAAAGCCGGGGTGCGACTAGGGATTGGATTAAAGAAGCAGGGAAGAAGGGGGAATAAAATAAATAAACACAATAACTAAACAACAACTGATATCTATGAACAGACTTTATTAAAAAGAAAGAGAGTCGACCTCGAAGGATCGCTCGACTGAGTTGTTCTCAAAAGAAACTAAGTTCAAAGTACGGAACTTAGACCCCAAAAAGATATACATTGATACAAAAAGGGTTTGGCAGCGGAAAACGTAAAACTAGAACACTACTATTCTTCTTCCTATTCACAACCTTCTACTCAACCTCCGCCGCTCCCGTTACTCAACCTGCACATTTTATAAAACATATGCAGGGCTAAGTATAAACATACTTAGTGGGCACATTACCGAAAACATATCATAAAGTATAGATTAATCAGGCATCTTATTAAGTAGCACATCGGGGTTTTTCATCAAATGCCCGTGCCTACTAAACATTTTCTTTCTTTTCAAAATAGTTTGCGCAAGCCTTTACAAATGTTACGTTCAACTTGCCCAACTTCTGTTTCAACGCCGGGGAAGAGTATACTTCTCCCGCGCATGTTCTATTCACCGTGGCTGGCTACCCCTCAACAGGGTACCACATACACCGGCTACCGTGTACACTAAACCCTGAAAAATCCTTACGGTTAACTCAGCGGTCCGATCGATTAGTTAACCCCCTTTGGCTAACTCAGAAAGGCACAAAAGAACTCACATAAAACAAAGTATTTTCATGCCTTGATAATCACTTTAAAACACAGTTATAAAGCGATAAGTAAACATTTTCGAGCATCGCTCATTTGATTTGATATATAGAAAAGCCCACCCTAGGCGATTTACAGAACAACTAAAGCTTCCGTCTTCTGTCTTCTGTCCTGTCTTCTAAACTTGACTTCCTCCTTTGAATGTAAATAATCAACTTTAGTAAATGGTCGCAACGATAAAAGAAACAGAACATCGAATTCGGTTTAAGACTTTTAGGCCTTTGCACTTTAACTAATCTCTTTCGATTAACTAAGAAACGAGACTAGAATATTTCTCATTTAGAACTAACTCGGTTCCTTACTCGACACTTAGGTCAGTTAATAACGGAAGTTGATAACTTATTACGACTTAGAAGTTCTCAAGGCATGAAGTTAAAAAGAATTCAACTTAAGAAAATAGGTTTACGAACGTTTCTGCACAAGGCAGTAGTTCTGGAATTCATACAGAACAGAATTCTGCGAAACAGGGGATAAATTTGGTACTAAAAGAAAGCTACAGATGTCTAGTTTATTGTCCAATTTACGAATCTCGATTTCGTTAAGCGAGCTAAGAGTTATGACAGTTTCCGCGAAGGGTCGCAAAACAGTCCGCAGTAACCCTAACGCTCGATAAAACTCGACGCACGATTCCCTAGGTTCGATCAATGCTATACAACCTTTATGCGTGTGAAACTACTATCATTTTACAGTCTTGACACCTATTCCTTTATCGTGAATACCTTCACGTCTCTTGATTAACAAAATGACGAGCACTTCCTCGTCTTTCTCAACTATCAATTACTAAACCAATTTTCATTTCAATTCCATTTCAATCTTCTAACTTTTATTTCATATCTCGAATGGAAATATCGTCAACTACAATCTCGTTCGTTAATCGACTTTAAACACTAATATCAAATTAGTTTCCTTATTCGACTTTCCTATCGACAATTAAACTCGTTTACTCGTCTCTTACCAAAAACTCAACTTTCTTAGAATTCATTCAAACCTTCCAATTACGTTCATTAACTACTAAGATTAGCAAATATTCAAACCATAAACCTATATCATTATCCATACTAAACTTATAGATGATTCTTCATCTCTTACTAGAAATTAAATATTCTCCGAATTTGCTCAAACTTTCCAATTACGTTCAACAACTACTAAGATTTACCAATATGAAAACCATATACTCAAATTATTATCGAATCTTAACTTATCATCGGTTCTTCATCTCTTACAATTTCTATTTTATTTTTAGAAAATTCTAATTAAATAATATGTTCATCTACAAGCTTACTACTTATCACTTATATCATCACATCATCCATACTACATGATTTACTTCATCAAAACCTCACTTCTTCCTCTCTTATAACTTTGTTTTTATTTTTATAAAATTCCTAATTAATTCATACACTCATCTACCAATATATTGAGCAATAATTTTCAAACCAACCATCTAAAATCAAACTAAATCTTCAACTACAATTTTTTACATAAATTTCGGTTATTACTAAGATTTAACGAGGATGATTTTCATTAAAATCCAACCATAGAAATCCAATCTTAGGCATGAAATAACATGTATTAATCTTAGAATATCATACTATATCCTCAAGAAACTTTCGAAAATTACAAGACTTGAAGGAGTGAAATTTTGTTCGGTTCACATTATAGAGGAAGCTCTTACCTTAACGATTATGTGATCGGATTTAAGATCGATCGGAAGATGAACAACTTGTAGAGCTTGAAAGCTTGAAGAAGAGCAACAATGGTGGAAGAGAGAAATGAGAGAAAGAAGAGAGGGGGGGGGGGGGGGCAATTTGGAGAGATAAGCGAGAAAATGTGATGAGGTGTTATGTTATTTACATAAAGTAGAAACAATCTAACAAGGTGATGAGTCATGAGGGGGGGGTACTGGCGGTTTTGGGAGATATTTTAGTCGAAAATATCTCGTTTTACGGGTCTAATACAACGTATATAAATCGAGAAATTATTTTTTTAGGTGGTTACGTTTTTAACGAAATCTAATTCGACCACTGAATTAGAAATAAATCTCTTACTCGGAAAGCATAATTCGTTTTCCAAAATCCGATGAAAAGTCGGAATAAGACAGGTCCAAAATTCGCCCGGAAAAATAATAAAAACTGACTTTCTCCGGTAGACTCGTATCGCAGAAAAAGTGAATGTAAAGTCTGACGGTTTTTTCGATCTGAGTTTTCGAACGAAAATTCTATCAGACGCGAAAATCCTAATACAGTAGTCGTTCAACCGACTTCTGGAATTTATTTTCAGAAACGGATTTCACCGTTAGTCTTAGAATTGAAAATCCTTAACTTAGGCATGTAAAGCTTTAATTTATAATTAATTTTTTATTTCTCGCCGGAAGAAAATATCTGGGGTATTGCAATTTCTAGCAAAAATATATCCAATAAAAAAGATAGACAAAGAAGGGATATTAGGAACCTTTGAGGGAAATGATATTTTTCTAAAATTTATCAATGAACCTTATAATAAAATATTACATGAAATTTATGATAATATTTCTTCAAAAGAAAATCAATTATATTTTCTCAAACAAGAAATAAATATAATTACTTTAGAAGAAAAGCTTTAGATCCTAAATTACAGGATAAGATAAAATTACTTATAAATCAATTTTTAATAGAAAATTGTAATAATCACCCAAATGCATTTTGGGATAGAAAGAAACATATTGTTTTCCTTCCATATGAGGAAGATTTTGATGAAAAGAAAATTCCTATAAAGGCTAGACCTTGCCAAATGAATTCAGAATATTTATAATTATGTAAAAAAGAAATAGATTCTTTATTACAAAAAGGATTAATAAGTCCTTCACAATCCCCTTGGTCTTGTACAGCTTTTTATGTTAATAAACATAGTGAGCAAGAAAGAGGTGTACCTAGATTGGTAACAAATTATAAACCTCCTAATAAAGTACTAAAATGGATTAGGCATCCTATTCAAAATAAAAAGGATTTATTAGATAGATTATATGATTCTATAATATTTTCAAAATTTGATTTAAAAATCAGGATATTGGCAAATACAGATTAATAAATCTGATAGATATAAGACTGCTTTCAACGTTCCAATAGGACATTATGAATGAAATGTTATGACATTTGGATTAAAAAATGCACCGTCTGAATTTCAGAAAATTATGAATGACATATTCACTCCTTATAGTGAATTTATAATTGTGTATATTGATGATATCCTTGTATTTTCCAAGGATATAGAAATACATTTTAAGCATCTTAGAATATTTAAAGAAATAATAATAAAAAATGGTTTAGTAGTATTTAAATCAAAAATGTCTTTATTTCAAACTAATATTAGATTTCTTGGTCATAATATTGAAAAGGGAAATATAATTCCTATTAATAGAAGTACTGATTTTGCTAATAAATTCCCCGATGAAATTATAGATAAAACTCAACTTCAGAGATTCTAGGAAGTTTAAATTATATTTCTCCTTATTATAAAGACCTTGCAAGAGATACTGCTATATTATATGATAGATTAAAGAAACACCAAAACCATGGTCACAACAGCATACTCAACCTGTTAGAAAAATAAAAGAAAAAGTTAAAATTTTACCCTATTTGATGTTAAGTAATCCAAATTGGGAAAATTGTTGAAACAAATGCTTTTGATATTGGTTATGGTGGAATTTTGAAGCAAATTAATCTAGAAAATAAGCAAGAATATCTTGTAAGATTTTATTAGGGAAAATGGAATAAATCTTAAAAGAATTATGCTACTATAGCAAAAGAAATTCTTTCTATAGTTAAATGTGTATTAAAATTTCAGGATGATTTATGTATTAAAAATTTATTATTAAAACTGATTGTAAATCTGCAAAATTTATGTTTAATAAAGATTTTAAACACGATGTTTCTAAACAAATGTTTGCTAGATGGCAAGCACATTTAGCCCCATTTGATTTTAAAATAGTTTATAAGAAAGGAGAAGATAATAATCTTCCTGACTTTCTAACTCGAGAATACATACAATGAATTCTGTAGAAATGTATCCTCGACGACGAAGATCTTCCTCTTATAGAGGAAGAGGAAGAGGAGGAAGAGGAAAGCAACCAGAAATTCTGGTACAACATGGCAAACAGAAACTCATAGCTACAGACTTGTCAAATGACAAAGAATATCAGGAGGGTTTCTTGAATACAAAAAATAAAAAGAGGAAAATAGCTCAACACAGAGTAATACTCAACCATCCTTTTCCTCTATAGTAGGAAATGAAGACAATTAAGAAGGTTACTGCTTTTGCTATAAATAAAAAACAAGAAGTCATACTTCTTCTTGAAGAAAAAGGTTTAAAATGGAAAAATGACCCATGGATCTTAATGGAAAGATACATGAAAAATGCATCATATGCATCAAGAGTTTATAAATACAATTATATTATGAGAATATACTTATGAATAATGGATGTGAAATATCTCATTTCTCTAGTGGGCAACAAGAAGTTTATAACTTCAGTAAAATTATTATTAAAAAGGTTATATCTTTGGAAGAGTGGGGAATTTCACCACAAAGGACAAAAGAATTTCTTTATCCTTATAATAATAGTCCTGTTAAATATAATTTCTGGGATTATATGGATGTTTTTGATAAAGTTCTTTTATATGAGATCAATAAATATAGCATTCTTGGTTTATTAAAATTTGTTCTTAGATTTATAACCATGATATACCAATATGGTTTATTAAATGGTGACAATATTTTGGCACTTCTGTAAATATTTTACCAGAAGTGTTTAAAAAGAATTTTGAAAAATGGATGAAAATTTCACCAAATGTTTTGGAAAGTGAAGAAAAGGATTTTTGAATGGAAGGAATATCTTCCTTATATTTTTTCACAGAGTTTTCAATCCCATGGATTTGGAAATGGACACATGTATTCAGTTATAGTGAAGAAAGAGTCCCATGCATTGAAAGAATCTCACATTCAAAATTTTGGGATAAAATGATGAGAGAAAATCCTGAAACCAAGAAGCCATATGGCATAGATACTATGTGTCTAATGAAAGAGAGAATTTCAAAATATGAAGAACAAGTCAAATTGGGATTGCAGTAAGAACCACCATCTCCATTCGAGTATATCTCGAGAAGATTAAAAATGCAATCAGATTCTTTATCAAAAGAAAAAATGATTGAAACATACATTGGGGAGATGAAAAAACATTTATTATCAAAATTTGAAGATGAGACAATGTCTCAAAAATCTTGTCACAACCCCAAATCCCGAAGGACGGCAAAGCCGGGGTGCGACTGGGGATTGGATTAAAGAAGCGGGGAAGAAGGGGGAATAAGATAAATAAACACAATAACTAAACAATAACTGATATCTATGAACAGACTTTATTAAAAAGAAAGAGAGTCGACCTCGAAGGATCGCTCGACAGAGTTGTTATCAAAAGAAACTAAGTTCAAAGTACGAGACTTAGACCCAAAAAGATATACATTGACACAAAAAGAGTTTGGCAGCGGAAAACGTAGAACTAGAACACTACTATACTTCTCTATTCACAACCTTCTACTCAACCTCCGCCGCTCCCGTCACTCAACCTGCACATTTTATAAAATATATGCAGGGCTAAGTATAAACATACTTAGTGGGCACATTGCCGAAAACATATCATAAAGTATAGATTATTCAGGCATCTTAAAAGTAACGCATCGGGGTTTTTCATCAAATGCCCATGCCTACTAAACATTTTCTTTCTCTTTTTCACAATATAGCTTGCACAAGCCTTTAGAGATGTTACGTTCAACTTGCCCAACTATCCGATTACTAAACCAAATTCCATTTCAAATTCGATTCAATTCTTTAACTTCTATATTCATACTTATATGAAATCATCATCAACTACAATCTTGTTTATTTATCAATATTAAACACTAATATCAAATTAGTTTCCTCATTCGACTTTCCTATCGACAATTAAACTCGTCTCTTCGTCTCTTACTTAAAATTCAACTTTCTTAGAATTCGTTCAAACTTTCCAATTACTTTCACTAACTACTAAGATTAGCAAATATTCAAACCATAAACCTATATCATTATCCATACTAAACTTATCGATGATTCTTCGTCTCTTACTAAAAATTCAATATTCTCCGAATTCGCTCAAACTTTCCAATTATGAACAACAACTACTAAGATTACTCAATATGAAAACCATATACTTATATCATTATCGAAACCTAACTTATCATCGATTCTTCGTCTCTTACGATTTCCATTTTATTTTTAGAAAATTCTAATTAAATTATATGATCATCTACAATCTTACTATCTCTTAATTATATCATCACATCATCCAAATCATAACAATTACTTAGTCAAATTCACACTTCTTCCTCTCTTACCATTTTGTTTCTATTTTTAGAAAATTCCCAATTAATTCCCACATCAATCTACTAATACATAGAATACAAATCTTCATACCGATCATCTAAAATCAACTTAATCTTCAACTACAAAATTATATAAATTTTCGGTTATTTCATATTATTAAGGGGGGGATGATTTTCATTTAATTCCAACCATAGAAATCCATTCTTAAGCATTTATAACCATGCAAATAAACTTAAACATCATTCCTACATCTCTTGAAATTTTCGAAAATTACAAAAAGTAAAGGAAATGAATTTTGTTTGGATGGAAAGGAAGCTTAGATCATTATCTTAACAAATATGCAATCGGATTTAAGATTGATCGGAAGATGAACTAGCTATGATCCTTGAATCCTTGAAGAACTTGATGAACAACAATGGTGGAAATGAAAAACAAGAGAGAGAAGGGAGAGAGAGGAGAGGTGGCAGTTTAGGGGGAGAGAAGAAGAGAGAAAATGTGATGAGGTGTTATGTTATTTACATAAGGTAGGATAAAAATCTCACAAGGTGAGTCATAGGGGGGAGGCGGTTTGGGTGGGATATTTTACAAAAAATATCGCGTTGTTGGGAAATTTAAGTAAAGTTTTGATTGATTCCAAAACTAACTGACCCCAACCGAGTAGATGTTGCCAGATCCTAATGTTAGTATTTAAGCTCGCTGTTTGAGCAATGTTGAGATTTTATCTTTACAGGACTCCAGCTAAAGACGGCAACAAGGCTTTACTCAGATATAACATCAGTTGTAAGAAAGACAACTGAGAGTTCAAGGAGAAAGATGTAAGAAAGACAACTGAGCGTTCAAGAAATAGAACATCAGATGTGAAAGACAACTGAGCGTTCAAGATACAGAACATCAGTTGCAGGACTCGAACTGATAAGATCGACAACATGAAGTTCAAGGCAGCTGAGGGTTCAACTGTTCTTATTCAGACAGAAGGTCAGATGAAGATATCGATCAGATGGAACATCAGCTGAAGACCACTCGGATGAAGACCAAAACTTCTCAACCGACTAAACAAGGTTGAAAGTCAAAGGTTGAAGATTTGAATTTCAAAAAGGAAGTCACGTGAAGGTTTGACGTTCTGTCATTACCTCATTTGGCCCAACACAAGGCTGCCTCTGATGGAAAGCAGAAGTTCACAGTTGCCAAATCGGGAAAATCTGCAGAGATGAGATACAAGCAATCGCTTTCACAGAACAGAGATCAACGGTTCATCCAACGGCTAGTTGATTCTCTCCGCCTATAAATAGAGGCATTCATTCATTCACCAAGATAACAATAAGACAAGTGCGAGAAGAGACTAAAGAGCAAAAGAAAGAACGAAAAACTGCACACAAGCTAAACTGCACTTAATCTCTAAGAACGTCACTAGTTGAGAGTTCATAGAGTGTTAGAATTTGTCTTGGTGTTTTTTATCTTAGTTTGAGTCTTCATTTGTTCAAGCTTAGATCCTAGCTCACTTCTTTGTTTGAGCTAGTAGTTGGAAAAACCCACTCTTATTCACATTCCCTAAAAAGGATTGTTAGGACCCTGCTCTTCCCGGAATTGAGTAGATAGGTTGATAAGTACCCGTAAACTTATCTGTAAGGTTGATAAGTACCCGCAAACTTATCTTAACGGTTGCAAAGCCCGCGTAAGCTTTGTGGTTGCAGTCCTAAAGAATTTGGACTGAGTTGTGTGGACTCACAACTCCCCGTGGACGTAGGAGTTCTCTCCGAACCACGTAAATCTTTGTGTGTTTGTGTTTTCTGTTAAGTTATTTATTGCATATCCAACTGACCTTCTAATCAGCACTCAAACTGCATTTTTACATTCTCAACTGATTTGGTTATTGACCGACCTTGCATCTGAGCGTGAGTTATTTTATTCGAGTTGTTATTTCACCACATTCCGCACAGCACTAAACTTCCAGCTGAGTATCCTCACTCAGTTGTGATTCCAGCTGAGTCGTATTACTCAGTTGTGATAAATTTTCGAGGGTTGTTTTTAAAATTCTTAACTGGTGTATCCCCTCCTCCCCATACACCAGAACTTGTATCGGGACCATCAAGCGTTTTACGGGTCTAACACGGCGTATATAAATCGAGAAATTAATTTCCTAGACGGTTACATTTTTGACGAAATCTAATTCTACCATTAGATTGGAAATAAATTACTTAGTTGGAAAGCATAATTCGTTTTCCAAAATCCGATGAAAAGTCGGGACATGACAGTCCAAATTTCGCCCGGAAAAATAATAAAAACTGACTTTCTCCAGTAGACTCGTATCGCAGAAAAAGTGAATGTAAAGTCAGACGGTTTTTCGATCTGAGTTTTCGAACGAAAATTCTATCGGACGCGAAAATCCTAATACAATAGTCGTTCAACCGACTTCTGGAATCTATTTTCAGAAACGGATTTCACCGTTAGTCTTAGAATTGAAAATCCTTAACTTAGGCGTGCAAAGTCTTAATTAATAATTAATTTTTTATTTTAGTGACGGAAGAAATATCTGGGATATTACATCCTATCCTTGTAACAAAAAAAATTTCGTTCCGAAATTTGCACATCTTCTTCAAACTGTTCGGGGTATTTATTTCTTATTCTTTCTTCAAGTTCTCACGTGGCTTCTTCTTGCCCGTGGTAATTCTATAACATTTTTTCCAATGGTATCGACTTATTTCTTAATTCTTGTACCCTTCGATCCAAGATCGATAGTGGTCTTTCTTCATAATTTAAGTTAGTCTCAAGAACAACGTCTTGCTGACGAAACCACGTGTGTAGGATCGAACACACATACTTTCTCAAATGAGATACACAAAACATAATAAACATTCCATAGGCTTGGCGACAAAGCCAATCTATACACATTGGAAACTATCTTTTCAAGATATCTACTAATCATATAAATCTTTGTCTAAGCTTTATACTTGACATGAAATTAATAATATTATCCTTAAAAGGATAATCATGAGGAAAGTCTTGTCCTCATTCTCTAAATTTAAGTCAGATTGACATACATTGCTTTAAGACTTTTGTCACTTTTAGACTTCTTTCTCTTTGGTTCGAATCTGACGAAAGAATTTATCTATCACTTCACCGAGTGAATCTAGTTCTAGATTTTTCCTTTTACCTACCTCATCATATTAAAGCGGTTATCTATACTTCTTTATATACAAGGCCTCGTAAGGCGCAATACTTATCGTTGGCTGATAACTATCGTTGTAAGTAATTCGATTAACAGCAAAATATTCTCTCAGCTTGCACTTTGGTCTAATACTATCATTCCCAACGTATCTATGAGTATTTGAATTGTTCTCTCGGATTGTCCATCCATTTGGGGTGAAAAGCGGTACTAAACTAAGTCTTGGTACCTAACTCCTTTTGCATAGTGATCCAAAACCTTGAAGTGAATTTGACATCTCTATCAGACGTTATTGACTTCGGTATTTCGTGCAGACGTATAATCTCACGGACATACAACTGTGCCAACTTCTCTGCTCCTTAGGTAATTGGGATTGGTAAAGAGTGAGCTGATTTTATGAGCCTATCGATAACTGCCCAGATGGCAGTATTTCCTTTCTTAGTCTTGGGCAAACCTGTCACAAAATCCATAGCTATATCTTCCCAATTCCATGTTGGAATACTTAATGGCTATAACAACCCGTATGGTCGTCGGTGTAAAGCTTTCACTTGTTGACAAGCCAAACATCTTTCTATAAACGAGGTAATATCTCGTTTCAATCCGTTCCACCAGATATCCTTTCCTAAATCTGGATACATCTTCGTACTCCCTGGGTACACGGTATATGGTGTATCGTGCCTCACTTATGATATCGTTTTTTTTTCTAATTCGTCGTCATTAGGGATACAAAGTCTACTTTCAAATATGATCGCATTATCTGGTGCTTCGGGATAACCGACCGGTTTATCCGTTCTTATCCTTAGTCGTAGTTTCTCGAGCGACTCATCCTTTCTCTGGGCACTTATGATTTTCTCTCTTAAGTCCGGTGTAGCTACTAGTGCCGCTATTTGGCAAGTTATTGTCTTAGGCGTATCGAGTATTTAAAAATTCATTATCTCAAATTCTTGTACAAGTGTTTCTTCCTCAATAAAGAGACACCCTAACTTGGTTGGAGTCTTGCGACTCAGCTCATTTGCTACAACGTTTGCTTTTCCTGGATGGTAGTTGATACCACAATCATAATCCTTGACTAATTCGAGCCATCGTCTTTGTCTCATATTCAATTCTTTTTGCTCGAAAAAGTACTTCAAACTCTTGTGATCTGTAAAAATCTCAACTCTTACACCATAGAGGTGATGTCTCCAAATTTTCAACGTATGCACAACGGCCGCTAGTTCTAAATCGTAGGTTGGATGATCGACTTAATGGGGTCTAAGTTGTCATGAAGCATAAGCTATCACCTTTCCGTCTTGCATCAATACACACCCTAATCCTTTCTTTGAAGCATCTGTATAGACCGCGTATTCCTTATTTGCTTCGGAAAGTGATAATACTAGTGTTCTGGTTAACTTTTCCTTGAGTGTCTGAAAACTTGTCTCGCATTCGTCAGTCCATTTGTACTTGTTTTCCTTCTGTAGTAGTTGCATCATAGGTCTAACAATTGTAGAAAATCCCTCGATGAATCTTCTATAATAACCAGCTAAATCTAAGAAACTCCTAATTTCGTTAGGACTTGTGGGTGATTTCCAATTGCGTACTGCATCTACCTTGGCAGGATCTACCTTGATGCCTTCTGCTGATACGATGTGTCTAAGGAACATTACTTCTTTCAGCCAAAACTCGCATTTACTAAATTTGGCGTAAAGCTTCTTAGTTCTAAGCGTTTCTAAAACTATTCGCAAGTGTTCCTCGTGCTCCTTCTCATTTTTGGAGTAAATGAGAATGTCGTCGATGAATACTAAGACGAATTTGTCTAAGTACGGGTGAAAGACTCTATTCATGAGATCCATGAATACTGCGGGGGCATTAGTCAAACCAAATGGCATTAACTAAGAGTTCGTAATGGCCATATCTGGTTCGAAATGCAGTTTTAGGTATATCTTCGGGTTTGATTTTCAGTTGATGATACCCGGATCTTAGATCCATTTTTGAAAAGATACTTGTGCTTTTAAGCTGATCAAAGAGATCTTCTATCCTTGGCAAAGGATATTTATTCTTAAGGGTGATCTTATTTAGCTCTCGATAGTCTATGCACATCCTAATAGAACCATCCTTCTTTCTGACGAACAAAACAGGTGCTCCCCAAGGTGAAACACTCGGTCTAATGAAACCAAGATCTAACAACTCTTGCAATTGGATCTTGAGTTCTTCTAACTCCTTTGGCGTATGCTCCATACAGAATGGCGCAGTTAACAGATAATCGATCCATCCCATGGATTATATCTACGTCGAACATTTTTCGTTACGTTCAGATCGTTTGCTATGATCTTGAAAAGATCCTAAGTCCAATTCTATGTTCAAGCAAAACTAAGGAAGTTGCGATAATTTCTCCTAAAGCATGGTTATTTTCATTCCATGATTAGCGCACTCTGGTTTTTACTTCTATAGTGTCAACAGGCACTAAAAATAAACGAATGTAGAACTCTGGTATGAAGCAAATTATGACAGGAATTAGGAAGTTCGTCCAATACCTGCCAAATTTCCCTTGCCCCTATTGCGCGCCTCTTGCCTAATCATGAATGCCCTTGCACTCTGCTGCTGTTGATACTACTGCTGCGTCTGAGCCTGAATTGCCCTTAAAGGTTGGGGCTGACCATACTGGTTTGGTTCCACCGTTTGAGACGGCTTCAAGCAATCCCTCTTCGTGTGCCCTTTTTGTCCGCAGTTAAAGCAAACACCCATGCCTGCCTGACAAACACCGGGATGCGTCCTATTACACTTAGGACAGGTAGGAAGAATATTTTTCCTTGGTTGTTTCCTCCTTGATTATTGTTCCTTTGCTGTTTAGTTCATTTTTGTGTGTTTTTCGTGTGATTATTTGTGTGCGTCGAGCATGTTTTTATTCGTTTTATTATTACAAGTCATGGTTTATGTGTGGTGTTTGGTGTTGTGGTGTGCGTAGGCACAAAAGTGGCGAAAGAGGCAAGAAACGTCGAAAGAAATGCGGAAAAAGAAGCAAAAATCGGTGAAGAGGAGGAAGATAGGATTTTCCGCCGAAGCAAGAGTGCCGCCGGCGCGGGATTTACTCTCGAAGAAGGAACTCCGCCGATACGGGAGTCCCACCGGCGCGGGAGTTATTCTCGCAGAAGAAACTCCGCCGGTGCGGGAGTCCCGCCAGCGCGGAGTTGACTTGCGCGACAAAGGTTCCGCCGGGACGGGAGAGCCGCCGGCGCGGGGTGACGGTTAACTTGCACTAGATATATGTTTTGTGCAGTTTTTGGACGGGATTCTCATTCCCTTTTTCCAGTTTTTAGTGTAGAAAGATGGAGAAACTCTGTAGAATATATTTCCTTTAAATTCTTTGTTGGAACTCTTTTATATTTCGCCTTAGACTTTGTTTCCTTTGATCGTTGAAGACTTCTCGTACTTTGTAAGGATTTCTATTTCATTATTGCAATGTTTCTCTTCGAATTATTAAGTTTAATTTCCAGCATTATGAACTAAACATCTTAGTCTAGGATTTGGGATGGTTTAATCGAGATAATTGTAGGTTTTAATGCGTACATGTTCGTTGATTGAATTGGTTTGCTTTCTATCGAGCTTTTGGCCAAAGTTTGGTTGTTTTAAATGATAAATGAGATCGAGAGAAGAGTTTGTCATTTGATCTAGGTTCAATCAACGTTAAGTTTAATTGGAAGCGCATAATCTAACTAGGATCGGTTTGTAGAATTCTTTTAGCTAAGAATTGTTGTATGAATACGAAAGTTAGTGTTCAATTCTTGTTTGAAGCGTTCTATGAAGTAATTTGTAGCATGTACTATATTAGTTGTTTATATTATCTCGAGGAAACTAAATCTCTTATCGTAGATCGTTTTAACTTGATTTCTTCATTTGTATTTCATTTACATCTTGTTTTAGTTTCAATCCACATAATCTCACTTGATTAGAATGTTTAGAATGATTTTAATTTCTTGTGAAAAGCATGAATTAAATGCCCTGTTAAGCTTTCCTTGAGATTCGACTCGAGTTAGCTAGCTGTATTATATTAGGACCTCGTTCTCTTGCGAGCAACTAATAGAAGATACAATTTAGTTGATTCAAAATTTTGGCGCCGTTGCCGGGGAAGGCTTTAGGCATTTATTTTAGTGCTTATGTTTTTGTGATTTCGTGTTGTAAATATTTTGTTGTTTGTGTGCTTATTGTTTTTGTTTTTGTTTATTTCTCCCGCAGGTGCGTTTGATCATTTTCTTGTTTGTGTGTTTGTGTATGCTAGGCCGCCGAAGTCTTAAACGGAAATTGGCTCAAGTATACGACAACATTCATCGACCAAGGGCAATCATTTTGCCAAATCTGGAGGAGAACAGAGAGTTAAGTTCTAGTAGTCAATCAACAACTTCTCAAGAGGAAGGTGATAACTATAGTTCTAGTGAGGAGTATTTACAAGAAGAAATGGCAGCACCAGTACCGAAACCGCTGGCTCCACAAGCTCAGCGAGCAGCTCAACAAGCTCAACTGAATATGAGGGATTATGTTCAACCAGTCATTGGGGAGACAACTTCGTGTATAGTGTTGGGAGAAGCAGCTCGGAATTATGAGTTGAAGAATATTCATTTCAACCAGTTGCCTTCATTCTATGGAATGCGGATTGAAGATGCATTGAACTTCACTAGAGAATTTTATTCGGTTGTTCATACCTTTCCACTACAAGGTTTGAACGAGGATCAGCTGAAGATGAGGTGTTTTCCTTACACCTTGAAAGATAAAGCTAAGGTGTGGTTAATGTCTCTTCAACCGAATTCTCTTCAGAATTGGAATGAAGTATATGAGAAGTTCATGGGCAAGTATTACTCGAATCAGAAGACTCAAGACTTGAGAGCTCAAATTATTACATTCACTCAAGGACAAGGAGAACCGTTTCATGAGGCTTGGGATCGATTCAAGAGTTTTCAGCAACAATGCCCACATCATTATCTTCCTTTGGCATTGTTGAATCAGTTTTTCTATGATGGCTTGTCGCAGAATTTTCAGTACATGGTAGATAATGCTGCTGGAGGAGATGTTGGGAATCAAACGGCTGAGAGAATCACGGAGATTTATGAGAGTTTGGCTACCAATTCTCAACAAAAAAGTGCAAGAGGGAAGAAAATTTCAGCAAGTGAGGCAACTCCGAACTATGATGTGACTAAGCAGTTAGCGGAGTTGACAAGACAAGTGCAGATGTTGAGAACTTCTGATGGACCATCCAATCAAGTTATGTCTTTGGAGACTTGTGGAATTTGTGGTGAATACGAGCATACCGTTTTTTCGGTATACCGAATTGTGGTTCGGCATACCGAATTTTACGGTATACCGAAAATAAAAATAAAACATTCACCTTGTCATCCATAAAATAATTAATCAATATCTCAAAAATAATTAACCAACAAAGTCGAGAAGCTCCAATAGTTAAACATCTAAAAAATAATTACCTTAAAAGTCAAGAAGCTCCAAGCCTCCAACAGTTTAGCAACAATTCAAATGTTCAACATAATATTAATTATATTATAAGTATAAACGTATAATATTAATTTTATTTTATTTCATAAATTCGGTATTAACGGTATATATGGTATGGTATATACCAATTTCTCGGTATATGCCGTCTTTTCGGCATATACCGAATTTTCGGTACGGTACGGTATACCGCCGGTATACAGAAAATCATACCGTTGCCGTACCGTATGTATTCGGTACGGTATCATACCGTACCGTAAATTTCGATAATTTCGGTAAATTTCGGTTCGGTAATTTCGTTATACGGCATATTCAGTATTTTTGTCCAACCCTACACACTGTGGCCAACCACACAAGCTAAAAATGATAATATAGGTTTTGAAAATGGAAATATACCCTAATTGGGAAGCATAAACCCTTTGGAAGAAATGTGATTATTTCCATTTTTACAGTCGACTTTCCTTTTTTACCCGTGTGGCTGGCCACACTGTGGCCGAATATCATTGCCCTATTTATTTTTCCTTTTATAAAAAGGGCATTTAAACCCATTAACTCCTATAATTAACTGATATTCCCTCCTTATTACATATAAAGTCTCATTTCACACATTTCACATGTATTTTTTAAAAAGTCCCATTTCACTTTATGGACTCATACACCCTCAAGAATCTCTCTTATTTACACTTATTTGTCATTGATGGGCCCACCTTCCAACAACTTTATCACTACCTTTTATCAATACCACTACTCCTACTTTCTAACTTTTACTCCACTCAAAAACACTTTACCAGTTTTTTTAATACGTGTGTCCATTTAAATTGGGACTTTATAACTAATACGGAGGGAGTAACTAATAATTCCAAATATTATGAAAGATACAAAAAATAAAAATAAAAATGTGAAGGGTTTGCTTAACCCTTGACGGAAGGGAAGTGTTCTGACACAACACAACCCCCAAACTGAATTCTTGTCTTCGATTCCAACTATTGAAATCTTGATGATGGAAGACAATATAATTTGTTCAAGTTCCACGGCACACAATCATTGTATGATATAACTTTAAATCTTAAAAATTTGATTGGTTTGGCACAATGAACTGCAGATCATCTTGCCTTCTTTTACGACTCTTTTTTTTCTCGTAGACACAGACATAGCCGATGGAATTCTCTTTTCTTCTTCAACAAGCGGACCAAATTTTAACTTCTTTTTCTTTTCTTCCTCTGCTCACCACAATCCATCTTCGTTTCAAATATACAATCGAAGATAATTCATTGTGGCTAGGATTTAGTATATTAATCAGGCAAAAAAATTAATCTCATTGAGCAATTAAGCTGAATTTCTTGTATCTCATTTCATATGTATCATTTATATATTTGTGAAATCCATCTTGAAATCCAAGTGCTTGTCGAAAATTATGGCTCTCTGATGGTCCCAAAACGAGTTACTGGTGTATGGGGGGGAGAATACACCAGTTAGGATTTTAAAACTTAACCCTGGAAAAAATACTTCAACCGAGTAAGAACACTCAGTTGCAATCTCACAGCTGAGTAAGCAACCTCAGCTGAAAGAGTTGTGCGGTGCGGAAAGTGGTGGAAAATAAACTCGTTAAAACAACTCACGCTTTTATGCTTGGTTGGTCAAAAACCAAAACAGCTGAATATGCAGTTTGTATGCCGGTTAGTTTGGTCAGTTGAAAGATGCTAATAGTAACTGAACAGAAATAAACACAGACACACAGAATTTAACGTGGTTCGGAGATAACCCTCCTATGTCCACGAGGAGTTATGAGTCCACACAACTCTGTCCAAGTTCTTTTGGACAAACCACTCAGCTTACGCGGGCTGAGCAACCGTTAAGGATAAGTTTGCGGGTACTTATCAACCTTTACAGTTAAGTTTACGGGTACTTAACAACCTGACTACTCAATTACAGGAAGAGTAGAAACCTAAACCTTTTCAGGTGAAAGAATGTGGGTTTCCAACTAAAAGCTCTAGCGTGAAGCGAGCTAAGATCTAACTCTATACGAACTCTCACTAAGTGATGTTCTCAAGGTTCGATCTAAAGACACAAAAAAATTATCTAACTCTAGAACCCTCAACTAATGATGTTCTAAGAGATTCAGTTCAGTTCGTGAAGAATATTGCTCTTTTCTTTTTGCTCTCAAATTTCTTCTCGCGTGTGTGTCTTTTTTTTCTTCGAATGAATGAGGGCCTCTATTTATAGGCGGGGAGTATCAACTAGCCGTTGGAGGAGTTGTTGATCTCTGATCGTTGAAAGAGATGGCTTGTCTCTCATCTCTGTAGACTTTCCCGATATGGCATCTGAGTTCTTCTGCTTTCCATCTGAGACATCCTTGTGTTGGGCCAAATGGGGTAATGATTGAACGGTCAAACCCTCATGTGACTTCCTTTTGAAATTCAAATTCAAACTTTTCTGACAGTCAATCTCGGTTAGTCGGTTGAAAGTCTTGATCTTTATCTGAGTGGTCTTCAGCTGATGTTCTGTCTGAACCGTTGAACTCTCAGCTGACTTTGAACTTTATCTGAGTGGTTTTCAGCTGATGTTCTGACTGAACAGTTCTCAGCTGTCAAAAAGCATAGCTCTCTTAACA
The DNA here is from genome assembly GCA_029490685.1 of Schizonepeta tenuifolia. NCBI lineage: Eukaryota > Viridiplantae > Streptophyta > Magnoliopsida > Lamiales > Lamiaceae > Schizonepeta > Schizonepeta tenuifolia. Next base: position 32,301,224 of record CM055959.1, read on the forward strand.
GACAGTCTTATAACTGATGTTCCTCATCCGATCTTTCATCCGGGGTTGTATCCGAGTGTTGCTTTGTTGCTGTCTTCAGCTGGAGATCTGTAAAGATAAAATCTTAACATTGCTCAAACAGCGAGCCTAACAGCTAACAATAGGATCTGGTAACATCTACTCAGTTGGGGTCAGTTGGTTTTGGAATTCATCAAAACTCATACTAATAAATTTCCCAACAATTTCCCCCTTTTTGATGATGCCAAAACCATTTACAACCTTTAAACCACTTGATCTAAAACTCACTAACTTATCTAAAATCTCAGCTGAAATTCTAGACAGTCTATAAGATAAAACATCAAAAGGGTTAGCACAGTTATAACATGGTATTTAAAATACTGCGATTCAAGGCTTGGACAATGAGATATTGTGCGTCAAGTTGAATCGTATATATACTTTGAATTTTTTCTTACAACTGATGATTACAGGAAAAAGTACAAACCAGATAAAGATACATCAGTTGATCAAAAACTACAACATCTCAAAAACTGTATCAGCTCAAAAACTTCATCAGCTCAAAAATACTGTTGACCGTACTTGCTGAAGATACGGTCAAAGATCTCTTTCTTCGCAGGTGACTCAATCCCAGTGTTGACACCATGTTCTTTGCAGACTTGTCTCGCCTCAGCCATGATCGCATTTCTGTTCGGAGTACTTGTGCCTTTGATCATCTGAGGGCAATATCTGAGCTTCTGCGGAACTGGAATGGTGTTAGGATCGAGCTGAGCTTTCAGCATGGCCCTTTTAAACTAACTAAACATTCCAGAATCTCCAGATCTGAGCTCCCACAAGGCTTCCTTGAAGGCTTGCCTTGGGTCTTCAGTTGAGTAGACCTTCCTGTAGTAAAAGTCATTAATGAATTCATGCTTGAACTGCTCCCAGTCATCGTTCCACTCAGCATTCATCCACTTGTCAATGTGTGGGAACCGAGACGGGAGCGGGGCGTTCTTCTGCAGATGCTGCGTCTTCTTTCTAGCCTCAGCCTTCAACTGGTGCTTGTTTATTCTTCGCACACTCCGGCTGGCTTTATTCCTGTCGACATTTTTCTCTATCTTGGCCAGTTCCTTCTCGAACTTGGCCACCTTCTTGGCCTGATCAGCAGCGAATTTCTTGATCCAAGAGGGATTCAAGTACTTCTCCTTGGACTCCCCCATAGCTTTGGCAGCTTCGATGCAGTCTTCAACAGAGATCCCCCATAGCTCAGCTGTAAGCTCGGCTACGAGGTCGTGGGAGATTTCCAGTTCCTGCTGCGATCCTTCAGCTGCTCCTTCACCTCCAGCTGGCACTCCTTCTTCCCACTGAACTCCTTCCCCTTGCTGAAGAACATCTTTCCCCTTTCCAGCAACAACTGCTGGCTCTTTGTCTTCCCCCTTTTTGGCATAATCCAAAAGGGTGGCAACAGTGCCATCCAGGGAGGTCAGCTTGGCCTCAGCTTGTTCAATTCGGGAGAAGAGTTCGTCCATAGCATCCTTCTCTTCCACCTTCTTGGCCAGCTCCAGGTCCTGGCGTTCTTGCTCGGCTTTCTACAATGCTGCAAAGGTCGCAGAGACCTCTTTGTGGAGGGTGACGAACTCAGCTCGGAAATTTTCGAACTGAGACATCCACTCCTGGTCTTGAGTCTGCTGGGACTTTGCCAGATCAGATTCAGCAACGGACTTGAAGACGTTGAAGTCCGAGCTGAGTCCCTGAACCGCCTTCTTCAGATCCTTGATCTCCGAGCTGGTAGAAGTGGAGAGGTCTTCGAGCTTTTGCTGTAGGGAGGAGGAGAGTTGTTCCGGCTGATTGTTCAAGCTTGCATTCTCTGCCACCAGCTGATTCATCCTGTCAGCGTCCTCCTCCTTGTGGAGCTTGATCTTGGACAACAGCTCCTGCCTCAGCTGGTTGACCCTCTCAGAGATCAGCTCACAGATAGCATCTGTTGAGAGCGCTGGCTGATCAGAGGGTCCAGGTAGTTTTTGTTGTTGTGGCTGGGCAGTTGTATCCACGACAACCAGGGCAGTTCGGCTGGCCAGGTATTGTTTTAGATTTTCTTCTTCCATCTTGGCCGCCTCTTCAGCTGCGTCGACATCCTCCATGTAGTTGGCATTCTTGGCCAACATATGGTCAAGAAATTGAACAGCTCCAGGATTGTCGCACAGCTTCCTGGTGTCTGTCCCTTCTTGTAGGCTCTTGTCCAGACGACGACGGAGCACAGCCATCTTCTGGTTGTAGGCTACCTCCAGGTTCTGGTAGTCGAAGTACACCCTCAGGTTGGATTCTTCAACCTTCAATTTGTCCCAACCATGGATTCTGAAGGTTTCCTCCTTAACGTACCAGTAGCTGAAAATCACACTGAACTGATAGAGCAGTTCCGTCCCGAACATGGCGAAGATGGGCATTGAGTTGGCCTCGGGGAACATGGCTATCAGCTTGCGAAAGCAGTAGTTTAACCTGCCTTCGTACTCAGCCAAGATCGCCTGGCGGTTGGCTTCTTCATCAATATGTGGGGGGTCTGTATTGAAGGCAATGGGTTTGAGGGTGTCATCGACGTTGGCCAAAGAAACGGTCTCAACGTCGACATCGAGCGAGAGGCTCGGGATATCTGACTGAGGACCAGTTGAGAGAACTGGATCCTCTTTGGGTGGTGAGTGTGCTGGCTCAAGTGTTTCCTCAGACACAGGTGGGATTTCCTGGCTGACATCAGCTCCAGTTGGTGGACTGTCGTGGGACTCCTCAGATGAAGAAGAGTCATCTGAGGAGGAGCTGGATTCCTCCACATTGATCTCCTTTTCTTCAGCCAGTGCCTCTTGCTGGCGGGGTTGAAGCACGAACGCAGCTGCATCAACCGACTGGCTAGACTCGGTTGACTTCTCAGCTGGTGTGTCCATCACGGGGCCAGATCCAGCCGGTTGAGCTGCTGGCTGGATGATTCTGATTCTGGGCCTCTTCTGGAGGGGTTCCTCCTCTTCTTCTTCTTCTTCATCTTCCTCTTCCTCAGCCACCTCCTCCAGCTGGCGCTTCGCAGGCTTGGACCTTGAAGGGCGGCGAGCTGCTGAAGCCGACTCCACAGCTGGCTTGGAGGCTCCCTTGGGTGTGTAGACTGCGTCCACAACATCCTTAGCCTTTTTGGCTATAGGGAACAGCATCAGCTTGCTGAACGGAGGGTCCTCACTCCCTTCCCAGGTCAGCTTCTGTCCCTTTGTAGCTTGGAGGATCAAGGCAGAAATTTTTTTGCCGAAGTTGAGTGTCCCCTTGACACTCAACAGCTGCTCCCCGGACTCAGTCACTGTCTCAGATATTTTTAGCTTCTCCATCAACAACTGGCTTTCAAGATATCCCAGCCAGTCGATTTTGTGGTATTCCTCCACGGCCTTCTGCTGCTTGAGCTTCGGTCTGCTAATATCACCGAACGCTCCTCCGTACGTGAAGGCGCATTTTGAAATGACGTCAAACAGAAGTCGGTGCTCCGGCTTCAGTTTGGTCCTCTGCATACTCCCCTTCAATTGTTCGGGGACAAGAAGGATTGTTTGCAGGAATGCATCAGCTTCCTTGTCTGTGAAATTCCCCATCACGTCTATGGCTTCATGATTTCTGGGGATGATCTTCTCCAGTTCCTTGGACACTCTGATTTCGACGGCGGTGTCTTCCATCGAACGGGAAGTGCTATTTCGTTGCTTGCACGGGATGGTCGTGACAAGGCCGAGGTCTGCATCGCGTTGCAGATTCTTGTAGAAATGTGCGACCTGCTTCCTGAGCAGCTTGGATGGAGAGAGGGTTGCCAGTCGAGCAGACTGTGGTCGGAAAGAATGGCGGCGACTGGAGTAAGTTCCGGCGAGGTTAGGGCATCCCTGGAAAGAATTTGTTCAAAATGAATCTTTGACATCATCATGTCGAAGGATTCCTGGAATGTAGCTGGTTCTGCGGAGACCATCTTCTTTGAAGCTTTTGATTTAGGTGCCATCTCAGAATATATATATGCAAAGAAGAAAGAAAATGTGTTACTGGAAATGGTGAGACAATTTCGGAGAAGATGATGAATAGTTAGTAAAGATATGCACGAAAAGAGAAGGTAAGGATCACTTCCTGATTTGCCGCCTTATAAAGGTATTTGACTCGGATGAGATCAACGGCTGGGGTTAAATGGCGCGAATCCATCAATGGCTGAGATTACGCGACTGTTGGGTAATTTTGACTGACGCTCCACGCGCGAGTGAGAAGGTGAATAGTTTAAGGTGTCAGCCCAGTCGCACTATAAAGTAAGGCTATAGGAGTTCAGCTAGACTTTGCATTAAATGCGATATTACGGCTTGTTTAGTTTAGCTGACATGTTCAGGAATGTTTGAATTTATTTCAAACATTCTCATTTAATATCATAACACCTTCAGTCATAAATGATACCTGCCAGCTGATGTCTGAATCAGCTGTGTTCATCAGTTAAGTTCCTCAGTTGCCGCATACCATCAGCTGACTCGAGTTCGTCTGTTCAGCTAACGTTTGATGTCTTCGGTTGGCAATCCGCATCTGAAATTCCCTCTTCATCTGAGCTTCCCCCTCAGATGGATATCTGACTCTTCAGCTCGGATGGATCCTCATCAGCTCGGATGACTTTTCATCTGATGGATCCAATAGTCCAAGAAGATCATACAACATCTTGAACCGGGCTTCAGGAAGAGGTTTGGTGAAGATGTCAGCTCTCTGAATTTCAGTTGGGATCTTCTCCATGGACACATCCTTCTTCTCAATATGATCTCGGATGAAATGATGACGAATGTCGATATGCTTTGTCCGAGAGTGGTGAACAGGATTCAGTGAGATAGCTATGGCACTCGAGCTATCACAATGAATTGGAACCTGTCCAGTTGCGACTTTATAGTCTCTCAGTTGTTGCTTCAGCCACAACACTTGCATGCAACAGCTTCTGGCAGCCATATACTCCGACTCGGTTGTAGATGTAGCAACACATGCTTGTTTCTTGGAGAACCATGAAACCAGCTTGCTTCCCATGAATTGACAGTGTCCAGAGGTAGACTTTTTGTCCAACCGATCTCCTGCTAGGTCCGCATCTGAGTATCCGGTCAGCTGGATATTGTCGTCAGTTGGATAACACAATCTAACATTAACAGTTCCCTTCAGATACTTGATGATGTTCTTCACTGCCAACATGTGTGCTTCTCTTGGTTGAACTTGGAATCGAGCACATACTCCAACTGCGTATGATATGTCTGGCCGGCTTGCAGTTAGATATAGCAAAGAACCGATGATCCCTCTATACTTGCTAGCATCCACGAGCTTTCCCTCAGCTCCGGGTTCGATCTTCCAGTTAGTATTCATCGGGATCCTCGTTGTCTTACTTGTTTGCAATCCGAACTTGGTGATAAGCTCCTTTGTATACTTAGATTGATTGATGAAAATCCCTTCTGGTGACTGCTTCACTTGTAACCCAAGGAAATAATTCATCTTGCCCATCATCGACATCTCGAACTTCTCCTTCATGAGATCTGAGAATTTCTTGCACAGCTCCTCTGACTTGGAACCGAATATGATGTCATCCACGTAGATTTGCACAACAAGTATATCTTCTCCAACTTTGATGGTGAACAGGGTTTTGTCAACTGATCCTCGTTTGAATCCTGAGTTCAGTAGAAAACCACAAAGAGTGTCATACCAGGCCCTTGGCGCTTGCTTTAGACCATAGATAGCTTTCTTCAACTTGTACACTCTTCCATCTCCAGTCTCAAAACCAGGAGGTTGTTCAACATACACATCTTCCTTGATATCTCCGTTGAGGAATGCACACTTCACATCCATCTGATACACTTTGAACTTGTGATGTGCGGCATAAGCTAGAAAGATTCGGATGGCTTCCAGTCTTGCAACAGGCGCGAAAGATTCTTCAAAGTTGATTCCTTCTTGTTGGCAGTATCCTTGAGCTACCAACCTTGCCTTATTCCTCCCTATGAATCCAATGGCGTCTCTCTTGTTTTTGAAAATCCACTTCAATCCAATCACCTTGACACCATTTGGTCTTTCTACCAACTCCCATACACAGTTGCGTAGAAACTCATTCAGTTCTTCTTGCATGGCTGTTGTCCAGTGAACACAGTTGAGAGCTTCCCCAACATTCTTCGGTTCTGGTACATCAGCTACAAAGCAAGAAATCATGGCAACATCTCCAGCTTGCTCGAACTCCTCTAGAACTGCCAACTCCTCAGCATATTGGGCGTAAGTGTTGGAGTTTTCTTCAGTTGATTCTGGATTTGCAACTCGGCTCCTTGTTCGCACACCCTCGGTTGGATCACCGATGATGTTGTCAGTGGAATGGACTTCATACCATCTTCGGTTGCATCTTTCTTCTTCTTCCAACTGTGGCTGTTCCGAAATCTGAGTTGGAGTCTTTAGAGATGGTGATTGATCAGCTGTTGAGTCTGGATCCTCAACATTGACATTAGTTTGAACTGGACTCGGTTGGGCTTCGGATGCTGATGCAGTTGGAGTAGCATCAGCTGAAGTTCCCCCTTGGGATGAGCTGGGGTCTTCGCATTCATCTTCAGAGGAGTATGGATCCTCATCCTCAGTTGCCCAAACCAGTAGTTCAGCTAGGTTCTTTTCCCTTAGAGCTTGCGATCTGTTTGTTGTCCTTTAACCTGTTCCCTGCACTCAAAGGTAGATTCATCAAAACTAACATGAGGTGTTATTTCCACAACACGAGAGCTGTTGTTGAAAACTCTGTATGCCTTGATTCGAGCAGCATATCCAAGGAATATGCCCTTCGAAGCTTTGGCATCAAAAGTTTTCAACTGAGTCTTCCCATTATTGTGAATATAACACTTAGAACCAAAAATGCGAAAATAAGAAATATCTGGCTTCCTGCGTCTCCATAGCTCATATGGTGTCTTTCCCAACTGCTTGGTTAGAAGAGACCGGTTCTGAGTGAAGCATGCAGTGTTGATCGCTTCAGCCCAAAATCTCTTTGGCAGAGCTGAGCTGGCTAACATGGATGTGGCTGCATCCTTCAGCGTTCTGTTCCTTCGCTCAGCTAATCCATTCTGTTGCGGAGTACGCGCGGCTGATGTTTGATGGGTAATTCCATTGTTCTCGCAATACTCGATGATGGTTTCATTTAGGAACTCGGTTCCACGATCTGATCGAATAGAAATGATCTTTATCTCTTGTTGGTTCGATATCCGATCCATCAGCTTGGGCAGCTCATCTCGGGTTTCACTCTTGTGGCGCATGAAGATGGTCCACGTATATCTTGAGTAATCATCAGTTACAACCAGGGTATATTCGTTCCCGTTCATGCTTTTTAGTGTAACTGGCCCGAAGAGATCCATATGGATCAGCTGTAACACTCGGCCGGTTGAGGGAGTTGACTTCAACCGGAAGGAGGATCTAGCGAGCTTTTCCAGCTGGCATGCACTGCAGATGTGTGTTGTTGAAAACACTCGGTTAGGTATGCCTTTTGCATGTTCTTGTCTGGCGAGTCTGTTCATCGTCTTGAAGTTCAGATGGTTGAGCCTTTTGTGCCACAGCCAACTCACATCAGAACTGCTCTTTGATAACAGGCAGGTGTCAGGGAGGCTGCTGTTCCAGTCAGCGTAATATACATTCCCTGTTGGTGATCGATTTCCCAACAATATCACCTGCTTTGATCCGACATCTTTAACCCTACAACCCTGTGCATCAAACTTGACAGAGAAACCATTATCACAGAATTGGCTGATGGAGAGCAAGTTATGCTTCAATCCATCAACATAAGAGACATTAGAAATTGAAACATGATTGGTTTCAAGAGTACCGTAACCTCTGGTGTAACCTTTTGAGTTATCACCAAAAGTAACTGAGGGTCCTTCTTTTTCCATGAAACTTCCGAGCAAATCCTTCAAATTTGTCATGTGTTTCAAGCATCCACTATCCATCACCCACATTTTAGCAGACGCCTTCTTCTTCCTCAGCTGTTTCTCCTGTACCTGCAAAGAGAAACTAGCTTAGGTCCCCAATTTCAGTTGGGTCCTGGAGGGTTAGAACCAGTTCCCGCTGGAACTGTGCGTCGCTTTTCCCTGTATACTCGGATGGATTTATCATTCCAGATCACTTTTCCTTCATCATCAACTATAACAACACCTCGGTTATCCTTAGGCTTGTTGTTAATAGAGATGTTCTGTTTCTTGGGAGGAGTTGGATTTCTCCCATGTTGAGCTTTAGGAGGTGAGGCTTTTCCCCTGTTTTGATGGCGATTCTTATCATGTTAAGTTTGTCTGTGAGGTCGGACGCCATGTTGGAATCTTTGTGGCTGAATCTGATTCCAACTTCCTGTGGGTTGTCTGTAGTTGTTCATGCCCTGTTGATGATTCATATTATGGCATGAATATCTCCAGTTGTTCGACCAGTTCCTCATTGATTGACTCGGTTGGAACCTTTGGTCGAACTGATGTTGGAACCGCTGTTGATTCAGATGATTGAGCCCATGTCTGTTCTGAGGTTGGTTCCATTCCTTCTGATGTTGACTTTGAGGTTGATGCAGAGGTCAGTTCTGATTCTGAGTTCGGTTGCGGTTGTGCCTTCGACGCCTCTGATTCCGCTTCTGACTTTTGGAACATTCCCCCTCGGTTGATATCCCAACCGATGGAACATTCTGTCCTACATCAGCTACTCCTTTTCCCTTCTCAGTTGTAATCCTATTGGTCGGTTGAACTTGCTGAGAGGTGGAAGTTGAATTAGCTTCTGGAGACTCAGCTGTGTCTGGCTCGACAGTTCTACCGCTTTGATGAAGGTTGTTGGTGGAATTCCAGTATCCTTGACAACATCATAGCCGAGTCCTGACACGTCATCCATCTGTCTACTATAACTGATAAGATTCTCTATAATCTTGGATGACTGATACAGCTTGATTAGATTGTCCTTCTCAGTTTGCAACTCCTTGACGAGGACAGTTATCTGCTTGGTTTGTCCATCTGACTTCTTTATCAGCTGTTCGATCTGAGCCTCTTGATTTTTCAACTGATCTTGCTGTTCCTTGATCTGCTTTGTCAACTCCTCATCAGTTGGAACCTTAGCTTCATTCAGCTGACTCTTGAGATTTTCAATCTCCTCGGTTTGGCTTTTTATCAGATCATCCTTCTCGGTTAAGGAATCTTTAAGTTTGGTGAACTGAGCTTGAAGACTCTTAAACTCAACCGATTGCTGAAGCAGTTTCTCACTGAGTTCTTGAAAATCACTCCAGGAGGGTTCCAATTCATCGTCCAGAGATTCCTGCATGTTAGAAGTATTAGAAGAATTTAACTGAGCAGGATTAGATTGTACCTCAATATCATCTTTGTCCGTTCCAAGTGCCATGAGGCATTGATCCTGACTAATGGCGTTGTTGGTAGAAGTGAGCTCATCTTCATCTTCCGTATCAGTGAAGATATCCATATCGTTAGCTGCTTCTTCTGCTACCATGGCCTTGTTCTTTGCAGATTGCTTGGCCCTCAATGCTTCTCATTCTTTCTTTGAAAGGTCTGGACAGTCAGCTTTGAAGTGTCCTTCCTTGCCGCATTCGAAGCAACCATTAGTGACTGGTTTCGAGCTGTCTCGAGTTCGGTTTGATTTGTAGAATCCTTTGTATTTCCCAAACCGAGTGTCCATGTCGGCTAGCTTCTTTGACAAAGCTGCGATGTTCTGTTGCAGTTCCTCTCTACTTGGCTCCTTTGCAGTCGTGTCAGCCGATCTGGTTGGCCTCGATGATCTCGATTTCGAGTAGTCAACTCGGAGAGCAACTAACTTTGAGGCTGAGCCAACATCCTCAATTCTACTTGTCTGACCTGAGGACTGAGATCTCCTCCTGTTGACCTTATACTCATTTCCTTTTAAGATTGAGAACAATCTTTCAGTTCCCATTTCACCAAGGTCAGCTTGGCTTTCGTGGATATTGGTGAAAGTATCCCATTCAGCCGGTAGAGCTTGCAACACTTTGAGATTGATTTCTCTTAGTGTGTATTTTTCTCTTCGGATGGACTGGATTCTTCTGATGATGTCCATAAACCGGAGCTCTAGCTGATCGATGGTCTCATCAGGTCGCAGACTGAAGTTGTCGAAATCTTGACATGCATGTGAGAACTTGTTTTCCTTTGTCTCGTCGCTTCCTTCACTCAGCGATGCCAGGATGTCCCACATCTCTTTTGCAGTCTCACACTCCTCTATCCAAGGCAGATAATCTTGTCCAACTGTGGACATTATTGTGCTCTGAGCTCAGATGTCCAACTGGCTCACCTTGGCCTCCTCTGGAGTGTAGTCTTCTGGCTGTTTCTCCACATACTCTACCACTGTATCTCCATCGTTAGGATTTGTAGGAGTGCGAGCTATTCTTTCTTTGATGACGATCGGTCCGGAAGAGAGAACTTGTTGCATCCTATGATGCTTCGAAAGTAGGATCTTCTTCATCCGTGTTCTCCATGATGTATAATTGACTACTGAGAACATGACGACGATCTTGTCCTTAACGTCCATCTGCACACAACAAACAGAACAAATATGCAAGCAAATATGCACTAGCGTGAAAAGATCTGTTCAGTTGACCACTGAAGAAAATTTCTCGAATTCACACCTTGTGAAACAGAGTCAGCAGTCTTTTGAACCACTGCTTTGATACCACTTAATGGTCCCGAAACGAGTTACTGGTGTATGGGGGGGGGGAATACACCAGTTAGGATTTTAAAACTTAACCCTGGAAAAAATACTTCAACCGAGTAAGAACACTCAGTTGCAATCTCACAACTGAGTAAGCAACCTCAGCTGAAAGAGTTGTGCGGTGCGGAAAGTGGTGGAAAATAAACTCGTTAAAACAACTCACGCTTTTATGCTTGGTTGGTCAAAAACCAAAACAGTTGAATATGCAAATATGCAGTTTGTATGCCGGTTAGTTTGGTCAGTTGAAAGATGCTAATAGTAACTGAACAAAAATAAACACAGACACACAGAATTTAACGTGGTTCGGAGATAACCCTCCTATGTCCACGGGGAGTTGTGAGTCCACACAACTCTGTCCAAGTTCTTCTGGACAAACCACTCAGCTTACGCAGGCTGAGCAACTGTTAAGGATAAGTTTGCGGGTACTTATCAACCTTTACAGTTAAGTTTACGGGTACTTAACTACCTGACTACTCAATTACAGAAAGAGTAGAAACCTAAACCTTTTCAGGTGAAAGAATGTGGGTTTCCAACTAAAAGCTCTAGCGTGAAGCGAGCTATGATCTAACTCTATACGAACTCTCACTAAGTGATGTTCTCAAGGTTCGATCTAAAGAAAAAAAAAATTATCTAACTCTAGAACCCTCAACTAATGATGTTCTAAGAGATTCAGTTCAGTTCGTGAAGAATATTGCTCTTTTCTTTTTGCTCTCAGATTTCTTCTCGCGCGTGTGTCTTTTTTTTTTCTTCGAATGAATGAGGGCCTCTATTTATAGGCGGGGAGTATCAACTAGCCGTTGGAGGAGCTGTTGATCTCTGATCGTTGAAAGCGATGGCTTGTCTCTCATCTCTGCAGACTTTCCCGATATGGCATCTGAGTTCTTCTGCTTTCCATCTGAGACATCCTTGTGTTGGGCCAAATGGGGTAATGACTGAACGGTCAAACCCTCATGTGACTTCCTTTTGAAATTCAAATTCAAACCTTTCTGACAGTCAATCTCGGTTAGTCGGTTGAAAGTCTTGATCTTTATCTGAGTGGTCTTCAGCTGATGTTCTGTCTGAACCGTTGAACTCTCAGCTGACTTTGAACTTTATCTGAGTGGTTTTCAGCTAATGTTCTACCGCTGACTTATCTTTCTCTCAACCTCTTTCCTCCTCGGCTCCACTACCGCTGCTGCCGCCGGCGATGGGCTTTTACTCACCACCGGCAAAAACAAATCTTATCCAATTTTTTATGTTCTATCCAGAGGAATACAAAGGCGATGAAGATGGTGGAGTCGTCTTCTACACTGCCTTTCTTCTTCGACGAAGGGTGGAAAGCTTGGTTGAACTCTTTTTTGGAGAAATTTGTTATTTCTCGTTCAATTATTTGAAGTTGGGGACATATTATTCATGATAACAAAAGAACCGGACACAGATTTTGTATAGAATGTCGAACTTCTTCGTTTTAGTCAGTAAAATAATTTTCAAGCTTTTTGGAGTTTTTCTAGAGAGAGATATCACTATCCTATGTGTTATGAGCTTTTGGATTTAAAGATTCAAATGAGAACTCGTGCAGTAAATTGCAAACAAAGTATTTGGCCAATTTTTATTTCACCTTGACTTATTATTCTGAATTACTCCAAATTCGAATATTTTAATACGTTTTCATTCTCGTCGGCGAAGAGAAGTGGTCTCCGATGGGGCGTCCGACTATGAGACTGGCTGGTGATTCAATCTTATTTGGCAATGGCTAGAATTTGGTGATGAAGCTAAAGTTTGCTGATAAAAATGGTATTGCGATAATGTTGGTGTTCAAATTAAAATGGTTTCCTTCACCAAACGAAAAAAAAGAACAAAACTGAAAAAATGGTACGGAATGAATATGACGATAATCTTGATGTTAAAAAATTGAGCTTTGGTGTTAAGAAAAAAGGGCTGAAAATAACACACATTCAGTGCATGGGGTTTTAGCATCGAATCTGCCAACTTTCCTCTGACAGTATGCAAAGCAAAAACTGAAGCAACAGTGAAAAAACCAAACTAAAATCAACATTTACGGCGCCACATGAATATATAGTTATATACCCAACCACGGTTGCAGCATGTTCAATTTTAATTAGTAAAATGAAAAATTGAAAAAAAAATCGAAACAATTATAATTTCCATGTGTCAGAGGATTGGCCTGGTGAAGCATATACACCATGGGGCAGGATCAAAAGTCCCCATTTTTAAATAAGTGGTTATAGAGAGTAAAATGAAGGCTACATTTAGAACTACCAAATATGAAGATAGGTTGACAGGCTCGCATACCTTCAGGGCCGGCCTTGACTAACAATAATATCCACTACTATCATTATTATTCACTATTTTCTTAAAATTCGTATCGTCCACAATGTGGTAATCATATGTGTAGGGGTATTCAAAGTTTGGTTTAAACCGTAAATCAAATCGAACCAAACCGTAATTTACGGTTTAGTTCGATTTTGTGGTTTCAAAAATATGGTTTGGTTAAGATTCTTAAAAAATTATGGTTTATGGTTTAGGTTTGGTTTTTAAAAAAAACCAAACCAAACCAAACCGTAAACCAAAAAACCGTATTTGATATAATTATATCAATATTTTCATTTTATTTATTATGTTAGGAAATATAGATTTTCTTGATTGCAAGTCATATCTGAATGTTATACAAATTTAATTAATGAAATATTCGTACAATTTAAAATTATTAAACCCTACAATCTACTATACATCTCCAATTAATTGTTATAGTGGCTTATCTTCACCTTTCAACACATTTCTATTTTTATCTTTTCTTTTCTTCTATATCTTTTTCAAATTCATATTGTTTTGGATAGAAAAAGTAGAGAATGTGAAATTATTTTATTATAATTTATTATGAGTGATGATATTCGGCCACACTGTGGCCAGCCACACACACTAAAAATAGTAATATGGGTTTTGAAAATGGAAATATATCCTAATTGGGAAGCATAAACCCTAGGAAAATTGTGATTATTTCCATTTTTACAGTCAACTTTCTTTTTTTTCACGCGTGTTGTTGGTCATAGTGTGTCCGAATATCATTACTCATTTATTAGATAGCTAAATAATACTCTCTCCGTTCACATAAAGATGTCCAGTTTACCTTTTTGTATAACACCACCCTCTCTATTTTCCAAATATTACTATCCTTTGTCATTTAGGATCTCACCTCACATCAACTTTATTTCTACCTTTTTATCATCCTAACAACTTTATTCTTACTTTTTGGTCAATACCACCTCTTTTTTGTCATTACCACTGTTTTTTTGTCATTATCTCACTACCCTTATTTTCTAATTTTTACTCCATTAACTTTCACTTTATCAGCTTTCTTAAACTCCGTATCCAGAACAAACTAGACATCTTTATGTGAATGGAGGGAGTATATGTTATTCTAGACTCCTAGTATATTTATTTTAGCAAAAGAGAAAAACGTATATGGTCATGGCAACAATTTTATTTAATTCATTTTATTGCTATTACGAAGAAAATGAAAAAATATTGATAAACCGTACCAAACCGTATTATTATACTTTGGTTTGGTTTGGTATGGTTTTACTACTTTATCAGTTCGATTTGGTTCCAAAAAATTACCAAACCGTATTTTACGATTTGGTTTGGGTTTAGTATCAAACCGCACCAAACCACCGCGAACACCCCTATGTGTACGGATGGAGTAACATCCAAGTAAATTATAACTTTTTGAAATATGTCCTTATTCGCGGAGTTTTAAATGAAAATAGTAGTACTTCTTTTATTAAGAAGATGAAAATTTTATATATAAAAGTCAAAAGAGATTTTATTTGAAAATAAAATCCAAATACGATTCCAAATAATTTCATTCTCATATTTTCAAATGACTATGAGCATGAGCACAATACGCAATATGTTTAAATGTGAATTTCATCTCCTATATTGCATTGGTTTATTTTTGCATGAATATTTCGCAAATTAATTTCTTAGCTCTACTAGTAAAAGAAGAGTCAATCAAGAGGGTTCGTATCCGAAAAAATAGTTTTGTTGTTTGTGATGGATTAAGGTGTAGTTGATAGAAGTGTACATAGATAGGTTTCCTCGATCCTTTCCTATCCCATAATTCTTTTTTTGCCAAAGGGCATATTCATTTGTATGTGTCCTCTTATGTTGCTGATCATGATAACTAGAAGTGTTAATCAAATTAAATAGTTTTATTCGAATCAGGATTCTCGTAATTTTACGATTCGAATTCGCATTAAAATATTTTGTTGATTCGATTAGTTTTCAAATATTTATTAGTAAGAAAGTGACAAATTTTAAAACCTTCCCACTAATCCGCGAAACCTCAAGAATTGTAATTCGCTGCACAAAGAAGTTACTATAAAACTTTACATGTCATAGATTTCCAAATCACGAATTGAGATGCACATATTTCTTAAAGAAAAATTCGTAGTAGAAGCGTACAATGTAAGTAAACAAATATTGAAGACTATTTATACATTAAAGGGTTAATTGCACCTAAATTCATAACGTTTCATCAAATTCTCAAATTGCACATAAATTTGAAATTATGTTTCTAAAATACACAACAATATTTCAATTATCGGTAATTTTACTCCGGTGCCCGTTTTTGCCCAAATTAAATCCCCCATGGCACCGCACTTGCCACACTAGATTTGTCGGACGCCAACAGGACGACGTAGTTTTAGCGCATTAATAAAATGGCGTCGTTTTAGAGAAAGGAACATTGTGTTCTCCATTGTGAAAGAGCATAAAGCAACGTCGTTTTCTTGATGCGCTAAAACTATGTCGTCACATTGGCGTCCGGCGAGTCTAGTGTGGCAAGTGCGGGTGCCACGGGGGGATTTAATTTGGGCGAAAACGGGCACCGGAGTAAAATTGCTGAAAATTGAAAACGCTGTGTATTGTAGAAACATAATTTTAAATTTGTGTGCAATTTAATAATTTAATGAAACGTTATGAATTTAGGTGCAATTAACCCTACATTAAACATCTAAGAATTGAATATGCATCTCGTCTGTTGATCATAGTCTTACTTTCTTCGAATTTGGGTCCAGTGTTGGAGTAATAAATTTCATGGCGCCAAATGAAACTAAAACCAAGGAGGAATTTAGCTAAACATGTCGTGAGATGGTATTGTTCTTTTGGATATCAATTACGGTGCCATGTTTAGTATGAACATGAATCTGAATTATTTTTGGAATGTGAATTATATTTTGGATATCAAAAGAATTATTTTTTGAATTAATGTGAATTATAATTGAATTGGATCTGGTTTGTATTACTATATTTTTGTAGCATGATTATTTTCTTAATTATTGGATTTTTAATTGTAGTCAAAGATTTATTTCCACATTTTTTTTCCTTTAAAGTACTATAAGGATGAACCAGTAACATAAAAAATAATTAAAACAGATTCTCGATGGACCTGATTAGAAAAACCATGGTCGTAGGAGAAAATAGTACACCTAAAACTAGCGCTGAGATAGATGGGAAGAGAAACGAATCGCGTTTTTGTGGTGCCAATATGTGTGATAAAATGAATTGTGGTGCAAGTGTGCATATGGATTATCGCGCGGGTTCTTGGCTAAGTCATTGGACTTAGTTAACCGCAACTCACGCACGCATAATCCACTAAATCACACAAGTTACAGTTTTGGGGAGGCCGGGACAAAGCCGGCCGGGGCTGGGAGCGGATTAAACAACAAAGCAAAGAATAACAACAAACAATACAAAAACATCTATGCCGAGATTCCTGCCCGAAGTTGTTGTGTTCTAATCGCATCGAACTCATTCGTGCCCAGCTGCATATGTGAAATGACCATTTTTGAAGGATATTTAGCGTAAAGCATAGCGCAAACGCTAGCTTGAATATCCTTCACAATCTTCGTCACAAGAAACGATTGATCTTCAAAGATTAACTTGTTCCTCGCATGCCATAAGTATTTGACTGTAGAGGCAAGGGCGATTATCTTCGCCTTTTGCACGATGGTCGACCCGGCCCGTTCACGCTTGAAATGACTCAAGGCGCTAGTGATTGTAGTGAGCTCCGGCCTGATTCGTAGCCACGCCTTAATCTGTCCCTAAACGGCTCGCGACGCCCCACATCCAAAGAATAGATGTTCATGTGATTCATGTGCACAATTACATAAAGCACAAGTTAAACTTACGTTCGGTAATTGTAGGCGATCAACCGTTTTAAGGCGCCCTTGGATTGCGAGCCAAAGGGCAGTTGAGTACTTGTGCGGCACGTAATCTTTCCGCCGCAATCTTTCCAGATTGCTTTGTGCCAGTAACGTTTTTCTCTTTTGGTGCGAAGATATTCGTAACTGTCAGCAGTGCCCTTGCCTTCGAACCAAGTCTTAATAAGAGCAACTGCCTTCGTTTTGTCGCCTCCATTGTCCGCGAGAATTCTGTCTCGGATGGCTAGAATACTCTTGATCGTGGGAGAGTCTTTATGTTGTGCTTTGATCTCCCAAATATCTCGTCCGATTAAGAATTCCTAATGAATCCAACGAATCCACAAGGAGTCTTTGGAGGAATGGATATCCCACAAATTTTTCGAGAGGAGAGCCAAGTTCTACGAAGATAAATTTAATAGCCCAAGTCCCCATTCTTTTTTCGGCCGACAAACAATTTTGAACGAGACGGGACACTGTTTTGAGCCCTACATGAATTTTTTAACACTTGCCTCGATTCGGTCTATGACTTTGGATGGCAAAGGAAAGACTTGTAGCCAGTAGCAGCCAATGCCTTGAAGTACCGACCGAATAAGCTCAATCCGTCCCACCATGGAGAGATTTTTGTCAGCCCATTTTTTTATGTGCTCATCGATGGCCTCGTAAAGGGGAGTGTAGTGTACAACTTCCAATTTGACCGATGAAAGAGGTAGGCTGAGATACCTTGTAGGAAGTTTGCTCTCGGTGAACCCAACCAAGTCAAGGATCTGCTTTTTGGGATAATTTGCAAAGCCACACAAAAACACTTGTGATTTTGGCTTGCTCACTCGTAGTCCGGACACATCACCAAATTCCTCAAGCACTTTGGCTAGGAACCGCATGGATGTCAGATCACCGCGTCCGAACAAGAGCAAGTCATCTGCAAAGATTAAATGAGTGATTTTATTAGCATCGTATTTGGGATGAAATCTAAAGTCGGATGCCGGATCTTGGGTACGGGCTGCAAGAAGCCGTGAGAAATACTCCATGCAGATTATAAATAGGGTCGGGGACATGGGGTCCCCTTGCCTGAGTCCCCTCTTGCCATGGATAAATCCATGAGTCCCGCCGTTTAATGTAATTGAGTACGTTGGGCACGATAAGCAAGTCATGATCCAGTATATCATTTGAGGGTAAAAATTCAGCCCCGTTAGAGCACTATGCAAGAAGCTCTAAGAGACTGAGCCAAACGCTTTTTGAAGATCAATTTTCATCATGGCACGGGGCGAGATCTGAGTGGTCCTTGCATATTGTCGAACCAACTCTTGTGCTAGAAAAATGTTATCTGTAATGTTCCTTCCTTTGATAAAAGCCGATTGCGCCGGAGAGATGATTTCTGGAAGACTTTGGCTGATCCGGTTTGTGATTATCTTGGTGATGCATTTGTAGATAACGTTGGTAAGTGCGATTGGTCTATAATCACGAACCCCTGGTTTGTGGGACTTTTTCGGAAGCAAGGTGAGGACTTTTTCTGTTGGTACTTTTGGCACTAATATGGTCATTAGTGTCAATGTACCAAGTTACGTAGTTTTTTTTTGTACTTTTTGTTGGTACTTTTGGCACTAATATAGTTATTAGTGCCAAAGTACCAAGTTACGTAGTTTTTTTTTGTGCAATTTGTTGGTACTTTTGGCACTAATATGGTGATTAGTGCCAAATTACCAAGTTATGTAGTTTTTTTTTTGTGCAACCTATTGGTACTTTTGGCACTAATATGGTCATTAGTGCCAAAGTACCAAATTTTCACTATCATTACATTTCGTCACGATAATATCTATTTTGAACATGACAAGTTATACTACTCTGATTTTGCGGCTTCGCCTTTGCTCTGAATAATAATAAAAGGATAATCATCGGACAACAATTTGGATTATGGAGATGAAGATGAGGAAACTGAAGAAGATGTTGGTGAAGAGTCTGAAGCTAAGGAAGACTCAAAGGAAGATAGCATGGCACGTGGTACCAAACGCCATAAGAAGGATGGTTCCCAATCCCCTTCTGTTTAGTTGTTGGTTTTATTTACCTTATTTTGTCATTTTGTCATTCATGTGAGACAAAAAAGGGGAGTAGTAATATGGAGTAGCATTTATTTTGCTATCTTTTTGTTGATGTATTCCGCTGCTGCAAGGTGTTTATTTCTCCTTAGTTAATGATGTTTGAAGTTCTCCTAATGTTTGAGTTGAGGGGGAGTTGTGATCCAAGTACTGATCCAGTTCGTTTGCCCCAGTATCAGTTCAAGGGGGGTTGTGATCAAAGAGGTTGTTTTGCTTAAACCCCTATTTCGGGTTAAGGGGGAGCTTTATCAAGATCTTCATATGTGCTGTCATGATCGAAGTCTAGTATGAAGATGCTTATTACTCTGATTTTCGTTCTAATGCTTGGATGATTGTTTTGTCTACATAAATGCCAAAGGGGGAGATTGTTAGATTTGAGCAGGTGGCTCATTGAAGATTGGCAAATTTATGTAGAAGCAAGATGGATTGAAATGTTTTAAGTTGTGTGAAAAACAGAGTCTGGTGACTGCGCTTCAGTCTGAGCTACTTGGAAGTGGAACAACATGAAAGATTTCTTTCCATAACTGGGCGGATTCTGCGGAGGTTTTTACCTTATCCAGTTAGATACGGAGAAGATATCTTTGGGCGAATATATCCGATTATTCCACTTGTTCTACAAGGCACGTCTTCAACAAGGAAGAGTTTTCATGCATAAGGAAACTAGGGCAAATCGATGGAGATATGATCTAGGGTTTCTCAAGACCTATACATATCAACATCAACACAAGTTGAAGGCAGCCGTAGAGATAACTATTTTTATTGTTTATAGCTTTAACACTATTTCGTGAATGAGTGTTGATTTGTAATCTTGAGAGTGTTTAATTCATTAAATAAACACTTGAAAAAGGGTTGGGTGTTGAATTGTTATTCGAACCGAGATTGTAAGGGTGCGGCGTTTGCAATCACAATTCATGTAGATCGGGAAGGGTGTGTGTGGTGAGGTTTCATAAGGTGGAAGAACATATGTGTAAGATCCTGTAGCTTCGACTTTCTATAGTGAATTGTTCTCTCTTGGGCGTGGCCCCCCAGACGTAGGTTGTTTAACCGAACTGGGTTACCATTCGGTGTGTCACTTTACTTAGCTCACTCGTTATAATCTGTGTTGTTATATGTGCTAAGTGTCTGCAGTAACAAAGTTAATTTATAGCCATAAATTATCTAGTTGGTATTTTCAATTGGTATCAGAGCGGTACACCGACCATACAGGTGTTGATCCCGGGACAGATACCATCTGTTGTTGCTGATAGTGAGCCAATATGTCGTCAAGTGGACACTCCATGACGAAACCTCCTATTCTGGATGGGAAGAATTATGGATACTGGAAGGTGAGGATGATGTCGCACATTAGAGCTATTGATGAGGGAGCTTGGACTGCAATTGAATCAGAATGGACTCCTCCTGTGAAAGAAGACAAAACTCCAAAGATAAAGAAAAATTGGGATGATACTAACTTGAAGTTGTCCAGCATGAACCATAAAGCTCTGAATGTCATTCAATCTGCTGTGAGTTTGGAAATTTTTACCCTTATTTCCACTTGTGAAACGGCTAAGAAGGCCTGGGATATTCTTCAAACATCTTTTGAAGGGAATCAAAAGGTCAAAGGACAACGCCTTCAACAACTCACCTCACAATTTGAAAATCTGAGAATGGAGGAAACAGAAAACATTGGAGAGTTTCACATAAGACTCCTCACTCTTGTAAATGAAAGTTTTGCTCTTGGAGAAAAAATGTCAGACGAAAAACTAGTGCGCAAAGTTCTTAGATCTCTTCCACACAGATTTGAATTCAAGGTTGCTGCTATTGAGGAAGCTCAAGACTTGTCATCCCTCACGCTAAATGAGTTGATCAGCTCTTTGAGAACTTTTGAGATGGGCAAACAGGCTGAAGGATCAAATAGAAGAAGAGGAGTGGCCTTTATAGCTCACAATTGGAATACTGAGTCAGCATCTGAGCCAATAGACAAAGAAGAAGTCAGCGATTCCTTAGCTCTCTTAGTAAAGAATTTTGACAAATTCTTCAAGACTGGTAGAAAGGGAGCTAATAGACGCCCATCAAAGAAGGATAGGGAGATGCCAAGTGCTCCAATGAAAGACAAAAGCATCAAATCTTGCACAGAAAAGACTGGACCAAGATGTTACGAATGTGAAGGGTTTGAGCATTTTCAAAAAGAATGTCCAAGTTATCTGAAGAATCAGAACAAGTCCTATGATGCTATTACTCACAGTGATGAAGATATGGATGAGAGTGGAAGTGATGATGAAGGCAAAGTTGCTCATGTTGCTATAGTAAACATGAATGAAGAAGATAAAATTCCCAAAGTGAAAGAAGTTGAAGAAGAAAGTGATGATGAGTCGGTTGATGAGAATCACTTGATTAAGCTTTTTAAAACATTGAAGGCAAAGTGTGAAGAAGTTGGGAATACTAATGAAAGTTTGAATACAACTCTGAAGGAGATAACAAAGGAGAAAGAGCTTTTTAAGTCTCAAATTGTCGATGTATGCCAAGAGAGAGATCAGCTAAAATCTCTCAATATTGCTCTTCTAACTCAGATTGCCAAGCTTCAAGAAGACAATGTGCTAAAGACCAGTGAGCTCGAGCACATTAATAAGGTGGTAAGGATGATGACCAATGCAACTCCCAAGTTAGATCATATTTTGGAAACTGGTCAACCTTCTTCAAGCAAAGCTGGTTTGGGATATCAAGGGAGTCGTTGGCAAGCTGTTGATGAAAAAAAGAAAAAGAAGTTCGTTCCTGCAAGCGAACAATAAAAGAGTGAGCAGTCTCAGATTAAAGAACAGAGACGAAATTATATGGCTGAAAAGCGAACTGTCGCAGAGCAGCAGACTCACAAAGTACCCCAGTCATCCAGATCAGTGCCAACAAGACAGGTTCAATTTTCAAACTTTCTGTCAGAATACTATCCTCTCATATGCTATTATTGTGGTCGCACTGGACACATCAAACCAAAATGCAGATTTTATCTAGCTGATATGTCACAGCCCCAAATCCCGAGGGACGGCAGAAGTCAGGGTGTGACTAGGGGTTGGATTAAAGAAGCGGGGAAGAAGGGGGAATGAATAAGAATGAAAGAATAAACAGACATTAATAACATAATGAATGACTATGAACAAGACTTTAATATATAAAAGGAAGAGTTGATCTTGAAGGATCACTCGACGAGGTTCTCAAAAGAAATTGAGTTAGTTGTACGGGGTTTAAACCCAATAGAAAGATACATTAACTTTCAAAAGAGATTGGAGTTTCGCAGCGGAAAAACGTAAATCTGAATACGAGTTCTTATTCTAGTCATGACTTCTTAACTCAACATCAACCACCGCCGTTCCCATCACTCAACCTGTACATTTTATAAAACATATGCAGGGCTAAGTACAAAAGCACTTAGTGGGCACGTTGCCGAAAACATAACATAAGTATAGATAATCAGGCATTTCATTTCTGTAGCACATCGGGGTTTTTTAATAAATTTCCCGTGTCTACTAAACATTTTCTTTCTCATTTTCATAACTTAAGCTTGATCAAGCATTTTTCATAAATGTTACGTTCAATCTTGACCATTTATTATCACCGCGGCAGGTCGTCCCCTCAACAGGGTTCCATACTTCAACGGCTACTATGTACACTGAACTTTGGAAAGTCCCTTTTGACTAACTCAAAGCCGATCGTTTAGTTAACCCCTTTTAGCTAACTCATAAGGTACAAGAGAACTCACATAAAACAAATAGTTCATGCCATGATTATCACTTTGAAAACACGATTATCAAAGCGATAAAGAAAAGGTTTTCGAGCATATTGCTCATTTTGTTTCATATATAAAAGCCCACCTGACTGATTACAAAACTATTAAATGAGCTTCCGTCTCTGGTCTTCCATCCTATCCTCGGTGCTGACTTCCTTCTTTTATTGTAAATAAACAGACTTAAGCAACTTCAACGCAATCGATAAAAGAAACGGGAAATCGAAACGGTTTTTAGTCTTTTAGGCATTTGCACTTTACTACTTCCTTTTGATTAACTAATAAACGAGACTTCGATCAATTCTAGTCTAAAAACTGACTCGGAACACTGCTCGACACTTAGGCCAGTAGGTAAAGGGGTGTCGATAACTTAGAACGACTTAAAAGTTCACAAGGAACGAAGTTGAAAAGGATTCAACTTAGGAAACTAGACTTTGGATACTTACTGCCCAAGTCAGTAAGTTCGTACAGAACAGAGCATACGAAAACAGGGGATGAATCTTATAGCAAAAGAAAGGTACGAGTGTCTAGTTTATTCTCCAATTTACGGATCTTGATTTCATTAAGCGAGCTAAAAGTTATGACAGTTTCCGTGTAACGTCGCAAAACAGTCGCGCGAAACCCTAATGCTTGACAAAACTCAATGCACGATTCCCTAGGTTCGATCAATACTATTCCACTTTTATTTTCACGAAATTATCATCTTAAGATAGTCTACATACAGTATTCTTTAAACGGGTTCATAATCATGACTTTTGATTAACAAACGACGAGCATTTCCTCGTCATTCCAACTAACCATTTACTATACCAAAACAAATTCCAATTTCTATTTCATTTTCGTTCATTCACTTCACGTTTCTTATCTATATTTCATAACGTCTCGTTTCTCGGATGGAAAAGTCGTTAACTACAATATTGTTCGTTTATCAACAACAATCATTATTATTGAAAGGGATTTCCTTATTCGACTTTTCTACCGACTTTTAAACTCGATTCTTCGTCTCTTATTCAAAATCGAAACTTCTTAGAATTCGTTGAAACTTTACGGTCACGATCATTAACTATCAAGATTAAAAAAGGTTCGAATCACAAACCTAAAACATTATCTATTCTCGACTTATCGTCGATTGTTCATCTCTTAACGAAAATCTTATGTTCTCCATTTTCGTTCAAATTTTACAACAACGATCATCATCTAATGAGCATTACTAATATGCAAATCATATTATCAAAACATTAACGAGCTTCAACTTAACGACCCGTTTCCGTCTCTTACATTTTTCAATTTATTTTTAGAAAAATCCCAATTAAATATATAATCATCCTCATACATCGTATATCTCATTTCTATTAATCAATCGAGCATACCATAACATTTACTACACTAAATCATGCATTATTCATCTCTTATGTTTCAACTTTTATTTTTAGAAAAATCTAAATTAATTCATAGAGTCAATTAACAACATATAGAACATTAATCTATCGATCAAACATCAAAGAAATCGAACTACGATCAAACCCCTAAAATCCTAGAAATTTTCGGTAATTACATAAATGAAAGGAGAGTGATTTTCTTCATGATTCGATGTGTAGAACTCGATTCTAAACATCCTAGAACATGTATTAATCAAAGGACAACATGCTCTTCAAGCTCCTATGTTTCGAAAAAAAAGAAAAGATTGGAATCAAGACTTTGTTCGGTCGATTTCGTAGGAGATGTTTCTACCTTGTGTAATACGAACTCGGAAATGGAATTGATCGGTAGACGGAGAACTTGTGTGCTTGAGAAAGCTTGAAGGAGATGATTTTAATGGAGGAATTTGAGAGAGAATGGGAGAGAGAGAGAGGAAATGGCGGTAGTGAGAGGAGGGAGAAGAGAGGTGATGACTAGCCATTTTACTATGCATAAAGGTGGAAATATCTAACAACTAAGGTGGTGAGTCGCTAAGGGACGTTTGGCGTGGATTATTTAGACGGAAATATCTCGTTTCCGGCTTTAAACGACGATATAAAAATCGAGAAAATACTTTTTTAGATGGTTACGAATTTGACGAAATCTAATTCGTCCGTTAGATTAGAAATAAATCACATACTCGGAAAACCTAATTCGTTTTTCAAAATCCGAGAAAAAGTCGGGATTACACAGTCTAAAATTCGCCCGGAAAATTATATAAACTAACTTTCTCCGGTGAACTCGTATCGAAGAAAAAGTGAATGTAAATTATGACGGATTTTAATTCTGAGTTTTCGGACGAAAAATCTATCGGACGCGAAAACCCTAATACAGTAGTCGTTCGTCTGACTTCTGGAAATTATTTTCTGAACCGGATTTCACCGTCAGTCTTAGAATCAAAAATCCTTAACTTAGGCGTGCAAGGCCTTAATTATTAATTAACTTTTTATTTTAAAGACGGATTAATTAACCGAGGTATTACATGATAAACGTCAAGCCCTGATGAATGGCAGAAGAGGACCAAGGCAAGGAAGCAACTACAAAGCTTATGTCACCTTAACAACACTCTTGGCTAGAAGTGATGATCGATGGTACTTGGACAATGGATGCTCATGGCATATGACTGGAAATCCCAATGATCTCTGTGACATCGAACGGAGGATAAATGACACTGTCACCTTTGGAGATGGAATTCGGCTCAATATCATTGGAAAAGGAACTTTGAATGTTCCTGGTATGCCACATTTGAGGGATGTTTTCCTTGTTGAAGGGATGCGAGCCAACTTGTTTAGCATTGGGCAACTATGTGATGAAGATTTGGATATAAACTTCACCAAGACACACTGCATCATCACGAAGGACAAAAAAGAGTATCTAGTTGGAAATAGAGGCCTTGACCGGTGTTATGTGGTTCGTCCTCCTACAGTGTGCTTCAGTGTTAATAGTTCTGTGACAGAAGTTTGGCATCAGAAGTTGGGACAGATCAGCCCAAGAAATATGAGAAAGTTGATGAATGTTGAAGCCACAAGAGATTTTCCACGTCTTAAGGTGTATGAAGGCAATGTTTGTGGACCATGTCAGATTGGAAAACAAGTGTATGTTGAGCATAAAAAGGTACAAAGTATCACTACTTCACATGTACTGGATTTAATGCACATTGACCTAATGGGACCTATGCCTACAGAAAGTATTGCTAAGAAGAAGTTCATATTGGTGTGTGTTGATGACGTCTCAAGGTTTACATGGGTTGAGTTTTTGAGAGACAAATCTGAAGCTTTTCACCATTTTAAGGTTTTGTGTCTTCGGCTGGAATTAGAAAAAGATACTCCATTAAAGAGATTAAGGAGTGATCATGGCAAGGAGTTCGAAAATGGAGAATTCATAACATTTTGTGAAGACAAGGGAGTTGAAGCCATTTTCTTGGGTTATTCCAGAAACAACAGAGCTTTTCAAGTCTTTAACAAGACAACCAGGACTATGATTGAGTCTATCAACGTGGTGTTTACTGATGAGACTATTTTTGAGGATGATGCAGAAGATCAGTTACTGACACCTGTGCCAGAGTCTGCGCCAGTTGAGAATCTAGCTCAGACTAATCAGGGAGATAGTGGTTCTTCTGAGGAGGGGACTACTGTTGATAATGGTCCTGAAGTTCTTCAAGATGCTAACAATGGCAATGCTGTTGTTCGAATTGCAGGCTCGAGGAAAGTAAAAAAAGATCATCCTATTGATAATGTTATAGGAGAAGTAACTTCTGGAAGATCGACGTGAAATGTTAGACGAGATTATGCTAAAATGGTGGCTAATCTTGTGTTTGTTTGTTATGTCTCCACAGTTCTTCCAAAAAATGTCAAGGAAGCTCTGCAAATTGAAGAATGGATTGCATCTATGCAAGAAGAGCTCATTCAATTTGTTTGTTGCAATGTTTGGGAGCTTGTTCCTCGACCCATTGATGTGTTGATTATTGGAACCAAATTGATTTTCAGAAACAAGGCTAATGAAGAGGATATTATCACCAGAAATAAGTCTCGTCTTGTTGCTCAAGGTTATTCTCAAGAGGAGGGCATTGATTTTGAAGACTCATTCGCACCGGTGACAAGATTAGAAGCAGTTCGTTTACTCCTTGGAATGGCTTGTTGCATGAACTTCAAGCTATATCAAATGGACGTCAAGAGTGCCTTTCTAAATGGTATTCTACATGAGGATGTTTATGTGGAGCAACCCCCTGGCTTCGTGGATCCAGATTTCTCTGATCATGTGTACAAGCTTAACAAAGCGTTATATGGCTTGAAGCAGACTCCAAGGGTGTGGTATGACACACTGTCACAGCATCTCATCTCCAAGGGATACACTCGTGGCGGATCAGACAAGACCTTGTTCTATAAGGAAGACAACAAAGGTATTATCCTTATTCAAATATATGTTGATGACATCATCTTTGGGTCTGTGTCACAGGAACTGATCCAAGAGTTTTGTGGCTCACATGACCACGGAGTTCGATATGAGTTTATATGCCGAATTGCATTATTTTTTGGGACTTCAAATTAAGCAATCCGCGGAGGGGATATTTCTATCTCAATCCAAGTATGCAAGAGGGTTGGTCAAAAAATTTGGCCTCAAAAATTCCAAGATTCGAAGAACTCCAATGAGAGTTTCAGTCAAACTAAGTAAGGACAAGGATGGTGTGTCTGTTGATCAATCATTGTATCGAAGCATGATTAGAAGTCTTCTATATTTGACTGCAAGTAGACCAGATATAAGCTACAGCGTTGGCGTCTGTGCCAGATTTCAGTCTAACCCAAAGAAAAGTCACTTAGCTGCTGTGAAGAACATCATCAAGTATGTAAAAGGTACAAGTGAGTTGGGTATTTGGTATGGGAAGGAATGCACTTCATCTATTGTTAGATATAGTGATGCCGATTGGGCAGGTAGCCCCGATGATTGAAAGAGCACTTCTAGAGGATGCTTCTTTCTTGGAACTAACCTGGTGGGATGGCACAGTAAGAAGCAAGTGAGTGTTTCTTTATCCTCTACTAAAGCTGAGTATATTGCAGCCGGATCCGCATGCACCCAATTGATGTGGTTGGAGCAGATGTTGGAAGATTATGGTATTAGCTCCGAAGGATTCACTCTTTACTGTGACAATAAAAGTGCCATTGACATCTCTAAGAATCCTGTCCATCACTCGAAGACTAAACACATTGACATCCGTCATCATTTTATTAGAGAATTGATCGAGAAGAACATTCTTAATTTGGAGTTCATCTCAACTGAGAAGCAATTAGCTGATATTTTCACCAAGGCACTTGATAGTTCAAGGTTTGAGTCATTGAGAATGGCTTTGGGAATTTGTTCTCTCTGATTTATTTTTAGAGGGAGACCCTTCGCTTGGGGTTATGGACGACAAGCATGGCTCGTGGAATTAATCATATTTTGTGGTTTATGATATTTTTTGGATTTATGGTTGTTCTGGATTTTTGAATTCTTCAGGTCTGAGCCAAAGTGAAGTAGCACAGTAACTGGCGCAGTCTATTCAAACTGACAACTGTCTGCTAACGTCATAAAGCAGACAACGGCTATTTCCTGGCAGACGTCTCTGCGAATTCCGAGCTAATTATGGATTAGTTTGAAATTTCCGGCCGTTGCAGATAAGGATGGCGTTCAAAATTAATATATATCTTGTTCCTACTCTTATGGGATACGATTCTATCCTATTTTTGGGAGAAATTTGCACCGATCTTTGCTTCCATAAATATAGCGTTCGAATATTTGGTTCTCCTCTCATATTCGTGCTTGATATATTTCTTCTCCAAGTGTGTTCACTGATGTGTTGTTCAATCACCATCAAATCCATGGCGTTTGATCGTTCTTCTAGATTAAAGGAATCGCAAGAGCTCTCCGACGACTCTCATGATGGCGATACCTTCATGCCTGATCTGGAACCCTTTACCTCTGCTCCAACTAGGGGTCCAAGAAAAAGATTGGTTTAATACGAGTATTCTTCCGATGAAGAACCTCCGGTGAAAGATGCACCACCGAAGAAAACCCCGTCGCCAGAGAAGGCTCCATCGCCTGACAAAGCAGAGGTTGCTGATTCTGAAGATGATGCTCAGTCCGTAGGAGAGGATACTCTCAACACTCCGATTGCAAAGTTGGTGGCAAAGAATAAAGAAGAGACTAGTACTAAGAGAAGAACACGTGAAGCTACACCCTCTTTTGCACATGGGTCGAAGGGTTCACTGTTTCGTAAACCCGCCATCTCCACTGGCGGGTCGCAAAGGCAAAAATCTCCAATGATCGGAGAAAAGAATGAGAAAGGGCCATCTGTGGCTGTTGATTTAGAGGCTCGCAAGTTGTCGTCTGTGCCTGCACGTGAGCCCGTTGTTGATGTTGAAAAGCCAAAGAAGAAGAAACAAACTCACGCTGCTGCTCGTAAGGGTGGAAAGACACAGAAAATTGTTGCCGTTGGGAAGAGAAAGAGGAATGTTCTACCTCCTCTTGTTATTAATGAGCCTAATCCCGCTATGCACACAAGGGCTCAATTAAGAAAACAAGCTGAAGAAGCCGCTATTGCCTTGGGTAAAGGCAAGAAAAAGATGTATGAGGATCAACCTCCAAAGCCTAAAGCTGGAAAGAAGAAAAAGAAGCTAGCATTAGATCCAATTGATGTTGAATCAGGTTCTGAAAATGCTACCAAGAGTGATGCTAGGAATGCACGTCACGATTCTCCAAAATCTGGAAATATCTCTAGGGCTTTTCATCATCGATAGTTTGATGGAGATGATGACTATCGCTTCAAATCAGATGAACATCGCCAAGCTTGGGGCGCTGCACTTGAAAGGAAGCTCGTTGTGGAGAGATATGTGAAGCTTGAATCCTTGGCAGATATGGGGTTATTGGAGTTGCTGATCCAAGCCAAATGGGGTCAGACTTTTCTACCTGTGAGAAGATTTGTGCCAGCAATCGTATTGGAGTTCTATTGCAACATGTCAAAGTCTGTCAAGGATCCAACCTCGAAGTACTGCTTTAAGTCTTTTGTGCGAGGTTAGTACATTGACTTCTCTCCTGCAATCATTAGTTCGTTTGTTGATCGTGATGATCAACATATTGTGGAAGAAGAAGTAAGCCTTGATGTGGTGGTTAAAGGCATAACTGGTGGTTACTATTCGAAGTGGCCAAAGAGTGATAGCGTGAGTGGAATCCATTTATCTATGAAGCATGCTATTCTTCACAAGATTGTCGTGTTCAATTGGCTTCCATTTGGTCACACATTGAATGTGGGACAAGCCCTTGGCAGGTTGCTGTATAGAATTGGTCGGTTTGAGCATTTTGATTTTGGAAAATTGGTGTTTGATCACGTAACCAACCATGCTGGAGAATTGAGGAAAGATCGATGCTTAGGTTTTCCCGGTTTGATCTTTGGGATAATTCAATCCCAATTACCTAATGTTGTTGGCTCTAATGATGTTTGGGCTGATGATCCTGTGGCGTTTCACTTCAATAACAAATTGTTCAATGAAACGCATCATTTCAGAGACATTGAAGGACCCGGTCATCGTTCTCAGCATCACTTTAAGGCCTCTATTCCAGTGACTGAGCTACCTCTCGCCAGAGCTCATGCATTATCTGCCAGGATGTATAGAGAGTTGCATAGAGAGCATGTTTCTCTTGGGAAGATCATTAAGTCTTTGCAGATGAAACAAGACTCCATAGCTGCTATTCTTCATGATTTCAATGTTCAATCTCAATCTGAGATGGTTGGACCTTCTGGAACGAAGAATGCTGAGGCAGCTGAGCCAGAGACTGAGCCAACTGACGTTGAAGCCAAATTTGCTGATGATCAGGAATATGAAGAGGATTATGGAGATGAAGATGAGGAAACTGAAGAAGATGTTAGTGAAGAGTCTGAAGCTAAGGAAGACTCAGAGGAAGATAGCGTGGCACGTGGTGCCAAATGCTATAAGAAGGATGGTTCCCAATCCCCTTCTGTTTAGTTGTTGGTTTTATTTACCTCCTTTTGTTATTTTGTCATTCATGTGAGACAAAAAAGGGGAGTAGTAATATAGAGTAGCATCTATTTTGCTATCTTTTTGCTGATGTATTTCGCTGCTGCAAGGTGTTTATTTCACCTTAGTTAATGAAGTTTGAAGTTCTCCTAATGTTTGAGTTGAGGGGGAGTTGTGATCCAAGTACTGATCCAGTTCGTTTGCTCCAGTCTCAGTTCAAGGGGGAGTTGTGATCAAAGAGGTTGTTTTGCTTAAACCCCTATTTCGGGTTAAGGGGGAGCTTCATCAAGATCTTCATATGTGTTGTCATGATCGAAGTCTAGTATGAAGATGCTTATTACTCTGATTTTCGTTCTAATGCTTGGATGATTATTTTGTCTACATAAATGCCAAAGGGGTAGATTGTTAGATTTGAGCAGGTGGCTCATTGAAGATTGACAAATTTATGTAGAAGGATGGACTGAAGTGTTTTAAGTTGTGTGAAAAACAGAGTCTGGTGACTGCGCTTCAGTCTGAGCTACTTGGAAGTGGAACAACATGAAAGATTTCTTTCCATAACTGGGCGGATTCTGCGGAGGTTTTTACCTTATCCAGTTAGATACGGAGAAGATATCTTTGGGCGAATATATCCGATTATTCCACTTGTTCCACAAGGCACGTCTTCAACAAGGAAGAGTTTTCATGCATAAGGAAACTAGGGCAAATCGATGGAGATATGATCTAGGGTTTCTCAAGACCTATACATATCGACATCAACACAAGTTGGAGGCAGCCGTAGAGATAGCTAATTTTATTGTTTATAGCTTTAACACTATTTCGTGAATGAGTGTTGATTTGTAATCTTCAGAGTGTTTAATTCATTAAACAAACACTTGAAAGAGGGTTGGGTGTTGAATTGTTATTCGAACCTAGATTGTAAGGGTGCGGCGTTTGCAATCACAATTCACGTAGATCGGGAGGGTGTGAGTGGTGAGGTTTCATAAGGTGGAAGACCATATGTGTAAGATCCTGTAGCTTTGACTTTCGATAGTGAATTGTTCTCTCTTGGGCGTGGCCCCCAAGACGTAGGTTGTTTAACCGAACTGGGTTACCATTCTGTGTGTCACTTTACTTAGCTCACTCGTTATAATCTGTGTTGTTATATGTGCTAAGTGTCTGCATTAACAGAGTTAATTTATAGCCATGAATTATCTAGTTGGTATTTTCATAACTTATGCAAAAATCTACATGACATTGAACTTCTACAAGTGCCAACAAATTTCATATTAACCGCTAAACTGCTTAGGTTCCCACTCGGCACTCTTTAGCTACTCCATATGCTTAGAAAAAACCACCGACATTTGATCACTGTCATTTTGTTTATGGAGCATTTTTTTTTGGCGAGTTAATTCAGCCATTTTCTTCTATAGTGTAACATAATTATTCCTACACATTTTCATGCTAAGCACAAATAAGAGGTTTGGACATCACCGGCGTTGGAGGCTAATTTGAATCAGGGTGTCGTGCTAACGCTCGATCTTAGGAAGTACTGTCGAAGCATAGGTCGAGAAATGACGGAGAATTCGAGCGTAAACGACGGCTGGGAGTCGTCGACAGCGAGAAACAAAATAAAAATGAAAATAAGTTTATGTATTTCTTCGTGGAAATTGGAATATTGAACTACATCGAGATTTTTATTTGTTACATAATAAATCTTCTTCATACTCCTTTATTGGTTAATGATATGTGTTTAATCTTAATTTGAGATTATTATTAAAAATAGAATAAATGAAAACAAAAGGAGAAACCTATCTAAAAGGGAGGAGGGAAGGAAAAAGAAAGGAAAAAGAAAAAATAAAATAATCCAGTCGTCTCTGTCACTAAGATGACTAGATATCTATCTAAACAGCAACCTAAAGAAAACAAACATTTTAATCCGCCATTGTATCACACAAGCTTATATTAGTGGCACATAGGACCACCACTAAAAACATGTTATCTAGAAGTTAACATTCCTGAAACGGCGACAAGGGATCAATCTTCTCTGCTCCTGAGCTGTTACTGTCACCGCTAAAGCTTCTACATCTAGCAGAACAGGGCCAACCTGTTCAAACCAAGGAAATCCCAGAATCAAAAGCTCCTCACCTAGAGGAGCCTCATAAAAATCCAACATAAATCCAACATCATGAACATAAACCCAGATATTCTCAAAAAACATGCCACTCTGCATGATTTCACCAGAAACGGTAAGAAGAACTGGACTAGAATCCACCACACGACCTCTCCATCTCAGCCCAATTTTATCAACCAAAGAGGAAGAACTAAGATTACGAGAAGAAACCAAATCAATGAAAAGTCTTAACGAAAGCTGCTGAAGACTTTCAATAATCACCCCATTTATTGAAAAAGTATTTTCCCTTTTTAATGAAGTGAGCTAGAAAATATTTTCCGTACCTTCATCCTATGCCTTTGAAGCATTGTCATCTACAGTCTCCTTCTTAGCCTTACTTCTAGTATTATATATAGATCTTGGTAGGAAGCTTCGGCTTTCTATTTCTCTTCCCTTGTTGATGGGAAGAAACCTCTTCCACCCCACCCTCATTCTCACTAGGATAAACGTCTTTATATGGAGAACGAGACCCTGTGCACTCCTCCTTACTATGCGTATTGTAATACTCCGATCTTTTATAGGTCATTAAGTTCGTCTTAATTGAACTTATGTGATTTAATTATGTGTCCTTGTGTGATAAAAATTTCCAAGAAAATAAATTTTCTTGTGAAATTATCAAATTTCCCTTGAATGACTGTACGTGAGTTTTATCGTTTTGGTTTTCTAAATTGATTCTGTGGTGAATTGATTGAGCATGATTATCTGAGTTTGAGTTTGGGTGTGAATTTCGAAAAATTCTGAGAAGTTTCATTTTAGGATGAATAGTAACTTTTCTCGAGGTTTCGCTATTTATCGAACTTTTCTGAATTTTGTCTAATTGGTGTCTTTTGAGTCTAAAAATGATTCTAGAAGGTTTTAGATAGATTTGAAAGTCGTCAGAAATCGTCCGAGAGAAAATTTAGTTGAAAGTCCAGAAAACCCTAATATGAATAGTGAATTCTGACTTTTTCTTCGTTTCTCGAAATTTCAATTTGAAATTTTGATCTTTGGATTCCTTGTTTTATTTGCTGATGTTTGAGACAGAGTAGAGAGATTTCTGATGTCGAGAAAGAGTCATGGTAAGTTTTAAATCGTTTGAGAGTTTAATGAGAAATTAGGGTTAAATTGCACCGGATAACTTTTTCTTCCAGCGAAATTTATATCGCGTTTTTATCATCGGGTGCAACTAATTTCTAATTTAAACCTATCCTACTCTCATTTCACTAACTCTCTCACACGTTCTCTCTCTCTCTCTCTCTCTCTCTCTCTCTCTCTCTCTCTCTTTCTCTCTCTCTCTATTAAACATCTCTCTCTTAAACATCTCTCTCTCTTTAATCATCTCTCTCTTCACTCTCTCTCCACCGACACCCCTCCCTCTCTCTTCTCTCTCCCTCTCGGCAATAACACACACACACCATCTCTCTCTCCTCCATTAGAGCTTAAGTTTCAAGCTTTCAATCTCCAGAAGATCACTTCCGAGCATCCGATGACTTGATCGTTAAGGTATTCGTAATCCTCTCATTCTTGTGATCAATATGAGACTAGAATTCATCCTCCTTTCTCTCTTCATTTTCAGCAGCTTTGTGCCATGGAAGGAGTTCGATTCTAGCTTTTTTTAGGCTTAGAAGTGGAAGCTTGACAAGGTTTGTTCTTGAAAGTTTTGAGTTTGAAACCGGGTGCTCTATTTTTCCCCTTAGAACCGCCGATCATAGTGAGGATATAGGAGGAGTTTTGATTTTTGTTTTTGAGCATGATCAACATGATTATTGTGTATTTTTGTGTATGAGAATTTAAGGAGAAAATTTAAAGTTATACATATATGTATGTACCGAAAATTTTGAGCCTAGTTAGGGATTTTTGGTGTTGTTGTTGATCTTGATGATATTTGGTCATAGTTTCATCTTTATTTCTTGTGTGATTCTTGTATGAAAGTAGAGGTTGAAATCCTTGATTATTTCTTCCTTATGTGAACCGAAAATTATGAGACAAATTAGAAATTTTTATGTTGATATTCTTGGATTGAATTTGATGATGGATTTGTGTTTTAGAGTATAAGAGTTTTGAGGTATGAGATTTAATGAGAAGGATGATGATATATACATATGTGTAAGTACCGAAAATTTTGTGAAAATTTAAGGATTTGTATGATAATGTTCTTAGCATGGATTTAATGATGATTTTCAATGATTTAGAAGCATGAAAAAAATGGAGAAATGAAGAAGTATTGATGGTCCCGATACGAGTTCTGGTGTATGGGAGGGGGGGAATACACCAGATAGGAATTTTAAAAACAACCCCCTGAAAATTATCACAACCGAGTAAGAGGACTCAGCTGGAATCACAATTGAGTAGGAAAACGCAGCTGGAAGAGTGGTGCTGTGCGGAATGTGGTGGAAATAGCAAAAACTCATATAAAATAACTCACGCTCAGATGCAAGGTCGGTCAATAACCAAATCAGTTGAAAATGTAAAGATGTAGTTTTGAGTGCTAGTTAGTTGGTCAGTTGGATATGCAATAAGTAACTGAACAGAAAACATAAACACACAAAGGATTTACGTGGTTCGGAGAGAAATCCTACGTCCACGGGGAGTTGTGAGTCCACACAACTGAGTCCAAGTTCTTTAGGACAGCTACCACAAAGCTTACGCGGGCTTTGCAACCGTTTAGATAAGTTTGCGGGTACTTATCAACCTTACAGATAAGTTTACGGGTACTTGTCAACCTTTCTACTCAATTTCGAGAAGAGCAGGATCCTAACAACCTTTTTAGGAGATGTGTATAAGGGTGGGTTTTCCAACTACTAGCTCGAACAAAGAAGTGAGCTAGGATCTAAGCTTGAACAAATGAAGACTCAAACTAAGATCGAAAACACCAAGACAGATTCTAACACTCTATGAACTCTCAACTAGTGATGTTCTTAGAGATTGATGGTCCCGAAACGAGTTACTGGTGTATGGGGGGGGGGGGGAATACACCAGTAAGGATTTTTCAACTTTCGAAAAACTTAACACTTGAAAACAACTTCAACTGAGTAAAAGGACTCAGGTGGGATCTCACAGCTGAGTAAGCAAACTCAGCTGGAAGAGCGGTGCTGTGCGGAATGTGGTGGAAAATAAACTCGTTAAAAACAACTCACGCAATCTAGCTCGGTTGGTCAAGAACCAAAACAGCTCGGTTGAAAAAGTGCAAAAGAGGTTTGAATGCTGGTTAGTTCGGTCAGTTAGAAATGCAATATGGACTGAATAAAAATAAACACGACACACAAGATTTACGTGGTTCGGAGATAACTCCTACGTCCACGGGGAGATGTGAGTCCACACACCTCAGTCCAAGTTCTTCTGGACAGAACCACTCAACTTACGCGGGCTGAGCAACCGTTACAGTTTAGTTTGCGGGCACTAAACAACCTAAGTCAAGTTTGCGGGTACTTGACGACCTAATTACTCAATCACAGGAAGAGTAAGGTCCTAGCACACTTTTTAGGGTGTGAGAAAGGGTAGGATTTCCAACTACAGCTCGATCAAGAATGAGAGCTGGATCTAAGGCTTGAACGAATAAACACTCAACCTAAGATCAAAAATAGTTTCGAATTCTAGGAACCCTCAGCTACTAATGTTCTCTCAAATTGGAACTCTTAGCTGCTGATGCTCTTAGATGATGATGTTGCAGATTTGCTTTGATTTCTCTCGAGAAAGCTTTTGAATTTTTCGTCGTCTATGTGTCTATCTGCATATATCTCTGCTCGAATGAGAGAATGCCTCTATTTATAGGCGGAGAGAATCAACTAGCCGTTGGAGGAGCAGTTGATCTCTGATCGGTTGAAAGCGATGGCTTGTCTCTCATCTCTGCAGACTTTCCCGATATGGCATCTGTGCTCTTCTGCTTTCCATCTGAGACAGCCTTGTGTTGGGCCAGATGGGGTAATGACTGAACGGTCAAACCCTCATGTGACTTCCTTTTGAAATTCAAATCTTTGACAGTCAACTTCTGTTTGTCGGTTGAAAGTCTTGACCTTCATCTGAGTGATCTTCAGTTGATGTTCCAATCTGTCGAGCTCTCAGCTGACTTTGACCTTCAAACAGATGAACTCCTTGTTCGGATTCTATAACTGAGGTTCTGAAACTGAACACTCAGTTGCCTTCCTTGTATTTACTTAGTTGGGTTTGAACCCTCAGATGATTTCCTTTTCATCTGATGTTCTCTTCCTTTCAACTGTTTTTCATCTGATGAACGCTCAGTCAGTTTCCTTCAACTCATGTTCTGAAGACTTCCCCTTGTTTGCATCTGAACAAATGAACTCTCAGTTGTCTTTCTTCACAACTGATGTTCTGTCTGAGTGACGCCTTGTTGCCATCTTCAGCTGGACACCTGTAAAGATAAAATCTTAACTTTGCTCAAACAGCGAGCCTAAATTCTAACATTAGGTACTGGCAACATCTACTCGGTTGGGGTCAGCCGGTTTTGGAATTCATCAAAACTTATACTAATAAATTTCCCAACAGAGATTAATTGCAGTTTAGCTTGTGCAGTATATCATCGTACTTTCGCTAGTATATCTCTTATCTGTCTTCTGTCTTGATGAATGAATGAAGGCCTCTATTTATAGGCGGAGAGAATCAACTAGCCGTTGGAGGAGCCGTTGATCTCTGTTCTGTGAAAGCGATGGCTTGTCTCTCATCTCTGCAGATTTTCCCGATTTGGCAACTGTGAACTTCTGCTTTCCATCTGAGACAACCTTGTGTTGGGCCAAATGAGGTAATGACAGAATGTCAAATCTTCACGTGACTTCCTTTTCGAAATTCAAATTTCAACCTTTGTCTTTCAACATTGGTTGGTCGGTTGAGAAGTTTGGTCTTCATCTGAGTGGTCTTCAGCTGATGTTCCATCTGATCGCTACCTTCATCTGACATTCTGTCTGAAGAGGATCAGTTGAACCCTCAGCTGCCTTGAACTTCATGTTGTCGATCTATCAGATTGAGTCCTGCAAGTGATGTTCCATCTGAACAGTTGGCTTGAATGCTCAGTTGTCTTTCTTACAACTGATGTTCTATGTCAGAACAGTTGGCTTGAACGCTCAGTTGTCTTTCTTCCATCTGATGTTCTATCTCTTGAACGCTCAGTTGTCTTTCTTACAACTGATGTTACACATCCGAATTTCCATCTGTTGTTGTATCCGAGTAATGCCATGTTGCCGTCTTCAGCTGGAGTCCTGTAAAGATAAAATCTCACCATTGCTCAAACAGCGAGCCTAAATACTAACTTTAGGAAATGGCAACATCTACTCGGTTGGGGTCAGTTGGTTTTGGAATCAATCAAAACTTTACTTAAATTTCCCAACAATTTCTCCCTTTTTGATGATGCCAAAACCCTACTGATCTAAACCCTACTGACCTATCTAAAATCTCAGCTGAAATTCTAGACAGTCTATAAGATTAAACATCAAAGGGTTAGCACAGTTATAACATGGTATTGAAAATAACTTTGCGATTCAGAGCTTGAACAACTAGAGATTGTACGTCAAGGTGAATCGGATATATGATGAAAGTTTTCATTACAATTGATGTTTACACACATAAGCACAAAAAAATCAAAATACATCAGTTGCTCAAAAACTCTAACTTAGCTAATACTTCAGCCCATACTTTCCAAAAATCCTGACAAAAATTTCTCTCTTTGCATCTGACTCCTTCGAGATATCCACTCCATGTTCCTGACAGACTCTTCTTACCTCAGCTGCAATCTTCTGTCGGTTCGGATTTCTTGTGTCTGGAATGAATGGAGGGAGATATGTAACTTTCTGAGGGACAGGGACTGTGTTCATATCCAGCTTTGCATCAATTATAGCTCGTCTGAACTGGCTGAACATGCCCGGATC
This sequence comes from Schizonepeta tenuifolia, assembly GCA_029490685.1. Classification (NCBI taxonomy): domain Eukaryota; kingdom Viridiplantae; phylum Streptophyta; class Magnoliopsida; order Lamiales; family Lamiaceae; genus Schizonepeta; species Schizonepeta tenuifolia. The sequence goes on from CM055959.1 coordinate 32,339,925, forward strand.
CCCAGAGTGCAGCTCGGTCAGGGCTTCCCTGAAGGCTTTCTTCGGATCCTCAGTTGTGTACACCTTCCTGTAATAGAAATCATTCACAAACTCTTGCTTGAATGATTCTCAATCGTCATTCCATTCAGCTGGCATCAATTTATCCACATGGTTGAAGCGTCCTTGGAGCTTGATCTTTCCAGGCAGTCTTTGTTGCTTCACCCTTGCTTCAGCCTTCACCTGATGTTTCTCTATGCGTCGTCGGCTGCGGGAGGCAACATTCCTGTCCAAGTTATTGGTAACCTTGGCAAGCTCTTCTTCAAACTTGTTGACTCTTGTAGCTTGGTTGGCTGCGAACTTCTTGATCCATTCAGGATTCATGTAATCCTTTTCCAGAACATCCATAGCCTTAGCAGCAGTAATACACTCTTCAGTTGTAATACTGTCGAGTTCAGCATCGAGCTCGGCTGCAATCTCGGCTATGGAGTTGTAGGAAACTCCATACTCCTTTGCTTGTTCCATGTCTTTAGCCATTTCGTCTACTCCGACAACAATATATTTCAGCTTTTGTTGTTTCTTGTCGGTTCGCTTCGGAGCAGACTTCTTCTTCTGAGCTGTCTTCTTCGGCTGGGTCTTCTTCAGCTGAGATTCTTTTCCAGCTGGTATCTCTTCTTCAGCTTCTTCCCGGGTCTCATCTTCCCCAATCTCATCTTCCCCCTTTTTGTCATCAGCAACAAGGCTTGCGACTGAGCCATCTAGAGAAGTGAGTTTTTGTTCAGCCTGCTGAATTCTGTTGAAGAGTTCATCAACAGCGCTCTCCACATCAACCTTCTTCGCCAGTTCCTTATCGCGGGCTCTTGATCAGCTTTCTGCGTTGCAGCGAAGGTTTCATTGACTTCGGTTTGGAAAGCGACGAACTCAGCCCATCTTGATTCGAAGCGAGAATCCCATTCTTCATCTTGCGTCTGCTGAGATTTGGCAAGGTTGGATTTAGATATGGACTTGAGGACGTTCAGTTCTGATTTGATTCCCAGAACGATTGTCTTCAGATCGGTGATATCCTTGTTGGTTGATGTTGAAAGATCATCCAACTGTATCTTCAGCGCATCATTGTCCTCTAGCAACTTCTTATGCTTCTCATCCTGAGCTTCCATCATCCTCAGCTGTTCTTCTCGGTTGAGCTGGATGTTGGCAAGCATCTCTGATGCGTCTTCGACTTTTGGGCCATTTGGCCCTATTTTTCATGTCTTTTTGTGTCATTAGTGTCTGTCCAGGGGAAGGAAACTATTGTTCGAATGAAGAAAGCTTAGTCCAAGTCAAACAGAGGAAAGGTGGTCAGAATGAGCAGAACTGGAGTAAATTCAGTCGGTTGCAAGGACTGCGCAAAGGAGTATGCAGAGCAGGAGATGAATTGAAGCAAGAGACGAGGTTGAAAGGAGGATTCCATGTGAACCCTGAAGCTAAGTTGCTGTTCATCATTCGCATTCGTGGTATTAACACAATGCACCCAACAACAAAGAAGATCTTGCAACTGCCTTGCTTACGAAGAATCAAATCATGAAACATGCAACCAGTTTGACCGCTACAGCAATTGCCAATCAATCATCAGAGCTCAAGAAGGAAAGCCGCGTGGAAGAAGATTCGCACAATATCTGCCAAGCATCTATGGAAGGAAGGATTTGGAGGTCAGCGCTTACCCTAAATAAACCAATCAATCGGAGATTGCCAATCATCAATCCAGTTAATCACAGATAATCAGAATCTCGCTCAACATGGAAATTGCCAATCATGCCGATTCAGTCTACTCGCTTAGGGTTTTGCTTGCTGCCAGTTCTACTATAAAAGTCCAGCCGGAGCGGCTGACACAATGTTGGTTAATTTATCATTCTCCAGCTCTTAGTCCGAAGAAAACACTTTTACTTTCAGTTCTATATTTTCTGTTCAAACAATTTATATGCTTTGATTTACATTCTGCTGTGAAGAACAAATCCAAGGCTGTTTGCCTTAGGTACTTTTTATTCAAGCATTTCGTATTTCTTTTTCATTCATGTGTTTTATTTCGCTTATCATTATGTATTTAATTATGTGTGAGTAATCTACTTGGTGAGATTTGGGTATGGGAAATGATTGACTAATGATATGCGAAACATTCGTGAGGCACTTGTGCCATCGGTTGAGTCCAGTTGTTCTGGAAGGACTGGAGCAGAATTTATGGGCAGACCTGACCTAACGGGTGATCTCAGTTCGGTTGGAGTTGTACCATGTCAAGCAAAGGCAGGGTATGACAGACGGTAACGTTCGGTGTGCCCATGACCGAGTAGCTAAGCAACACCTGACATGGTGCTGTAGATCTGGATGGTGAGGAATGGACAAGGGGATACTGCGTCCTTCTTCAGTCTTGGGCTTCTCTAACAATCACCCATCAACTGTGACGAGGCATCAAGCCATGGTTATCGACCAAAGGACTCATCTCGCGTATCGTAGGCATATCGATGACCGGTTGGACGTGGTACCGGAAATGAATATCCCGCGAGTTACGTCTACTCTGTAGGTGCGGACATGGGAAGTTTGAAAGAGAAGGTTGGTGAGGGTCATACTTGGAGAGATCGGGTATGACTACTATCTAAGGAGGAGTGAAGCACGGCCTTGTGACCGGGGTGAAGTGTGACCTTCGGACCAAGACGAGAACAAGGGATTCAACCATCCCAAGTGTGGAGTATGAACTCTTGAAACGCCCCAATGTCTTTGGGCCACGCCTTGAGTTTATATGAAGCATGGACGGATTTTCAGTGTGCCCTTGACCGAATCAACATATCAACAACGATCATAACCTACCCCAAATCTTACCCCCCTTTTAATATTTGATTTCCGTTTAGTTTATTGTGCAGATATATAGATTGAGACCGTGACAACTCGATTTGTACACTGAAGAGTAAAGAGGTTCATCACTCTCCGTGGGATCGACCCTAGCTTACCGGTAAGGCTAACCAGTCCGGTAGTGGGCATACGAGGGTGTACTGTCCGTCTGGGGCATACACAGGTATTTTGATCGTACCATACGACGGGTGCGTGTCAAAATTTGCGCTGTTGCCGGGGAGTGACGCGCAACAATTTTACTCTTCTCATTCCATCTTCCACTACTAGTGCATGCGTGGAACTCGTCGAGTATAGAGAGCATTAACCTTTGATCCAGATATTGAACGAACTGAACAACGACTACGCGCACTTGCACGAATAGCGAGACGCGACGCTATGGGTGAACAACCACAGCCGCCGCAGACCCTCAAGCAGTTGGCTTACCCAACTAATCTGAATCTCAGGCCGAACGGGATCACCTTACCAACAAATCCCTTCGCACCTGAGCAGTTCGACTTGAAACCTACATTAATAAAGGTCTTACCAAAATTTAATAGATATCCAGGAGACGACCCGCATACCCATCTCCAGGACTTCGAAATGACAGTGATGCATCAGTCCAATGAGAATCAGCAAGAGTATGTGAAACTCGTTCTTTTTCCATTCTTAATGGTGGACAGAGCAAGGAGATGGCTGTACAATCTACCTCAAGGAAGCGTTACCACTTGAGCAGAAATGCAGCAGAGTTTCTTAGAAGAGTTTTTCCCAGCCACAAGAGTTGAAAGGATGCGATGGGACATCCGAAACATTAAGCAGGATGGGCTGGAGACTTTTTATGAGTATTGGACTCGCTTCAAAAAGTTGTTAAGCAACTGTCCTCACCACCAGATCACTCCAAAAGATCAAGTGGAAAACTTCATAAATGGCATGCAGAGGAGTGATCGAGGGCTGGTATTAGCTGCATGCAATGGATCGTTGCTGAGCAAAACACCTCAAGAGATTTTCAAACTCTTGGGAACAATGGCAGAAGAATTCAGAGATGATGGGCATGAAAGAAGCAGAGAGATACCAGAGAGAGGAGAGGAGAAAGATAAACTGACAATTCTGGAAAAGGAGATGAAGGAAATAAAGACACTGCTGAGTGGTCTAACCATGCAGAAGAAGGTTAAACAGTGTGGCCTATGCGATATAGTAGGGCATCAATCTGAAAATTGCCCCAACTTTGGTGAAGATATAATGGACGTAAATGCCATGGGGGGAAATGAAGGATTTCAGAGGAAACATGACCCGTTTTCAAATACGTACAACAGAGGGTGGAGGGATCATCCTAACTTTAAATCAAAATAGGATGGTCAACCACAACAGAACGGTACAGGTCTACCGGGATCATCTCAATCATTTGCCCAGCACCAACAGCAAGGACAATATCAGGGAGGCCCACCACAACAACAACACTACCAACCACAGCAGCAGCAGGTGTATCAACCGCCTCATCAGAGGAGAGCACCATGGAAAGAGGCCATGGAGAGTATGGCTAAGGAAAGTGAGAAGTTCCGCAATGAAATCCGAGCTGGTATGAATCAAACCAACGTGCAGATTGGTCATTTGGCGAAGGCGCTGGCGAAAGTAGAAGAGAATACAGGGAAACTCCCACCTCAAGGGATCAACCACAAAGAACAGGCACAAGTGATAATCACAGAGGTGGATGATGAGCAAGCTGAAAAAATTTTGGTGGAGGCAGAAGTTAACCGGCAAAGAGAGGAGGGAACCTGCAACAAAATTTTAGGAGAAATAGATGGTGATGAGTAGATCGAACCCCCTTATCCGGGCAGACTTTGACAGAAAGCCAGAGAGAAAGAAGCCAATGATATGATGAAAATCTTTCGAAAATTGGAACTTAGCCTACCCCTACTGGACGCGATTAAGCAAATTCCAAAGTACGCCAAGTTTCTTAAAGATCTCTGCTCGAGAAAGGTGAAGATTGATGAAGATGTTCGATATATTATGGGAGAGAGTGTGTCAGCCATTATTCAACAGAAACTGCCACCTAAGAAGAAAGATCTGGGGATGTTCACTATCCCTTGCAACATCGCGGGCAGGAACATGGACAAAGCCATGATGGACTTGGGGGCATCTATAAACGTTATGCCCCTAGCAGTTTTCAACAGGCTCAACTTGGGGGAACTACGGAACACCCGAGTTGTCATACAATTAGCAGACAGGTCAAACGCATATCCAGAAGGTGTTATTGAAGATGTGCTGATCAAAGTAGGAGAGCTGATTTTTCCTGCTGACTTCTACGTGCTGGATACCGGTTCAGAAGCAAAGGAGAACTCCATTCTGCTGGGCAGACCATTCATGATGACTGCAGGGACTAAACTGGACATGAAGACTGAAATTCTATCGTGTGAATTCGATGGCGTGGTGGAAGAGTTCAACATTTATGAAGCCATGAGAAGGAAACCTGAACTAGAGTCTGTAGAAATGATTGACATATTCGAACCATTGGTACAAGAGCAAAACCTGGAATTCAGCTCAAGCGACACTACAGAAAGGGTGATACAAGCCGGACTGACCGATCGAGATGCCGTGCAAACAGAGGACCTCTAGATGAAAGAGGCCATCATGGAGTTGTACTCTTTAAAGGAAAGCACCTTGGAAGCAGCAGTGGAGGTTGACAGGAAGATCAATGATATTATCTTGGAAGTGTACTCCATCGGAGGATCGGGACAGGGCAAACCGGAGTTATTCTCTCAGTATGGGAAACACGAGAAACTGATGCCCTCGATTGTGAAGGCCCCAGTCTTAGAGTTAAAGAAGCTGCCAAAGCACTTGCAATATGCTTACTTGGGACCGGAGGAAACTCTTCCAGTGATTATCAGTTCTGATCTAACCATGTTGTAGGAAGAAAGACTAGTCAGAGTATTGAGAGAGAACAAGGAAGCCATTGGTTGGACCCTGGCAGATATAAAGGGTATCAGTCCAATAGAGTGTATGCACCATATATACCTTGAAGAAGGAGCACGACCAGTACGGGATTCGCAGAGGAAAATGAATCCTGTCATGAAAGAGGTGGTACTAAATGAGATCCTAAAGCTTTTGGAGTTGGGCATAATTTACCCTATATCCGACAGCCAATGGGTCAGCCCGGTTCACGTCGTACCGAAGAAATCTGGAATACAGGTTGTGGAGAATGACAAAAGCGAGCTCGTTCCAACAAGGCTACAAACTGGGTGGAGAGTCTGTATAGACTACCGGAAGCTGAACATGGTCACACGGAAGGACCATTTTCCATTACCCTTTATCGACCAAATGCTGGAACGACTAGCTGGTAATGCCTATTACTGTTTTCTGGATGGATATTCAGGATATATGCAAATATTCGTAGCTCAAGAAGATCAAGAAAAGACCACGTTCACTTGCGTGTACAGGACTTTCGCATACCGAAGAATGCCATTTGGTCTTTGTAATGCACCTGGAACCTTCCAATGGTGCATGATGAGCATTTTTTCAGATTTATTGGAAAATTGCATAGACGTGTTTATGGATGATTTCACAGTGTATGGCGATTTGTTCGACACATGCCTTAATCATTTGGAGCTAGTATTGAAAAGATGCGTGGAGAAAAGCCTGGTACTCAATTATGAAAAATGTCATTTTATGGTGAAAGAAGGCATCATACTGGGCCATGTCATATCGGAGAGGGGCATCGAAGTGGACAAGGCAAAAATCGATTCCATTGCCAAGTTGCCGTACCCAACTACGGTGAAGCACATACGGGCATTCCTTGGCCACGCAGGATTCTACCGCAGATTCATAAAGGATTTCGCAAAGGTTGCTCAACCCATGACCCGTTTGTTACAACAGGATGTACAGTTCGACTTTGATGACGACTGTAAAGAGGCATTTCTGAATCTACGGGACAGATTGGTATCAGCTCCTATTATTCAACCACCAGATTGGGAGATACCATTTGAAATCATGTGTGATGCCAGCAATTACGCGGTTGGAGCAGTACTGGGGCAGAAGAAAGGTAAGAAAAGCCACGTTATATACTACGCCTCCAAGACTTTGAATCTAGCTCAGTGTAGCTATACCACAACTGAGAAGGAATTGTTGGCAGTGGTTTTCGCAATAGAGAAATTCAGATCATACCTTCTGGGCACAAAGGCGATCATTTACACCGATCACGCTGCTTTGAAATACCTCATGGCGAAGAAAGAATCAAAACCACGACTTATCCGGTGGATATTGCTGCTTCAAGAGTTCGACTTAGAAATAAGAGATAAGAAGGGAGTCGCCAACCTAGTAGCTGATCATCTAAGCAGGGTACAAATGGAAAAGGATGATGGCGAACCAATAGAAGACGCTTTTCCGGATGACAGGCTGTACGCCGTACGAGATCATATGGAGATAGAGACTCTGTATGCCCTAACCGAGAAGGAGCCCTGGTTTGCAGACATAGCAAATTATCTTTTCACTAAGGAAGTGCCACCAGGGAAGACCAAGTTCGAGAAACAGAAATTGGTGACACAGGCTCGATCTTATTTTTGGGAAGCACCGCATTTATGAAAGATTGGCACAAATCAAATCATACGGAGGTGCGTTCTGGAGATTGAACATGCTCAGATATTGGAGATGTGCCATAGCACAGCATGCAGTGGCCATTTCGGTGGAAGAAGAACAACGCAAAGAATATTGGAAAGTGGATTCTATTGGCCTACAATCTTTGCTGATGCCAAGAAATGGGTACAGGGCTGCCCGAAGTGTCAGATGGTAGGGGGTATTACCGCAAGAGATGAAATGCCTCAAATGCCTATTATGCCTGTGGAAATCTTCGATGTATGGGGAATCGACTTTATGGGACCACTTCCTAAGTCAGGAAATTATGAATACATTTTGGTGGCAGTCGATTACGTATCCAAATGGGTCGAGGCAAAGGCTACAACCAGTAATGATGCTTATACGGTGGCAGAATTTTTGAGAGAGCAGGTGTTTAATAGATTTGGAGTTCCAAAAATCCTCATCAGCGACCAAGGATCTCATTTCTGCAATGCCACCATTAGAGCACTCACCAAAAGAATGGGGGTGAAACATAAAGTCACGACTGCATATCACCCTCAAGCCAATGGGCAGGCTGAAATTTCTAACAGGGAGATCAAGGGCATATTAGAGAAGGTGGTCCATCCCAATCGTAAAGATTGGAGCAATTACCTGGGAGATGCGTTATAGGCATACCGCACTGCCTATAAAACTCTAATTGGCATGTCACCATTTAGGCTTGTGTTCGGAAAAGGATGTCATTTACCAGTAGAAGTGGAACACAAAGCTTACTGGGCGATCAAGAGAATCAACTTCAGTATGACTAGGGCCGGAGAAGAAAGGAAGTTGCAAATGAATGAATTGGAGGAACTTCGGTTGGAGTCATATGACAATGCAGTTTTGTATAAGGAAAAAACGAGGAGAATCCACGATGCAAAGCTTAGGAAGAAGGAATTTTGGCCTAGCCAAAAGGTGTTGTTATTCAACTCTCGATTTAAGTTGATGAGTGGGAAGCTTAGATCAAAATGGGGAGGACCTTACATCGTGAAGGAGTTATTCCCAAATGGAAGTGTCGAAGTTTATGATTTGAATGGAAAGGATACTTTTGTGGTGAACAGTCATCGCTTGAAACCGTACTTCGATTATTCAGAGTTGAAGAAGACCAAGGAGAAATGTTCTTTACTGGATCCTATTTATCAGTAAAGAGCCAAAGCTGGAAGTCGAGCTCAAGACATTAAACAAGAGCGCTGACTGGGAGGCCACCCAGGAGTGGTCGTCTGTAAGACCACAAGCGCTTTTCCTTAATTAGTTATTAAAGAATTGTTTTGAGTTAAGTGAGTATTGGACTAAGTCAGAGTCGGAGAACGTGGGCCAAGGTGTTTTTAGAGTCTATTTTGAGATTCGAACCCACTTTGTGATGCAAAGTGTGTAGGTGGAGGTCCAAGGTGAATTGCGAAACCACTTTGCGATGCAAAGTGTGTAGGTGGCAGACCGGTGTGTGGAATGGGGACGGTCTAACCAGGGAATGACGTGGAGGTGCATCTGACAAGGACGGCTGGATATAATTGCGGCGTTTGGGATTTCGCACGAAAATTGAATTTCAAATTTGGTAATGATTTTATTCCCTTGATTGTTTCGACTTCCCATAACTGTCATCTCACCATTCGATCAGTTAAAAGGAGAAAACCCTCCTCCATTAACCCTTACAGCCTCCACAACCGCCATAGACTCAGCCACTTTCTCCACTTCGCCATATTTGTCATCCACAAATCTGCCATTTAAACACGCAAACCCAGTTCTCACTCCACATACCTTCACCAGCCTTCGCCGTCTTTCTGAAAACCCCAAAGTTCCAACCATCACCTTGGTCAGAATCAAGAAAGCCGTGCACAAAAGAACGAACAAAAGTGTCGCCGCCTCCGGCAGTACTCAAACCAAAGGCCCAGCCGCTACAAAATCTGTACCGGTGGGGGAAAATAGAAAAACGCGCAGCACCACTTCCGAGGAAACTCCTGTGCACAGTTCAGAAAAGACCACATCTACTCAGGGTGTGGAAGAAGAGGCACAGAAGAAGATTCCCCCGCCGGAGAATTAACCCGCTGGAGAAAGAGGCGCTGCGAGTGACCAAGAGCAGGAACAGGTCGAGGAAGAACCAGATGTTCAACCGCCAAGGAAGAAAGAGAAGAAGAAGCCTGTGGTCAAGGACACAACTACCGCAGCAGCAGCGAAGAAGAAGACCGCTGGAAAGAAAACAGCCAGTCCTCCACCAAAGGAGCCTGCTCCAGTCCCCAGTTCTTCCCGCTCCCAACAATCAAAGGAGGGTGGTCTGACCACTTCTGACCACGAAGAGAAGGGACAAGAAGGCGAGCAAGGGGGAGAGCCAGTAGGAGAGGAGGAGACAGAAAAAAGCATTCCCGTGCGGGCCCAGGAAGATGTCACCCCGCAGAGCAAGGAGAAAGGGGTGGGAGCAAAGATGAAGCTTGAAACCTCGAAACCCCCCTTATCGCAGAAGTCCAGACAGAGCAAATAAGGGTTAAGGTTGGTACTATGAGCACGGCAGGGAGGATTACAGCTGAGGAAAAAGGGAAGGAAAAGGAAGGAGAAAAAGAAGGAGAAGCAAAGGAAATCGAAGAGGAAGAAATAGAGAGAGTGGAGATCATCGACAGCTCTAACTCGGGAGAGATTCAAGCGCCTGTGAAGTCTACACCCAGTGTCACCACCACGAAATCAGGAACCAAGAGGAAAGGCTTACTACGACCTGCATCATCTGGAGCAACCATACCACGAGACAGCCAGCGGTATGCTATCCTGCAGAACAGGGAGATCCTCCCTTGGTACTACCTGTTGATAGAAAGCTTGGAAGCATTTGGAATCAAAGAGAAGGTGGAGGGATACTTCAAGGGTATCGGCTGGGGAAAGGTTTTGGAATGGAACTACCCTGCGTTCAAGAAGATGTCGGAGGAATTCATGGGGACAGTGGAGTTCAAACCCCGCGAAAACTACGGTATCAAGACTCCGAGCACCCTGCGCTTTCAACTGCAGGGTAGGATGTTCCCTCTCTCCATCAATGAGTTGAACATTCAACTAGGAGTACTCGAGCCGCGGGAGGTGTATCGGGAGGTGTATGGGGATGGGTTTAAAGAGGCAGAGACGGTGACCTCGGATGAGTGGAAGTCTCAGATTGACCACTACTGGTCAATCATCTCCATCAGGAATCGCTATGTGAAGAACAACAGCAAGTCCAATGAGATCAGAGATCCAGCGCTACAGATTTACCACAGGTGGCTGGCTTACAACATCAACGGGCGTTTGGAGGGGTCCAACGTGGTGACTCAGCAGGAGCTGTTCATTTTATGGTGCATGATGGAGAAGAAACGAGTGAACTTTGGGTTCATAGCAGCACAACAGTTTCAGTTCGGCGTGACCCACCACAACAAATTCCTTTCACTCTGCCCTTTGGCGACGATTCTGGCAAAGAATCTCACCAATTTCTACTTGGAGAAGCCAGATGATCTCGCAGCGGCTGATACAAGATTTCTGGACCAAGGGCGCTTCGTGAGGTGGAGGATTGTTGAGGTGGACGAGCATGGGAATTACTCACTGGTCCATCCAGAGGGCACAGCAGGCAGAGCAGAACCGAGCAAGGCGAATGAGCAGGCGGTTCCGCGCCGCTCAAACAGCGAGATGGTGGTCGTACTGGCAGAACTGAAAGAGCTGCGTGCAGAGGTAGCGATGCTGAAGGCAGAGATGACGGCAATCCATACCAACATGAAGAAGGGCTTTGAAGAGTTGATGGCAAAGGCGGACGGAGAGGAGGAGGATGCCTCCGACCAGAATGAATAAGTTTCCTTTCCCCCATCTGTAGTTTAAGTTTTATTTTTCTTTTTGTTCTTTTCATTTCTGTTTCTTTTACGTTTTGTGTCAGCTGAAGTCTAGTGTAGAATAAATCTGTGAGTCTGTGTGTGCGCATGATATATGGATTAGGGGATGTGTGCATGTTGTTTGGTTTAACTGGTTTGAATGGTATGCTGAGCAACATTACATTCATAGCAGTAGAGGGAATACGGAAGTCCATACCTGCGAGAATTGAGCCTATTTATTTCTATCTTCTGTGTGTTCATGCTGTTTAGTAATCCTAGAACTTGTTAGTGGATTTTAGCTGGTGGTGTAGATTAAAGGATAAGGGCAGTTTATTCATGATTAGAAGCCCCAGAATTATCTAGTTGAACATGATAAACCATTGTTAACCACTTTGAGTCGAAGCACTTTTTCTTTCATAAGCCATTGTAATGATATTTGATTAAGAGTGTGTCTCCCACACTATACAAATAAGAATGGCACATAGGTGCTCTAAGTGGAAAGACACAAGTGAAAGAGGGGTAAAAAAAAAGGGGGGGGGGGGGGGTGGTCAATGTTAAGAAGAAGGCATAAATGAAAAGAATGCAAATTCTAAGTGTGATCAAAGATCAATACATGCCTAAGGAAGAAATAAACCCCAAGGAAAAGAAAAGAGTATGAAGATTAGTGGGAGCACTTATATTGAAAGAGCAGTCCATGTGACTGGAATCATGTTTTAACCCACTGTCTAAAAGTCCTTACCCTGCTCCGTATGCCCCATTACAACCAAATTAAGACCCTTTGATAAACTGCACCAGATTAACTGATAGCCATAAATCCTCAAACAGGCTAATAGGAAAGCTAATGCAGAATGAAATGAGAGTAAACACTAGCCATACACATGAGTGTGTGAGGAAGACTGCTAATGTAATCATGTGATGTATTTGCTCAATGGGGTGTGGAATGTTAATTTGGTGGATACATGCATGCACGTACTGATCCATTTGATTGCGCATTTTCGTGTCTTGAAGTTTTATTTCTTTTTCATTCATCTCTCTTCTTGGTGTCTTTGTGAATCCACCAACATACTTGAGGGCAAGTATGGTTTAAGTGTGTAGGTGTGATGCGTCTTCGACTTTTGGGCCATTTGGCCCTATTTTTCATGTCTTTTTGTGTCATTAGTGTCTGTCCAGGGGAAGGAAACTATTGTTCGAAGGAAGAAAGCTCAGTCCAAGTCAAACAGAGGAAAGGTGGTCAGAATGAGCAGAACTGGAGTAAATTCAGTCGGTATGCAGAGCAGGAGATAAATTCAGTCGGTATGCAGAGCAAGGACTACGCAAAGGAGTATGTAGAGCAGGAGATAAATTGAAGTAAGAGACGAGGTTGAAAGGAGGATTCCATGTGAACCCTGAAGCTAAGTTGATGTTCATCATTCGCATTCGTGGTATTAACGCAATGCACCCAACAACAAAGAAGATCTTGCAACTGCCTTGCTTACGAAGAATCAAATCATGAAACATGCAACCAGTTTGACCACTACAGCAATTGCCAATCAATCATCAGAGCTCAAGAAGGAAAGCCGCGTGGAAGAAGATTCGCACAATATCTGCCAAGCATCTATGGAAGGAAGGATTTGAAGGTCAGTGCCTTACCCTAAATAAACCAATCAATCGGAGATTGCCAATCATCAATCCAGTCAATCACAGATAATCAGAATCTCGCTCAACATGGAAATTGCCAATCATGTCGATTCAGTCTACTCGCTTAGGGTTTTGGTTGCTGCCAGTTCTACTATAAAAGTCCAGCCGGAGCAGCTGGCACAATGTTGGTTAATTTATCATTCTCCAGCTCTTAGTCCGAAGAAAACACTTTTACTTTCAGTTCTATATTTTCTGTTCAAACAATTTATATGCTTTGATTTACATTCTGCTGTGAAGAACAAATCCAAGGCTGTTTGCCTTAGGTACTTTTAATTCAAGCATTTCATATTTCTTTTCATTCATGTGTTCTATTTCGCTTATCATTATGCATTTAATTATGTGTGAGTAATCTACTTGGTGAGATTTGGGTATGGGAAATGATTGACTGATGATATGTGAAACATTCGTGAGGCACTTGTGCCATCGGTTGAGTCCAGTAGTTCTGGAAGGACTGGAGCAGAATTCATGGGCAGACCTGACCTAACAGGTGATCTCCGTTCGGTTGGAGCTGTACCATGTCAAGCAAAGGCAGGGCATGACAGACGGTAACGTTCGGTGTGCCCATGACCGAGTAGCTAAGCAACACCTGACATGGTGTTGTAGATCTGGATGGTGAGGAATGGACAAGGGGATACTGCGTCCTTCTTCAGTCTTGGGCTTCTCTAACAATCACCCATCAACTGTGACGAGGCATCAAGCCATGGTTATCGACCAAAGGACTCATCTCGCGTATTGTAGGCATATCGATGACCGGTTGGACGTGGTACCAGAAATGAATATCCCGCGAGTTACGTCTACTCTGTAGGTGCGGACATGGGAAGGTTGAAAGAGAAGGTTGGTGAGGGTCATACTTGGAGAGATCGGGTATGACTACTATCTAAGGAGGAGTGAAGCACGACCTTGTGACCGGGGTGAAGTGTGACCTTCGGACCAAGACGAGAACAAGGGATTCAACCATCCCAAGTGTGGAGTATGAACTCTTGAAACGCCCCAATGTTTTTGGGCCACGCCTTGAGTTTATATGAAGCATGGACGGATTTTCAGTGTGCCCATGACCGAATCAACATATCAACAACGATCATAACCTACCCCAAATCTTACCCCCCACTTTTAATATTTGATTTCTGTTTAGTTTATTGTGCAGATATACAGATTGAGACCGTGACAACTCGATTTGTACACTGAAGAGTAAAGAGGTTCATCACTCTCCGTGGGATCGACCCTAGCTTACCGGTAAGGCTAACCAGTCCGGTAGTGGGCATACGAGGGTGTACTGTCCGTCTGGGGCATACACAGGTATTTTGATCGTACCATACGACGGGTGCGTGTCAATCTCCTTCCTCAGCTGATTGACCCTCTCAGTGATCAACTCGCAAATTTCATCTGTGGAGGGTGCTGGCTGATCAGCTGGAGCTGGTTGTTCAGCTGGAGGTGGCTGTTCAATAGTGACCATGGCTTGGCGATTGGCCAGGTACTGTTGAAGTTCTTCTTCCTCTTGCTTGGCTGCTGCGCCGGCTGCGTCAAGGTCATCGATGAAATCAACAGACTTAGTTAGCATGTTGTCAAGGAAGGCGACACAATCTTGTTCGGCGGTCTCCCTAGTGTCTCTTCCTTCTGCCTTGCTGATGTCCAGTCGACGAGTCAGCAGTGCAACCTTGTTGTTGTACGCAACTTCAAGGTTGGTGTAGTTGAAATATTCCCTTATACGCGACTCGTCGGCCTTGAGCTGGTTCCAGCTGTGTATGCGGATGGCATCTTCCTTGACATACCAGTGGCTGAATATGATGTTGAATTGATATAGCAGCTCAGTTCCGAGTGTGGCAAATGTGGGCATGTCGCGCGCCTCGGGGAACATCCCGATCAGCTTCTTAAAGCAGTAGGCCAACTTGCCTTCATGTTCCAGCACGACAGCTCGACGATCAGCTTCTTCGTCGATGGGGGAGGGAGAAAGATTTTCATATGGAATCGGTTCAAGGGTTTCCTCAACATTGGCCAAAGAGGTGGTCTCAATGTTGGCATCGAGCGGGGAGCTCAGAATTTCTGACTGAGTGAGGATGTTGGGATCAAGAGGTTCCTCAATATTGGCCGAAGAAGTGGTTACAATGTTGGCATCGAGGGGGGAGCTCGGAATCTCTGGCTGAGTGTCGGTTGTGAGAACCTCTTTGGGCTGTACGACATCAGCTCCTGTCATGGGGGAAGTTGGAACATCTTCGGGTTCCTGGGATGAGGAAGATGCATCCGAGGAGATGTTCGGCTCATCTTCCGGACCGGTCTCCACCCCTTCCATCTCATCTCGATGGGGAGAGCTCTCCTTCCCTGTTCCACTTTCTCGAGGAACAATCTCGAAAGCATCCTTGTCAACTGAGTGACTCGACTCAGATGGTTCCTCCTCAGCTGGTACCTCCTCAGCTAGTTTTCCAACTGACTTCTTCTTGAAGCGAAGCCTCGACTTCTTCTTAGCTGGCTTTTCCTCTTTCTCCTTATCTGACTCATCTCTGAGTCGGTGTGCAGCTGTTCATTTTGAAGAGCGGCCGGCAGCTGGAGGCAGCTCCTCAGCTGTATCCTTTTCCTCGGCTGATTTCACAGCTTCCCTTTTCTCTTAGGGAGTATAAACACTCCGAATCACATCCAGAGCCTTCTTGGCTATTGGGAACAGCATCTGCCTCTTGACTGGAGTCTCCTTACAGTCTTTCCACACCATGTTCTGATCCTTCATGGCGAGAAGGATCAGGGCAGAAATTTTAACTCCGAAGTTAAGAGTTCCCTTAACACTCAACAACTTCTCTCCAGAGTCAGTTGTGGTTTCTGTAATCTTCTGCTTCTCCATTATCAACTGGTGTTCGAAAAACTTGAACCAGTTAATGTTGTGCTTGTGCTTGTGCTCCAAAGCAATCAACTGCTTGAGCTTTGGTCGGCCGATATCCCCAAAGGCTCCGATGTATCCGAAGATAACCTTGGATACAACATCGAACAGAAGTCGATGCTCGGGCTTCAACTTCGTTCGCTGCATGTTGCTCCTCAATTTTTCTAGGGTGATGAGAGCATTCTCAAGAAATTGATCGGCATCTGCATCGGTGATGTTCTCTACGGTGTCCGTGGCGGTCAGATTTGGTGGAATAATGGAGCATAGCAAATCGGAAACTGGTATGGAGGCGGTGACACGGTGGATCGTTCTGGCAGGAACGTCATGCTGTCGACCGGAGATTTCTGAAACGAGGCCATCTCGGCTGTCGATAGGAGATTTCAGGTTCAAGTAGACTTCCCCGACCTGTCGCCTGAGAAGGTGAGTGGGGAAGAGCGTCGCCCACTCAAGAAGACCGTTCTCCCTGAGAAGTTCGATGAGGGAGGATAGCACCGGCGAGTCCAGTGCTTCTTCCGACAGAATCTGCTCAAAATGTATTTTGGATAGCATCATATCAAAAGATTCTTCATATGATGACGGGACTAGAGTTGGTCCAGAGGATGCCATCTTCTTTCCTTGCGAGGAAGCTTTTGGTGCCATTTAATATTGCAGTGAAGTATATATATATATATATATATATATATATATATAGAGAGAGAGAGAGAGAGAGAGAGAAAGAACTTAGCAGAAATAGTGAGACAGAATCAGAGACGATGATGAACACTTACTGCAGATAAACACAAATGTAGAAGGTAAGAAATCACTTCCTGATTTTCCGCGTTTTATAGGTTAGTGGGTCGATTGAAATCAACGGCCAAGGTTGAATGGCGCGAATCTATCAACGGCTGAGATCTCGCGACTGTTGACTAGCTTTAACTTGACGTTGAATTTTGAGTTTCAATACGCGCGAGTGAGAAGGTGAACTGTTTTTATGTCAGCCCAGTCGCACTATAAAGTAAGGCTATTGATGTTCAGCCGTACTTTACATTAAATGCACTATGATGGCTATTTTAATCTAACTGACATACTCAGGAATGTTTGAATTTATTTCAAATATTCTCATTTAAGACACAAACACCTTCAGCCATAAATGATACCTGCCAGCTGATGTCGGAATCAGCTGTGTACCTGCCAGCTAATGTCGGAATCAGCTGTGTTCCAATGTTGCGGCATACCATCAGCTGACTCGAGTTCGTCTGTTCAGCTGACATCTGATGTCTTCGGATGGCGATCCGCATCTGAGATTCCCCCTTCATCTGAGCTTCCCCCTCAGATGGATATCTATCTCTTCACCTCGGCTGATTCCTCATCTGATGGATTGAACAATCTAAGGAGATCGCATAACATCTTGAATCGTTCTTTGGCTAGAGGTTTGGTGAAGATATCGGCTCTCTGAATCTCAGTTGGAATTTTCTCCACAGATACATCCTTCTTCTCAATATGATATCGGATAAAATGATGTCGGATGTCAATGTGCTTCGTCCAAGAATGGTGAACAGGGTTCAAAGAGATATCAATGGCACTTAAGCTATCACAATGGATGGGAACCTGTCCAGTTGCTATTTCATAATCTCTCAGTTGTTGCTTGAGCCACAACACTTGCATGCAACAACTACCGGTAGCCATGTACTCTGACTCGGTTGTATAAGTGGCAACACATGCTTATTTCTTGGAGAACCATGAGACTAACTTGCTTCCCATGAACTGACAGTGTCCAGATGTGGACTTCCTGTCCAACCGATCTCCGGCTAGATCCGCATCTGAGTATCCGGACAGTTGGATATTGTTGTCAGTTGGGTACCACAACTCAACATTAACAGTGTCCTTCAGATACTTAATGATGTTCTTTGCTCCCAACATGTGTGCTTCCCTCGGCTGAACTTGGAACCGAGCACACACTCCAACCGCGTAAGATATATATGACCGACTGGCAGTTAGATATAGCAAAGAACCAATAATCTCTCTATACTTACTGGCATCCACCAGCTTTCCCTCAGATCCGGGTTCAATCTTCCAGTTAGTATTAATCGGGATCCTTGTGGTTTTACTTGACTGCAAACCGAACTTTGCGATGAGCTCCTTTGTATATTTAGACTGACTAATAAAAATCCCTTTTGATGACTGCTTCACTTGTAGCCCAAGAAAATAGTTCATCTCGCCCATCATCGACTTCTCGAATTTCTCCTTCATGAGAGTTGAGAATTTCTCGCACAGCTCCTCCGACTTGGAACCGAATATGATGTCGTCAACATAGATTTGCACAACAAGTATGTCTTCTCCAACTTTTATGGTGAATAGTGTTTTGTCAACTGACCCTCGTTTGATCCCCGAGTTCAGAAGAAAACCACATAGAGTGTCATACCAAGCCCTAGGTGCTTGCTTTAATCCATCGATTGCTTTCTTCAACTTATATACTCTTCCATCTCCAGTCTCAAAACTGGGAGGCTGTTCAACGTAAACATCTTCCTTGATATCACCATTGAGGAAGGCACACTTCACATCCATCTGATAAACCTTGAATTTGTGAAATGCGGCATAGGCTAGAAATATTCTGATGGCTTCCAACCTTGCAACTGGCGTGAAGGAATCCTCGAAATCAATTCCTTCTTGTTGGCAATATCCATGAGCTACCAACCTTGCCTTGTTTCTCATGATGAATCCAATGGCGTCTCTCTTTGATGCGTCTTCGACTTTTGGGCTGTTTGGCCCTATTTTTCATGTCTTTTTGTGTCGATAGAGTCTGTCCAGGGGAAGGAAACTGTTGTTCGAAGGAAGGAAGCTCAGTCCAGGTCAAACAGAGGAAAGGTGGTCAGAATGAGCAGAACTGGAGTGAATCCAGTCGGTTGCAAGAACTACGCAAACGAGTATGCAGGGCAGGAGATGAATTGAAGCGAGAGACGAGGTTGAAAGGAGGAGTCCATGTGAACCCTGAAGCTAAGTTGATGTTCATCATTCGCATTTGAGGTATTAACACAATGTACCCAACAACAAAGAAGATCTTGCAGCTGCTTTGCCTACGAGGAAATCAACCATGAAGCATGCAACCAGTTTGACCACTGCAAAGATTTCCAGTCTGTCGCCAAAGCTCAAGAAGGAAAGCCGCGTGGAGAGGATTCGCCAATATCTGCCAAGCATTCATGAAAGGAAGGATTTAGAGGTCAGCGCCCTACCTTAAATAATCAAATCAATCGGAGTTTGCCAATCATCCATCCAACCAATCGCAGATATTCGAAATCTCGCTCAACATGGAAACTGCCAATCATGCCATTTCAATCCACCCGCCTAGGGTTTTGCCACTACCACTGCACAACGGGGGAGAATTAATCAGTCTATAGTGTTTTTCAAGTCCAGCCAAGGCGGCTGGCACAACGGGGGAGAATTAATCAGTCTACAGTTCCTAGTTCGGAGAAAAACACTTTTATATTTTCTGCTCAAAACAATCTTTACTTGCTTTTATTTACATTCTGCTGTGAAGAACAAATCCAAGGCTGTTGCCTTAGGTACTTTTAATTCGAGTATTTCGTATTTCTTTTATTAATGTGTTCTTTTTCGCTTATCATTATATATTCAATTATGTGTGAGTAGTTTACTTGGTGAGATTTGGGTATGGGAAATGATTGATTGTTGACATGTGAAATATTCGTGAGGCACTTGTGCCATCGGTTGAGTCCAGTAGTTCCGGAAGGACTGGAGCAGAACTCATGGGCAGTTCCAATCTAACGGGTGATCTCCGTTCGGTTGGAGCTGTACCATGTCAAGCAAAGGCAGGGCATGACAAACGGCAGCGTTTGAGGTGCCAGGACCGAGTAGCTAAGCAGCACCTGGCATGGTGCTGTAGATCTGGATGGTGAGGATTGGACAAGGGGATACTGCGTCCTTCTTCAGTCTTGGGCTTCTCTAACAATCACCCATCAACTGTGACGAGGCATCAAGCCATGGTTATCGACCAAAGGACTCATCTCGCGTATCGTAGGCATTGCAATGACCGGTTGGACGTGATCCCGGAAATGAGTATCCCGCGAGTGGTGTCTACTCTGTAGGTGCGGACATGGAAAGTTTGGAAGAGAAGGTTGATGAGGGTCATACTTGGAGAGATCGGGTATGACTATTATCTAAGGAGGAGTGAAGCACGGCCTTATGACCGGGGTGAAGCGTGACCTTCGGACCAAGACGACAACAAGGGATTCAACCATCCCAAGTGTAGAATATGAACTCTTGAAACGCCCCAATGTCTTTGGGCCACGCCTTGAGTTTATACGAAGCATGGACGGATTCTTAGTGTGCCCATGACCGAATTTACATGTCAACAATGATCACGACCTACCCCAAATCTTACCCCCCCTTTATATATTTGATTTCCGTCTATTTTATTGTGCAGATACACAGATTGAGATAGTGAAAACTCGATTTGTATACTGAAGAGTAAGGTGGTTCATCACTCTCCGTGTGATCGACCCTAGGTTGCCGCTAAGACTAACCAGTCCGGTAGTAGGCATAGGAGTGTGTACTGTCCGTCTGGGGCATGCACAGGTATTTTGATCGTACCATACGACGGGTGCGTGTCAAAATTGGCGCCGTTGCCGGAGAGTGACGCGCAACAATTTTACTCTTCTCATTCCATCTTCCACTATTAGTGTATGCGTGGAACTCGTCGACTACAGAGAGCATTAACTTTTGATCCAGATATTGAACGAACTGAACGACGACTACGCGCACTTACACGAATAGCGAGACGCGACGCTATGGTCGACCAACCACAACAATTGCAGACCCTCAAGCAGTTGGCTTACCCAACTAATCTGAATCTCAGGCCGAACGGGATCACCTTACCGACGAACCCCTTCGCACCTGAACGGGTTGACTTGAAACCTGCATTAATACAGGTCTTACCGAAATTTAATGGATATCAAGGAGACGACCTGCATACCCATCTCCAGGATTTTGAAATGACAGTGATGCATCAGTCCAATGAGAATCAGCAAGAATATGTGAAACTGGTTCTTTTTCCATTCTCATTAGTGGACAGCGCAAGGAGATGGCTGTACAATCTGCCCCAAGGAAGCGTTACCACTTGGGCAGAAATGCAGCAGAGTTTCTTGGAAGAATTTTTTCCAGCCACAAGAGTTGAAAGGATGCGATGGGACATCCGAAACATTAAGCAGGATGGGCTGGAGACTTTTTATGAGTATTGGACTCGCTTCAAAAAGTTGTTAAGCAACTGTCCTCACCACCAGATCACTCCAAAAGATCAAGTGGAAAGCTTCGTAAAGGGCATGCGGAGGAATGATCGAGGACTGGTATTGGCTGCATGCAATGGATCGTTGCTAAGCAAAACACCTCAAGAGATTTTCAAACTCTTGGGAACAATGGCAGAAGAATCCAAAGATGCTGGACATGACAGAAGCAGAGAGATACCAGAGAGAGGAGAGGAAAAAGATAAGCTGACAAATCTGGAAAAGGAGATGAAGGAAATAAAGACATTACTGAGTGGTCTGACCATGCAGAAGAAGGTCAAACAATGTGGCCTATGCGATGCAGTGGGGCATCAATCTGAAAATTGCCCCAACTTTGGTGAAGATATAATGGACGTAAATGCCATGGGGGGAAATGAAGGATTTCAGAGGAAACATGACCCGTTTTCAAATACGTACAACAGAGGGTGGAGGGATCATCCTAACTTTAAATCGAAATAGGATGGTCAACCACAACAGAACGGTACAGATCTACCGGGATCATCTCAATCATTTGCCCAGCACCATCAATCACAAGGAGCAGGCACAAGCAATAATCACAGAGGTGGATGAGGAGCAAGATGAAAAAATTTTGGCAGAGGCAGAAGTTAACCGGAAAAGAGAGGAGGGGACCAGCAACAAAGTTTCAGGAGAAATAGGTGATGATGAGCAAACCGAACCCCCTTATCCTGGTAGACTTCGACAGAAAGCCAAGGAGAAAGAAGCCAATGATATGATGAAAATCTTTCGGAAGTTGGAACTTAGCCTACCCCTACTGGACACAATTAAGCAAATCCCAAAGTATGCCAAGTTCCTTAAAGATCTTTGCTCGAGGAAGGTGAAGATTGATGAGGATGTTCGATATGTCATGGGAGAGAGTGTGTCAGCCATCATACAACAGAAACTGCCACCTAAGAAGAAAGACCCGGGGATGTTCACTATCCCTTGCAACATCGCAGGAAGGAACATGGACAAAGCCATGATGGACTTGGGGGCATCTATAAATGTTATGCCCCTGGCAGTTTTCAACAGGCTCAACTTGGGGGAACTACGGAACACCCGAGTTGTCATACAACTAGCAGACAGGTCAAACGCGTACCCAGAGGGCGTGATCGAAGATGTGCTTATCAAAGTAGGGGAGCTGATTTTTCCTGCTGACTTCTACGTGTTGGATACCGGTTTGGAAGCAAAGGAGAACTCCATCCTGTTAGGCAGACCGTTCATGATGACTGCAGGAACTAAATTGGACATGAAGACTGGAATTCTATCGTGTGAATTTGATGGTGTAGTAGAAGAATTCAGCATTTACGAAGCTATGAGATGGAAACCTGATCTGGAATCTGTAGAGATGATTGACATATTCGAACCATTGGTACAAGAGCAGAACCTGTCATTCAGCTCAAGTGACATGACAGAAAGGGTTATACAAGCCGGTCTTACTGATCGAGATGCCGTACAAATGGAGGATCTCGAGATGAAGGAGACCATCATGGAGTTGTATTCTTTAAAAGAAAGCACTCTAGAAGCAGCAGTGGAAGTTGACAGGAAGATTAAAGATATTATCTTGGAAGTGTACTCCATCGGAGGATCGGGGCAGGGCAAACCGGAGTTGTTCTCTCAGTATGGAGAACACGAGAAGCTAATGCCCTCGATTGTGAAGGCCCCAGTTTTGGAATTAAAAAAGTTGCCGAAGCACTTGCAATATGCCTACTTGGGACCGGAAGAAACTCTTCCAGTGATTATCAGTTCTGATCTAACCCTGGTGCAGGAAGAAAGACTGGTCAGAGTATTGAGAGAGAACAAGGAAGCCATCGGTTGGACCCTGGCAGATATAAAGGGAATCAGTCCAACAGAGTGTATGCATCATATATACTTGGAGGAAGGAGCACGACCAGTACGGGATTCACAGAGGAAAATGAATCCTGTTATGAAGGAGGTGGTACTTAAGGAGATCCTAAAGCTTTTGGAGGTGGGTATAATCTACCCTATATCCGACAGTCAATGGGTCAGCCCGGTTCACGTCGCACCGAAGAAATCTGGAGTACAGGTTGTGGAGAATGACAAAGGCGAGCTTGTTCCAACAAGGCTACAAACTGGGTGGCGAGTCTGTATAGACTACCGAAAGTTGAACATGGTCACACGGAAGGACCATTTTCCATTGCCCTTTATCGACCAAATGCTGGAACGACTAGCTGGTAATGCCTATTACTGTTTCCTGGATGGATATTCAGGATATAGGCAAATATTCGTAGCTCAAGAAGACCAAGAAAAGACCACGTTCACTTGTGTGTACGGGACGTTCGTATACCGAAGAATGCCATTTGGTCTTTGCAATGCACCTGGAACTTTCCAACGGTGCATGATGAGCATATTTTCAGATTTATTGGAAAACTGCATAGAGGTGTTCATGGATGATTTCACGGTATATGGTGATTCGTTCGACACATGTCTTAATCATTTGGAGCTAGTGTTGAAAAGATGCGTGGAGAAAAGCCTAGTACTCAATTATGAGAAATGTCATTTTATGGTGAGAGAAGGCATCGTACTGGGCCATGTCATATCAGAGAGGGGTATTGAAGTGGACAAGGCAAAGATCGATTCCATCACCAAGTTGCCATATCCAACCACGGTCAAGCACATACGGGCATTCCTTGGTCACGCAGGATTTTACCGCAGATTCATTATGGATTTTGCAAAGGTTGCTCAACCTATGACCCGTTTGCTGCAATAAGATGTACAGTTCGACTTTGATGATGACTATAAGGAGGCATTTCTGAATTTACGGGATAAATTAGTATCAGCCCCTATCATTCAACCGCTAGATTGGGAGATACCATTCGAAATCATGTGTGATGCCAGCAACTACGCGGTTGGAGCAGTACTGGGACAGAAGAGAGGTAAGGAAAGCCATGTTATATATTACGCCTCCAAGACTTTGAATCCAGCTCAGTGTAGCTACACCACGACTGAGAAGGAATTGTTAGCAGTGGTTTTTGCAATCGAGAAGTTCAGATCATACCTTCTGGGCACAAAAGCGATCGTTTACACTGATCATGCCGCTTTGAAATACCTCATGGCGAAGAAAGAATCAAAACCACGACTTATCCGGTGGATATTGCTGCTCCAAGAGTTCGACTTGGAAATAAGAGATAAGAAGGGAACAGCCAATCTAGTAGCTGATCATCTAAGCAGGCTACAAATAGGAAAAGATGATGGCGAACCGATTGCGCGATCATATGGAGATGGAAACTCTGTATGCTCTAACCGAGAAGGAGCCCTGGTTTGCACACATAGCAAATTATCTTTTCACCAAGGAAGTACCACCAGGGAAGACCAAGTTCGAGAGACAGAAATTGGTAACACAGGCTCGCTCTTATTTTTGGGAAACACCGCATTTATGGAAGATTGGTACAGATCAAATCATAAGGAGGTGCGTTCCAGAGTTTGAACAAGAACAGATATTAGAAATGTGCCATAGCACAGCATGTAGTGGCCATTTCGGTGGGAGGAGAACAGCGCAAAGAATACTGGAAAGTGGATTCTATTAGCCTACCATTTTCGCTGATTCCAAGAAATGGGTACAGGGCTGCCCAAAGTGTCAGATGGTAGGGGGTATTACCGCAAGAGATGAGATGCCTCAGATGCCTATTATGCCTGTGGAAATCTTTGATGTATGGGGAATCGATTTTATGGGGCCACTCCCTAAGTCAGAGAATTATGAATACATTTTGGTGGCAGTCGACTACGTATCCAAATGGGTCGAGGAAAAGGCTACAACCAGTAATGATGCTCATACGGTGGCTGAATTTTTGAGAGAACAGGTGTTTAGTAGATTCGGAGTTCCAAAAATCCTCATCAGCGACCAATGATTCCATTTCTGCAATGCCACCATTAGAGCACTAACCAAAAGAATGGGGGTGAAACATAAAGTCACGACTGCATACCACCCTCAGGCCAATGGGCAGGCTGAAATTTCTAACAGGGAGATCAAAATCATATTGGAGAAGGTAGTTCATCCCAATCGTAAGGATTGGAGCAATTACTTGGGAGATGCGTTATGGGCATACCGCACTGCCTACAAAACTCCAATTGGCATGTCACCATTCAAGCTTGTGTTAGGAAAAAGATGCCATTTACCAGTAGAAGTGGAACACAAGGCTTACTGGGCGATCAAGAGAATCAATTTCAGTATGACTAAGGCTGGAGAAGAAAGGAAGTTGCAGATGAATGAATTGGAGGAATTTAGGTTGGAGTCATATGACAATGCAGTTTTGTACAAGGAAAGAACAAGGAGAATCCACGATGCCAAGCTTAGAAAGAAGGAATTCTGGTCTGGCCAAAAGGTGTTGCTATTCAACTCTCGATTTAAGTTGATGAGTGGGAAGCTTAAATCAAAATGGGGGGGGGGGGGGGGCATACATCCTGAAGGAGTTATTCCCTAATGGAAGTGTCGAAGTTTATGATTTGAATGGAAAGGATACTTTTGTGGTGAACGGTCATCGTTTGAAACCGTACTTCGATTATTCAGAGTTGAAGAAGACCAAGGAGAAATGCTCTTTACTGGATCCTATTTATCAATAAGAGCAGAAGCTGGAAGTCGAGCTCAAGACATTAAACAAGAGCGCTGACTGGGAGGCAACCCAGGAGTGGTCGTTGGTCAGACCACAATCGATTTTCCTTTAATTAGTTAATAATTAGTTGTTTTGAGTAAGTGCATATTTGACTAAGTCAGAACTGGAGAATGTGGGCCAAGTTGTTTTTAAAAGTCTATCTTGGAGTTCAAACCCACTTTGCAATGCAAAGTGTGTAGGTAGAGGCCCGGGGTAGATTGCGAACCCACTTTGCGATGCAAAGTGTGTAGGTGGCAGACCGGTGTGTGGAACGGAGACGGTCTAACCAAGGAGTGACGTGGAGGCGCATCTGACAAGGACGGCTGGTATAATTGCGGCGCTTGGGATTTCGCACGAAATTTGAATTTCAAAATTTGGTAATGATTTTATTCCCTTGATTGTTTCGACTTCCCATAACTGTCACTTCGCCTCTACATCAGTCAGAAGAAAACCCTCTGCCATTTACCCTCACGACCTTCACAACCGCCTCAAACTCAGCCACTTCCTCCACTCCGCCATAACCGTCGCCCACAATCTGCCATTTAAGCACAGAAACCCAGTTCTCATCCCACATACTTCACCAACCTCGCCGTTTTTCTGAAAACCCTAAAATTCCAACCGTCACCATGGTTAGAATCAAGAAAGCCACTCACAAAAGAATCGACAAAAGAGTCGCCGGCCCCGGTACTCAACCCAAGAGCCCAACCGCTAAAAAATCTGTACCGGTGGGGGAGAAGAGGAAAACTCGCAGCACCACATCGGAGAAAACTCTGGTGCACAGTTCAGAAAAGACCACACCTACTCGGGGGGTGGACGAAGAAGAACAGGAAAGGATCCCCTCACCGGAGAAGCAAGCCACCGGCGAAGGAGGCGTTGCGGGTGACCACGAGCAAGTGCAGGTCGAGGAAGAACCAGATGTCCAACCACCCGGGAAGAAAGAGAAGAAGCCTGCGGTCAAGGGCACCACTACCGCAGCAGCAGCGAAGAAGAAAACGATCGGAAAGAAAGCAGCTAGCCCTCCACCAAAGGCGCCTACTCCAGTTCCCAGTTCTTCCCATTCTCAATCTCAATCGAAGGAGGGTGGCCTGACCGCTTCTGACCACGAGGAGAAGGAACGAGAGGAGGAAGCAGAG
Source organism: Schizonepeta tenuifolia (assembly GCA_029490685.1). Taxonomy (NCBI): domain Eukaryota; kingdom Viridiplantae; phylum Streptophyta; class Magnoliopsida; order Lamiales; family Lamiaceae; genus Schizonepeta; species Schizonepeta tenuifolia. The sequence goes on from CM055959.1 coordinate 32,366,715, forward strand.
AAGAGCATTCCAGTGTGGGCTCAGAAGGATGTCACCCCACAGAGTAAGGAGAAAGGGGTGGGAACAAAGAGGAAGCTTGAAACCTCTAAACCGCCCCTATCGCAGAAGTCCAAACAGAACAAATTAGGGAGCAAGGTGGGAACTACGAGCACAGTGAGGAGGGTTATAGCTGAGGAAAAAGGGAAGAAGAAGGAAGGAGAAGCGAAGGAGATCGAAGAGGAAGAAATAGAGAGAGTGGAGATCATCGACAGCTCTAACTCGGGGGAGATTCAAGCACCTGTAAAGTCTACACCCAGTGTCACCGCCACGAAATCAGGAGCCAAGAGGAAAGGCGTGCTACGACCCGCAACATCTGGAGCAACCATACCACTAGACAGCCAGCGGTATGCCATCTTGCAAAACAGGGAGATCCTCCCTTGGTACTACCTGTTGACAGAAACCTTGGAAGCCTTTGGTATCAAAGAGAGGGTGGAGGGATACTTCAAGGGTATCGGCTGGGGGAAGGTGTTGGAATGGAATTACCCTGCATTCAAGAAGCTATCGGAAGAATTCATGGGGACGGTGGAATTCAAACCCCGCGGCAAATACGGCATCGAGACTCCGGGCACCCTGCGCTTTCATCTGAGGGGCAGGATGTTCCCTCTCTCCATCAACGAGTTGAACATCCAACTCGGAGTACTCGAGCCGCGGGAGGTGTATGAGGAAGAGTATAAGGAGGCAGAGACGGTGGCCTCGGATGAATGGAAGTCTCAGATTGACCACTACTGGTCAATCATCTCCATCAGGGATCGCTATGTGAAGAACAGCAGCAAGTCCAATGAGATCAGAGATCCAGTGCTACAGATTTGCCACAGGTGGTTGGCTTACAACATCTACGGGCGGTTGGAGGGGTCTAACGTGGTGACTCAGCAGAAGCTGTTCATTTTATGGTGCATGATGGAGAAGAGGCGGGTAAACTTTGGGTTCGTGGCAGCACAGCAGTTTCAGTTTGGAGTGACCCACCACAACAAGTTCCTCTCACTCTGCCCTTTGGCGACAATTCTTGCAAAGAATCTCACCAATTTCGACTTGGAGAAGCCAGATGATCTCGCAGCTGCTGAGACAGGGTTTCTGGACCAAGGGCGCTTCGTGAGGTGGAGAATTGTTGAGGTGGACGAGCATGGAAATTACTCACTGGTTCATCCAGAAGGAACAGCAGGCAGAGCAGAACCGAGCAAGGCGAATGAGCATGCGGTTCCGCGCCGCTCGAACAGCGAGATGGTGGCTATACTGGCAGAGTTGAAGGAGCTACGTGCAGAAGTAGCGATGTTGAAAGCGGAGATGACGGCAATCCACACCAACATGAAGAAGAGCTTTGAGAAGTTGATGGCGAAAGCAGCTGGAGAGGAGGAAGATGCCTCCGACCAGGACGAATAAGTTTCCTTTCCCCTATCTTTAGTTTAGGTTTTATTTATTTTATTTTTTTTTGTTCTTTTAGTTCCTGTTTTTTTTTCTTTTATGTGTTGTGTCAGTAGGAGTCTAGTGTACATTGAGTCTTGAGTCTGTGTGTGTGCATGATATATGGATCAAGGAATGTGTGCATGTTATTTGGTTTGACTGGTTTGAATGGTATGCTGAGCATGCATTACATGTATAGCAGTAGAAGAAATGCAGAAATCCACACCTGTGAGAATTGAGCCTAATTGCTTCTATCTTTTGTGTGTTCATGCTGTTTAGTAATCCTAGAACTTGTTAGTGGACTTTAGCTGGTGGTGTGAATTAAAGGATAAGGGCAGTTTATTTGTGATTAGAAGCCCCAGAGTTTTTCATGCTAAACACTATGATCCATTGCTAACCACTTTGAGCCAAAATGATTCTTTTGTTCATGAGCCCTTGTAATGACATTTGATTAAGAGTGTGTCTCCCACATCATACAAAATAAGAAGGGTACATAGCTGCTCTAAGAATCAAAAGTGGAAGAAGGGCGATAATAAAAAAAAAGGGTAGTCAATGTTTAAGAAAAGGGGCATAAATGAAAAGAATGAAAACTCTAAGTACGATCAAAGATCTATACATGCCTCAGGAAAATATATACCCCAAAGAAAGAAAGGAGTATTGGGATTAGTGGGAGCACCTATGTTGAAAGAGTAGTCCATGTGGCTGGAATCAAGTCTTAACCCACTATCCAGAAAATTCTCACCCTGCTCCGTATGCCCCATTACAGCCAAATAAAGACCTTTTGATAATTTACACCCGATTAACTAATAGCCATAAATCCTCGAACAAGCTAATAGGAAAGCTAATGCAGCATGAAATGAGAGTAAACACTAGCCAAACACTTGAGTGGGTGTGAGGGAAACTGCTAGTACGATCATGTGGTGTAATTGCTCAATGGGATGTGGAATGTAACAGGTGGATACATGCATGCACGAACTGATTCATTTGACTGTGCATTTTCGTGTCTTGTAGTTTCTTTCTTTTCTTTTTTTTCATTCATTCTTTTTCTTGGTGTCTTTGTGAATCCACCAATATACTTGAGGGCAAGTATGGTTTAAGTGTGTAGGTGTGATGCGTCTTCGACTTTTGGGCCGTTTGGCCCTATTTTTCATGTCTTTTTGTGTCGATAGAGTCTGTCCAGGGGAAGGAAACTGTTGTTCGAAGGAAGGAAGCTCAGTCCAGGTCAAACAGAGGAAAGGTGGTCAGAACGAGCAGTACTGGAGTGAATCCAGTCGGTTGCAAGAACTACGCAAAGGAGTATGTAGGGCACGAGATGAATTGAAGCGAGAGACGAGGTTGAAAAGAGGAGTCCATGTGAACCCTGAAGCTAAGTTGCTGTTCATCATTTGCATTCGAGGTATTAACGCAATGCACCCAACAACAAAGAAGATCTTGCAGCTGCTTTGCCTACGAGGAAATCAACCATGAAGCATGCAACCAGTTTGACCACTGCAAAGATTTCCAGTCTATCGCCAAAGCTCAAGAAGGAAAGCCGCGTGGAGAGGATTCGCCAATATCTGCCAAGCATTCATGAAAGGAAGGATTTGGAGGTCAGCGTCCTACCTTAAATAATCAAATCAATCGGAGATCGCCAATCATTCATCCAACCAATCGCAGATATTCAAAATCTCGCTCAACATGGAAACTGCCAATCATGCCATTTCAATCCACCCGCCTAGGGTTTTGCCACTACCACTGCATGCTATAAAAGTCCAGCCAAGGCAGTTGGCACAACGGGGGAGAATTAATCAGTCTGCAGTTCCTAGTTCGGAGAAAAACACTTTTATATTTTCTGCTCAAAACAATCTTTACTTGCTTTTATTTACATTCCGCTGTGAAGAACAAATCCAAGGCTGTTGCCTTAGGTACTTTTAATTCGAGTATTTCGTATTTCTTTTATTAATGTGTTCTTTTTCGCTTATCATTATATATTCAATTATGTGTGAGTAGTTTACTTGGTGAGATTTGGGTATGGGAAATGATTGATTGTTGACATGTGAAATATTCGTGAGGCACTTGTAGCATCGGTTGAGTCCAGTAGTTCCGGAAGGACTGGAGCAGAACTCATGGGCAGTTCCAATCTAATGGGTGATCTCCGTTCGGTTGGAGTTGTACCATGTCAAGCAAAGGCAGGGCATGACAAACGACAGCGTTTGAGGTGCCAGGACCGAGTAGCTAAGCAGCACCTGGCATGGTGCTGTAGATCTGGATGGTGAGGATTGGACAAGGGGATACTGCGTCCTTCTTCAGTCTTGGGCTTCTCTAACAATCACCCATCAACTGTGACGAGGCATCAAGCCATGGTTATCGACCAAAGGACTCATCTCGCGTATCGTAGGCATTGCAATGACCGGTTGGACGTGATCCCAGAAATGAGTATCCCGCGAGTGGTGTTTACTCTGTAGGTGCGGACATGGGAAGTTTGGAAGAGAAGGTTGATGAGGGTCATACTTGGAGAGATCGGGTATGACTATTATCTAAGGAGGAGTGAAGCACGGCCTTGTGACCGGGGTGAAGCGTGACCTTCGGACCAAGACGACAACAAGGGATTCAACCATCCCAAGTGTAGAATATGAACTCTTGAAACGCCCCAATGTCTTTGGGTGACGCCTTGAGTTTATACGAAGCATGGACAGATTCTTAGTGTGCCCATGGCCGAATTTACATGTCAACAATGATCACGACCTACCCCAAATCTTACCCCCCTTTTTATATTTGATTTCCATCTATTTTATTGTGCAGATACACAGATTGAGATAGTGACAACTCGATTTGTATACTGAAGAGTAAGGTGGTTCATCACTCTCCGTGGGATCGACCCTAGCTTGCCGCTAAGACTAACCAGTCCGGTAGTGGGCATAGGAGTGTGTACTGTTGGGGCATGCACAGGTATTTTGATCGTACCATACGACGGGTGCTTGTCACTCTTGTTCTTGAAAATCCACTTTAATCCAATAACCTTAACACCATTTGGTTTTTCTACCAACTCCCATACACAGTTGCGTAGAAATTCATTCAGCTCTTCTTGCATGGCTATTGTCCAATGAACATAGTTGAGAGTTTCCATAACATTCTTCGGTTCGGGCACATCAGCTACGAAACATGAAATCATGGCAACATCTCCTGCTTGTTCGAACTCCTCAAGAACTGCCAATTCCTCAGCGTATTGGGCGAAAGTGCTGGAATCTTTCTCAGCTGAGTCTGGATTTGCAACACTGCTCCTAGTACGCACACCTCTGGCTGGATCTCCGATGATGTTGTCCTTGGAATGATCTTCATACCATCTCTTGTTGCGTCTTCCTTCTTCTTCCAACAGTGGTTGTTCTGTGATTTCAACTGATGGGATAACCTGAGCTATGGGAGATGCTGGGATCTTCAAAATTGGTGAATTATCTGCTGTTGAGTTTGGATCCTCAACATAGATAATATCTTGAACCGAGCTAGGTTGGGCTTCGGATGCTGATGTAGTTGGAGTAACATCAGCTGAAGTTCCCCCTTGAGATGAGCTGGGGTCCTCACATTCATCTTTAGAGGAACAAGGATCATCATCCTCGGTTGCACATACCAATGGTTCAGCTAGATTCTTTTGCCTTAGAACCTGCGATCTGGTAAGAACTGGTGGAACATGTGGATCTACTTGTTGTCCTTTAGCCTGTTCCCTGCACTCAAAAGTAGATTCATCAAAACTAACATGGGGTGTTATCTCCACAACACGAGAACTGTTGTTGAAAACTCTATAAGCCTTGATCCGAGCGGCATATCCGAGAAATATGCCCTTCGAAGCCTTGGCGTCAAACGTTTTCAACTGAGTCTTCCTATTGTTGTGAATATAACACTTAGAACCAAAAACACGAAAATATGAAATATCAGGCTTCCTGCGTCTCCATAGCTCATATGGAGTCTTTCCCAACCGCTTGGTCAGAAGAGACCGGTTCTGGGTATAGCAAGCTATGTTGATTGCCTCAGCCCAAAATCTTTTTGGCAGAGCTGAGCTTGTCAACATGGATGTAGCGGCATCCTTCAGCATTCGGTTCCTTCGCTCGGCTACTCCATTCTGTTGAGGACTACGAGCAGCCGATGTTTGATGAGTGATTCTATGCTTCTCGCAGTATTTAATGATGGTTTCATTTAGGAACTCGGTTCCACGGTCTGATCGGATGGCAATGATTTTCATCTCTTGTTGGTTAGATATCCGATCCATCAGCTTGGGTAGCTCATCTCGGGTTTCACTCTTGTGACGCATGAAAATGGACCACGTGTACCTAGAGAAATCATCAGTAACAACAAGTGTATATTCATTACCATTCATGCTCTTGGGAGTAACAGGCCCGAAGAGATCCATATGGATCAGCTGCAATACTCGATCGGTTGAGGGAATCGTTTTCAACCGAAAGGAGAATCTAGCGAGCTTTCCCAGCTGACATGCACTACAGATGTGTGTTGTTAAAAACACACGGTTAGGAATACCCTTTGCATGTTCCTGTCTCACAAGTCGGTTCATTGTCTTGAAATTCAGATGGTTGAGCCTTTTGTGCCACAGCCAGCTCACATTTGAACTGCTCTTCGATAACAGACAGGTTTCAGGAGGACTACTGTTCCAATCTGCATAGTAGACATTCCCGGTTGGGGATCGATTTCCCAACAATATGACTTGCTTTGATCTGACATTTTTGACCCTAGAGCCCTGTGCATCAAACTTGACAGAGAAACCATTATCACAAAATTGGCTGATGGAGAGCAAGTTATGCTTCAATCCATCAACATATGAAACATTGAGAATAGACACGAGATTGGTTTCAAGGGTACCGTAGCCTTTGGTGTGACCTTTTGAGTTGTCACCAAAGGTAACTGATGGTCCTTCCTTCTCTACGAAACTTCCAAGCAAATCCCTCAGATTTGTCATGTGTTTCGAGCATCCACTGTCCATCACCCACATGGTATGTGATGTTTTATTCTTCCTTAGTTGTTCCTCCTGCTCCTGCACAGAGAAACACGCTTAGGTCCCCAATTTTAGTTGGGTCCTAGAGGGTTAGAACCAGTTCCCCCTTGAACTGTGGGTCGTTTTTCCCTGTAGATTAGAAAGATTTGTCATTCCAAATTATCTTTCCTTCTCCATCAACTATAACAACACCTCAGTCATCCTTAGGCTTGTTGTTTTTATTGACGTTCTGGTTCTTGGGAGGAGATTGATTTCTCCTATTGTGAGCTTTAGGAGGAGAGGCGTTCCCCCTGTTTTGTTGACGTTTCTGACCCTTTTGGTTTTGCCTATAAGGTCAGACGCCATTTTGGAATCTTTGTGGCTGAGTTTGATTCCATAGTCCTGGCTGTTGATGACAACTGTTCATGCCCTGTTGTTGATTCATGTTCTGGCATTAATATCTCCAGCTGTCGGAACTGTTCCATATTGGTTGACTCTGATTGAACCTATGGTTGTTCTGATGATGGAACCGATGTTGATTCTGATGGTTGAATCCCTGTTGGTTCTGTTGATTCCATCCCTTCTAAGGTCGGTTCTGAGGTCGGTTCAGAGGTCGGTTCTGAGGTTGATTCTGAGGTCAGTTCTGAGGTCGGTTCTGATTGTATCTCCAACGTCTCTGATTCCTCTTCTGAGTCCTGGAACATTCCCCCTCGGTTGTTATCCCAACCGATGGATTCTTCAGTTCTCCCATCATAGCTTCTTTTCCTTTCTCAGTTGCAGTTCCCTTAGCTAGTTGTGCTGTAGGCTCTTGCTATGACGTGGAAGTTGGATTATGTTGGGGAGTTACAGATTCAACCGTGACATCCACAGCCTTGATAAAGGTTGCGGGTGGAATTCCAGTATCCTTGACCATGTAGTAGCCGAGTCCAGACACGTCATCCATTTGTCTTTGGTAACTGATGAGATTCTCGATGATTTTGGATGATTGATATAGCTTTATCAGGTTGTCCTTCTCAGTTTGTAGATCCTTGAGAAGAACAGCTATATGCTCGGTCTGAGCGTCTGACTTCTTCATCAGCTGGTCGATCTGTGCCTCTTGCTTGTTCAACTATTCATGTTGTTCCTTGATCTGCTCCTTCAACTCCTCATTGGTTGGAGCCTTAGTTTGGTTGGCCACATTCAGTTGACTTTTGAGATCATCAATCTCTTCGGTTTGACTTTTAATCAGATCGTCCTTTTCGGTTAAGGATTCTTCAAGTCTGGCAAACTGTTCTTGAAGATTCTTAAACTCAACTGATTGCTGATGCAATTCCTCACTGAGTTATAGGAAGTCACCCCAAGAGGGTTCCAACTCTTCATCCACTGTTTCCTGTATGTTAGTAGCATTGGAAGAATTTAAATTAACTGGACTAGAATGTACCTCAGCATCGTCCTGGTCGGTTCCAAATGCCATGAGACATTGATCCTGTCCGATAGCGTTGTTGGTGGAGGTCAGCTCGTCCTCATCTTCGGTGTCGGTGAAGATGTCCATGTCATCAGCTGCTTCTTCTGCAACCATGGCCTTGTTCTTTGCATTTTGTTTGGCCCTCAACGCATCTCTATCTTTCTTCGAAAGATCTGGACAATCAGCTTTGAAGTGTCCCTCTTTGCCGCATTCAAAGCAACTGTTGGTCACAGGCTTTGAGTTATCTCGAGTTCGGTTGGATTTATAGAACCGCTTATATTTTCCGAACCGAGTATCCATGTCAGCTAGCTTCTTTGACAAGGCGGCTATACTCTGTTGCAGCTCTTCTCTGCTCAGCTCCTTCGAAGCTGTGTCCGCAGATCTTGTTGCCCTTGATGTTCGTGGCTTGGAATAGTCAGCTCGAAGTGATACTGTCTTTGTTGCTGAACCAACATCCTCATGTCGACTCGTCTGCACCGAGGACTGAGTTGATCTTCGTCGGTTCACCTTGTACTCGTTTCCTTTCAGAATTGAGAACAATCTGTCAGTTTCCATCTCTCCAAGATCAGCTCGGCTTTCATGAATGTTGGTGAAGGTGTCCCACTCAGCTGGTAAGGCTTGTAATACATTGAGATTGATCACTCTCAATGTATATTTTCCTCGTCGGATAGACTGAATCCTTCGGATGATATCCATGAACCGAAGCTCCAACTGATCAATGGTTTCATCGACTTTTAGATTGAAGTTGTCAAAATCTTGACAAGCATGAGAGAACTTCTCCTTGGTTTCATCACTCCCTTCACTAAGAGATGCCAAAATGTCCCACATCTCCTTAGCTGTGTTGCACTCTTCTATCCATGGAAGATAGTCTTGTCCAACTGTGGACATGATAGTGCTCTGAGCCCAGATATCCAGCTAACTCACTTTTGCTTCCTCAGGAGTGAAGTCTTCTGGCTTTTTCTCAACCATCACCTCAATTGCATCCTCATCATTGGGATTTGTAGGAGTACGAATGACTTTTTCTATGATGGTGATTGGTCCGGATGTAATCACTTGTTGCATTCGATGATACTTGGACAGTAGAATCTTCTTCATCCGAGTTTTCCAGGATGTATAATTCACAACCGAGAACATGACAACAATCTTGTCTTTAACATCCATCTTCACACAACAAACAGAAAACAGATGCAAGCAGATATGCACTAGCGTGAAAAAGATCTATTCAGTTGACCACTGAAGAAAACACCTCGATTCACACCTTGTGAAACAGAGTTAGCAGTCTTTTGAACCACTGCTCTGAAAACACCAGATAGGAATTTTAAAAACAACCCCCTGAAAATTATCACAACCGAGTAAGAGGACTCAGCTGGAATCACAACTGAGTAGGAAAACTCAGCTGGAAGAGTGGTGATGTGCGGAATGTGGTGGAAATAGCAAAACTCGTATAAAATAACTCACGCTCAGATGCAAGGTCGGTCGATAACCAAATCAGTTGAAAATGTAAAGATGCAGTTATGAGTGCTGGTTAGTTGGTCAGTTGGATATGCAATAAGTAACTGAACAGAAAATACAAATACACAAAGGATTTATGTGGTTCGGAGAGAACTCCTACGTCCACGGGGAGTTGTGAGTCCACACAACTCAGTCCAAGTTCTTTAGGACAGCTACCACAAAGCTTACGCGGGCTTTGCAACCGTTCAGATAAGTTTGCGGGTACTTATCAACCTTACAGATAAGTTTACAGGTACTTATCAACCTTTCTACTCAATTTCGGGAAGAGCAGGATCCTAACAACCTTTTTAGGGGATGTGTATAAGGGTGGGTTTTCCAACTACTAGCTCGAACAAAGAAGTGAGCTAGGATCTAAGCTTGAACAAATGAAGACTCAAACTAAGATCGAAAACACTAAGACAGATTCTAACACTCTATGAACTAGTGATGTTCTTAGAGATTAATTGCAATTTAGATTGTGCAGTATATCGTCGTACTTTCGCTCGTGTATCTCTTATCTGTCTTCTGTCTTGATGAATGAATGAAGGCCTCTATTTATAGGCGGAGAGAATCAACTAGCCGTTGGAGGAGCCGTTGATCTCTGTTCTGTGAAAGCGATGGCTTGTCTCTCATCTCTGCAGATTTTTCCGATTTGGCAACTGTGAACTTCTGCTTTCCATCTGAGACAACCTTGTGTTGGGCCAAATGAGGTAATGACAGAACGTCAAACCTTCACGTGACTTCCTTTTCGAAATTCAAATTTCAACCTTTGTCTTTCAACATTGGTTGGTCGGTTGAGAAGTTTGGTCTTCATCTGAGTGGTTTTCAGCTGATGTTCCATCTGATCGCTACCTTCATCTGACATTCTGTCTGAAGAGGATCAGTTGAACCCTCAGCTGCCTTGAACTTCATGTTGTCGATCTATCAGATTGAGTCCTGCAACTGATGTTCCATCTGAACAGTTGGCTTGAATGCTCGGTTGTCTTTCTTACAACTGATGTTCTATATCAGAACAGTTGGCTTGAACGCTCAGTTGTCTTTCTTCCATCTGATGTTCTATCTCTTGAACGCTCAGTTGTCTTTCTTACAACTGATGTTACACATCCGAATTTCCATCTGTTGTTGTATCCGAGTAATGCCATGTTGTCGTCTTCAGCTGGAGTCCTGTAAAGATAAAATCTCAACATTGCTCAAACAGCGAGCCTAAATACTAACTTTAGGAAATGGCAACATCTACTCGGTTGGGGTCAGTTGGTTTTGGAATCAATCAAAACTTTACTTAAATTTCCCAACAAGTATGAATTTTCCTAAAATCTATGTAAATGCTGATTTTATGAGTATAAGGAGGATTAATTGTATTTGTGATATTCTTGAGGAATAGATGGAGAAAGGATGATGTCAATAAAGATTGATGCATGATAATAAGAATAATCTAAAGAAAATAGATTATTAGTTATTTTTTTTAAGAAAACCGAAATATATATATATATATATATATATATATATATATGGGTAATGATGGTCGGCCACACTGTGGCCGACCACACAAGCTAAAAATGGTAATATATATTTTGAAAATAGAAATATATCCTCATTGGGAAGCATAAGCCCTAAAAGGGAAATCTGATTATTTCCATTTTTACAGTCAACTTTCCTTTTTTTACGCGTGTGGCTGGCCACACTGTGGCCGAATATCATTACCCTATATATATATATATATATATATATATATATATATGAAGAACTTGATGATTTTGTGATTTTTTGATGAAATGTGGTTAGATGATGTATAATTTAAAGATGATAGATAAGAGAAACGAGAAGAATAAATTTTTGTGTAATTTTTCTTGAAAAATTCGAACCAAATAGGATAATGAAGTTGATGATTCTTGATGTTGCATGTTGGTTTTGATTAATATGATGATTTGATGATGAAGATGAAGTTAAAATAATTAGAGTTACTTTTCGAAATTCTTAAATCCGAGTTAATATGTAAAAGTTATCGAGTAATGAAATTTGGTTAATAAAAAATCGAGTTAGACTAAGAAACAAGCAATTTAGTAAAGTTAAAATCGAAATAAGAAAGATTAATTGAGTTAATAAGTAATTAGAAGAAATTAGAATCATTTTATCGAGGTTGGTGATTTTTCCGAGTATGACACGTTTTACGAGAAAATGACGAAAACTTTATTCTAATAAGAATTTCCGATTTTTAATTCCGATTTATAATTAAAGTCATTGATTTATTATAAGAGAAATGAAACTAATTTTGTAATACCCCAGAAATTCCGTACAGTCTTAAAAATTTAAAGTTATTAATAAAAATGGCTTTGTACGCCTAAGTTTACGATTCTGAATTCTAAAACCAACGGTGAAATCCGTTTCCGAAAATAAATTACGGAAGTCAGTTAGATGACTACTGTATTTAGGGTTAGTGCGTATGAAAACTTTTTAGTTCTAGAACTCAGAACGGAAAACCGTCTGATTTTTACATTCACGAAATCGCGATACGAACTCGCCCGAGAAAGTTCGTTTTTATGAATTTCCGGACGAAACTCGGACTGTGTCGTACCGAGTTTTTGTCGGAATTAAGTTTTTAAATATTACTTTCCAAATAAGTTAAATACGTTAGAAGTTTTGGTCGAATCGGAATTTGACGATTTTGTGCCGAGCTACGTTTTTCATCTTCCGATTTCCGTAGCGTCGTATCGCGCTGGAAAAACGCGTAATTTCTCTTTTCCTCCCCCTCTTGGCCGACATTGCTACTCTCTCTACCTTATGATATTTTTCATTTTTCTACTTTATACTTTACACCTAATGTTCTAATACTATTCCAACTTTACACCTATTAAGTTAATACATATCATAATACCCAATTTAGTCATCATCCCTCTCTCTCAATTTTCGAAACACACACACTCTATCTCTCTCAATTTTCTTTTCTCCATTGAAGAAGCTCCAAGTTCTTGGACAAAGATTTTCCACAAGTTCATCATCCAACCATCAAATCCTCTAACTTTCTTTAGTAAAGTTCAAGGTATTCATCTCCTCTCTAATCCTATCCAATTGGATTCCATTTCTTTTATTTTTCAAGTGGGATTGATTTTTATGGATGATGTAATTAGAAGTTTTAATCTTTAATTAGTGTAATAGGATGGATTAGATATGATATCTATGATTAAAATTGAAAGAAAATCAAGAACCCTATTTCCTAATCAATACCGATTTTTAGGGCTTTCTATTAGGATGTTTGAATTCTTCAATTAGTTGGATAATTAGACTTAGAAGTAGTTCAATTGATGATTAAAACAAAAAGAAATCAAAACCCCTATGAATTTAACTGAGGACCGAGTTTATGCTAGGGTTTGAGTTGGGGGTTTTCGATTTAATGATGTAATAAGACTTAATTGGTTGATTGATGATATAGTAGTATGATAAATGGATTAATGAGGTTATTTGATGAAGAAAATCACCCCCTTTAATTTTATGTCATTACCGATTTTTCATGAAGGATTGGGGGATTTTATGTAGTTGTTTTTATTGATGAAATGATGATGGATTAAGGTTCTAGGTAATGATAGATAATGTTATGAATTAAATGAGTGGCGTGGTTGGACGCACCGCGTGGCATGGTACTTTCTAGGGATTTTCGGCGACGACACCGAGCCGACCGGCAACTACACGGGATTCGCCCTATTTGTACACAGGCAATTCTTTGACAGCAGATACATGCTTCCAGTTCCTTTTGAGCCGCATCTCCCCTACAGTCAGTTTCCCACAGAGACCGAGCTAGAGCACCTCGACTTGGACCCAGACTTTGTGCCGAGTGAGGAGTCTGACGCGGAGTCAGAGCAGTTAGAGGGGGACGCAGACCCCGCTCTTACACCAGAGTTACCGCCAATTAGTACAGAGATCGAGGAGTTGATCCCAGGACCAGGATTTGTAGAGATCGATGCCGAGACAGCCGCGTTGTTAGGATTAGCTTCACCGTTCTTACCTGACGTTTGTGTTAGAGTCAGAGGACCTTTAGAGACAGGACTGTTTCGGGCAGATTCAGAGTACCGAGGGATCGACGCGGAGCTTGCCGCCATGTTAGAGTTACCATCTCCACTTACGCCGCTTGAGGAGATCTGTGAGAAGTGGGGCGTAGTTAGAGGTCAGATGGAGGCAGGACCGTCCAGAGTCCGTTCTAGGGAGGAGTTCGAGTCAGGTTCAGGTTCCGGTTCTGTTCCTGAGCACCTTCTTCCCCTGAAGAAGCGTGCAGTAGAGATCAGTGAGGACTACCTTGTTTCCGACCTGGAGGAGACAGTTTCAGAGGCACCGTCACCCACTCTGCTTACACTTTCTGACGGCTCTACTTTGAGGGAGGACGAGGCACTCCAGCTCGTCTTTGGTTCAGAGTCTGAGGAGGAGGACCCGAACGAGGATCCTGAGGAGGACCCAGACGAGGATCCGAAGGAGGACCCAGAGGAGGACTCTTAGGGTTTTTAGGCCGTAAAGGGGCAGTTCCGACTCGATTATAGTTTGTCGAGTATAGCGTCGTAGACGCATGTTAGTAGTAGTAGTAGCTCTTTTGTCCTGTACAGAGTCGGATCAGTAACTAGTTTTTGTAGTACTCTAACGGATACGAAATTTTATGAATCATTTCCGTTCTAGTACTTTTAGTGGGTACAGAGTTGCAGCCTGTTAGTGCACCCGGTAAATAGTAGGCAGTCAGCCTAGTTTAGACTAGTAGTAGTCTAACTTTTTGTATAAGTCCTCGTTGGAGGCAGAATTAATATTCTTTTTGATGTATATATATATACATGACCCATGAGAGGGTTTTTAATCGCAAGAAAAGTTTCCTGTGAATCGTGTAATTAAATCGGAATGTCAATGAGTTCGTGTGACGAGAAATTTAAGTTTAACTTGAAAGTTAAAAGATTACGAAGTTAATATCGAAACTATGTTCGATATGTCGTCTCGTGAACTTGATTAAGTTGAGAACGAGCTAGTAAGTACTAAGAGTGATTAACAGAAAGGACTAATGAGAATTTCAAATTTCTTTAGATCAAAGAAAATGCCTCCAAGAAACATTAACAATAGGAGAGGTCGAGGACCTGGAAGGCCTCGAGGACGTGGGAGACGTCAACCAGAGAACGACAGAGAACAAGAGCACGAGCAGAATGCTACCCCATCACCATCCCCATCACCATCCCCATCACCACCCCCATCACCACCAACTCCACCACCACCCCGTAGGGATATTGAGGATTTATTCCTCAAGAGAAACCCCCCGATGTTTAATGGAACGGGCAGCCCTAGCGATGCTGAGCTATGGGTAAGATCTACTGAGAAGATATTCAAACTCCTCAGATGTACTGATGTGTCGCGTTCCAACTGATTGGATTGGCAGATTATTGGTGGAAAGCTAGGCAGAAGGTGATACCCGCAGAGCAGCTGGCTCGTTTCAAGTGGGAAGAGTTCAAGGAAATACTATTTGATAAGTACGTACCCAAGACATATAGAGCACAGAAGGAAGCCGAGTTCTATAATTTGAAGCAAGGAAAGTTTACCGTGACTGAGTATGGCGCCAAGTTTTGCGAACTGTCTAGGTATGCGCTGACTTTGGTTGATACCGAGGAGAAATTATCGAAGAAGTTCCAAGGGGGACTACAACATGAACTGGGAATCACGTTAGCTAGTCATGGGGGACTAGGCTACACTGATATTTTGGAAAGAGCATTGGAAATGGAGGCCGTCGTGCCTGATGAGAAGAAGGTTGTACCAACTGCATCAGCTCCAGCACAGAACCAGAACCGAGGCTATTATAACAACAATAATAGCAACTATCAGGGAAAGAGGAAGTGGAATGGAGGAGGTAGCGGAGGCTACAATCAGAACTTTAACAACCAGGGAAGCCAGAGAAGGGGAAATCAGCAGGGCTATCAGCAGCCTGGTCAGAACAACAACAACAACAACAACAACAACAGTAACAGCAACAAAAGGCAGTGGCAGGGAAACAACCAATCGGGGTTGTTTATTCAGGGAAATAAGCAGAACGCACCATGGAAGGGCAACGATCAACAGAACCAGCCGCAAGGGCAGCAACGAAACTTTAACCAGGGAGGGTTACCATTCCTGTCTATCCTAAGTGCAACAGAGCCCATCCCGGAGTTTGTCAGCTAGGCACCCTCAACTGTTTCAATTGTGGACAGAAGAGGCATATGAAGAAGGATTGCCCGAAACCGCTGCAAGCCATACCTCTCAGAGCCATACAAGCACAGCCGCAGCAGCAAATGAACCAACAGCAGTTCCAGCAGCATGCACAGCAGCAACAGAATGCGAGGGCATGCGCTATCAAACAGGGTGGCCAGCACAAAGGACAAGGCAACCTAGCAGGTATGGGAAAACTACACAACATCCCTATTAAGATACTGTTTGATACTGGCGCATCGCATTCTTTCATTGTTGGCTCGTATGTCGATAACTTAGACATCAGACCTGTAAGAGCTGCACATTCTATGAGAGTAGCTACACCTTCAGGAGAGATCACTACTTCCATGCATGTTTGCTCTAACCTAGAACTAGAAATCGGAACTCTTAAGGTTAAGGCGAACAACTTAAACGTTATGATAATGTGGGACGTAGATATAATCCTAGGAATGGATTGGTTGTCAGAGAATTATGCCACAATTCTCTGCAACGAGAGAAAAATCTCTTTTTGTCACAGTCCCAAATCCCGAGGGACGGCAGAAGTCGGGGTGCGACTGGGGTTGGATTAAAGAAGCGGGGAAGAAGGGGGCTAAATGACTAAACATACATGAAAAAGAATCGATAAACCATGAACAAGACTTGAATATAAATAAGAAAGAGTTAATCCCTGAGGATTACTCGACAAAAGTACAAAAAGAAGCTAAGTTCATATTTACAGACTTAGACTACAGAGTATTGTTCAAAAGTACATCTCAAAAAGAAATACAGAGTTTGGCAGCGGAAGGGTTCTAACTAAGCATCCTATCCTTTAACTCAACATCAACCGTCGCCGCTCACCGTCGCTTCAACCTGCACATTTAGAAAACAATGTAGGGCTAAGTAAAAACGTACTTAGTGGGCACGATGCCGAAATCATAATCATAAATATAGATAAATATGGCATTTCATAAGCGTAGCACATCGGAGTTTTATTGAAAGAATCCGTGTCTACTAAACATTTTCTGACTTTTTTCTCATAAATCACTCGCGCGAGCATTTTCTGACTAATGTTACGTTCAATCTTGACCAATTCTAATTCACCGTGGCTGGTACCCCTCAACAGGATATCACATACACCACAGGTTACAAAGTGCACTAACTCTGGAAAGCACTTAGCAGCTAACTCAGAGCCGATCGTTAGTTAATCTAATTAGACTAACTCTAAATCTGGAAAACATGAATGTTAACTCAGATAGGTACAAGAGAACTCACATAAAACATAAAACAGTTCATGCCATAATATCACTTTGAAACACAGATATCAAAGCGATAAAGAAAGATTTTCCGAGCATTGCTCGTTTTATTTTGTATATAAAAGCCCACCTTGATTTACAGAACTTAAAGCAAAAGCTTCCAACTTTGGATCTTCCGTCCTTTCTCTACAGTTGGCTTCCTCCTTCATTGTAAAATAAACATACTTAAAAACGGTTCGTAAAAGATAATCGAAGTAAGTTTTAGTTGTTCCATTCTTTAGGCATTTGCACGCTTACTAGATTCGTTTTACTTAAACGGGAAACGAGACTCGTACCAATCTCGTTTAGAACTTGGAAGATCTCATGCTTGACTCTCGGGTCAGCAGAGAAGGTAGTCGGTATCTTAATACGACTTTAAAGATTATAAAAACTAAGTTGGAAAGAATCAACTTAGGCGATTTACGTTTTAGTTCATTGAACGATTTATGAAATTTCTCGTTTGTTACTTCTTTAACAAAAGGATAAGAGATAAGATCTCGACTGGTTTTCATCACTCAAGGTCCTATACTTGACTCTAGGGTCAGTAGGGAGATATTCGTTAGATAAAACGGCTTAAACGATCGAAAGAAACTAAGTTGTGAACTAACAACTTAGAAAACAAGAAACTGAATTTTCACTGCGCAGTCCAGTAACTCTGGAGGCTGTCCAGAACAGAGGATTTGGAAACAGGGGATGAGTCCTATACCACTGGAAAGATTGGGATGTCTAGTTCGCGCTCCAATTTACGGATCACAAATCCGATAAACGAGCTGAAAGTTATTACAGTTTCCGGCGAGGGTCGCAAAACTGCCGTGAAAACCCTAATTACTTGATAGGTTCGATGTATAACGTCTTAGGTTCGTTCTAAGCTCTCGTATTAAATTTTTTTAGAAACTGGACTCTCAAGGCAGTCATCACGTACTTCCGTACGTGACAAACTCCTTCTCAAAACTCTCTCAATAGCACGACGTTCTAACGTCGGATTTCAACTAACAATTACTAAACCAACGAAAATTTAAAACGCGTTCTAGTTCTCGATTATAACTATAGCCCATATTATATCAACTCGAAAACTTATGACATCAACTAGAAAGTTGTTCTAAATTCCATCATAAACAATAATATCAAATTAGAATTTTCATCCGACTTCTCGATTATTAGTTACGACTAAATGTTCGTCTCTTACGCGATTTTTTAAAGTTGTTGGATTCCGTTCAAATTTTACGACGTTAAACTATGTCTAACGTGAATCACTTTCATGCATGCAAACATATCATAACATCATTATAACTCAACTTATAAGGTGATCTTTATCTCTTATGTTTCATTAAACATTTTTTTAAAAAAATTCTCAAATAAATTCTATAATCAATTAACATTATTTGCAACATAATTCAACCAACAATTCATCACTTAAATCAAACATGTGGAAACCCCTAATTACTCTATAATTTTCGGTTTTCATATAGATGTTAAGGGGGTGATTTTCTTCCCCAATTAACTACATTTATTCATTAACCAACCTCTTATAACAACTATTAATCAATTGTAAATCAATTACCAACTAACATGCATAAACCCCTAAATTCAACTCAAACCCTAATTGAAATTTCACAAACACATAGGGCTTTTGATTCCTTTTCATTCTAATCACTAATTAAACATCTATTAAACAAGAATCAATCATCAAATGAAGAAAATTAAAAATCCTACAATTTACCCAAAAATTTCGGTATTAACATAGGTATTAGGGTTCTTATTTTTGTTTCATTTTAATCCCTAATTATCCTATCTAATACATCTAATTTCATTATTCCAAGATCAAAACATCTATTCCAAAACTCTAAAATTTCGATCAAGAAGAAAAGAAAAAGAAAAGAAAGATGATTGGATAGGATTATAGAGGAAGGAATTACCTTAAGAATTAAAGAAAGATGTATAGAGTTTGAATGGAAGGATTGTGACTTGTGTTCTTCTTCAAGCTCTTGGAGATGTCTTCAATGGTGGACGATGAAGTGAAGAAGATGAAGAATGGAGGAGTGCAGCCGATGGTGGTGATGAAGTAGGAGGAAATGGTTTTGTTTAAATGTTAAAAATACTTGATATGATGAAATGGTTGAAAGTATGAAAAGTGAAGGATAAGGTGTCATTTAACTAGACATTTTCAACATGCATGTTCCCCACTAAGGAGAATGTCGGCTGCATGTAGATTTTAGGAGGGTTACGGGTTTTTCCGGCGCGATCCGACGTTACGGAAATCGAACGACGAAAAACGTTGCTCGGTACAAAATCGTCGCGATTCGATTTGACCTAAAAATTCTAACGTATGAACTTAATTGGAAAATAAATTTACAAAAATTATTTTGACAAGAACTCGGGACGACACAGTCCGAGTTTCGTCCGAAAAAACATAAAAACGAACTTTCTCGGGCGTGTTCGTATCGTGATTGCGTGAAAGTAAAAATCGGACGGTTTTCCGTTCTAAGTTTACGAACTAAAAACTTTTCGTACGTGCTAACCCTAAATACAGTAGTCGTCTAGCTGACTTCTGTAATTTATTTTCAATAACGGATTCGACCGTTAGTCTTAGAATTCAAAATTGTAAACTTAGGCGTGCAAAGCCATTTATTTAATTAACTTTAAAATTTTAAGAACGTAAGGAATTTACGGGGCATTACACTTTTCAACCCCCGGGTAAAGAACCAACCGAATTCCACGGAATTTTCATGGATAGAGGCGTACCAATTATATCAGCCCTTCAAGCCACGAAACTCATGAAGAAGAAAGGTACCACAGCTTATCTTGTGAACCTAGTCGGAGAGCCAGGAGCCAAGAAGACCATCCAAGACGTAAAAGTTATGAATGAATACGAAGACGTCTTTCCAGAAGTGTTACCAGGATTGCCACCAGATCGTCATGTGGACTTCACGATCGACTTAGAACCAGGAGCAGCTCCTAAGTCTAAAGCCCCATATAGGATGGCACCGAAAGAACTAGAAGAACTCAAAATCCAGTTACAAGAATTGCTAGACCTTGGTTTCATCAGGCCAAGCGTCTCACCTTGGGGAGCACCCGTGTTGTTTGTTAGGAAAAAGGACGGATCAATAAGAATGTGTATAGATTATCGAGAACTGAACAAGATCACACTCAAGAACAAATATCCTTTGCCAAGGATCGAGGATCTGTTCGATCAGCTCAAGGGTGCAGGAGTCTTCTCCAAGATAGATTTAAGGTCAGGGTACTATCAGCTGAAGATCAAACCTGAAGACGTACCGAAGACCGCCTTTAGAACCCGATATGGCCATTATGAATTCCCAGTAATGTCGTTTGGTTTAACCAACGCTCCAGCTGTATTCATGGATCTTATGAATAGAGTTTTCCACCCTTACTTGGATAAATTCGTTTTAGTATTCATCGACGATATCCTCGTTTACTCTAAGGATGAAAAGGGGCATGAGGAACATCTACGGATAGTGTTGGAAACACTAAGAACTGAGAAACTCTACGCCAAATTCAGTAAATGCGAATTTTGGCTGAAGGAAGTAATGTTCCTTGGACACATAGTATCGGCAGAAGGAATCAAAGTGGATCCAGCCAAGGTAGAAGCAGTGCACAACTGGAAGTCACCAACGAGTCAGAACGAGATTAGAAGTTTCTTAGGTTTGGCAGACTACTACAGAAGATTCATCGAAGGATTCTCCACGATCGCTAGGCCGATGACGCAGCTACTCAGGAAGGAAACCAAATTTAAATGGACGGACGAGTGAGAGAAGAGTTTCCAAACGCTCACGGAGAAATAAACCACAGCGCTAGTATTAGCTCTTCCAGACACAAACAAGGAGTATGTGGTATACACCGACGCATCGAAAAATGGATTAGGTTGTGTCTTAATGCAAGACAGACGAGTGATAGCTTATGCTTCACGACAACTTCGACCTCACGAAGTTGAGTATCTAACCCACGACTTAGAACTCGCAGCCGTGGTACATGCATTAAAGATTTGGAGACACCATCTCTATGGTGTAAGGGTTGAGATATTCATCGATCACAAGAGCCTGAAGTACTTTTTCGAGCAGAAGGAACTGAATATGAGACAAATGAGATGGCTCGAATTAGTCAAGGATTACGACTGCGGAATTAACTATCATCCAGGAAAGGCTAATATGGTAGCAGACGCATTGAGTCGCAAGGCTCCAACGAAGTTAGGATGCCTTTTTGTAGAGGAAGAAACTTTAGTACGAGAATTCGAGAAGATGGATATCAAAGTGCTCGACACGCCAGCTACGATAACAAGTCAGATAGCAGCATTAGAAGCTACACCAGATTTAAGAGAAAGAATCATCAGTGCTCAGAGGAAGGACGAGTCAATGGAAAAGTTGCGATTAAAGATAAGAACAGATAAACCAGATGGATATTCCGAAGCACCAGACAATGCGATCCTTTATGAAGGCAGAATTTGTATTCCTGATGACGACAGCGAACTGAAAAACGAAATCTTGAGTGAGGCTCATGATACGCCTTATACAGCACACCCAGGAAGTACGAAAATGTATCAAGATTTGAGAAGGAACTTCTGGTGGAATGGAATGAAACGAGACGTTGCCTCGTTTGTAGAAAGGTGTTTGGCATGTCAGCAAGTTAAAGCTTTACACCGACGACCGTATGGATTGCTACAACCATTGGATGTCCCAGAATGGAAATGGGAAGGCATAGCTATAGACTTTGTCACAGGCTTGCCTAAGTCAAGAAGAGGAAACACAGCTATTTGGGTAATTATCGATAGACTTACGAAGTTAGCACATTTCTTGCCGATTAAGATTACCTACGGATCAGAGAAACTAGCTCAGTTATACGTCAGAGAGATTGTACGTCTGCAGGGAGTACCGAAGGTCATAATATCAGATAGAGACGCCAAATTTACCTCGAGATTTTGGGTTACGATGCAGAAAGAATTGGGAACAGAACTTAATTTCAATACAACGTTTCACCCACAGACAGATGGACAGTCAGAGAGAATGATTCAGATTTTAGTCGATATGTTAAGAACAGTGGTTTTAGACCGAGGCGTGAATTGGGAAGAAATTCTACACTTAGTCGAATTCGCTTACAACAACAGCTATCTGGCCACGATAGGAATGGCGCCGTATGAGGCTTTGTATGGAAGGAAATGTAGATCACCACTTTATTGGGACGAAGTAGGTGAGAGAAAGAACCTAGGCCCCGATGCAGTAAATGAGATGATTGAGATAGTTCGGCAGATACGAGATAGAATGAAAGAAGCTCAGAGCCGACAGAAGTCTTATGCCGACGATCGTCGAACCAACCTTGAGTTTAAAATAGGAGATAAAGTTTTCCTTAAGATATCACCGACTAGAGGAATCCTTAGATTCGGAGTTAAGGGTAAACTAAGACCCAGGTTCATAGGACCTTACGAAATCCTCAAGAAGATAGGACCCGTCGCTTATAGATTGGCCTTACCGCCAAGTCTAGGAAGTGTTCACAACGTATTTCAAGGTTCTTGAATACCCAGGTTCATATGATCCTAAGCACGTCATTAGTCAGCAAGACGTAGTTCTTGAATCTGACCTAAGCTACGAAGAGAAGCCGATATCGATTTTGGATAGAAAAGTCCAAGAATTAAGAACTAAATCGATACCAATCGTTAAAGTGCTATGGAATCACCACGGGCAAGAAAAAGCCACGTGGGAGCTCAAGGAGAAGATGAAGGAGAGATATCCTCATCTTTTTGCCGAAGGTATGCAAATTTCGGGACGAAATTTTTGCAAGGGGGGTAGGATGTAATACCCCCAGAAATTCCGTACAGTCTTAAAAATTTAAAGTTATTAATAAAAATGGCTTTGCACGCCTAAGTTTACGATTCTGAATTCTAAAAACAACGGTGAAATCCATTTCCGAAAATAAATTACGGAAATCAGTTAGATGACTATTGTATTGAGGGTTAGCGCGTACGAAAACTTTTTAGTTCTAGAACTCAGAACGGAAAACCGTCTGATTTTTACATTCACGAAATCGTGATACGAACTTGCCCGAGAAAGTTCATTTTTATGAATTTTCGAACGAAACTTGGACTGTGTCGTCCCGAGTTTTTGTCAGAATTAAGTTTTTAAATATTACTGTCCAAATAAGTTAAATACGTTAGAATTTTTGGTCGAATCGGAATTTGACGATTTTGTGCCGAGCTACGTTTTTCGTCTTTCGATTTCCGTAGCGTCGTATCGCGCCGGAAAAACGCGTAATTTCTCTTTTCCTCCCCCTCTTGGACGACATTGCTACTCTACCTTAGGATATTTTTCATTTTTCTACTTTATACTTTACACCTAATGTTCTAATACTATTCCAACTTTACACCTATTAAGTTAATACATATCATAATACACAATTTAGTCATCATCCTCACTCATCCCTCTCTCTCAATTTTCGAAACACACACATTCTATCTCTCTCAATTTTCTTTTCTCCATTGAAGAAGCTCCAAGTTCTTGAACAAAGATTTTCCACAAGTTCATCATCCAACCATCAAATCCTCTAACTTCCTTTAGTAAAGTTCAAGGTATTCATCTCCTCTCTAATCCTATCCAATTGGATTCCATTTCTTTTATTTTTCAAGTGGGATCGATTTTTATGGATGATGTAATTAGATGTTTTGATCTTTAATTAGTGTAATAGGATGGATTAGATATGATATCTATGATTAAAATTGAAAGAAAATCAAGAACCCTATTTCCTAATCAATACCGATTTTTAGGGCTTTCTATTAGGATGTTTGAATTCTTCAATTAGTTGGATAATTAGACTTAGAAGTAGTTCAATTGATGATTAAAACAAAAAGAAATCAAAACCCCTATGAATTTAAGTGAGGACCGAGTTTATGCTAGGGTTTGAGTTGGGTGTTTTCGATTTAATGATGTAATAAGACTTGTAATTGGTTGATTGATGATATAGTAGTATGATAAATGGATTAATGAGGTTATTTGATGAAGAAAATCACCCCCTTTAATTTTATGTCATTACCGATTTTTCATGAAGGATTGGGGGATTTTATGTAGTTGTTTTTATTGATGAAATGATGATGGATTAAGGTTCTAGGTAATGATAGATAATGTTATGAATTAAATGAGAATTTTCTAAAAATATTAATGAAGTTATAAGAGACAAAGAATTGGATTTAAGTTGAGTTTAAGTAATGATATGAGGTTGATGGTCCCAAAACGAGTTACTGGTGTATGGGTGGGGGGAATACACCAGTTAGGATTTTAAAACTTAACACTTAAAAATACTTCAACTGAGTAAAATTGACTCAGTTGGAATCTCACAGCTGAGTAAAAGAAATGATCTTGATCCCCTTGTATATTGTTTCATGCAAGGAAAGGAGTTTTAATCCATCATCTTCCATCCTCCAAGCATCCAAAAATCCAAGCCAAAGAAGAAGCTAAAGTATTTATTTAAGTATGATTTCCATTTATTCATAAGATGTATATATGTAAATCTAAACCAAGAAAAGAAGGGAAAGATGCATGTTTACTTTATGTTTAGGAAAACCTTAGGATTATGATGATGAAATGATGATTAACATAAAGTCTAAGAGATGATTTAGGGCTTAAAATGATAAAATAACCTAAGTAGGTTAAAAAGCATAAAATCGATTATTAAGAAAAAAAAAATAGGAAAAATGAGTTTTTGATGCTTATTTGATGATATGATGATGATATATGTTTTTGATGATGATTTGAGTGATCTATATGAGTTTGAGAATTTTTGTGAATATTTATGAATTTCTATGAATTTTATTTATTTTTAATCGAATTAATTGATTAAAAATAGGAAAAATATGATTAAATGATGATTTATGAATTTTATGATGTTTATTATGTTTATGAGCATGATGAAGTATGAGAATATGATCTTGATGTATTTTTAAGTCCATATATGAATTTAATGAATTTTGAGAATAATTCGATATATATATATATATATATATATATATATATATATATATATATATATATTATTTTTGAAGAAAATGAATTTTTGATGATTTTGATGAAATATGATGATATTGATGATGATGAATTTTTGGAATGAGTTTATAAGCATGAAAATTGAGGAAATGAGAAGATATGATTTTTATTAGTTTTTATGGAATTTAAAGAAGAAAAATCAAAGAAAAATGAGAATAAATATAAATATGATGTTCTTGAGGTCAATATGCATTTTTGAAGATGTGTTCTTCATATTCATAAGATGTTATAAATTAATTAGAAAAATAATTATTTTTATATATTTTAATGCAAAAAATGAGTGTATATATATATATATATATATATATATATATATAATGAGGAATTTCATTAGATAAAAATGAAATTGAGAAATAAATGAGATGTTGAGTATATTTTGAGTAATTTGAGTAAGAAATGATATTTCATGAATTTTCTAGAATAAAAGGAAGTAAATGAAAATATGAGTTTAATTAGATAAAGAAAAATATTTCTTTGATTGATGAAGATGTTAGAATGATGAATAAATGAAGATGTAATGTGAATTTGATGTTAGCATTAAAAAGAGAAATAGAATATTAATAGTAATATTAATATTTGAGAATAAAAGGAGAAACAAAATAAAAGAAAATGAAATTATCTATGAGATAATATGAGTTATAAGTCATGAGCATGAGATTAAGAGCCAAGATGTTCGTATTTGAGTTCGTTGTTTCAAACGAGAAGTTAAAAGAATTATTATTAAAGAAATAATAATAAAAGTGATTTTTATGTTCTTAAGTGTGTTATGAATGTTTGATAGATGTGACGAAGTATTAATCGAGTAAGAAAAATGATAGAAATTGAGAAAACGAGAAAATAAATATATTATGTGAGAAAATGATGAAATTAAGTTTTAAAATATTTTGATGATGAGTTCTTGATGTTATGTGATGTGTTAAGTGATTTGATAATGTTATTTGAGAAGAAATAAGCAAGATTGCTTTTCGAATCACATAAAAAGGAGTTAAAACTTAGAAGTTATCGAGCAGCGAAGTTTTAAATGAAAAACCGAGTTTTTATTTAATAAAAAACGAAAATTAAGTTTTAAAATAAAGAAAAAGATAAATAATGATTATTTTATATTAAGTATTTAGTTGAGATTGCATACGTATATGAATACGTATTTTGAGAAAAATGATGACGTATTTTGAGTCAAGAAATACGAAATAGAATTTTAAATATTAAATTCAAATTAGTTATTATTATTTGAGTTTAACGAAATGATTTTCGTTAGAGTTTGAAGTTATAAGTTTTCAAAAGTTAAAAAGTCGAGCAATGATGAATTAATATGTAATCAAGTATGATGCTATTAACCTATTGGTTTGGAAGATTAATCATTTATCAAACATAAGTGTTTGAATATTGATGTTGATGCTTGAGTAACGTGATGATGTTTGAGTTATGATGTGAGTACATGTTTGTGATGTGAACGTTGAAGTGAACATTTGATTGTCGACGTGAATGTCTGATTATTGAGATAAGTGCTCAACTGTGAATGAATGATGTGTGATGTTATTAGTTTGAGATGTGATGTTATGATTCGCTGAAATCATATAACTTAAATTCATGAGAAGATAAGACGATTTGATTAGTAACGTATCGATTTACGTGAAGTTTGAGAAATAATATTAAAGTAGAAGCAAGAATCTGAGTTTGAGATTTAATTAGAAACCGAGTAAAGATGATAAGTCGAGAATGAGAAACTAAGAAAGATGTTGAAGTAGATAAAGTTAAAATGAGAAAAGAAAGACTCGAGTCAAGTAGAAGTCCTTCAGCCGAGCCCTAAGTCTATTTTACATTTTACGAGATAGTAATCTCGTTCTTATTCGTGATATTCATGAAGGGCCGAGCGGGACTGACGAGTAGTCGGGAAGCATAAAGAGTAAGCAACCTCGACCCAATATACCAGAAGTCAGGTGGGCTTTCTGAACTAAAACCAAATGATGAATGCGCTTACTATTTATGTATTACGTGCGCTTTTCAAATTGATCTTGCCTAAATGTTCTAAATATTTTGGTATGCAATCATCTACGTGTTATAGTTGTTGATGGTCCTATGGATGCATAGGATACAGGTCATGTGGATGCACAGGATAGTGGTCCTGTAAGATACGGAACAATACATGCATTAGGTGACTGTAAGCTTTACTTCGGTATAGCTGGTCACGGTATTCAAGAAGGAGGCCTACTTCTCGACACCACAGTAAAATCAGTTGTAGATTGATTCATACCTGAGTATAAATGACTGCAGTCGATTTCAGAAAAGTATGAAAATGTTTTTATGGCTGTCACAAGTGGTAAACTGTTTTTAAACGAGTATATCCCTTGTGATGCAGCAAGAGAGGCAAGTCTAATCATATAGCTCTAATGAGCAGAGTTTTAAATATTTTTGGCATGTGTTCACTGAGTATGTAGAACTCACGCGCTGTATGTTATTTCTAAAACGTGCAGATTAGCTTAGGTGAGGAGGACGTGGTGTGCTTGAGCGGCTCATTGTTAATATAATCTATTGTGGAAGTTTGGCTTGAGGTTATGTGTCTTCATACATATAGCCTTTGAACTTGAGTAGTTGTTTATGTTCCGCTGCAACACTGTTATTTTGTTGTTGTTGACTGTATGCTCGAAATTATTCCATGTTTGGCTTTTAATTCTGCAAGACTTGGATTCCTAAACCATTTATTATATTTTGAAGCCGATGTACATTATTCGTGCTCGTTTATTTTGAAAATCCCTTGAAAGCTTGTTGGTATTTGATAATGTTTATTGTTGATTACCCTCATTTTCGAGCATGATTTCTTGATTGAGTCGAGTTTATTTGATGGTTTCACCTTCACACTCCAATGAAGTCTGGTCGTTCCTACACACCGGATTTCGGGCTGTGATAATTTCTAAACGTGCAAGTTAGCATGGATGATGGTGGCGGAAGATGCTCCGCGGTGTGTAGTATTTGGAGTCGAGTCTTCTTTTGGTTTAAGCTTGCAACTGAATATCTTTATATATGTAGTTGTGGGACTTGAGACGTTATTTTGCTGCATGATAAACAAACTTGTTTATATATTTGAATTATAATACTTGAAGTTGTGTCGATACAATGAGCTTAATGCTCGAAACTATTTCCGTATTTCCTTTTACTTCTACTAGACTTGGATTATAATGCTTCAATTGCTTTCGACACTTAATTTATTTATTAATGCTCGTTTGTTTGAGATTAGAATTGAAAGCATGTTCTAATTGTTATCGCTTTCGATCTATATTCCCTTGTTCCCGAGCATGTTTCCTAGTTGAGTTATGTTTCATATTCGAGGTTTCACCTCACTGCCTAATGGATGTTCGTCGTTTTCACACATCCTGAAAACGGGTTGTGACATGTATAGTATTGGAAGGAAGCTACCTTACATCTCAAATTAAGATATGTGTTTAATCAATTGTCGAGCATTCACTTGACTAAAAGAACCAGTGATTAGCTTGTTCCAGGCTTTTGTTTGGAGTAATAATTTTTGCTTTGTGTGTATGTTTGTTTGAATTTTGTACTCTATGGCTAATGAAGGGTTGTATATGAAAGCAAAACTTTTTGCTTATATACAATTGTTATTTATTTCACTATAATTCTTCTATCTTATATTATTTATTATTGCATATTAATTATTTGTCCAATTATTTCAATATTAAAGATTATATAGTATGTTGTAGATCACAGAAGATTATATAATCAGCATCTTATGAGATATAAACTACTATTCACAATCGAGACAACTTGGACAGGTTGTTGGTTTAAATTGTAGTATAATAACATTAAATAGTTTATTTTGACTATTTATTTATGCTAGTACGTTAATCATATTGAAAGGATCACAGTGAGATTAATTATTTGTTCTGACTTATTAAGAATTAAAGATCTCGGTGACTTAAATAGTTTTAACCTTAATTGGGCTTATCAGTATGAATAAATGTGTGACTATTGCTTTGATCTATCATAAATGAGAACTTAATAGTTGTTCGAATATTTCGTATTTTGGGCAATGAGAGTATTTGATGAAGCTGCAATACGGATTTGTGTCCTATTAATAATGGGATGATGATATCCTCTCGAGGAACTTAATAAGTTTATTATACTAAACCCTGCAGGTGAAATTAGTTCCAGTATAATAATAAGTTTAAGTGGTAGCACTCGAGATAATTATTTATTACTCCCCCCATCCAATATCTGTGTACTCATTTGGATGCTGGTACAGGTATTAAGAAAAACTGATGAAGTGGAGTTGGTGGGATAAAGGTATATTTGAAGGGTAGTGATAAAGTGGTAGTTGGTGGAATAAATGTTGTTAGTGGTGGGCCCATAGTGAAAAAGGTAGTGATAAAGTGGTAGTTGGTGAAATAAAGGTGTGGGTCCAAGTGGCAAAGGATAGAAAATAACATGAATTAGTAAGAGTAGATGGATATTTTTATACAAATAGGTATAGAAATATTGGATAAATAAAATGGGGTAAGTGGGTACACAGATATTGGACGGAGGGAGTAGTAAATGATTAATTGATTAATTAAATGCTATCATAAGTATTTTTAATTAATTAATGAATATTCGATAATCTTAAATACGGAGATTAATTAAGTCTAATACTAGCCCCGACTCAACTAAATAAATAAGATGGCAAGTTAGTATTAATTCTTTAGTAGAATGAATTAATATTTATATCTGATTGATATTATGGGCTAAATTGATTAAACGGGCCAATCTTATTCAAGCTAGTAGATCTCTGAACTGGCCCAAAGGCATGTGTTTCTTGGTGGCAAGGCGCCTGTTCTCCTACGGCCCATTAGGGTTGTCTAGCTTCGATGAATGTGATCAGTTATTTATCTATAAATACAAGGCTCATAAGATTCATTACTTCACTTGCAATCTAAGCAACAGAAACCTAGATAGAGAGAGTGTAGGCGTTAATCCCATAGTAAGAGAGAGAGTCCGTAGTTCGATCCCATCCATCGACGAGCTATACAGTTCTGAAGGTCACTCTGGAGTCCTTGTGTGCCAAGTTTGCAAGTATTTCATTCGAACTTCCTACGACTATAATTAAATTTGTAGGAGCATGCTAGGTGTGGGTTTTGTATATATTTGTTAGATATCCATAATTGATCCATGGGTGAAAACGAATCGGTTTCCAATAATCGTTTCTTACAGTTGGTATCCAGAGTCGTGGTCTGTGAATTATGGCTCTGTCAGATTAACGAGCAGTAAATCCATATAATAAAATAAAATCTGGAATTTTATTTACGGTTATATGCATGCATGTTCGTTATTATCGTTGTCTCGTTGTGAATTAATTTTTTTATTTTGTTGGTTTGTCGGTATGGCCGTTTTTACCACGAGACAATCCGTGGTTAGATTAGATTTTCGTTGTATTTGTTATTTTTTTAATCTAAATTGTTGTACGGGTCGTGTCACACCCCAACTCCCGAGGTGCGAACACTATTAACCATCCATCATCTCAACTCAAAAGGGGATCATGCTCGGGAACAAGGGTAATATTTGACCGAAAGCGATAGCAAATAAGAACATGCTCCAAGTTACAACTAAAAACTTCCAACGAGTATAGAATAATTTACATATCAATTCCAAATGGTAAAAGTATTTAGGATTCCCAAAAATACGAACCAACAAAAAAAACTTTTAAAATGTATCGAGCACATTGCTCTTAACCAATAGAATATCAACATAATGTTCAAAGTATATAAACAGGCAACATCAAAAAGCATCGCAGCGGAGACTCGACTTAATCCCAAACAACTACATGTATGAAGACATGCAATTGTTAGACAAACTTTCGACTCAAAACATCACACCACCAAGCTGCCAATTCCATCCTCATCCTGCTAACCTGCACGTTTAGAAATACATGCAGGGCTGAGTACTTCGTACTCAGTGAACACATGCCAAAACCTTTGAAACTTGTTCTTAGAGCTATATCAATTGAATCTTGCCTTGCCGTAGCATCACAAGTATTTATGCAATGAAAACAATTTTACTTGTGAATGCAAAATCATTTTCTTTCCGAATAGACTGGCCAGTAAAATATTTATATATACATCAAACAGTATGCATCATCTACCACATCATCCATCCATCTGTGTCGAGAAGTAGGCCTCCTTCTCGAACACTGTGACCAGCCCAACCGAAGCAAGGCTCACAGTCACCATCAAACAATTCATATACCACACGTGGGTTTCCTGCCTTTCACAGGACAATAATATCTCAACAAGCAGATGATAACACATACCAAAAACTCAAGTAAAAACGGCAAGTCAATTGAACTTTATAAAAAAACTCACATAATAATACTCAATTATCATAATAGCATTCATCGATAGTTTTGGTTTTAGAAAAGCCCATCTGTCTTCCGAAGACTTAGCTAGGCGGCTTACTCGTGAAAAGTCCTCGCTACTTGATCATCGTGCTCGGTCCTTCATAAACCGACATCGATAAAATAAATAAGACTCGATGCTTTTAAGACGTAAAGTAGATGCGTGTCTCGGCTGGAGGACTTCTACTTGACTCGGGTTTCTCTAATCTTATTTTATCTTCTCTAAGTCGATATCTCTTCTCGACTTCCTCGTCCTCGATCCTCGACTCTACTTGGTTACTAATTATTTCGTCTCGTATTCTCGTTCTAAATCATAAATCATCAATCAATCATCGGTAAGACATTTCCTCAATTATTAATAACATATTACTTATCTCAACTTCATTTCTCGATTCTTACTCGTATTCATAACTCAACTAACATCACATCAAATCATTCGTGTCTCATGCACGTTTCGCCATCCAGTCAACCTGCATGTTCAGAAACACACGCAGGGCTGAGTACTTCGTACTCAATGAACACAAGCCAAAACATTTGAATAAAGATACTTCTTAAAGCTATAATAATTGAACTTGCCTTGCCGAACATCACAAGTATATAAGCAGTTTTAAAAACAGTTTTACTTGTGCATGTTAAAAACATTTCTTTTTAAACAGATTGCGCAGTCAAACATAACATATAATAGTATGCATCATCTATCACAATCAATCTTACTGTGCCGAGAAGTAGGCCTCCTTCTCGAACACTGTGACCGGCCTAACCGAAGCAAGGCTTACAGTCACCTCAATCATTCAACATACCACACGTGGGTTTCCTGCCTTTCACAGGATAGTAACATCTTCACATAAACAGATGATAACACATACCAAACTTCAATAAAAACGGCAAGTCAATCGCATTTAAAATCAATCATAATAATACTCATTAGCATATATATATATTCATCGGCAGTTTTGGTTCAGAAAAGCCCACCTGACTTCCGAAGATTCTAGCTAGGCGGTTTTAAGGGCTATTTGTCCTTGCTTAATGATCCGTCCGGCTCGATCCTTCACAGTTCGACATCGATAAAGAAATTAAGATACGTAAAGACGGATAACAGGCGTTGGACTCGACTGAAGGACTTCTACTTGAGTCATTTCTCTCTTCGCTTTAACATTTCTAAAGGATCTCACGTTCTCGTCTTTAAACCGTTAACTCTACTTGATGATTGGATAACTTTACTAATCAATGTCTTATTCTTCTCGCTTTAATTATGAAACGTTGTCTATCTACATTCCATTACTCGAGTTTTCTTTCAAAGATTTTAATCAATTCTCGATTTGACAACTCATTAATTTAATCATCTTGCATACAAATAATTTAGTAATTCTTCACATCATAATTAATATCATGCACTTAACACTTATTAAAACACATAATAAATCCAAATAAATCAATCACACTTCAAGACACATTAACATTTATTCAATTTAAACATTTAGAATTTAACTCGATTATGCATGTCTTTTCATAAAGATTCAAACAACACACCTTATCTTTTTTTTCGGCTTATAAACAACGCTTTTTTCTAAACTCGTTGTCTTATGAAGCATTTTATAAACTTTTACTCAATTAATGCACATTCTCTTTAATTATTAATAAATTCTTATGAAATTGGAATTTCCTTTCCATTTCTAACTCGATTTTTATTTCTTAACTCAACTATTATTTTTTCAATTATTAACCCGACAATTCTTTTTGTTTTATTTTCAATTCGCACGGTCTGAAAACGACTTACTTGATTAATTTCTTGTAAAACTATTACTCGACATCTTATTCTATTATTATTTTCTTGATTAACTATATGAGTTTTTAACTTAACTCGTCTAGCATCTTTTCTCCATTCGATTTAAAACTTCTTTTAATTTCTTATTAATTAATTCTTTTTAACTCGATTTTCTCAATTCTTGTTTACCTATTTAATAAATCTTTCTTCTTTGTTTTTAACTTAAAACCACTTTCTTACTTAGCAATTTTCTTTATTATTCAATAAACATTTTTATAAACTAGTTTATCTTATTAGTTAAATTACAAAATGTCTTTTTGTTTTAGTTTATTAAAAATTTAAGTCTTTAAGTTTTATTACAAGAAAACTTATTAGACATATCTTTTTATGCATTTTTCAATTCTTAATATTTTCAAAACTTTTAAACTTCATTCTTTTTGTTACAAAAATTCTCTTTTCATCTATGATTTTAATTAATATTTATACACACATAATAACATCAAAACCTTCAATCTTTTATATTATCATAAATTATTTTCTTCAAAAACTCAACATGCAATTCAATTTTCTTAAACTTAACAACATGCAAGATTTTATCAACATCTCAAATAATCATTTCATGATCAAAACATCACTCAATTCATCAACAAAATCAACAAAATAAATCCTTCTTTTTCTTCTTAAACTCACGACACACTTAGTGTTTTTAGGGCATTTTATTTCTCAATTTTTCATGCATATAATCTCATTCTCAACATGATAAAAATCATAAATCAAGCATCAAAATAACAATAACTCAAAGAATTCATATTTTCCTATTTTTTTCTCTAATTTTCGGCATTAACCAAATTTTTAGGGATTTAATTTCTTTTTCTTCTCTTAATTCACCGATTAAATCCTAGTGTTCGATTTTTCTAACGATTTCTTCTCACTCGATCTTCACATTAACAACCTAAGTTTGCCTAAACATAAAATAAATACCATGCATGCATGTTTTCTTTCTTTTAGGACTTAGAGATATACATATATACAATTAATCAAATGAATAATCATACTTTGAAAATTAAAATGGATTTCTTCTCTTGGCTTCTTGGGATCGAATGAAAAGGGGATTGAACTTCAAAACTTGAGCTTGAATGAAAGGAAGAACTCTTCTTGAATCCTCAAAGAAAAGAATAACAAAATGATTAATCATCCATCTCTTTAGGGCTTTAAGAGCCAAAAATGAAGAAAAATGGAGATGATTATTTGAATTTCAATTAAAGAACTTGAAGGATTATTACCTTTTTCTTGAAGATAAGGATGGAATAAATGGAGGATGATGTTCTTCACTTCATTTCCATGGATGATAAGCTTGAATTCAAGGTTGCATGGAAGAAAACCAAAATGTATGTGTGTGTGTGTGAATGCCGAGAGTGAGGGAGAGAGTAGAGAGGGTTTTGTAGAGTGTTAGATGAATGAAATAAAATCATCCCTTGGCATAAGAGAGAGAGATCGAAAGAGAGAGAGAAAGAATGTAGAGTGCATGCATTGTTTTCTTATTTTTCCAACACATGGAATAACATCATTGCAATTAGTGTTGGAAATTGGTTTGATGGGATAGTTTTTGCATGTAATCTTTCATTTAGATTGTGGTGGAGACATAATCATGAGTTGTATGGGAAATTGGAGAGAGAGATGGGAGAGAGATGGTGAGGTGGCGTGAGAGAGAGAGGGAGAGTGACAGTTGTCCTCGTCGTGTCGTTATGGGTGTTAATTACCCGGTCGTAAAGGTTTTCGGATAAAACGATTCATATTAATTCATTTATGCTATAAACGGGTCTAATCTCTCCTCGTCTCATTTCCGAAACTAAGACATCTCAATCCTATTTCACACTTCAATTAAAAGATTAACGGTTCCGATCATCTTAGTCTTTTAAATCTTAAAAGAATTTAATCGGCTTATTAATCCATTATTAATCCTTTAAAGATTAATTCCTCGTTATTCTTCTCAAATTTATCTCGGATAAGCCCTCACCTTATCTCAATGATCTTAGAAGAAATTCTAAGTTCAAAGATCTTAATTCTACTCTATTCTAAATTCATCGGCGTATAGAATTTTCTCGGCGATCAACATCATTCTTTTTCAATTGAACAACATTTCGGGGTTTTTCTGGAAATTAATCTCATACTCATTTTCATATAAACAAACTCAACAATACATCACATCATCATTTCAAGAAATTAAACAGATAAATTCACACAAAACGCACAAAGCATTCTAGACGATTACTCATTGTTCTTCATTTAGAAAAGAAAATTTTTATTCCACAATTTCACACCTTTTAACCTACTTGGTTAGTTATAACGCTCTCAAAAGGTATAAAAGCTCGGGGTATCACAGGATTAAAGAAGCAGGGAAGAAGGAGGAAATGAATAAGAATGAAAGAATAAACAGACATTAATTAACAGAATGAACGACTATGAACAAGACTTCTTTAAATAAAAGAAAGAGTTGATCTCGAAGGATCACTCGACAAGGTTCTCGAAAAGAAACTGAGTTCATTGTACGGGTTTAGACTAAAAGAAAGATACATTGACTTCAAAAAGAGATTGGCAGCGGAAAAACGTAAAGCTGAAAGCAAGTTCTTATTCTAATTACAACTTCTTAACTCAACATCAACCACCGCCGCTCCCGTCGCTCAACCTGCACATTTTATAAAACATATGCAGGGCTAAGTACAAAAGCACTTATTGGGCACATTGCTGAAAACATAACATAAGTATAGATAATCAGACATCTTATTTCTGTAGCACACCAGGGTTTTTCAATAAAGGCCCGTGTCTACTAAATATTTTCTTACTTATTTTCACAATGTAGCTTGCGCAAGCATTTTTCTCATATGTTACGTTCAATCTTGCCCAATAATTATCACCGTGGCTGGCCACCCCTCAACAGAGTTCCACACACAACGGCCACTGTGTACACTAACTTTGGATAGCAGGTCGGCTAACTCAAAGTCCGATCGTTTTAGTTAGCAAGTCGGCTAACTAATAATTCTGGATAGCAGGTCGGCTAACTCAGAAGGGTACAAGAGAACTCACATAAAAACAAATCATTTCATGCTCTGATTATCACGTTGAAAACACAATTATCAAAGCTTGTAAACAAAGATTTTTGAGCATCGCTCATTTATTTTGTATATAGAAAAGCCCACCTGACTGATTACAGAACTACTATTTGAGCTTCCGTCTCTGGTCTTCCGTCCTATCCTCGGTGCTGACTTCCTCCTTTTATCGTAAATAAACAGACTTAAGCAACTTGAACGCAATCGATAAAAGAAACAGGAAATCGAAACGGTTTATTAGTCTTTTAGGCATTTGCACTTTACTACTTCCTTTTGATTAACTAATAAACAAGACTTCGATCAATTCTCATCTACAAACTGACTCGGCTCATTACTCGACTCTTAGGTCAGTAGGTAAATGGGTGTTGATAACTTAGAATGACTTAAAAGTTCACAAGGAACGAAGTTGAAAAGGATTCAACTTAGGAAACTAGGCTTTGGAAACTTACTGCACAAGTCAGTGATTCTGGGGTTCGTACAGAACAGAGTATATTAAAACAGAGAATGAATATTATACCAAACGAATGCCATGGGTGTCTAGTTTACTCTCCAATTTACGGATCTCGATTTTGTTAAGCGAGCTAGAAGTTATAACAGTTTCCGTGAAACGTCGCAAAACAGTCGCGCGAA
The DNA here is from genome assembly GCA_029490685.1 of Schizonepeta tenuifolia. Classification (NCBI taxonomy): domain Eukaryota; kingdom Viridiplantae; phylum Streptophyta; class Magnoliopsida; order Lamiales; family Lamiaceae; genus Schizonepeta; species Schizonepeta tenuifolia. The sequence continues at coordinate 32,403,427 of CM055959.1, forward strand.
ACCCTAATGCTCGACAAATCTCGACGCACGGTTCCCTAGGTTCGATCAATACTATTCCACTTTTAATTTCATGAAATTTTCATCTTAAGACAGTCTACATACAGTATCCCATAATCGGGTTTATATTCACGACTTTTGATTAACAAACGACGAGCATTTCCTCGTCATTTCCAACTAACCATTTACTATACCAAAACGAATTTCAAATTCTATTTCGTTCAACAACTTCTCGTTTCTTAACTATAACTCATAACGTCATGTATCTCGGGTGGAAAAGTCGTTAACTACAATATCGTTCGCTAATCAATAACAATCATTATTATTAAAAAGGTTTTCCTCATTTGACTTTTCTATCGGCTTTTAATCTCGTTTCTTCGTCTCTTAACGAAATTTCAAACTTCTTAGAATTCGTTCAAACTTTACGGTTATGATCATTAACTAACAAGATTAGTATAAGTTCGAATCACAAACCTAAAACATTATCTATTCTCGATTTATCGTCGATTGTTCGTCTCTTAGTAAAAATCCTACGTTCTCCGTTTTCGTTCAAATTTTACAACAACGATTATCATCTAACAAGTATCACTAATATGCAAACCATATTCTAAAAACATTATCGAGCTTCAACTTATCGACACGTTTCCGTCTCTTACGTTTTTCAATTTATTTTTAGAAAAATCCCAAATAAATATATATTCATCCTCATACATCTTATATCTCATTTCTTTTAACCAATCGAGCATATCATATCATCTTCTTCATCGAATCAACCATTCTTCATCTCTTATCTTTCAACTTTTATTTTTAGAAAAATCTAAATTAATTCATATAGTCAATTAACAACAATAGATCACTAATTCATCAATCAAACATCAAAGAAATCGAACTACGAAAAACCCCTAAACCACTAAAAATTTTCGGTAATTACCTAAAATAAAGGGGAGTGATTTTCTTCATGGTTCGATCCGTAGAACTTGATTCTAAACATACTAGAACATGAATCGAACAAGAATCAACATGCTTCTTCACCTCCTATGTTTCGAAAAAAATGAAAGAGATGGGAAAGGATTTGTGTTCGGTTCATAACTTAGAAGAAGTTCTCACCTCGGAAATGGAATTGATCGGTGGATGAGAGACTTGTGAGCTTTGAGAAAGTTTGGATGATGAACTCTAATGGAGGAAATGAGAAGAGAAAATGAGAGAGAGAGCTTGAGGAGATGGCGGTAAAGAGAGGGGAAGGAGAGAGAGAGATGACTCACCATATACATACATAAAGTGATAGAAAAATCCAACTAAGGGGTGGTGAGTCGCTAAGGGTCGTTTGGCGTGGATTTATTAGACGGAAATATCTCGTTTTCGGGTTTTAAACGACGTTGTAAAAGTCGAGAAATACTTTCTTAGATAGTTACGAATTCGACAAAATCTAATTCTTCCGTTAGATTGGAAATAAATCACATATTCGGAAAACCTAATTCGTTTTTCAAAATCCGAGAAAAAGTCGGGATTAGACAGTCTAAAATTCACCCGGAAAATCATAAAAACTAACTTTCTCTGGTGAACTCGTATCGAAGAAAAAGTGAATGTAAATTCTGACGGATTTTAATTCTGAGTTTTCAGACGAAAATTCTATCGGACGTGAAAACCCCAATACAGTAGTCGTTCGACCGACTTCTGGAATTTATTTTCTGAAACGGATTTCACCGTCAGTCTTAGAATCGAAAATCCTTAACTTAGGCGTGCAAAGTCTTAATTATTAATTAACTTTTTATTTTAAAGACGGATTAAACATCCGGAGTATTACATCCTACCCCTCTAACAAGAAATTTCGTCCCGAAATTTGCATACCATCTTTAAAAAGGTAAGGATACTTTTCTTTCATCTTTTCTTCGAGTTCCCACGTGGCTTCTTCTTGCCCGTGGTGAATCCATAGCACTTTTACTATTGGTATCGACTTGGTTCTTAACTCTTGTATTTTACGTTCCAAGATAGTTAATGGTTTTTCTTCATAACTTAAGTCAGATTCAAGAATGACGTCTTGCTGGTTAATTACGTGCTTAAGATCAAAAACATATTTTCTTAACTGAGATACGTGAAACACGTTATGGACACTTCCTAGACTTGGTGGTAAGGCCAATCTATAAGCAACGGGTCCTACTTTTTCAAGAATCTCATAAGGTCCTATAAACCTTGGTCTGAGTTTACCCTTAACTCTGAATCTAACGATTCCTTTAGATGGAGATATCTTGAGAAAAACTTTATCCTCTATTTCAAAACTAAGATTGGTTCGACGATCGTCGGCGTAAGACTTCTGTCGGCTCTGGGCCTCTTTCATTCTAACTCTAATCTGACGAATGATCTCGATCATTTCACTGACCGCATCGGGTCCTAGGTTCTTTCTTTCACCCACTTCATCCCAATAAAGTGGTGATCTACATTTCTTTCCATATAAAGCCTCGTAAGGCTCCATTCCTATCGTCGCCTGATAACTGTTATTGTACGCGAATTCAACTAAATGCAAGATATCTTCCCAATTCGCGCTTCGATTCAATACTACAGTTCTTAGCATATCAACGAGTATCTGAATCGTTCTCTCGGATTGTCCATCGGTCTGGGGGTGAAAAGCTGTACTAAAGTTAAGTTCGGTCCCTAACTCTTTCTGCATCGTGATTCAAAATCTCGAAGTGAATTTGGCATCTCTAATTGATGTTATCGACTTTGGTATTCCGTGCAGACGTACAATCTCACAGACATACAGCTGTGCCAACTTCTCGGATCCATAGGTAATCTTAATCGGTAGAAAATGAGCTGATTTGGTGAGTCTATCAATAACTACCCAGATGGCAGTGTTTCCTCTTCTTGACTTAGGCAAACCTGTCACAAAATCCATAGCTATATCCTCCCATTTCCATTCTGGGATACTTAATGGCTGTAATAATCCATATGGCCTTTGGTGTAGAGCTTTCACTTGTTGACAAACCAAACATCTTTCTACAAACGAGGCGACGTCTCGTTTCAAACCGTTCCACCAAAAATTCTTTCTTAAGTCTTGATACATCTTCGTACTCCCTGGTTGTGTTGTATATGGCGTATCGTGAGCCTCACTCATGATATCATTCTTCAATTTGTCGTCTTCAGGGATACAAAGTCTGCCTTCAAACAAAATTGCATTATCGGGTGCCTCGGAAAAACTGTCCGGTTTATCCATTCTTATCCTTAGTCGAAGCTTCTCAGTTGATTCGTCCTTTCTTTGCGCACTTATGATTCTTTCTCGTAAGTCTGATGTAGCTTCGAGTGCTGCTATATGGTTTGTTATTGTTCCAGGTGCATCGAGCACTTCTAAGTTCATTTCCTCAAATTCTCTTACCAGAGCTTCTTCCTCAACAAAGAGACATCCTAACTTGATTGGAGTCTTGCGACTCAGCGCGTCAGCTACCACGTTTGCTTTTCCTGGATGATAGTTGATTCCGCAATCATAATCCTTGACTAATTCGAGCCATCGTCTTTGTCTCATGTTCAATTCCTTTTGCTCGAAAAAGTACTTAAAACTTTTTTGGTCCGTAAAAATCTCAACCCTAACACCATAGAGATGGTGTCTTCAAATCTTCAGTGCATGCACAACGGCTGCTAGTTCGAAGCATCTGTATAGACCATGTATTCCTTATTCGCTTCTGGCAGAGCCAACACTGGTGCGGTGGTTAACTTCTCCTTGAGTGTCTGAAAACTCTTCTCGCATTCATCCGTCCATCTGTACTTGTTTTCCTTCCGAAGTAGTTGCATCATAGGTCTCGCAATCGTTGAAAATCCTTCGATGAATCTTCGGTAATAACCGGCCAAACCTAAGAAAATCCTAATTTCGTTCGGACTTGTCGGCGATTTCCAATCGCGCACTGCCTCTACCTTGGCAGGATCTACCTTGATGCCTTCTGCTGATACGATGTGTCCAAGGTACATTACTTCCTTCAGCCAAAATTCGCACTTACTGAATTAGGCGTAAAGCTTCTCGGCTCTAAGCGTTTCTAAGACTATTTTCAAGTGTTCCTTGTGTTCTTCCTCATTCTTGGAGTAAATGAGAATGTCGTCGATGAATACTAAAACAAATTTGTCTAAGTATGGGTGAAAGATTCTATTCATGAGATCCATGAATACGGCGGGAGCATTAGTGTCACACCCCGACTCTCGAGGTGCGACTTAAGAATAACAACAAAACCTAAACAACTAACAACTAACTCAATTAAAAGGGAACATACTCGGGGAAAACAAAGATGGAAGATAAGGCAATCGAATTGGGTTTCCAAAAGCGTAATGAAATAACATTCAAGCATCTTAATTTCACCTACAACAGTAATCCAAATAAGTAATTCATGCTACTGGGGATAGAATTCCAACAAAAGAGAATGCTTACAAATATATAGGCCATGTTAAGAGGATCAAGTTCAACAACAATTCAAGTTAACGAGCCCATCGCTCGGAATTACAAGTCAAGGAGTTAAGAATTCAACAAGTATTCAAAGTCTTCGAGCATAACACTCGGAATCAAAAACATGAGAATCAAAGTATTAGCATCAACAGACATCAATTCAAAAGGGTTGCAGCAGAAACTTGCATAAATACCCAACATTTGCACGTATGAAGACGTACAAATGCCAGTCTGATATCCAACTAGACTCAACCAAAAGAACCAAACCACACCACCAAATATCCATGCCATCGCCATCCAGTCAACCTGCATGTTTAGAAACACACGCAGGGCTGAGTACTTCGTACTCAGTGAACACAAGCCAAAACATTTGAATAAAGATGCTTCTTAAAGCTATAATAATTGAACTTGCCTTGCCGAACATCACAAGTATATAAGCAGTTTTAAAAACAGTTTTACTTGTGCATGTTAAAAACATTTCTTTTTAAACAGACTACGCAGTCAAATATCATATAATATAACAGTATGTATCATCTGTCACAAACAATTTCACTGTGCCGAGAAGTAGGCCTCCTTCTCGAGCACTGTGACCAGCCTAACCGAAGCAAGGCTCACAGTCACCTCAACATATACCACACGTGGGTTCCTGCCTTTCACAGGATAAAAACATCTTCATATAAACAGATGATAACACATACCAAACTTCAATAAAAACGGCAAGTCAATCACATTTAAAATCATAATACTCAATAGTATAGCTAATTTTCATCGATAGTTTTGGTTCAGAAAAGCCCACCTGACTTCCGAAGAACTAGCTAGGTGGTTTAGGGCTATTTGTCCTCGCTTAATGATCCGTCCGGCTCGATCCTTCACAGTTCGACATCGATAGGAAAATAAGATACATGAACGACGGACAGAAAGGCGTTGGACTTTAACTGAAGGACTTCTATTTGAGTCGATTCTCTCTTCGCTTAACCTTTCTAAGGGATTTCGCGTTCTCGATTTTAAACCTTTAACTCTACTTGAATTGGTTAACATTACTATTTAACGTCTTAACGCTTTTCTCGTTCTAATTAATAACGCCATCGTCTACATTCTATTACTCGAGCTTTCTTTCAAAGACTTTAATCAATCTTAATCAATCATTTTGCATACAATAATTCAATTATCTTTCACATCATAACTAATATCATGCAATTAAACACTTATTCAATCATATAATGAATTCAAATAAATCAAACATACTTCAAGACACATTAACATTCATTCAATTTAGATCTTAAAACCTAACTCGATTATGCATTTCTTTTTATGAAGTCTCAAACTATTTATTCTATCTTTCTTATTTATAGACAACGGTTTGTTCTACATTCGTTATCTTAAGAGGTATTTATAACTTCCACTTTTTTAACAATTTCTTATTAAACTCTTATGAAATTAGAATTTCTTATTCATTTCTAATTCGATTCTCCTTTCTTAACTCGACTATTATTTTTCTAATTATTCACTCGGTAATTTTTCTCGGTTTATTTTTAATTTGTTTGGTTGAAAACAACGTACTCGACATCTTATTCTATCATTAATTTTTTGATTAACTTATACGAGTATCTAACTTAGCTCGTCTAGCATCTTTCCTTTACTCGATTAGAACTTTCTTTTTATTTCTTCTCGATTAATTGTTTTTAAATTCGTTTTTCTCAATTTTTACTTATCTTTTTAATAATTTCTTCTTTTCTTGTCTTTAATCTTGACGCCATTTCTTACTTAGAAATTCTTTTATCTTTTAATAAACATTTTATTAACTAGTTCATTTTATTAGTCAAATTATAAAAGATCTTTTTGTTGTAGTTTAGTAGAAATTCAAGTCTTTAAATTTTTAATACAAGAAAATTTATTAACATATCTTTTATGCATTTTTCATCTTTTAATCAATTAAAGCTTTTAAACTTCAACCTTTTTATCAAAACTTCTATCTTTATTCATAACTTAAACTAGTATTCATGCATACATGTAACACTTAAACATTTAATCTTTTCTATATTTTCACATTTTATTTCATTAAAAACTCAACATGCAATCTCATTTTCTTAACTTAAACACATGTATGATTATATTAACATAACATACAATCATCTCATTGATCAAAACGTCACTCAATTCATCAACAAAAACAACAAAATAAATTCTCCATTTTTGCTCAAAAACACACGGCATTTATGCACTTTTTTGTGCAATTTATTTCTCAATTTTTCATGCATATAATCTCATTCTCAACATGATAAAAATAACAAATCAAGTATCAAAATATCAATATCTCAAAGAATTCATATTTTTCCTAAAAATTTCGGTATTCATTATTTCTTTAGGGTTTTAAATTCTTTTTCTTCTCTTAATTCACCGATTAAAACTATTGTTCGATTCTCCTAACGATTTCTTCCCACTCGATCAACACATGCACATCCTAAGTTTGCCTAAATATAATTTAAATAGCATGCATGCATAGTTCTTTCTTTTAGGACTTAGAGATATACACATTTACAACTAATCAAATGAATACCATACTTTAATTTAAAAGGAATTCTTCTCCTTGGCTCTTGGAATTGGGAATGAATGGAATTTGTAGCTTCAAAGCTTGGACTTGAAAGGAGAAGGAAGTCTTCTTGAATCCTCAAAGAAAAAGAACAACATGGAATTAATTATCCATTCCTTTTAGGGTTTAAGAATCAAAATGAAGAAATTGTTGGATGAATATTGAATTTAATCTCAAGAACTTGAAAGATTATTACCTTTTCTTAGGAATATGGATAGAATGAATGGAGGATGATGCTTTCTACTTCATTTCCATGGATGAGGAGCTTGAATACATGGTTGCATGTAAGAAAAAACCAATGTATGTGTGAGAGAGAGAATGCCGAGAGAGTAGAGAGAGTAGAGAGGATTTTCTTGTTTTTCTTTCTTGCTTGGGGAGAGAGAGATCGACTGAGAGAGAGAGATGGAGTGATGAATGAAGTCTTCTCCCTTGTCTTAGATGTATGAAATTGAAATCCAACAAAAAGAATAAAGTGAAATGTTGGAAGTTGAAATTGTTTAAAGTGATTGATGGATGGATGATTTGATGTAGTTTGCATGCACTTTAGGTAATGCCATGCATAAGACACAATTATGGCATTAACTCTTGGAAATTGAGGAGTGATGTGAGAGGATGAGTGAGGTGGCGTGAGGGAGTGAGAGGTGTGTGACGCGTGTCTTCGTCGTGTCGTTACGGGTGTTAATTACCCGGTCGTAAAGGTTTTTCCGGATAAAATGATTCGTATTAATTTCTTTTTATACCATAAACGGGTCTAACCTCTTCTCGTCTCACTTTTGACACTAACTCATCTCAATCCTATTTCACGTCTCAATTAAAAGATTAAGGGTTTCGATCATTTAGTCTTTTAAATTTCAAAAGGAAAAATTAGTCGGCTTCTTAATCCGTTTATTAATCCTTTAAAGATTAACTCCTCATTACTCTTCTCAATTCTCGGATAAGCTCTTACCCTATCTCAGTGACCTTAAAAGCAATTATAGGCTCACAGATTCTAATTCAATTCTATTCTAAGTTCATCGGCGTAAATCTATTTCTCAGCGATTAATATTATGCTATCTCAATCAAGCAAACTTCTCGGGATTATTCTGGAAATTAATCTTATACTCGTCTTCATATAAATAATTTAACAAGCATATCACATCATCATCATCTCAGATAAATAGAACAGACAAATTCACACAAAACTCACAAAGCAATTTAAACATTTTACTCAATTCTCTTCGTTTTAGAAAAGAAAAATTTTATTCCTAAATTCTCATCTTTTAATTTACTCGGTTAATTAAACGCTTTCTAAAGGTTTAAAAACTCGGGGTATCACATCCTCACCCTCTTAAAAAAAAATTCCGTCCCGAAATTTACTGACCTCAAGAAAATAACTCGGGATACTTTGCTTTTATCTTTTCTTCGAGTTCCCAAGTGGCTTCTTCAAGATCATGATGACACCATTTGACTTTTACTAAGGGAATCGATTTCGTTCTAAGCTGCTGGACTTTATGGTCTAAAATCTCTTCGGGTTTCTCCTCGTAGCTTAGATCGGGCTTTATCTCGACATCTTCTTGCCATATTACATGCTTCGGGTCAAAGACATACTTTCTCAATTGCGATACGTGAAACACGTTATGCGAACTTCCGAAACTAGGCGGTAACGCTAAACGATACGATACGGATCCAATCTTCTCAAGGATCTCGTATGGTCCTATAAAACGAGACCTAATCTTTCCTTTAACTCCAAAACGATAAACTCCTCTCGAGGGGGATACTTTCAAAAACACTTTATCTCCTTCCTCAAACTCCAACTTGGATCTTCGATTATTGGCATACGACTTCTGTCGACTCTGAGCTTCTTTAATCTTCTCGCGGATTTGACGCACATTTTCTATCATTTTCTCAATCGCTTCTGGCCCTAACACTTTCCTTTCACCTACTTCACTCCAATACAACGGCGATCTACACTTCTTTCCATAAAGAGCTTCATACGGGGCCATTCCTATCGTATTCTGATAGCTATTATTGTATGCGAACTCAACAAAGGTAAAACTTTTTCCCATTCAACTCCTTTATCTAACAGGACGGCTCTCAACATATCTTCGAGAATTTGAATCGTTCGTTCAGATTGACCATCGGTTTGGGGATGGTAAGCAGTGCTGAATTGTAACTGAGTTCCCAACTCTTTGTGGAAACTTTCCCAAAAACGGGCTGTGAACTTCGAATCTCTATCAGAGGTAATCGTCTTCGGCACTCCGTGCAACTTCACAATTTCCTTGATGTAGATCTCGGCTAATTTGGCTGATCCGTAGGTACGTGGAATAGGTATGAAATGAGCAGACTTTGTCAACCTATCCACTATCACCCATACTACTGTATTTCCTTTTCTTGATCTTGGCAATCCTGTTACAAAATCCATTGTGATTCCATCCCACTTCCACTCTTGGACTGGTAATGGTTGCAGAGGTCCATACGGTCTTTGATGTAAGGACTTCACTTGCTGGCAAGCTAAACATCTTTCAACGAACAATGCCACATCCATCTTCATTCCATTCCACCAAAATTGTTTCTTTAAATCTTGGTACATCTTCGTGCTGCCAGGGTGAGCTGTATATGGGGTTTCATAAGCTTCACTCATTATTTCGTTCTTCAACTTGTTGTCACTAGGCACACAAATTCTTCCTTGATACAACAACGCATTATCGCTCGATTCTGAAAAAGAAAATCTTTAACTTCTCCACTTCTTACCCTCCTTCGTAACTTTTCCATTTCTTCGTCTCTTCTCTGGCCTTCTACGATACGGGTTCTCAAGTCAAGGATTACTACCAAGGTAGCAATCACTTGATCTACTATCGCTGGCGGTACGATTACTTCAATCTTCATCTTCGCAAATTCTTCCATCAGCTCGACTTCGTCGGTTAAAAGGAATCCTAACTCGGTATCTTCCGAATTTTCCTTCCTTCTTCTCCTACTTAACGCGTCAGCTACTACGTTCGCTTTACCGGGATGGTAAGATATTTTGCAATCGTAGTCTTTCACTAACTCAAGCCATCTCCTTTGTCTCATGTTCAACTCCTTCTGCTCGAAGAAGTACTTCAGGCTCTTGTGATTTGAGAATATTTCACACTTCGCTCCATAAAGGTAATGTCGCCATATCTTCAAAGCATGAACGACAGCTGCTAATTCCAGGTCATGAGTTGGATACTTCTCTTCATGAGGTTTGAGTTGCCTGGAAGCATAAGCAATCACTTTTCCATTTTGCATTAGCACACATCCTAGTCCTTGAGCAGATGCATCGGTATAAACGATATAGTGCTTGTCTGGCTCAAGTAGGGCTAAAACTGGGGCTGTTGTCAATCTCGTCTTGAGTTCTTGAAAACTTTTCTCACACTCTTCCGTCCACGTGAACTTCGTCTCTTTCTTCAACAGGCTCGTCATCGGCTTCGCGATCTTAGAGAATCCTTCTATGAATCTCTGTAGTATCCTGCCAAACCAAGGAAACTACGGATCTCATGCACTGACGTCGGGGATTTCCATTCTTGCACAGCCTTTACCTTCTCCATATCCACTTTGATTCCTTCGGACGAAACGACATGTCCTAAGAAATTTACTTCCCTTAACCAAAATTCACACTTACTGAATTTGGCATACAGCTTTTCCGCTCTAAGTATTTTCAACACAATCCTTAAATGTTCTTCATGCTCAGCTTCACTTCTTGAATATACCAAAATGTCATCTATAAAGAGAATCACAAACTTATCCAAATATTCGTGAAAAACTCTATTCATCATATCCATAAAACACTGCCGGGGCATTTGTTAAACCAAATGGCATTACTATGAATTCGTAATGTCCATATCTCGTTCTAAAAGCAGTCTTTGGAATATCTTCTTGCTTGATCTTCAGTTGGTGGTATCCAGACCTTAAGTCAATCTTGGAGAAAACACCGGCTCCTTTCAGCTGGTCAAACAAATCGTCTATCCTTGGCAAAGGATATTTATTCTTCAGCGTAATCTTGTTTAACTCTCGGTAGTCTATGCACATCCTCAAACTACCGTCTTTCTTCTTCACAAACAATATCGGAGCACCCCAAGGCGATACACTTGGTCGAATGTAGCCTAAGTCCAACAATTCTTGCAGTTGGATCTTCAACTCTTGAAGTTCCTTTTGGGCCATTCTATACGGTGCCTTGGATATCGGGGCTGATCCGGGTTCTAAATCGATTGAAAACTCCAATTGACGATCAGGGGGTAAGCCTGGTAATACTTCTGGAAACACATCCTTGAATTCTCTCACGATTGGAACATCATCGATACTCAACTCACGATTCTCGTCCTTATTCAAATAGACTAGGTACGCTTGGGTACCTCTCTTCCGCATCAATCTCTGCGCTTTCATGGCAGAAATTATCGGCACGCTCTTCTTCACTCTCTTTTCCATTCCGAAATCTATGGTTGACTCTTCTCCAGGGGTTTTAAACGATATCTGCCTCAAGTCGCATCGGATCGTTGCAAAATTCTCGGTTAGCCAATCCATTCCTAGGATTATATCAACGTCACGCATTTGGATCACATTCAAGGATTTCGCGACTAACTTACGGTTTCCGACTTCAAAACCTTTGATTAATACATGTTCTAGGATGTTTAGAATCGATTTCTACGGATCGAATCATGAAGAAAATCACTCCCCATTCTTTTAGGTCATTACCGAAAATTTTAACAATTTTAGGGGTTTGATCGTAGTTCGATTTCTTTGATGTTTGATCGATAGATTAGTGATCTACATGTTATTAATTGACTATATGAATTAATTTAGATTTTTCTAAAAATAAAAGTTGGAAGATAAGAGAGGAAGAATGCATGATTTAGTATAGTAAATGATATGTTGTGCTCGATTGATTAATAGAAATGAGATATACGATGTATGAGGATGATTATATATTTAATTGGAATTTTTCTAAAAATAAAACAAAAAACGTAAGAGACGGAAACGTGTCGTAAGTTGAAGCTCGATAATATTTTGATAATATGGTTTTCATATTAGTGATGCTCGTTAGATGATAATCGTTGTTGTAAATTTTGAACGAAAACGGAGAACGTAAGATTTTTAGTAAGAGACGAACCATCGACGATAAGTCGAGCATGAATAATAAATTAGGATTGTGATTCGAACCTTTGATAATCTTGATAGTTAATGATCGTGACCGTAAAGTTTCAACGAATTCTTAGAAGTTTCGATTTTGAATAAGAGATGAAGAATCGAGTTTAAAAGCCGGTAGAAAAGTCGAATAAGGAAATCCCTTTTAATAATAATAATTATTAGTGATTGACGAACAATATTGTAGTTGACGACTTTTCCATCCGAGAAACGAGACATTATGAGATATAGTTAAGAATCAAGAAGTTGTTGAACGAAATAGAAATTGAAGTTTGTTTTGGTATAGTAAATGGTTAGTTGGAAATGACGAGGAAATGCTCGTCGTTTGTTAATCAAAAGTCGTGAATATGAACCCGTTTAAAGGATATTGTATGAAGACTGTATTAAGATGAAAATTTGGTGAAAATAAAAGTGGAATAGCATTAATCGAACCTAGGAAATCGTGCGTCGAGATTTGTCGAGCATTAGGGTTTCGCGCGACTGTTTTGCGACGTTTCACGGAAACTGTCATAACTTTTAGCTCGCTTAACGAAATTGAGATCCGTAAATTGGAGAGTAAACTAGACACCCGTATCTTTCTTTTAGTATAGGTTTTATCCCCTGTTATCGTATGCTCTGTTCTGTACAGACTTACTGACTTGGCCAGTGACTATCCAAAGCCTAGTTTCCTAAGTTGAATCCTTTTCAACTTCATTCCTTGTGAACTTTTAAGTCGTTCTAAGTTATCAACATCCTTTATCTTCTGACCTAAGTGTCGAGTATTTAGCCGAGTCAGTTTGTAGACGAGAATTGATCGGAGTCTCGTTTATTAGTTAATCAAAGAAAGTAGTAAAAGTGCAAACGCCTAAAAGACTAAAAACCGTTTCGATTTCCTGTTTCTTTTATCGATTGCGTTCAAGTTGCTTAAAGTCTGTTTATTTACGATAAAAGGAGAAAGTCAGCATCGAAGATAGGACGGAAGACCAGAGACGGAAGCTTGATTAGTAGTTCTGTAATCAGTCAGGTGGGCTTTTCTATATACAAACTAAAATGAGCGATGCTCGAAAATCTTTGTTTACAAGCTTTGATAATTGTGTTTTCAAACGTGATAATCAGAGCATGAAATGATTTGTTTTTATGTGAGTTCTCTTGTACCCTTCTAAGTTAGCCAACCTGCTATCTAGAATTATTAGTTAGCCAACCTACTAACTAAAACGATCGGACTTTGAGTTAGCCGACCTGCTATCCAAAGTTAGTGTACACAGTAGCCGTTGTGTGTGGAACCCTGTTGAGGGGTGGCCAGCCACGGTGATAATTATTGGGAAAGATTGAACGTAACATATGAGAAAAATGCTTGCGCAAGCTACATTGTAAAAATGAGTAAGAAAATGTTTAGTAGACACGGGCCTTTATTGAAAAACCCCGGTGTGCTACAGAAATAAGATGCCTGATTATCTATACTTATTATATGTTTTCGGCAACGTGCCCACTAAGTGCTTTTGTACTTAGCCCTGCATATGTTTTATAAAATGTGCAGATTGAGCGACGGGAGTGGCGGTGGTTGATGTTGAGTTAAGAAGTCGTGATTAGAATAAGAACTTGTTTCAGATTTACGTTTTTCCGCTGCCAAACTCCAATCTCTTTTTGAAGTTATTGTATCTTTCTGTTGGGTTTAACCCCGTACAATTAACTCAGTTTCTTTTCTTAGAACTTTGTCGAGTGATCCTTCGAGATCAACTCTTCCTTATATATATTAAAGTCTTTTTCATAGTAATTCATTTTGTTATTAATGTCTGTTTATTCTTTCATTCTTATTCATTTCCCCCTTCTTCCCCACTTCTTTAATCCAACCCCTAGTCGCACCCCGGCTTTGCCGTCCCTCGGGATTTAGGGCTGTGACAAGACTGGCCAGCCAAAACATTTATATATACATCAAACAGTATGCATCATCTACCACATCATCCATCCATCTGTGTCGAGAAGTAGGCCTCTTTCTCGAACACTGTGACCGGCCCAACCAAAGCAAGGCTCACAGTCACTATCAAACAATTCATATCCCACACGTGGGTTTCCTGTCTTTCACAGGACAATAATATCTCAACAAGCAGATGATAACACATACCAAAAACTCAAGTAAAAACGGCAAGTCAATTGAACTTTAAAAAAAACTCACATAATAATACTCAATTATCATAATAGCATTCATCGATAGTTTTGGTTTTAGAAAAGCCCACCTGTCTTCCGAAGACTTAGCTAGGCGGCTTACTCATGAAAAGTCCTCGCTACTTGATCGTCCTGCTCGGTCCTTCATAAACCGACATCGATAAAATAAATAAGACTCGATGCTTTTAAGACGTAAAGTAGATGCGTGTCTCGGCTAGAGGACTTCTATTTGACTCGGGTTTCTCTAATCTTATTTTATCTTCTCTAAGTCGATATCTCTTCTCGACTTCCTCGTCCTCGATCCTCGACTCTACTTGGTTACTAATTATTTCGTCTCGTATTCTCGTTCTAAATCATAAATCATCAATCAATCATCGGTAAGACATTTTCTCAATTATTAATAACCTATTACTTATCTCAACTTCATTTCTCGATTCTTACTCGTATTCATAACTCAACTAACATCACATCAAATCATTCGTGTCTCATGCACGTATTCTTAATTTAATTAACGTCACATAACATCATTCATATCACATCAATTATATTACATCATTTATGTCTCATGCACGCATTCTCAACAATTTGAGCATATCATGTTACCATAATCGATAAGTAAACATTTCACTCAAGCATATAGATTTAATCAATCATATTATAACTCAATAAGGATTTAAATCAAATATAATATCTCAAACTCGATTCACACTTCAAGTCACATTAACAATTACTCGATTCTAATTTTAAGAAAATACGTTAACTTTAATCTCATAAAATAAATTCTCGTCCTCCTTCATCAATTCAAATAATAAGAATTCTTTTCAATTAAAAACTCAAATATTCATTTAATACTCCTCGACTCAATATACGTCATTATTTCAAAATACGTCGTCTTCGCTCAATTACGTATGCATACACGTACATACTATTATTTCATCAACTCATTTAAACTCTTATTTAATTAATCTCAATTTCTATCTTCGATTAAAAACTCGATTTTTAACTCGACAATCAAAACTTGATAACTTCCTTGACTCGTTTTAATTAAAACAGTTTGAAAACAAACTCAATTATTTACTCACGCATCATCAATCAATCAATACTTGACTTATTAAATTAAACGAGCATTAAAACACTTCATCAATTAATAGCTCGACTCTCAATTTAAAACATCTCTTATTAAGTTTTCTTCTGGTTTCTCAATATTTCTCATTTAATTTAACGATTAAACATTAAACTACTCGATTTTAATATTTTATTAAACAATTCTCACTCGACTCTAAACTCATTAACTTCTCTTACTCGACTCAATTCTTTAAAAATTTATTTATTACTTCACTCGATTATCAAAGCTCGACTCATTATTCTCTTACTTCATCATTTCTTAATTTATTAAGAAATTCTCTTTTTAATTATTTATTTGTAACTCCATTATTTATTTTTATTTTAAAACTCCTCGACTAATTTTATGAGTAAACGAACTCGACTCGATTAAACTTCTCACTCAATTTCTTACGCTCGAATCTTCTATTATTTTTCTCTTATAAATAATTTATTAACATTTTTCATTCTTTCACATTCAATCGAACGTCATAACTTCGACTAACTCGACTCGCATTTTATACTCGACTTTCAACTCTAATTCATTAACTCTAACTCTTCTCATTTTATTTCTCGATTATTAAATCCTCTAATCTCAAGAATTAATCTCCGAATTAACTTTTCCTCTTAAACTCTAATTATTTAATAAAGAAATTATTTTTCTTTATTTTTTTTCTCAACTTAATGACTCATCACTATTTTAAAGATTTTCTCTTTTTATTTTCTAATTAATATTATTTTAAAAAATATTGAATATTTTATAATTGAATAATTAATTAATTTCTTTTTGAATTAATGGTATTCAAATCTTCAAATTACACCAAGAACACCTAGAACACACACTAGGTATTTCTTCTCTAAATTTTCGATTTTTAACACTAAAAATTTCATTTCTTTCACTTCAACATCGAATACTCAAATCTAGCATAAACATACTCAAATCATCAAAATTCATCAAATTATCATAAAAATTATTTTTCCTCTGAAAACATGCATATGTTTCGATTTCTTCTCAATTAACATCATAAGGGATTTAAATCATCATATACTCATAATCATCTCATGCTCATATCATCATTAATTCGTCATCAAAATCATCAAATAAAATTTCTCCTCCTATGCCCAAAACTCACGGCATTCATCATCAAATTAAAACATGCATTTTCTCAATTTTTCATGCATATATAATCACTCATATCATGCTTATAAACACATATAAAGCATTAAATCATCAATATATCAAGAAATCGAATTTCTTCCTTTTACCCTAAAATTTTCGGTTTCTATAGTATTTTAGGGGTTTTAATTTTTCTTTCTCTTTTAATCCATAGATTAAACACTAGGCTTGATTTCCTATCGATTTTCTCACTCGAATCTCACATCGATCCTAGTTTGCCTATGCATAAAATTTAAACATGCATGCATCTTCTCTTTAGGGATTATAGATTACATAATATACAAGTAATCAAATGGATTTAAACCTACTTTTGAAATTAAATCCAAACTTCTCTCTTGATGATGATGGATCGAAAATGATGGCTTGGAAGGCTCAATCTCTAGCTTTGATTTCCATGGTGAAATCCATCTTGAATCCTCATGAAAAATGAAACAAGGATCAATCCTTTTCTCAAGGGCATGGGTGCCGAAATTAATAGAAAATAAAGATCTCTTGAACTTCTTGGAAGCTTGAAGCTTGAAGATGGAGCTTCAATGGAGTTTCTCTATTTTTGTTTATGTGTGTGTATGTTACGGTAGAGAGAGAGGGGAAATGGAAGAGAATATTTTTTTCTTCTTGCTTCTTGATAACTCACGAGAGAGAGAGTTTGAGGGAGAGAGATGGATGGTAGGATAGATTCATACACTTACTTTAGCTTATTAGCTAAGATAGAAATGAAGTGAATAAGTGAAATGTATGAAATGATTAATATTCCCCCTAGGTTTTGAAAATAGGGGTCTAGGAGAGAGATTTAGGGAGAGAGAGAGAGAGAGAGGTCGGTAGAGAGAGAGGGAGAAAGATGATAATTTTATTTTTTTACAGATAAAATTTTACCCGGATGAAAAAGTTTTCCGGTAGTATATATCTGTGTTATTTCATTTATACTGAAAACGGCTTTAATCTCTCCTCGTCTCGTTTCCGGCATCGAAAACTTCTCGACCCTATCTCATGATACATGAAATAAATCAAGGAACCCGAATATCTAATTTTTAGGTTAAAATTCCAAGTAACGAAGAAAACCTAAAAATCATTCGGCTAATTAATCCGTTAAGGACTAAACTCTTAGAGTTTTCTCATGTGATCTCGGATGAGCTTCTAAATTATCTCAATGATCTTAGAATTAATTCTAGATTCAAAAGACACTAATTAGGTTTAATTCTGAGTTCGTCGGTGAAAAGTGTTTTCTCGGTTCTCGTTACTATTCACTGAAAAATAAAAGTTCTCAGATTTCACTGAAAATCATATTCAAGCTCAAACTCATATAAATAAACTCAATCAATGCATCACATACTCGTTCGAATAATCGAGACGAGAAAAACTCACGTCAAAGCATACAGGGGCATTTTAGTCATTTCAAGAAAATATCTTTTCTTGAAGCATCACATCACTCAAAGCTCATTAATTAAGCAATTAAACTCATTTTAAAACGCACTTAGGGGCTGATGAAAGTTCGGGGTATTACATCCTCACCCTCTTAAAAAAAAATTTCGTCCTCGAAATTTACTAACCTCAAGAAAATAGTTCGGGGTATATCGCTCTCATCTTTTCCTCGAGTTCCCACGTAGCTTCTTCGATATCGTGATGACACCACTTAATCTTAACTAAGGGAATTGATTTCGTTCGGAGCTGCTGGACCTTGCGGTCTAGGATTCTCTCGGGTTTCTCCTCATAACTCAAATCTGGCTTCAAAGCCACGTCCTTTTGGCGTATCACGTGCTTAGAATCGAAAACATACTTCCTCAATTGCGACATGTGAAAAACGTTATGCGAATTCCCAAAACTGGAGGCAACGCTAGCCTATATGATACGGCTCCAATCCTCTCAAGAATTTCAACGGTCCTATAAAACGAGGTTTTAACTTTCTTTTGACACCGAAACGGTGCACTATTCTCGAAGGGGATATTTTCAAAAAGACATTACTTCCTACATCGAACTCTAGCTCGGATCTTCGGTTGTCGGCATACGATTATTGTCGATTTTGGGATTCATTAATCTTCTCGCGAATCTGACGAACAGATTCCATCATCTCCTCGATTGCATAGGGCCCTATCGCTTTTCTCTCGCCTATTTCGTCCTAATAGAACGGAGGTCTACACTTTCTTCCTTAAGGAGCTTCATAAAGGGGCCATTCCTATCGTACTCTAATAGCTATTAATATACGCAAACTCGATAAGGGGTAAAATTTTCTCCCACTCGTCTCCTTGGTCTAATAAAACGGCTCTCAACACATCCTCGAGGATTTGAGTCGTTCGCTCTGATTGACCATCCGTCTGAGGATGATAAGCAGTACTAAACTGCAACTATGTTCCCAACTCTTTGTGGAAACTTTCCCAAAAACGGCTGTGAACTTCGAATCTTGGTCGGAGGTAATCGTACTCGGTACTCCATGTAATCTCACAATCTTCTTATCATAGATTTGAGCCAACTTATCCGATCCTTAGGTATAAAATGGGCGGACTTCGTTAATCTATCCACTATCACCCACACGAATGTGTTACCTTTCCTCGATCTCGATAAACCCGTCACAAAATCCATCGTGACACCATCCCACTTCTATTCTGGGACTGGTAGCAGTTGTAAGGGTCCATACGGTCTTTGGTGTAGGGACTTCACTTGTTGGCAAGCTAAGCATCTCTTCAACATACATGGCTACATCCTTCTTCAATCCTTCCCACCAAAACTGTTGTTTTAAGTCTTGGTACATCTTCGTATTTCTGGGATAGGCTGTGTACGGAGTCTCATGAGCTTCACTCATGATCTCGTTTCTCAACTTCTCGTCGTTTGGCACATAATTTCTTCCTTGGAACAACAAAGCATTATCTCTCGACTCGGAAAAATCCTTGACTCATTCTCTTCTAGTCTTTATCTTTAACTCCTCCAAATCTTCACCTCTTCTCTGACCTTCGATAATACGTGTCCTTAAATCTAGCATTACTACCAATGTAGCAATCACTTGCTCTACTGTCGCTGGGGGGGTTATGATTACTTCGATTCTCATTTTCTCAACTCCTCAATCAATCTTACCTCATCACTTAGCAAAAAGCCTAACTCGGTTCCTCCCGAATTCTCCTCCTTTCTTTTTCGGCTCAACGCGTCGACTATGACATTAGCTTAACCGGGGTGATACGATATCTTGCAATCGTAATCCTTCATCATCTCGAGCCATTTCCTCTGTCTCATATTTAGCTATTTCTACTCGAAGAAATACTTCAAACTCTTGTGATCTGAAAAGATTTCACACTTGGTTTCATAGGGATAGTGTTGCCAAATTTTCAAAGCATTCACTACGGCTGCTAACTCCAAATCTTGAGTTGGACATTTATCTTCATGAGGTTGAGTTGCCTGGAAGCATACGCTATCACTCTTCCATCTTGCATTAAGACACATCCTAAGCCTTGAGTTGATGCATCGGCATAAACTGTATAGTCCTTTCCTAGATCAGGAAGAGCTAATACTGGAGCTAAATCGACTACAGCTCTTGAAAACTTCTCTCACATTCCTCCGTCCACTCAAACTTCGACTATTTCTTCAACAGACTCGTCATCGGTTTCGCAATCTTGGAAAATCCTTCTCTGAATCTCCGATAGTAACCTGCTAAACTGAGGAAACTACGGATTTCATGTAATGACGTCAGTGATTTCCAATCTTGCACAGCTTTCACCTTTTCCGTATCCGCTTTAATTCCTTCGGACGAAACAACGTGTCCTAAGAAATTCACTTCTTTCAACCAAAATTTACACTTGCTGAATTTGGCATACAACTTCTTGGATCTTAATTTCTCCAACACGATTCGCAAATGCTTTTTATGTACGTTGGATTTGTGATGGAAAACTAGATTTCAGTGAGATCTTATTTCCTTTAGGGGCGATTCTTCGAAGCGACAAAGAGGGAAATTCTTGAAGACGAAGATTTGTTGTAATAGATAGATTTCTTTCTTATTTTGTAATAATTTAGGCAGGTACTAAATATCCACGACGAGACAATAATTTATTTTTTTTTATCATAAATTGCATGTTGTGGGATTTAATCAACGTTAAAGTGTTATTATTTCTAAAGCATGTTATAATTTGCAATTTTTGAAATTATTTGCGTTTAGAAATTGCATGCTAGGAATTTATCGTATTTCTCTAAGCATGTTATGAATTCAAGCGAGCATGATTTATTATGTGAGTTCTAGAAAAACATGTTTAGTGATTCCGTGATATACGCGATTTGCATGCGAAAATCTTTTGAATTAAAATGACTAACCATGATAAATTAATTTTCATAATTAAATTAGAGCTCTACAATTGGTTCTAGACGAATTAAGTTGTTAGGCTCGTGTAAATATCCACACGATTGTGGCTTGCACGTGTTATATTAACTTATAGATTTTGTCGAGTAAAACTTTTAAAAGTATTTTAGTCTCGTGTATAGTGAGAGTTTTTCGTGTAAACGTTTACACTATCGTGGCTTGCCCGTATTAATTCTCATAGATTATTCTAGGAGAGATTACAATAAGATAATTAATGAAATTGTTTACAAGGCGATGTCGTTTGAGTAATTGTATCAATATATGGGATAATTTTGGATTAGTTAAATTGTGGTATGTGCTTAGATATTGTCTTGAATACAACTCTCCATCGGAGTCCCTTTTCGAGATAATATGGTCTAGTAAGGTTCATTTATTAAATTTATTTGTCATAAGGTTTACCTTGGCAGGAGATAAACTTAAAAACTGGGTGTTTGGTTGAGTGGTGCGCACGTAAACGTCCACACTATCGTGGCTTGCGTGTGAATCACTTGGGCTAATGAAGGTTTCATTAAATATTGTTTTATCTAAAGGTTATAATATAAATATTACGAACGTTTTATGCAATAATTGTGTCTTATGTGCGTTTTTTGAATGTTTAAAATTTCAGATATGACTATTACTCTGTTGTTGAATGTGCTTACTGAAAAGCCGTTTACCGGTCCAAATATTTTGAAATGTATTATGGTTAATTTAAGTTATTCAAATATGGTGGATCAATGTTTGACTTTTCTATCTACGTGACATTGTCACATTAGTGGTGGGCATGTTACTCGTGCCCTCGGCGGATAGGGAAGCGGAACTGTTTAAGTAAGGGGATGAACGAAGTAGGAAAATGTGGGGGTTTGTCTAAGTTGGTTAACATTTTTGAAGAAGAATAAAAATTGAAAATACGAAGAATATATTTTCTATTTATTTATTTATTTGAGGTGGTGTTGATTTTGGATGTGTTTTAAATTTCTTGCATCAAAACCACGTCGTTTCGTTTTTATTATTCTTCAATAAAATGTCACAGCCCGACTTCCCGAAGGACGGCAAAGCCGGGGTGCGACTAGGGATTGGAATAAAGAAACGGGAAAGAAAGGGAAAACTACTGAATAAACGATATTTGTAACATAAACTACTATGAATTTGACTTCATTGAATAAAAAGGGAGTCAATCTCGGAAGATCGCTCGACAAAGTTTGATTAGTGAAAGCTAGGTTTAAAGTGTAAACAACTTAAACTGAAAGGATTTACATTAATAAGAGAACCGACTTTACTTAGTGAAAGAAAGAGTAAATCACGGAGGATCACTCGACATAACTGTTCTTAGAAGAGACTAAGTTCAAAGGATGAAACTTAGTTCTAAAGTTATATACTAACTGAAACTAGTTTACAGAATTGGCAGCGGAAAACATAGAAAATGATAACACATATCGAATGTGAAATCGAGGCTCAATTGACTTTACTTCTTTGAAGATGACCTTTACTCAACCTCCTCCACCTTCATCGCTCAACCTGCACATTTAAAAACAAACATGCAGGGCTAAGTACAAAAGTACTTAGTGGGCACATTGCCGAAAACATTTTATATGTAACGCAACGGGGTTTTTCTTTAAAAGGCCCGTGCTTATCAAATATTAAATCAAATCATGCATCTTTTCATAAACACTTGTATAAATACTTTTACTGCTGAATGCTTAATTTCTAAATGACACACTGTGGATTTTTAAACTCACATCCGATCGTCTGGAAAGCACCTGAGGGCTAACTCAGAAACTGTCCCTCTGGATAGCACCTGTGGGCTATCTCAGAATCTGATCATTTAGTTGGAATTATCTGGATAGCAGCCTGAGGGCTATCTCAGAATCCAATACTCTGGTTAGCACGTGAGGGCTAACGCAGAGAGACATAATAGAATTCACATAAACAATTCATTAAAGCACTGATAGAACTTTAATACTCACTTATTAAAAACAATACGTAATCACTTTCAAGCAACGCTCGCATATAAATAATTTAATACTCATTTATTAAAGCAAAACGTAAACACCTTCGAGCAACGCTCGCATAAAATCACTTCACAAGTAACGGCATTCAACGTAGTTTTGGTTTTAGAAAGCCCACCTCGTTCGTTTACAGAACTATTACTCGTACTTCTGTCTTCCGTCCTGTCTTCTATTCTTGTTCTCCTTCTTGGAACACAAATAATAAAACAACGATAAGTTGTCGAGTCGATAGGAGAAAATGGAATTCGAAACTGAAATCGAATTAATCTTTTAAGTTCTTAAGCTTTAGGCATTTGCACACTTAACTAGATTCTTTTAGTTAAACGGGAACGAGACTCATACACTTCTCGTTTAAAACTCGCTCAGGTTCTTACTCGACACTGAGGTCGGTTAATAATGGTAGTCGATAGCTTATAACGACTTAGAAGATCAAAAGAAATCAAGTTGAAAAGAATTCAACTTAAGAAACTAAGTCTCGGAAATTACTGTTCAGATCAGTAAGTCCACCCAGAACATGGGATCTCGAAACAGGGGATGTTCCCTGTACCAAAAGAAAGCCACGGATGTCTAGTTTACTCTCCAATTTATGGATCTCGATTTCGTTAAGCGAGCTAGCAGATATTGCAGTTTCCGTAGAACGTCGCAAAAACTGCCGAGTTTAACCCTAAGGCTCGTTAACTCGGTGCATGGCTTTCTAGGTTCGACTTATGACGATCCTCTGTCTTTGACACGAAATTACTGACTCACGACAGTCAACACGTAACCTCACATGCGACGAACCCCTTTTAATTTCTCGATTACTAATACGACGATTAAAACTTCGTCATTCAAACTAGTCATTTACTAAGCCAAATCAAGTTCTCATTTCAAAACCTAACTTCTCGATTACAACTACAACTTATATCATTTCTTCTCGGATGCAAGTATCGACAACTACAAAGTTGTTCCTTAATCATTAATAAGCATTATTATCTAATTACCTTCCTTATTCGCCCTTTTTATCAATACTTATGATCGTTACTTCGTTTCTTACCAAAATTCCAATGTTATCGGAATTCGTTCAACTTCTACGATATGGTTCCTCATCTATCGAGATTCACTAATACGTATCTCATATCTTCAATTCGTTACTTAATCTTGACTTAATTCCAATTCTTCGTCTCTTACAAATTTCATTATATTTTTAGAAAAATTCTATTTAATTCACAACATCAACTAGTATCATTAGGAACATCATTCCACTATCAAAACATCAATTAAAACCAACTACAACCAAACCCCTAAATTCCTACTAAAAATCGGTTTCAACCAAAATAAATAGAGGAATGAATTTCTTCATTATTTAGCTCCATTAATTCATTTCTAACATTACTACAACATGAATTTAATCATTGATCATACTACTACACCATTGATTATGAATTCCAAGTGAAACCCTAAGCTAAAATCGGTCCTTCATCAAATCTTAGGGGAATCGATTTCTTCTTTGTACTAATCATCAATTAAACACCATCTTAGCTTATTTATCCAATCAATTTTAGGCTTAAAACATCCTACTACATAGCCCTAACTTTCGGTCTACACTTAGAATTAGGGCTTTTGATTTCTTTCTTCAATTAACCATAGGGATTAATTTCTATCCATTTAATTACATGAATTAAGACTTAATTCATCATCCTAATCCATCTACCAAATTTTCAGTCATAGAGAAATTAAAGAAATAAATATTCTACATGGATAGATAGATAGATTAGCTTATTACCTTGATTATTATTGAAGTAGAAAATGGAATTTGATGGACGAGTGATGAGATATGATCTCAAGAACTTGAAGGAACCTTGTGTCTTAAATGGAAGAATGAAGAAGAAAATGAGAGAGAGATATTGTGTGTGTGCCGTGAATGAGGGAGAAGGGAGGGAGCGAGATGACTTAGTTTTAGGATATAATACTATTCTACAACTTAATAGGTGTCCCAAAAATATTATTAGAAAATTCATGACATGGTGAGTCATAAAGTGGGAAATAATATAAAATGGAAAAATCCTACAACTAAGGTGATGATGTCGGTCAACATGGGATTTTTTGGAAAAAAATCCCGTTTTTCCGACTCGTTACGACGTTATAAAAATCGGGCAATAAAAATACGTATTCGGCACGTTTTCGTCGAAATCCGATTCGACCATTAATTCCGACATATTTTTCCTACTCGGAAAGTATATTTTAAATTTTATAAATTTTTAAAAACTGAACAAAATTCTGGACATCACAGTCCGAATTTTGTCCGGAAAAAATCATAAAAACAAATTTTCTCGGGCGAACTCGTATCGCAATTTCGTGAATGTAAAAATCAGACGGTTTCCCGATCTGAGTTCTCGAACTTAAATTTTTATCATCCATGAAAACCCTAATACAGTAGTCGTTCCTCTGACTTCTGGAAATTATTTTCTGCAATGGCTTTCACCGTTGGTCTTAGAATTAAAAAGAGGGAGCTTAGGCGTGCAAAGCCATAATTTTAATTAACTTTAATTTTTTAACGCAGAAGAAATTTTTCGGGGTATTACATAAAATCTACACCAACTTTCGTAGTTTCAAAATTAAGGCTAGAATTGTGAAGAATTCGATAGTTTGTTCATTTAATAGTTATTTTATTTATATTGGAATGCAATTGTGAAAATCAACTAATTTGCCTATTTAAGTGCAAATTACTCAATTATGCATGTGTATTTTTTTTTATTTTTCTTATCAACTTTTTTCCTTTAGAATTATTCCCCATTCCCCAAGTAACAAAAAAATAATAATACCTTATCATTTTAAATAGTAAATTATTTTTAATATTCAAAATCATAACATATTTTCTTGTACGTGTATCGCATACACGGGAGCGAATACAAATTTTGTTAAAATATCACTACATTGTACCATGATCATTTAAGATGAAATAAATCCATAAATTTTTATTTCAAAGGTCAAGAGAGAGTAAATAAATAATGAGTACAAGGGGTACTCAACCCTTACACACACTACGGGCAAGGTAGATCACGAATACAATCTTTTGAACGAACTTGCACCAATACCATATATAGTAGGAATTGATCTCACGTCGGATCTTCCACAATCTTAGTGATATCAAAATCAACTCCATTTATTTCTCGCCTTCGAAACAAATCCTTAACATGATCTACAACAAGCAGAAGCTGCAACAGATCCTACGAATACTGCGGCACTTCCTATATTCATCACGTGGTCGAATGCTTCGAATCCCAAGCTTTTTCCTGAACAATATCCATTTTTCTTACTGCATAACCACTTTGTAAGAAAATAATAAAAATACTAAAGAATGTACTAATTTATGCTATAAGAAGTAAATCTATTAATATTATTTAAATTTTAAAAATAAGTGGACTATAGTTATTAAAATGAGGATATTTGTAACCATAGCCCACCTCATTCTCTCCATAGCAGTAACACAAGCCCATGATATATCCTTCAATTCACAGCCCACATACTTCTTTCCAGTCTCACACCCCACGGCCTTCAATTTAATATAAACTAGAATTGCTCCCCGTGCACTGCACGAGAAATAAAATATATACAACGGTAAACAGAATTTAGAATGATCAAAAATTCAAAATTAATACCATTCAGTGGTATTAAATTTCAAATCAAATGATAATTTTGTCTTGTGTAGATATACTGACATTATTGAATTCATTTCAGTGAATATATAAATTTAACTCCACGGTTGAAAGTACATGAGGATTTTAATTTAAAATAATTAACAGATTTTTGCTAAATAATGTTCTTTTTTTGTAAGATTTATCCAAATTAGCAAAACATAAACACAATATTAAGTATTAATATATCTAATCTGTACAATTTATATTACAAATATATACTTGAAATAACTATACTTTGAGTTTGTTAGCATTGAAACTTTAATATATTATAATCTAAGCATTTTTTTTATATGAAAGCTTAAAAGTAGAATGATATAAAATTATTAGCAATATAAATAAAATTACATAAAGTATAGTCTGTATCCTCAAGTTTGAAGCCCAACTAAAATAGAGAGCCTAATCAGAACACTATAATAAAAAAATATATTTTGATTTGGTGTGAATCTGGTAGGAACTCGTCTTTATATAAGTCCATAAAAACCAGCATAAATATCACTTATGTATAACAGCCCGCTACCCGGCCTATGCAGATAACCGGACTGTTACTTGGAACCATACAATAAACTGTTGACTTTACAAGTTGACTTTACAAAATATGGAAATACAAAAGGCTTGGCTTCAAGGCAATCGAGGAAGAAGGCCCCGCACTGCGAAAGCGTTGATTGAAACTAACCGCAATCGGTTTAGTCGAAGCGTGAAGAAAGATAAACGTTGATGAATTTGTACTAGGATTAAATATACAAACATACATTTGAATGAAAGGGGGAGATGGTTATTCGAATGATCGTCATCTAAAACATCTCCGATGCCAACACACCTCTATCTCGTCTGTCACTCAACCTGTTTTGAAAAGAAAATATTTTTGGGCTGAGTACTTTTGAACCTAAGTGAGGTCCGTGCTCCTTTTTTTGAAAAAAGGTTTTGCAAAAGCATTTGAAAGATATAGCATGCTCACATTCATATACAATGGAGATACTTGAAAAGAAAACATTTTATTCCATGCATATGCGAAAACATTTTATCATAACTTTGCCGGCACTTAACTCGCCTACTGTGTTACCTTCCCTGGTTCTTCGAGTGGGGAGCCACTCTCACTCTCCGAACCGTCATAAGAACCTTGTGCGCACTACCTTAGGGTTATCGGGTCCCAAGGCTGATCATAATAACATTGGCAATAAGCCCATTCATAATGGTAAACACGAGTAGAGAGCATAAAACATTTTTTCATAAAAACCAGTTATGACTTATTAATCCGAAATGTTACCTCTGTGGGGCTGATAACCCACAGTTTGAAAATAGAAACTCACCTCTTGTCCTTGTCGTAAGTGGAGTATCCTCTTGCGTTCCTAATACTTGGTATCTCCTATAAGACAATCTATATACTTAGGCATTTATACTAGACAAGGTTAATTATCCTATTTTAACCTAAAGGTCAACCTATTCCCGGTCATTATCATTTGCAGTTGAGAATCCATCAAGGCATCGCCTTGAGGTTTTTAACTTAGAGAAATTGGATCAATGATCCTTTGTTTAAAATATGCATATTAGATCGTTATTCAAAACTTGATTTTGAAAACCATGTCGTGCCATGATATGTCATGTCATGCTTCATCGTGATTTATATAAGTATGCATGTCACATTATTCATCATGTAAATAATTCATACTATACTTATGCAATTAACACATGCATACATATCATATCTTTAATCATGCCATGCTTTAACATATATACTTAAGCAATTAAGCACATATATCATCATAAAACTTAGTTAGTTAATTTTAGTAAATTAACAATCATCATTAGCTAAGCCATGAACAATTGATCATATAATACCACGTCATTAAGTTTGGATAATTAATCTAATCATAATTAATTAATCATATAATTAATACTATAATGAATTTTAATAATTAATTAGCATACAGTAATCAACATGCTTGAGCAAATCATACTTAATCAAATCATGTCACATAAGTACATTTTAATCATCATATTAATTAGTTAATTAATAATTAACTTAGTTAATTTATTTTGGACCTTTGACTAATTTTAATTAGTCAACTTAATTAATTAAACAAGTATGACCCAAGACCTACATACTAGAGTCCAAGAAATAGATAATAAATCATATTGAGCTCAACAATCATAAGCATATATGTCCAATTAGTAAATCACATTAGAATAACACATAATACTCAAGTTGGGCTCAATAATTTATTAACACATAAGGGTCCAATAACTTAACCAAGACATATTGGACTTTAACAATTTGTCCACAAATAATCACAAGACAATCCAACACTTAATTTGACCCACTTAGCAAAATCTGAACAAGGCTCAAACACTTAACAATTGAAATAAGCCCACATGTACATATTAATTTATAGAAGTTGGGCGAACACCTTTAGTCTACAAGTAAATAATTATTTAAGCACAAACAATTTGGCATAAGAGCCCATTTTCGAAATTAATCACATCTATACTTAGAAAAGTACTTTTAATCAACTCAATAAATCATAAATCACCTCTTTAACTTATAAATAATTATTTTCTGGAAGAATACACATTTTAATTCATGAAAAACATTTTTTAGCCATAAAAATAATAAAAATAATTTCTGGAAATTATTTTATTGCACGAAAATATTAACGAGCTTCGTAAAAATAGCAAACGATCTTCGGGTAGATTCAATAGTAAATATTTTGTGGAAATTTCTGCACAAGGGTTTCAAAAGAAAATTCATAGAGGATGTATTACTTGATGAAAAATTGACTTTTTTTATGTCTCTGGAAACCTTGAGATGTCTAATTTATGATTCTAAAAAAAACACAAGAATATTGAGAAATAATGGAGATATTGGCTAGTGAAGTGAAACTGTCTAGATTGAAGGTTCAAAATAGGGCAGTGGCAAAGATCAATTTGCAGAGGGCATTTGGCTCGATGAAAAATTCTGAATTTTGGATATTTTGTAGAAGACATCAAGGGCTACATCGTGGTAAAGTTTTTAAGGCAATCAGAGTTCATTTGATAGGGTTTTTACCTTATGCTCTAAATCGAATTAACAAAGATCATGCTGAAAATTTCTAACACTTGGAGATCTAACATCTTTGAATCTCAGACATCATAAATGGAACTTATAAGCCCTAGATGTACACATATCATGCTCATAGCATAGATTCTTTGTATCAAAGGAAAATTCTAACATGTAATTTGTCTAGAGTACACATAGAGCATAGAAATGCATAGATCTCATGAATTTGAACAAAAATAACCAAATAGCTTGAGGATTCAAGAGTTAAACCTCTCTCTTGGCCCTCCTCATTCCTTATTTCTAACATGCAAGCATATTCTCACCACCTATCATGGATTTTCTAAGAGAAGAGTGAAGAAGAAAGCATAGAAAATAAGTTTAGACAATTTTACCCAACTCTCCTTCTTCCTTCCCTCTCACTTTCGGTCCTCTCCCTTCTGTGAGCTTGTAGTGTTCTCCTTAAGTTCCTCTTTCCTTCCTTGAGCTCTCCTTGGTGGTGTGAAAATGGTGGCGGTGGTGGCAAGAGATGGAAGGAGGGAGTGTGGATGGAAGGAAATGGAAGCTTGATGCCTTGGGAGAAAATGGTTGAGAAGGAGATGGAAATGATGAATGATTTGTGGAGGTATGTGTGGCTGCCAAGAGGGAGTAATAAGAGGGGGAGTGAGAGGTTTCTTGAGTGTGATAGTAGGTTTGTAGGAAGTGGAAGCCATGCATTGGCCAATTCAAAAAGAAGGTTGAAAAATGAAATTTTAGGCAATGATGAGGTTCATAGTCATGTGGGTTTGAAATATAGGTGCAACCTCTCACTCTCTATCCCTCTCTCTCGATGCTCTCTCTTCTCTCTCTATCTCACTCTTTTCTTTTTATTTTATTTCCACTTGCAATCATCCCACATCTCTTTTGTCTTATTTTTCTAAAATGATATATATTATTCATGTAGTGAACTAACTTGCAAGCAATTATATACACACATATGCACATGACCACGTATTTTTATCTTGTAATATTATTCTGGTACGATCCCTTTTGATTGACTCGTTTTCTAACTAGTCAAGCTAATATATTAATAAGCCTAAAATGCTCATGCTCAATTAAGAATGCAACGCGTGAGATGATGAAATTCACAAGAAATCATGCTACGTGTCATGCTCATGCTTGTGTGAAAATACGATGTTCAAAACGGATAAATTCTTTAAGACTTATAAGTAAAGTCTTCATCTCCGAGAGAGAGAGACATTTCCTTTTAAAACTCCCGGGAATAAGAGACCTATTTTAAAAAGTTTTAATTTACTCGAGTTTTTCCTAGACCGGTTTTGCGAGGTGTTACATTACGTGATGCACAAAATACAGTACATTAATGTACAAATATATTAATGCACAAATTATACTAACTCAATACACAAATTATTTAGCACACTTTTAATGCACAAACAACATTAATCTAATGCGTCAATTAATATGGACCGTAGATTAAAAAAAAAATCAACGGTCCAGATTAGTTCCTAGTTCCTACCTAAGGATGAGTTCCTATATGATCTTCTCCCTGTTTTGATGAATATTGTTCAACCTAAAATCCTAGATTGCACGCAATTAAACGTGATCGAAATAGAATTAGCAAGTTAAACCCAAATATCGTATCTCTCGAGGAAGACTTAACAGGGAGACATTTGTATTGCGAAAAGAACAAAAAAGAAAATATAAGCAGTAAAAATTGATTGGGTTTTTTTTTAGTCTAAGGAATTTAAAGAACAAGAATTAATCTAGGCAGAAAAATAAAACCCTAGTTCTAAGAACATGAATTGATTCATAGACATAATTGAAACCAGAACTAAAAACTCACAATTTAATCGGAAGAACTGGAAATTAAAACTGAATCCGGGGTGGAATTTCTGTCACAAATCTACGAATTAAATGAGAAAAAGCTATCTAGAACTGGAAAACTAAATAACAAAGTTCTTATTTTTAGAGCGAAGAAAAAGAAACCCGTAAATCTGAATCTCATCCCCTATTTATAGGAATTTAGCGTCAACTACAGTACTAGCGATCACCTAGAACGAGCAATCGCTTCTTTGCATTCTTTTCTTGATGCCGCCTCAAGCTCAAGCGATGGCCTGAGCCAGGCGATTGCTTGCACCACCCTCTTGCTCCAAGACAGGCCTGTCACAGACGATCGCCTTATGCTGCTCTCTATTCCTCACTCATCATTCCTTCACTATGACAGACGAGCGCTTGAGCAAAGCTCGTTCCATGTGTCGAGTGTTGAGCGAGCGCCTGGTATAGTCGATCGCCTTCCCACGGCTCTGTACTTTGTCCGACTCAAACCAATTCACGAGTGGTCGCCTCTCTTAGGCGGTCGCCTATCTTTGCCAAACTTGACATTTCTTCAAGTTCGCACAATTATCTATAAATCGAAGCAAAAACCTGTATTTATCAGACAATACTCGATCTAGAAGATTAGTGCATTTCTGACTTAAAAACATTACAAACAAAGTTGAAAACCATCCAAAATGCACCAAATAAACTATCCAAAACACGACCAAATACAGGTGAAACAACCCCTCCACACACAAAAACTTGTTTGTCCTCAAGCAAATATTATTTCAAATCAAAATAAAAATGGTGAAAGATTGAACTAAACAAAGCATACTTCAATAAACACTCAATCACAAGACAATTCTTTATTCATCGATCTAAAACAATCATCACAAGACAAATGAGTTGCCCTCCACACAAGAACTCAATTAACTCAACAGCTGAATACAAGATCAAGGAGAGGAAACATCAACAACGAAAAGCATCCCAAACTTATGTCATTTCTTAAAATACAATAAAGAATTAGTGAATTCCGGACAATGTTCACTAGGTTTACTCACGAAAATTTTGACATCCTAGCGTGGTTTCCCATACCCATTTCTCATATATTATATTCAAGTTTTGAACTAATGAGAAAGAGGGGTAGAACCCTTCACATCACAACAATGTCAAACAAAATGACTTAAAAAGATCTCAAGTCAAGTTGGGTTATATGGCCATAAGTCATGAGGTGTGAACATTTAGAGGTCATCTAAAGTGTCCTCATGTGGTTTCCCATGCTGGTTCCCAGAAGAGCAGAGGCCTCCCAAGTTAACTCAACATATTTAAACAATTAAAGGTTCATTATTTGGGATACACCTTTTAAAACATATTTCCTCACCCTTCACCCACACTCAAAAAATCAAGCTTCAATCATTCAAGTATGAATCGCCCCACAATCGACATGCAATGACCATACCAATATATTCATAATAAAACCATCTCGATCAATAAAATCTATCAAAGCATGAATTATAAACTTCAATCTCAACTTCTAAATCGTAATTCAAAATAAGATATAAATGAGGACACACAAAATGATCATTCAAAACAGACATACCCCTCCCTCCCCCCCCCCCCAAAAAAAAAAAAAGACGCGACAATGTCCCCATTGTCAAACAATAAACAAGAGAAGAAAAGAAGGATGTACAAGGGATCAAACCAAAGAGAAAACCAAGGCACACGAACATAAACTCCATCATCCTACCAAGGAAAACAACCAAAACAAAGCAAAGCAAATACAAAAACATAAAAGAAAAATGAACAACAACATCCACCACAATATAAAAAAAAAAGGGAAGGAAAAACGTACGAATCAACAGTGAGAAAGGGTGGATTGGAAGGCCCTCATGGAGTGAAATTCCAACGAGCCATTTGCTGCTCCAAGATGTAGGGACTGAGAGGCCATGTGCTGCTGCTGTTGTTCCCAATGCTGAGCGTTAGTTGCCCAATGTTGAGCTTGTCTCGCCCAACGCTAACTCTGCGCTTCCCAATACTGAGCTTGGACTTCCCAACGTTGATCATTAACAGCCCATCTTTGATCATTCATTTCCCACTGTTGCTCTTGACGTTGCAAATGCTCATTCTGCGAAACTAACTGTTGTTGCAATTATCCCAATTAAGTCCCCAAATCAACCCGAAAGGAGTTGAAATCATTCTGAAAAGCATGAAAATCATACGAAACAGAGCCGGAAGGGTGAGAAGAAGGCTCAATCCGAAGGGAAGACTCATCCCCACTCCCAACTGTGGCATCGTCAACATCTTCTCCATCAGCCTCAGCATCAAAGGCAATGTGTTCGGTAGGAGGAGGAACAAGGGTGCCTGCAAGCTCGTGAGCATGATATCACTTCACAACGAGGCGTGCCTCATAGGGAAGAAAGGTTACCGAATCACTGGCAATATAAGTATGCTTCAGTTCAGTAAAGCCCAAATACTTGCCATGCAAAAGAGTATGAGTGGAAGGAGGGAAATCTGCCCGAATGACTTTAAAATGATAAGCTAGGGCAGTGGCCAGATGAGGTAAAGCAGCTCGGCACTTTGACAGTCGAGTAACGTGTTGCAGAGTGAAGAAAATAAATGGAGCCAGGCAAACTTTCCTCTTCTTCACAGCGCAATCAAGTAGGTAGAGCTCAACAGTGTGCACCTTATTGGTCTCATCATGCCCCTTAACATTATACACAATAAACTTGTGTAAAATGCACAAAACTGGATCACGAATTAATCAACTAGACATACCACCAGTTTTCCACTTATTACACCCAGTCAATTCACGCCAAGCTGTAGTAGCATCAGACGCCGCAAGAACTGATAACTCGCCTTGTAATTTTCGAAAACCAAAAACCTTGTGCATAGCAGTATACCCAGCCCGATATTCATTACCCAACAAACGGAAAGTAATACCCGTAAGATCATCTTCAAATTGCATAGTAGCAAGAAACTCCAAACACAATGAGGAAAAAAATGGCCATTTTGCATGAGCATATTTAAACATCCCTAACACCTTAAGATATTTATCCAACTGATCTCGAACTCCCAACAAATCGATATCTTCCCAATCAATCAAATGTGGTAATGTAACACCCCGATTTTTGAGACGAAGATAAGTTTTACCTTCGGTGACCATGTCAATGGGAAAGATGGCTTGATATGTCCGCAAGATGTCATGGGGTGCAGCATTAAAAGAGTCCCCGCTGCCACATCAGTGTCCATGGCCTCTGCAATATCAGTCCTTGGGGCGGAACTGCCGACATCACCAGTATTCTCAGTTCGCTTAGTACGGGCCATAGAAGAGAGGCTAGAGAGAGTTGGAACGAGCTGGTAGATGCTCACTTGAGGTGGAGCGAGCTGGGGACGCTCGCATGAGATTGAGCGAGAACTGGGAGTCGGTTAGGCAGCAGTGGAAGCGCTTGCTTGGAATGAGCGGAGTGAGCAAAGTGACGGAGCGAGCGAGAGTGGGGAGACGCTCGCCTGTAAGTACAAAGGCGGTGAGCGAGCCGGTGGAGCGAGCGAAGTGGTAGCTTAAGCGGCTGGGAACGAGGGTGAGATGGGTGGAGCGAACAAAACGGGTGCGTGAGTCGGGGTGACTTGATGTTGTGAAGGAGGTAGAGCGAGCAGCGATAGTGTAGGCAGGCTGTGATTGAGGCGAAAGGGAATATGAGGGAGAGAAAGTTGTGGTGGCGGCAGAAAGTAGGGTTGGAGGGTATTTATAGGGGGAATTCCCAAGAGCTCGACTGGAAGGAGCGATCGCCTCCCCGAACCGCTGAAAGAAATGAGACACCCACTTGGGTGGAGCGCCCGCCTGCAACTCGAGATAAGCAATGTGAGGCGCTCGCCTGACACAGACGCCCGCTCCGTGTAGCCTCAATATTGTATCGAGCCAGCCTGCTATTCGAGATAAGAAATTCCAAGCGCTCGTTTGATATAAGCGACCGCTCCTAGTAGCCTCAGTAGTTTGGCGAGCCTGATACTCCCAAGAATTTTTTTATATATGTAAATCATGGGTTGTCTCCTATGCAGCGCTTGGTTAACGTCATTAGCTTGACGGTAAAAGAGATGTCAGCACTCCGGATCCATGAGCCAGATTGACTCCACTTCTTGAATCTCGGTTTCTTCTTTATTGTACGGCTTCACTCGATGCCCATTTGCTTGAAAAGACTCTTGTGTTTGCTCATTAAGCAAACGAACAACACCAAATGGTAGAACCTCTTCAATGACGTACGGACCGGTCCAACGAGACTTTAACTTACCCGGAAACAATTTCAATCTTGAATTGAAAAAAAGGACCTTCATCCCGGGCTTCAATTCTTTAAATAAAATCCGGCGGTCATGCAACCTCTTCACTTGGTCCTTATAAATCTTGGTATTTTCATATGCCTCATTACAAAGCTCATCTAACTCGGACATTTGCAACATCTGTTGCTTTCCCGCAGCATCAAGATCAAGATTCGCCGTCTTATTGCCCAATACGCTTTGTGCTCAATTTCAACAGGCAAATGGCAATTCTCGCCAAACACCAAATGGTACAGACTCATTCCCAAAATACTCTTATAAGCAGTGCAATACGCCTAAAGAGCATCATTCAACTTTGAAGACCAATCCTTCCGAGATGGTTGCACAGTCTTCTCTAAGATACCCTTAATCTGCTTATTACTCGTCTCGACTTGCCCGGATATTTGTGGATGGTAAGGAGTAGCAATCTTGTGTGTAATCCCATTTTTCTTCGTGAGCTTCTCAAAAAGCTTATTGCAAAAGTGTTTTCTCCCATCACTGATTATTGCCCTTGGGAATCTGAACCTGCTAAGAATATTTTCTTGCACAAACCTCAGCACTACATGAGAATCATAAGTCCTAGTGGGGATTGCTTCAACCCACATGGACACATAATCAACGGCTAAAAGAATGTACTCGTAGCCAATAGATTTGGGGAATGGTCCCATGAAGTCAATTCCCCAGACATCGAAAATCTCAATGATGAGAATATTATTTAAAGGCATCTCATTCCGATGACCAATTGTCCCAACTCTTTGGCAACCATCACAGGAAATATAGAATGCATGAGCATCTTTAAATAGAGTAGGCCAGAATAAACCTGATTGTAGCACCTTGTGTGCCGTTTACTGACCTCCAAAATGTCCACCGCAATAAGTCTCATAGCAGAGTTGTAGAACTTTGGCTTGCTCATCATCGGGCACACACCTACGTATCACATCGTCCTTGCCAATTTTAAAAAGATACGGATCCTCCCAAAAATATATTGCCTGCATACAGACACAAAACGCTTCCTTTCTTGGGAAGAAAGGTCAGGCCTCAATTCATCACATGCAAGGTAATTAACAATATCGGCATACCAAGGTACAATCCCTGCACTCAAAGCTTGCTCAAAAGGAAATGACTCAAGCAAATTATCACATATCATAGGAACGGGCAGATTGTCTAAACGAGATAAGTGGTCAACCACAGCATTTTCACTACCTTTCCTATCACGAATTTCTACATCAAATTCTTGCAATAAAAGCACCCTACGAATAAGTCTAGGCTTAGCCTGAGATTTAGTCAACAAATAACGCAATGCAGCATGATCACTATGAATGATGACCTTGGACCCTATGATGTATGCACGAAATTTGTCCAAGGCAAACACAACAACAAACATCTCCTTCTTGGTAGTGATATAATTCACTTGAGCAGGAGTTAGAGTCAAACTCGCCTAATAAATAACACGGAGCATTTTGTCAACACGTTAACCCAAGATAGCACCAACAGCAGAGTTAGACGCGTCACACATAATCTCGAATGGCTCAGACCAAATAGGACCAATCACAACAGATGCAGTGCTCAATTTTTCTTTAAGCAATTCAAATGCAGACAAACATCATCATCAAACACAAATGGAACATCCTGAGCAAGAAGACGGCACAGAGGTTGACTACTTTTAGAAAAATCCTTGATAAAACGGCGGTAAAAACCAGCACGACCAAGAAAACTCCTAATTCCCTTGACATCACGAGGTGGAGATAATCTTTCAATCATATCCACCTTAGCTTTGTTGACCTCTACACCCTTTTTTGAAATAATATGCCCTAAGACATTACCACTACGCACCATAAAATGACTCCTTTCCCAACTAAGAGTCAACCCACTTTCAACACACCTACCTAAGACGCTTTTAATTTTACCAAGACAATCAGAAAATGACGACCCAAAAATAGAGAAATCATACATGAAAATCTCAACGTAATCAACAATCATCTCAGAAAAGATAGACATCATACAACGCTGAAATGTACCTGGAGCATTGCAGAGTCCGAACAACATCCTTTTGCATGCATAAGTGCTGAATGGGCAAGTGAAAGCAGCCTTTGCTTGGTCCTCGGGTGCAATGGCAATCTGATAGTACCCAGATAACCTATTGAGGAAGCAGTAAAATTCATGGCCAGCCAATATGTCAAGCATTTGATCAATAAACGGCAATGGGAAATGATCCTTCTTAGTGGCCGCATTGAGCTTCCTATAGTCGATGCACATCCGCCAACCAGTGATTGGTCTAGTGGGCACCAATTCATCCTTGTCATTCAAAACCACTATGATGCCCCCTTTTTTTGATACCACATGCACGGGGCTAAGCCATTCACTATCAGCAATGGGAAAAATCATCCCTCTGCTAAGAATTTGTAAATCTCTTTTCTCACAACCTCCATTAGCACAGGATTCAATCTCCTTTGACCTTCCCTCTTCGGGGTGGCTCCTTTCTCAAGGTTGATCCAATGCATACAAGTGGTAGGGCTGATCCCCCTAATATCGGACAAACACCATCCAAAGGTCGCCTTGAACTTTTTAAGCAACTCAACTAACGCCTCTTCTTCTTCAGCATGGAGCTCGGAGGAGATTATGACCGGCTTTCTTCTTCCCTTTTCTAGGAAGACATACTTCAAGTTGGCAAGCAGCTCCTTGAGCTCAATCTCTACTTCCTTCTCTACCTTAAGATCCTCAACTACCACTAGCTCATCGACAAGTAAATTGGTCGGCAAATGCTTCCATAGTTGTTTTCTCTCTTAGCCGCTCCTCCAAGTCAGCTGAGCCTTCAAAAACCTCCTCAATCTGTTTTTCTTCCATAAAGCAGGCATCGGCAAGCGTGTCAATTGTTCAACCTAAAATTCTAGATTGCATGCAATTAAACGTGGTTGAAATAGAATTAACAAGTTAAACCCGAATATCGTATCTCTCGAGGAAGACTTAACAGGGCAACGTTCATATTGCGAAAAGAAAAGAAAAGAAAAATAAAGCAGTAAAACAATTGGAATTGTTGTTTATAACTAGACAACGAGATAAATTAAACGTAGATTAATCTTAGACAAGAATGAAAATCTAATCTAATGAACAAAAATACATAAATCAAAACAAGAGTCCATCACCAAAAAGAAAATCAAAAACTCACAAACTTGAATTAGAATTAAACCTGAAATAGCAATCGAATCTGTGGTGTTGTTGTTCGTAAATCCGGAAATAAAACTACTAAACTATGAAGCAATAAACTAAGAACTAGGAAAAAAAATATCTTAGATGCTCAAAAACTAGGTAAAAATCGCGTCCAAGGAGAATTGGGGGCGGAAGGAAATAAATAACCCTATTTATAGCAAGTCTGAAAATTCTGGCCGCCATGGGCCAAGCGATCGCTTAGAGGGCTGAGCGATCGCTTGGCCCTCGTCTTTGTCCATCAACGTGCATCGCCAAGTGATCGCCTAGAGACTGAGCGATTGCTTGGCCGTCGCCTCTGACCATCAATCACGTCTCGCCAAGCGATTGCCTGGCCACCTTCTCTGTCAGCTCTTCTCGCCTCTCCAAGCGAGCGCCTCTTACTCCGAGCGATCGCTTGCGTAGGCTACGCGATCAAACTCCTCTCAAACTTTGACTCCCGCTCATCTCAACTTCATCTTCTTCCTTCCTTGATCTAAATACCTACAATTTAATACCAAAATCCACACAACACTCGGACCAAGAGATTAGTACAAAATTCCCATAACAAAATAAAATCATTTTGCAATAAAACCATCGAAAATGCACTACTTAGACTAGGCAAATCACAACCAAATGAAGGTAAAACACCCCTCCACACACAAAACCTTGCTTGTCCTCAAGCAAATTTTATTTCCAATCAAAAAGAAAAAAGTAATGAATTGAACTAAACAGTTCATACTCCAATAAGCTCTCAATTTCAAGACAAATTCATCATTCATCAATCAAATATAATCATCACAAACAATGAGTTGCCCTTCACACAAGAACTCAATCAACTCAACATCCAATGCAAGATCTAGGTGAGAAAACTTGAACCACCAATAAGTAGCCCAATTTCATGCCAATTCTTAAATCATAGATATTAAGTGAATTTCGGGCAATATTCACTAGATTTACTCACAGAAATAAAATTTCGGCTGCCTAACATGGTTTCCCATACCCATTTTTCGTATAATATATTCATCATTAAACAGACAAAAGAGAGGGGTAGAGCCCTTCAAATCACAACCATTTCAAACAAAGACAACACTTAAAATTCTCAAGTCAAGTCGAGTTATATGGCCAAAATTTATGAGGTGTGAACATTTAGAGGTCATCTAAAGTATCCTCATCTGGTTTCCCATGCTCATGATTCCCAGAGGAGCAGAAGCCTCCCAACTTGACTAAACAAATTTAAACATTAACAAAGCTCATCATTCGAGATACATTTCTTAAATCAAAATTTTTCTCACCCTTCACCTACAATCAAACATCAAGTCTAAATCGTCCAAGTATGAAATGCCCCACAAACGAAATGCAACAACCATATCAATCAAATTATAACAAAATATCCCGATCAATCAAGCAAATCAAAGCATGAACTATAAACTTCAATGCCTACTTTTGCAATTCAATCGTGAAATAAAATAATTCAAGGACAACAAGCCAGATCATCAAGATAACACACCCTCCCCCTCCGAGAGAAATGAACAATGTCCCCATTGGCACAACACAAGCAAAAGAAACAAGGAAAGAGTGATAGAAAGCTGCAAACCAGAGAGAAGAGACGAGACAACCGCAACCACAAACTTCAAGCATCCTACACAAAGCATGAAAAACAAACACACCCAAAGCATCAATGACAAATAAAACAAAACAATAAAACAACACCAGAGTTCAAAAAGAAAGAAAGAAATAACGTACGTATCAACAGTGAAGCTCACTGTTGATCAGGCGGTGGCTGAGAAGAACTACCAGGCGGAAAATGCCAACTGGCAAACTACCTCTCAAAGGCATCCATCCGCCGTGTCTGCGCTTCATTATACGCTCGTTGCTCCTCCCAACGCTGAGCATTAAGATTCCACTGCTGAGCCTGCTGTGTCCAATATTGACTACTAGCAACGTGAAACTGAGAAACCCCTTGCCAATGCTGCTCAGCCAAACCCCAACGCTGATCATTAGCAACCCAACGTTGCTCATTCTCCACCCAACGCTGCTCATTACACTGAAAATACTATGTCTGATTGTGCAACTGGTCACTATAAGTAGCAATACTCTGCTGTAACTGGCCTAACTGCGCCCCCAAGTCAGTCCGAAAAGCAGCGAAATCATTCTGAAAACCACCGAAATCAAAAGAGGTGGACCCAGATTGTTGGGAAGAATGCGATGACAGAGAAGGCCCGACAATCTGTGGATAGCCATGCTCCCACGCGCCCCGATGGGATCGTCATTCAGAAAGTCTGCAGCAGGAGAAGCAACAACGCCAGCAAGCTGGTCAGCGCGATACCGTTTAACCACATCACGTTCCTCAAAAGGAACAAAAGAAGTCTCATCACGCGCAAGAAAACCATGATTGAGCTCTGAGTAGTCCAAATACTTAACGTCCACCTCGAAATATGGACGAGGGGGAAAATAACCATGAAAAAGCTTAAACTTGCGAGCCAATGCGGAAGATAACTGAGGAAAAGCAGCTGCAGCAGAGGACTTAATCTTTATATTTTGCAAAGCAGCATAAATGAATTATGCCGGGCAAACCGGCATGGTCCGTGCAACACAGTCCATGAGAAAAAGCTCCGTGGTGTGAACCTTACTAGAATCTTCTCGACCAATAACATTATACACAAGAAATTTGTGTAAAATGCACAATGCCGGATTACGAATGAAACCACAAGAAATTCCCCTAGTTTTCCAATTATCCAGGCCAGATAAATTCCTCCAAGCAGTAGATGCATCAAAACCCGGAAGCACAGCCATCAAACCACCATCCATTCGAAACCCAAACACCTGATACATAACAGTCGGCCCAGCTCTACATTCATGCCCCAGTAACCGAAAAGAGATACCTTGAAGGTCATCTTCAAACTGCATAGTGGCAATAAATTTAAGGCATAACGGCATAAAATAGTCCCACTCCGAATGAGCAAACTTATATAATCCTAACACCTTAAGGTACGAATCCAATTCATCCACCACACCAAATTTAGCAATTGCTTCCCAATCTATATAATGAGCAATAGGAGCACGTTTGTAAAGAAAACGATAATAGAGTTGACCTACCTCCGGTGTGTAGATCAGAAAAATGGTGCCATAGGTGGCACAAAGATCCTTGGGCGCCTCCGGCGATTCCGAGGACTCGTCAGTGCGCTTAGCCTTCTTAGCTTGACCCATTAAGCAAGGGCAAAACAATAGAAACGAACACTGGGATGGCCGGCAGCTACACAGCGGTGATAGGGCCGGCTGAATGGCCTGAGCGAGTGCTCAAGGATGGAAGCGATCTCTCAGGCAGAGGAACGTGAACGGAGTGATAGCGTAGGTGGAGGCGATCTCCTGTACAGTAGACAAGAGGGAGGACACGGGCGCTTGGCCAAAATGAAGCTGCCGGAGCGAACGCGTGTGGCCGAGTTTGGGGGTTGAAATGGACGCGTAACAACCGGAGGTGACCGCTTGGCCGGAGTAGTCAGGGATGGCTATGAAGGGATAGGTAGGAAGAGAAAAGGGTGAGGGATAGGGAGGGTGGAGAGAGAGAGGAAATAATGGCGGTGGTAGGGGGAGATGGAGAGAGACAAAAATGGAGAAAGAAAGAGGGAGGTGGGCGGCGGTTAAGAGAGAGAGAATGAAGAAAGGAGTGGGTAGGGCTTTAGTGGGCCCTTTTATATGGGAGAGAGAGAACCGCCTGTGAGGCGAGCGCTTGGACCCAAGGTGAACGCGTAGGAGAGACGGCAGAAGCTACGGTCTGGACGCCAAGTGAGCACTTGGGAGGCAGGCGATCGCCTGGTATGTGTCTCTGAAATCCAGAGATGTAGGCCAACCGATCGCTCGGAATGGAGGCGATCGCTTGGGAGGTGTCTCTGAAGTAGATGCAGATGGCCAGGCGAGTGCTTAGAGGCGAGGCGATTGCCTAGGTGGTGCCTCTGACAACCATGCGCGTCCGCCAAGCGAACGCCTAGCTTCCTGAGCGATCGCTTGGGTGCCTACGACTTTATTTATTTATTTTTGTTTACAACGTGGGTTGCCTTTCACGCAACGCTTTTTTAACATCGTTAGCTTGACAGACAGAAACAATGCCCTCATCGCAGATCCACAAGCTAAATGGACTCTACTTCTTTGATGACATGTTCTCCTTCATGATACGGCTTCACTCGATGTCCGTTAGCTTGGAAGGATTCTAGAGTCTGTTCATTAAGCAGACGGACAACACCAAATGGTAAAACCTCTTCAATTAGTAACGGGCCGGTCCAA
Source organism: Schizonepeta tenuifolia (assembly GCA_029490685.1). NCBI lineage: Eukaryota > Viridiplantae > Streptophyta > Magnoliopsida > Lamiales > Lamiaceae > Schizonepeta > Schizonepeta tenuifolia. The sequence continues at coordinate 32,446,609 of CM055959.1, forward strand.
CGAGATTTCAACTTGCCCGGGAATAGTTTCAACCGTGAGTTGAACAAAAGGACTTTCATCCCAGGCTTCAACTCCTTGTACAGAATCCGACTGTCATGCAACCTCTTCACCCGGTCCTTGTAGATCTTGGCGTTTTCGTACGCCTCATTATGAAGCTTATCCAGCTTGGACATCTGCAGCATCCGTTGCTTTCCCGCAGCATCGAGATTAAGATTTGCTGCTCTGATTGCCCAATACGCCTTGTGCTCGATTTCAACAGGAAAATGGCAATTCTTCCCAAACACCAAACGATACGGGCTCATCCCCAAAATGCTCTTGTAAGCAGTGCGATATGCCCAAAGGGCGTCGTTCAACTTTGAGGACCAATCCTTCCGAGACGGTTGCACAGTCTTCTCCAAAATTCCCTTAATTTGTTTATTACTAGTCTTTGCTTGTCCCGATGTTTGGGGATGATAGGGAGTAGCCACCTTATGCGTTATTCCATTCTTCTTCATAAGCTTCTCGAAAAGCTTATTGCAAAAGTGCTTTCCCCCATCACTGATTATCGCCCTTGGGAATCCGAACCTGCAAAGAATATTCTCCTGCACAAACCTTAGCACGACATGAGAATCACAAGTCCTCGTGGGGATTGCCTCAACCCACTTGGACACATAATCAACGGCTAAGAGAATGTATTCGTAGCCAAAAGACTTGGGAAATGGTCCCATGAAGTCAATGCCCCAAACATCAAAGATCTCAATGACAAGAATATTGTTTAAGGGCATCTCATTTCGACGGCCAATAGTCCCAACTCTTTGGCAACTATCACAAGACATAGAAAATGAATGAGCATCCTTAAACAATGTCCGCTAGAATAAACCTGATTGTAGCACCTTGTGTGCCATTTTCTGACCTCCAAAATGGCCACCGCAGTGTGTCTTATGGCAGAGTTGGAGTACCTTGGCTTGTTCATCATCGGGCACACACCTACGTATCACATCAACCCTGCTAATTTTGAAAAGATGCGGATCTTCCCAAAAATATTGCCTGCACACAGATACAAAATGCTTCCTTTCTTGGGAAGTAAGGTCAGGCCTCAACTCATCACATGCAACGTAATTGACAATATCGGCATACCAAGGTACAATCCATGCACTCAAAGCTTGTTCAAATAGAAAGGATTCAAGCAGATTGTCACAAATTGTAGGAGAAGGTAGATTATCAAGACGAGACAGATGGTCAGCTACAGTATTTTCACTACCCTTCCTATAACGAATTTTTAAATCAAACTCTTGTAATAAAAGCACCCAACGAATAAGTCTCGGTTTAGCCTGAGATTTGGTCAACAAATAATACAATGCAGCATGATCACTGTGAATGATGACCTTAGACCCTATGATGTATGCACGGAATTTATCTAATGCAAACACAACAGTAAAAATCTCCTTTTCAGTAGTGGTATAATTCACTTGAGCAGGAGTTAGGGTCAGACTTGCATAATAGATCACACGAAGCATCTTGTCAATACGTTGACCCAAAACAGCACCAACAATAGAGTTAGATGCATCACACATAATCTCAAAGGGCTCAGACCAAATAGAACCAATGACAACAGGAGCAGTACTCAACTTCTTCTTAAGAAAATTAAAAGTAGACAAGCAGTCATCATCAAATATAAAGGGAACACCTTGTGCAAACAGATGGCATAGAGATTGACTAATTTTTGAAAAATCCTTGATAAATCGCCGATAAAAAGGGGCATGACCAAGAAAACTCCTAATACCCTTGACATCAGGAGGTGGAGGCAATCTTTCGATCACATCCACTTTTGCTTTGTCGACCTTTACACCTCTCTTAGAGACAATATGACCTAGCACATTGCCACGACGAACCATAAAATGACTCTTTTCCCAACTAAGAGTCAGACCAATTTCAACACACCGTTCGAGAACTCGTTCAATTTTCCTAAGACAATCATCAAAAGATGACCCAAACACAGAGAAATCATCCATGAAAATCTCAACAAAATCACTGATCATCTCAGAAAATATGGACATCATACATCTTTGGAACGTGCCTGGTGCATTGTAGAGTCTGAAAAGCATTCTCTTGCATGCATATGTGCCAAAAGGACATGTGAAGGCTGTCTTAGCTTGATCCTCAGGGGAAATAGCGATCTGATAGTAGCCGGACAATCCATCTAGAAAGCAGTAGAACTCGTGGCCGGCTAATTTGTCGAGCATCTGATCAATGAAAGACAATGGAAAGTGATCCTTCTTTGTAGCAGCATTAAGCTTTCTATAATCTATGCACATCCGCTAACCAGTAATAGGTCTAGTGGGCACCAACTCATCATTATCATTCAGAACCACTGTGATGCCCCCTTTTTTCGAGACCACATGCACGGGGCTGAGCCATTCACTATCAGCAATGGGAAAAATAATCCCCTCTGCTAACAGTTTATAAATCTCCTTTCTCACAACCTCCATCAGTACGGGGTTCAATCTCCATTGACCATCCCTCTTCGGGGTCGCTCCTTCTTCCAGGTTAATCTGATGCATGCACGTGGCAGGGCTAATCCCCTTAATATCGGACAAACACCACACAAAAGCTACCTTGAACTTTTTGAGCACCTCGACTAATGTTTCTTCTTCGTTAACCTTGAGATCGGAGGAAATTATGACCAGCTTCTTTCTTCCTTTTTCGAGGAAGACATACTTCAAGTTGGCAGGAAGCTCCTTGAGCACAAGCTCTGCCTCATTTTCTACTTTAAGATCCTCTACTAGCATTGGCTCGTCAACAGGTAAATTGGTCGGCAACAATGCTTCCATAGTTGCTTCCTCTCTGAGCCGCTCCTTCAAGTCGGCTGAGCCTTCACAAACCTCCTCAATCTGCTTTTCTTCCATAAAGCAGGCTTCGGCAAGTGTGTCAATAGCATCTATGTAAGAACAATTATCAACGTTGTTGGCAGACGAAATCCCCTCATTGGCTCGGACATTGTATGAAACCGATTCACCCAAGACTGACATCTTAATTATGCCATTTTTTACGTCAATAAGAGTATTAGTTGTGCTCATAAATGGCCTTCCCAATAGCAGTGTGTGCTCTCGACCATCTTCCTTGACATCGCCGATCTCCAATACAACAAAATCAACTAGCACAATAAGTTTCCCCACTCGAACCAAAATATCCTCAATAACTCCTCGAGGGTGATGAATCGACCTATCTGCCAATTGCAAACACATTCTTGTCGGCTTTAACTCTCCCAATTCCAACTGTGTGAAAATCGAGTAAGGCATCAGATTGATCCCTGCTCCTAAATCCAACATTCGAGAAGCCTCCTTTCCGTTACCCATGGCAATTTTTATCACGAAACTCCCAGGGTCTCGTTACTTTTGAGGTAGAGATTGCTGCATAATTGAATTAGCACTTTCTGATACAAGAACTTGTTCAGGCTCATCAAACTTCCTATTCTTGGATGCCAACTCCTTGAAGAACTTCACATACGCAGGTACGTTTCTGATCACATCAAGAAGGGGTAAATTCACATTCACCTTGGATAGCATGTTGTAGAATTCGGAGAATTGTTGGTCCTGCTTCTCATTTCTCAACCGGCTAGGAAATGGCACCGGCGGACTGTAAGGCTTTTCAGCCTTATGCAATCTGATCTCTAGCTGTTCCTTTTCTTCTGCACTCGGTGATTGTGTATCCGCGATAGGTGTATCTCCTACCTTATTATCCACAACCTTTCCATTCCTCAGTACCATTACAACTTGAGCATGATGTGGTTGTTGACCTTGGCTTGGAATTTTCCCAGTCTGTTGTTGCTGCTGCATTTGATTTACAGTCCCAGAAACTTGTCCCAAAGCTGTTTCAAGATGCTTGATAGTAGCATCTTGAGCTTCTCTTGCCTGTCTGCTCTCTTGCATATATGCAGTGACGTTATCTTCAAACTGATTTCTTTGAGCAGGTGGCGGTGGTAGCCGTTGAAATTGTGATGGCCCCTGTTGGAACTGATTTTGCTGTGATAGGTTCTGCCACTGGGGATTGAAATTCTGTTGCTGCTGTGGGTACCGCTGTTGCTGAGTAGGGAACTGACTAAACTGTTGGGAAGGATACTGATTAAACTGCTGTGGAGGTCGACGATTTTGAAAACTCCCCCCATATCCTTCTCCTTGATTTTGGTTCCTCCATCCAACGTTAGACTGATTCTGCCATCTCGAGTTATGTCACTGATTCTGATTGGAGCCTTGGCCTTGATCATACTGCTGTCGTGGAGGGTACCCCTGTACGGCATACACTTCTGCTCCTCCTTCGTATGTCAGCTCTCCCATTCTTTGGCACTCTTCAATATTGTGTCCCAGCTCCCCACAAATACCGCATGGCTCAGTAATCATTTCACGTCTGACCGGCTCTAGTTGAGACGGTGAGGCAACAGATTTATTTATCTTTAACTCTTGCAACTCCCTCATCATACCTGCTAACTGCTTTTGTAACTCATAATTTGGTGCCACTACGTTGGCTTCAACCCTTCTCCCACGGATCGACTTTTGTTGTGAGCGGCAGTCTTCTTTGCGATGTTACCCCCTGAAAAATCTGATTGAGTTCCGCGGCAGTCTTCTTTGCGATGTTACCCCCTGAAGTACTATCCACCATAAATTGAGTAGTCTGAAGTAGCCCATCATAAAAGAATTGGCTGACCATAATCGGAGCTAGCTGATGTTGTGGGCACTGATGAATGAGCTTTTCAAATCTCTCTCATGCCTCGTGGAAAGGCTCATCGGTTCCTTGCGTGAAATTTATAATCTGTGTTCGAATCTCCTGAGTCTTGTGATTGGGGTAGAACTTCAGCATAAACTTCTCACAAGCATCCTTCTAAGTGTTTATACAGTTTGACGGTAGCGATAGGAGCCACGTCCGAGCCCGATCTTTCAAGGTATACGAAAGGCACTTGAGCCTTAATTGGTCCTCTGTAAGGTCCAAAAGAGGAAAAGATTGCACCATTGAGCAAAATTCACGAACGAATGTAAGGGCATCTTCATTAGGCATGCCATGAAAATATGGGAGCATGCTAGAGTAGTTGTGCTTTAAGTCATAGTTCTGAACGGCATTAGGGAGAACAATTGCTGAAGTTGTGGCCTCAATAATAGGCCGGGAATATTCCCCCATAAGCTGTGCATCCCCAGTTGCCATTTCCCTTTGTTCTTTTTCCAAGTAAACTTGTTCTTCTTCAACGAAAAGATTTCTTAACAAAGCTTCTTCTTCAACTTCGTTAGAGTTGGGTTCGATTACCTCCCTGGCATTTTCTAGAACTGCGCTCTTCCGATTGATGTTGTCAATGTACGGTACTAAAGGTTGATTCTGACTTCTATGACCTTGCATACACAACACTAACAAACGGATTACACGCACCAGAGGGAGAAAAATAACCAAACAAAAATAAAAAATAGAATTGCAACACAAAAATTGCCTAAAGCCTTCCCCGACAATGGCACCAAATTTGTTCAACCTAAAATTCTAGATTGCACGCAATTAAATGTGGTCGAAATAGAATTAACAAGTTAAACCAGAATATCATATCTCTCGAGGAAGACTTAACAAGGCAACGTTTGTATTGCGAAAAGAAAAGAAAAGAAAAGAAAAATAAAGCAGTAAATCAATTGGTATTGTTGTTTATAACTAGACAACGAGATAAATTAAACGTAGATTAATCCTAGACAAGAATGAAAATCTAATCTAATGAAGATAAAGACATAAATCAAAACAAGAGTCCATCACCATAAAGAAAATCAAAAACCCACAAACTTGAATTAGAATTAAACCTGAAATAGCAATCGAATCCGTGGTGTTGTTGTTCGTAAATCCGGAAATAAAACTACTAAACTATGAAGCAATAAACTAAGAACTAGGAAAAAAAATATCTTGGATGCTCAAAAACTAGGTAAAAATCGCGTCCAACGAGAATTGGGGGCGGAAGGAAATAAATAACCCTATTTATAGCAAGTCTGAACATTCTCGCCGCCATGGGCGCTTGGAGGAGATGATTCAGGCATCTCAAATGGAAAAGGAACAGGAGGAGAGAGAATCTGAGAAGAATAGTGAGTTCCCACGTATTAACTCTTGGAATATGCCAAAGAAAGTAGCCACAAAAGGAAAGTGACCTAAAACAAGTGACAAGATCTCTCGGGTCAATACTTATCAAGCAATTAATAATAGCTCTGGAGTGGACACAAGAAATATGAGGGGCGGGGACCCTTTTCCCTTAGTCCAAAGATGAAGATTGCAGTGTGGAATGTGAGGGGCTGTAACAAGCCCTTCAAACAAAAAGAGGTTAAACTCTTTTTGAAAAAGAATAATATAGGTTGTGTAGCATTATTGGAAATAAGGGTGAAGGAAGCAAGTTTTTTAAGAGTTTTCAGTAAGATTAGCAAGAATTGAGAGTTTATAAACAACTATTCTCATGCCACAAATGGGAGAGTGTGGATTGTGTGGAACAAGCAAAGAGCTCAGGTGGATTGGAAAACTAATTTTGCACAAGGGATACATTATACAGTTACATATATGAATACTGGTTTACAATTTCAGTTTGTGGCCATCTATGCCTTTAATACTATAGAATAAAAAAAAGCTCTATGGAGAGAAATGAATCAAATAGCTCATGAACACTCTAATACAGTCTTGTTTAGCGGTGATTTTAACACTGTACCTTCTAGTGTAGATAAAATGAATGGAAATGTTGTCACTGAAGCTGAATGTAGGGATCTCAAGAACTGTTTTGAAGATAATGAACTGAGTGTGGTGATTGGTAGTGCATTCTCCTGGTGCAACAACCAAAGTGGAGAGGACATAATATGCACATTGATTGATAGAACTTTTGGAAATGGAGCTTGGTTAAGAGATTATCCCCAAGTGGTGGTGGAACTGATGGAAAGGGGTGTTTCTGATCATTGCCCTCAAGTGATTGATCTAGGTGATATTAATGTGCTCTGGAAAATTCCTTTTAGATTCTTAAATGTCTTGCTTGACCATGCAGATTTTGCCAATATTTTGAGCACTTGTTGGGGCAAGAAATATCATGATAATAAATTACTGGATGTCTGGAATAAGCTTAAAGCTCTGAAGCATCCTCTGAAGCAACTAAATACTCAACAATTTAACGGGGTTAAGTAAAGAATCCTCTCCATTCGTTCTCAACTCCTTCACATCCAACAGCAGCTTTCTCAAGATCAATTTAATGATCATCTAATGGATACTGAGAAACACATGCTCCATGAGCTTGAAAAGTAGACTGGAATTGAAGAGAAGGTCTGACATCAAAAGTCTAGAGTTGACTGGCTCAAGCTAAGGGATGTTAATACTAGATAGTTTCATGCATATGCTAAAGCCTAGGCTAGTCAGAATGCTATCAAGTTAATGTTGCAAGGTGATGGTTCTAGATGTGACACTCAGACTCCGATCTAAAAGAAAGTTGTTTCTTTTTACCACTCTCTTATGGGCTCAGCAGCTGAATCCTTACCTATGCTTGATAAGGAAGTGGTGAAAAGGGGTCCAGTTCTCACCCTTGTGCAACAACTTTTGGTAGCTCCTTATTCTGCAGTGGAGATAAAGAATGCTTTATTTGAGATGCAACCTTATAAAGCGCCTGGTCTGGATGGGTATAATATTCTTTTTTTTCGGAAAACGTGGCACAAGATTGGTCATGATATTGTGGATAGGGCTGTAAACGAGCCAAACTATTCGTGAGCTATTCGGAACTCGACTCGATAAAAGTTCGTTCGAGTTTGTTTAGAGAAGTTCGTTTGCTAAATGACCCGAGCTTGAGCATGACGGTATTCGGCTCGTAAGCTCGTGAACAAGCTCGTTTAGTAATTAAGATTGAAAATATAAATTATTATCTAGTTGTGTCTTATATTTTTATACTCTAATCAGTACCAATTGTATTAATATTTAACTAACTTTATTTGTTATAAGAAAAAAAATTAAGAAATATATTATGTTATTGAGAATAAAATGATTAATTATAAATTAAAATAATAGATAATTAAAACATAAAGCTAAATTTAGAAAGTTCGTTGTGGCTCGATTAAGCTCGAGCCTCGAAATATTCGATAAACTAAGCTCGAGATTCGACTCGATTATAAACGAGCCGAGCTTGAGCACGATAGTATTCGGCTCGGCTCGGTTCGAGTACACCCCTAATTGTGGATGCAATTCAGGAGTTCTTTCAATCAGGTTTCCTTCGTGTTGCTCTTAACACTACGTTGATCACTCTTTTTCCTAAAGTTCCTAATGCTAGTAGTGTTAATGAGTTTAGGCCAATCGCTTGTTGTGGTGTCATCTACAAAATTATTTTCAAGGTGATAACTAATAGAATACAACATGTAATAGGAAGCCTAATTAGTGAAAATCAATCGACGTATAGCTGATAATATATTGCTTAGCCATGAAGTGATTAAAGGCTATAGTAGAAAACATATTTCTCCATGCTGCATGGTTAAGATAGACATCCAAAAAGCTTATGACTCCGTTGAATGACCCTTTATCAAATTTCTCCTGCTTGAATTTGGGTTCCTTGCCTTATTTGTTCATAGGGTTATGGCTTGTTTGACATCGGTAGCATATTCAATCAATGTCAATGGAGCTATAACTGAAACTTTCCAAGCAAAAAAGGTCTGCGATAAGGTGATACGATGTCTCCTTATTTGTTTGTGATTTGCATGGAATACCTCAATAGGTGTCTCAGTGAGTTGAAGAAAGATAGAGGGTTCCATTTTCATCCTCGGTGTAAGAGATTTCAAATTCTTCATGTTTGTTTTGCGGATGATCTATTTTTGTTCTCCCGTGGTGATTTACAGTCAGTGAGGAAGCTAATGGTTGCCTTTGATAAATTCTCTCTGGTCTCTAGTTTGAAAGCCAACAATGCTAAAAGCTATATCTACTTTGGTGGAGCCCATGAGGATGTGCAGCTTGCAATTTTGCAGGAATTTGGTTTGGTAAAAGGTGACTTACCATTTAAGTATTAGGGAGTGCCATTATCCTCAAAAAAATTGTCTATCTCTCAATGCCAACCTCTCATACAGAAAATTTTAGCAAGGATTGGATGTTGGTCAGCTAAACTCTTGTCATATGCGTGCAGGCTCCAAGTGATTAAAGTTGTCTTGATAAGCATCCAAACCTACTGGAGTTTGGTGTTTCTTCTACCTCACAAGGTAATGAAAGCTATTCAAGCTGCATGCAGGTCCTTTTTATGGTCTAGCAAGGCTGAAATCACCAAAATAAATCTGGTTTCTAGGGAGCAAATGTGTAACCCTAAAGAATCAGGAGGTTGGAACATCACTAATCTGGTATTATCGAATAAATTTGCAAACAACTTTGGAACGTGCTAAAACCTAAAGATAAGCTTTGGGTCAGGTGGATTCATGGCTATTATATCAAACATAGAGACTGGAAATACATGTCAATCCCTAGCTAAGCTGCATGAGTGGTTCAGAAAATATTGGGTGCACGCGAGTACATTTCCTCCCTTCCCAATGGGTTGACTTTGATGCAACAGGATTCTTTCTCCATCAGGAAACTCTATGTAGAATTGAGAGGCACTCCAGTGAAGGTGAAGTGGTTCCCTGTGATTGTAAAAATCTAACCGCTCCTAAATGTCTTTTCATTGTTTGGCTTGCCATGCTGAAAAAGATGTCAACCTGTGATAGATTGATGAGGTTTGACCTCTATTGTGATCAAGAATGTAGTTTATGTGAACTGGAGCACGAATCCTTTAATCATCTGTTCTTTTCTTATCCCTTCTCGACTAAAGTATGGAAAGAATTGGCTTTGTGGTGTGGAGCTCAGGCTATTGGTAGCCACAACAGTTTATCATATTTGGCGCGAGAGGAATGCAAGAAGATTCGATGGTAAGCCGAGTGAGATAGCTAGTGTTGTCCGATAATGCCAAGTGATGATGGTAGTGAGAAGCAGTAAAAATTCGAAAGTTCAAAAGATGATTTTGAACTGAGTAGAGAACTTTGTTTCTTTGTTGTAAGTGGTGATTTGTACCATTTGGAAAATAAAAATCTCTATTTCCCCAAAAAAATTAGGCACCAAGTCCAAAGGCAAAGATATTTAAAATAAATGAGTTTGCATAAAAAATCCATTCATGAGTTTTTATGACATTACGATTAGTTTTGACACTAAGCAAAATGCAAGTTCCTTAAACAATAAAATAGGAACTAATTAAAAGAGGGGGGTTAATGGCTTGAAAATTTCCAAATTTTTTGAGTAGTCGCATGTTGCACCCAAGAAAAAATATCCGCCTCACAATTTCCAAACTTTTAGTTTCGTCTGATTTTACAACCCAACTCGATTTCCTACGAATTTCCCGACTCGATACCTTACGAATTTCGAGTTGACATGGCAGCAGGAAGCAGGCGTGGATATAATTGGAACAACGTCGTTTTAGAGCTATACTAACGACGTCGTATTGAGGATAATTGAAGCAAAATTCGATTCATCTTATAAAATCAATTGTAGGCTACAACATTTAGCCAAAAGGGAAAAAGACAGCAACACGTCGATCGGAAGAAGAGAGCCTATAAAGTTCATGGCTAGTTCGTCGTTGAATCTTCGATTGAACCTGAAATGTATTCCAGTTGCCATGTCAGTTCGAAATTCTCCAGAAATCGAGTTGGGTTGCAAAATTAGAATAAACTAAAAGTTTGGAAATTGTGAGCAGATTTGTTTTTCTAAGTTGCAAAATGCGACAACTCAAAAAGTTTGGAAATTTATAGGCCATTAACCCTAAAAAAACATAGAAACTTATCAAATCGACTTAATACAAAAAAAAATTATCAAATCGACCAAATAGATAACCAGTTATAAAACTCTAAAATTATTGACCACCACAAACTACTTGGCACACCAAAACTGCACAATTTTAGATAAAAAGAAAGTTGTTGAAATACTACAGCGACAAATTGGACTTCAACACATTCTCCTTAGGAAAAACATTCTTCATCAATTTGAGGAGAAAAAGATCTTCAGTATGTCCCTGCACTTGATTGAGCAGCAAGGAAAAAGTAGCAGAATCAGCCAAGAATCCTCGTCGGGGCATTTTTTCCAAGAATGGTATTGCCTTGTAAAGCTCATTTTCCTTTAGCAAACTCCGGCCAATAATGTTGTATGTCACACTATCGGGTGCACAACCACGGCTCTCCATCTCCATCAGCAAGCATATTGCCTCTTCAAAAGAGTTTTCTTCACAAAGTGAACTAATTATCATCGTATATACTCGTACATTAGGTTTCAAGCCTCTGGAAGGAAGTTGATGAAAAAACTCTCTTGCAACATCATGTTTTCCATGTTTGCACAATCCATTAATCAAAACACCATATGTGAATGTATTAGGATTAACTCCTTTAGCCTCCATCTTGCGAAGTAACAAAAGTGCTTCATCAGTCTCCCCATTCTTGCACAACCCATCCAACAATATGTTATAAGTTTGCAAGTCTGGACTTACTCGTCGAGCTTCCATATCTTTGAAAAGCTTCCAACCGTCAAGAAATCTATCTCTACTAAATAATCCATGTATCATGGTAGCATAAGTTAATGTATCATACTCCAAACCTTTACAAGGAACTTCAACAAAAAGAAGCCAAGCTCTATCCACCAGTCCCTGCTTGCAATATCCGTTTATCAAGCTGTTATAGCTAACAATATCAGGCTTAAGTCCCCTCTCTACCATGATATCAAGTAGTTGCTTTGCTCTTTTCATTTCCCCTCGCAAACAATACCCATCTATCAATGTATTGTAAGTGCAAATAGAAGGAGAAAGTTTCTGATGCAGCATAATCTCAAATATCTTTTCAGCGTCTACCATTTCTCCGTCCTTGCAATATGCATCGATCAATATATTGAAAGTAAATTCATCAAAGCATATATTAGATTTAGCCATTGCATCTAACAAGTCTCTAACATCTGTCAATCTACCAACATCGCACAAGCCCTGAATCATTGAATTATACGTAACAATATTAGGTGAAACACCCTTATCGATCATCTTGGATAGGAGCTGGAAAGCATCATCTACCATTCCACCCTTGCATACATTTAGTTTGCACCTTGTTCTTTCTAATCTACTAACTAAATCATGGGCTGCAATGATTTGTCCAGCTTTGCAAAGCCCATCTATCACGGTCAACATCATAACTTCATTAGGCTCGCATATTCTCAAATCGAAAAGCTTTTTGAACAATTTCACAGCGTCTGCAGCCTTATAGTCTAGAAAGAGACCTTTAATGAGAGTGGTGAATGTGGGGACATCGGGGTCGTAACCGCTCTTGAAGAAGATGCCTAATAAAGCAAAACCAAAGTCTACACGCTTCAGACGGCAATAGCAATTAATCGCTATACTAAAAGTAAACTCATTCACTGGAGCACCCCTCTGACGCATTTCATCGAACAGGTGGAGGGCAGCAGGGTAGTGTTTCATCTTAACAACAATATTCAACAGTTTGGTGAAATCAATAACCGAGGGCTTCGGCCGCATTCTAAGCATTTTGTGAAACAAGCTAAACGCATCATCTAATCCATTAACACTTCCCAGATTGATTCTGGGCCTAGGTGAAAATCGTCTATCTTTGCGACTGCTATTATGGAAATTCGCGCAGAAATAAGAGAATGGATTACCAGAATTACCGAATTCGGAAGGAGATTTAGCTGCAGTTCGAATCAGATCGATTGCTGTTTTTCGGCTCATATCTTCAGGGGGGAATTTTTTGACTGAAATGAAATGTCTCTATTTTGTTTTCTATTGAAAATTGTCTGCAGTGTTTACCAATTTTTTTTTTTTTTTTTACAAATTTAAGATTGATATTCTATTTCCTGACTCTTCCACTACCGAATTTGTAATTAGAAATGTGCAAATTAATTAACAAAGTAAAAAATTTATGTTTAATGGTCAACATAGACTGACACGAATAAAATCAAATCCTAACATGAAATAATAATCTACTAAGGGCCGTTTTGTTTATTTTTAATATCTCATTGCACATGATCATTGTTTATATTTAAACTACACATGTAAAATTAAAGTAATCATGGAATAAGAATAATTAATCATATCTTATTTGGTAAACGCTCCTAGAGTTAAAAATGATGTAATGTGCTGCCTGAAAATATACAATTGTGATCTAATTGATAATTGTAAATTTTTATTTTTATTTTTATTTTGGAAAAAGAGAGTGGTGGAATTTGAATACTAAATTCTCATTATAGATCGTAACTGCACCGTTTAAATGTTCATATTGGAATATTGTAAAAGTAAACTAAACTGCAATAAATTGAATTGAAGGTCCAAGAAAAAGGAGAGAAGCAGAGTGATTTATATTACTATGTTATATTTATGAGTAATGATATTCGGACACACTGTGGCTAGCTACACGCGTGAAAAAAAGGAAAGTTGACTGTAAAAATGGAAATAATCATTTTCCCCCTAGGGTTTATGCTTCCCAATTAAGGTATATTTCTATTTTCAAAACCTAAATTACCATTTTTAGCGCGTGTGGCTGACCATAATGTGTCTGAATATCATTAGTCTATATTTATTCAAAAAATATTATATACATTTATATGGGTATATTTATGGGTCGATTTTTTCTTTCATTACTCTGGTATAGATCAGTGTAAATCCTCTAACAATATTTTAAGAAATGAATTTATTTTTATTAACTGACCATATATCTAATTAAAAGCTCTTAAATAAATTGATCCCAACTGAATAACACATATGTAATATTTCGACCCTATTCAATGGAAATTGGCAATATCATTGTTTTCTTACTCTTCTTCTAATTAAATTAGATTACTGTTTTGGAGAATTAAATTAGATTAATAAAATTTAAAATAAGTATTCCACTCCACATAAAACAGAGAAGGGCAAGTTGACTTGGGTAGCTTTTTTTTTTTTTTTTTGAAGTAAGTATTTACTCTTTTTTCGCAAATATTTAAACAAGAATATTTTAAATAACTAATTACAAATGAATATCAAGAAAAGCCGCCATCTCTCCAATGTCCCATCTGCCCCGGTAACTAGTAAAATCTCCCTTCCTTCTCTCTCTCTCTCTCTCATACACACACACAAGAGAAGTGATGATCGCCGGCTTCTCTCTCCACCTTCGACTTCGCCGCCGCCATTCTCTTCATTTTAGTTTCTGAATTCCGGAGCAACTAAATTGATTCTAAGCATCAATCAATTAACATTGGCAACGCAGCTTTCTACTCGCTTCTGTAGGCAGATTTCCCGGGAACTTAACAGTAGATACTCTGGAACAGCTCAAATTCAATCTGAGACAAAAATTATAAGCAAATGGGTGGTTCGAAGAAGAAGAAGAAGCGGGGCGGAGGCGGAGGCCGCCGCGCCCAGTCAAAGGACCACCATTCGACTGTCGCCGATAATGAGATTTTAGCCGAGGAACTAACTGCGTTGTAAGGATTTTTTTATTTTTATTTTTTACTGTAAACGAATTTTGTTCATGATATTCTAGTAAGCTAGTATATATAATTTTATTGGGGTAGTGTGTGATGCAGTAATCTAGCATGTATTGTATTTTACAATTAGTTGGAGCTCATTTGGGGATAGTATTCATCAGCCTCATCGATATCATGCTAGATTACTTTTGCCTAAATTGTCTGAGCTGTGAATAAATTTCTAAACAATAGCTTTCTTTGCTGCTTACGGTTAATTTTTTCTCTCTGTATTGGCTGCTCCCAAGAGACAAACACAGAGAAAATAAATTATGAGGAAACAATGATAAATGCCATTTATCCAATCATATGCAATTATGTTAATTTGTGTCAAAGATCAACCTGTACGTTTCTTTAGCTGGTGTACTCGACTGCAAATTAATCATGTAATAGGTCATAAGTGCAGTGACAACTCATCATTCTTGGTTAATCCCGAGTAATAAACTTCTCAAAAGTAGAAATCTGGATTTGTTTGATGAAAATTTTCTCCTGATATTGCAGAGTTTTTGATCCTTATATTTGGATTGATATGATAGAACCAAAAGATATAGATAACGACAAATCTGTTTCCTGATGCTTACTCTTGTTTTGAATTTTTCGTTTATAATTTCGTGCCTTTTAAGGTTCAAGATATTAGTGTTCATTTTAGACTTTTAGTTGATTTTATATAGTTTTCAACAAGAATCGTCATGAACATTTCTGCATATCAATATTAATTATATGAAAAACTATCTTTCATTCTGTTCCCTGCGGGCATATACTATGTTAGTAGTAGTTATATATGTTCTATAATGGTTAACTTTTTGAAATTATGTGCGTGGAACTTTCAAAGAAAAAAAGATTATGTGCGTGGAGACTCCTTCAGAAATCCTATAATGAGAAACCTCTTCCTGTGATCTTCTAGTATTCGACCAAGTTCATGGCTCCTTGCAGGTGTGCCATATTTCAGGAAGATTGCAAAGTTGTTTCTGAATCACCTCCTCTGATTAACATCAAACTCAGGTTCCAGATTTGTGAAAATTCAATGAATTTAAACATGAGGCTTCATTTTGTCTTTGTCGAGTGTTTATTGAATGAAACTGTAGGCCATACTCGAAGGATACAGGATATGAGGATTCTGATATTTGTGCCCAGCTCTCAGTGAGGTTTGGGGCCCATTCTCATTTTTCTCTAAAGGTGCTCGTATCAAACTATTTACTAAGTTCATGTTCTTGCTGCAGATGTTTACAAGGTTATCCATACAAATGCCCGAAGCTGCAGATAATACCAGAGAAAGGCTTATCAAAAACTCATGCTGATAACCTTTTATCTCTACTTTATGATCAGGTAGGACTTTACTGATAGTGATAGCCATACATTCTGGAAGACTCAACTTGTGACAATTGCAAGTGCTCTTACTGTCACATGGTAATTTCTGTGAGTAATATTGCTTATCCTTTGAATTGAAAATTGGTGACAATTGTGATGTATAATATGCTTGTGAAAGCTTGTCCATTCTGGATATACTGCATCTTGGTATTATTCTATATATTTTCTTTATACAATTTTTGCCTTGTCCTTGCGTCTAAGCTATATGGCTGCAATGAGGCTCCCAGATATTGCACCAATCATGTTTTTATTTGGCTTGGAAACAAATGGAGAACCTATTTGCCAATTTACCTTTAGTGCGCTCATCTTTTGGAACGTACGTGGAGAAGAGGCATATCAAATGGCAATTATTCTGACTCTTGATTCTAAATGTAAAGAAGGTTTTCTCTGAAATAATAACACTTGTTCTTCTTTTTTCTCGCTAAATGCACCTGTTATTTCACTCTGAAATGAGCTTATGTTCTCTATGTACTCCATGTCTAAATCTTTATCTTGCCGACTGTTGTAAGCATTATAGTCTGCTCATCTAAATTATCAAAAATATATTGCTGTCTTCTTTATGCATTGAGCATCTTAAGTGCAGGCTAATTCTAATGCTCGAGAAGGACGCGTAATGATTTACAATTTAGTGGAAGCTGCCCAAGAATTCTTGTCTGAAGTTATTCCTCAAGAACAGACTCGTGAATCAGTATGATCTATGTCTTAGAATTTAGTTGCAAGTTTATTTCCTGGTCAAGTTGATAAATAATTTTTTAATGTGTGACGAGAAAATATGGACCTTGTAAAGCAGTGGAGAAGTAGAATGCAGTACTTCAAGGCAAGAAACATGTGATTCCAAATGGAAAATAAAAGCTTATATACTGGTGACAAATAACATAACTAAAGGGGACTCAGGATAAGATTCCATGATTTATGTGTAAATTGAATACAATCCTCACAAAACTGAACTTTAGTTCTGTCTAAAGGATATCTTTCTCTTTATTAATGTTGTGTTCTATACTAAGTACTGTTGAACTAGTAATAAGTCCAATTATACCTGCAATATCTTCTGATGGGGTCAAAGATTCTGAACTTTTTCTTGAATAGCTTGCTAGTATCATTTGAGATTCTGCTAGACAAACCACGCTCTGATAAATCAAGAACTAAACTAGAGTCAAGAGATTCTTATTATCTTGATTGGCTTCTGTGTCAGGTTGTCTGCCATGATACTGATAAGAGTTTCCAGCTCCCAACAAAGGATGGTACTAGAAGTGGCATGATTTATTCTTCTAGAGGACCTTTTGTCTCTAGTCATTTAGATCTTTTTAGTGGTTCTGGGGAGTTGTGGCAGTGGAACCTAGAAATGGAAGAGAGCAGCAAGGTAGTGTCTTCTCAGACATTTGGCAGTTCAAAAGCAGGAAATGGAAGTTCGGCCAAGCAATCAGACAAACATATGAAGCCACCAATTGTGGACAGTTATAAGCCAGAGTATGTAAAACATAATCACTCATTAAGATTAGGTATGCTTGAAGAAGAAAGTGAAGATGAGACAAAAAGTGATGATTTGAGTTCTGATGAATCAGTTGGAAATGGTGACATAGGCTGCATAAAGGTGTTGATTTCTTTTATTTTTTTCCTTTCCCCTGTTGTTTTTATCATAGAGTTTTAAGTTCTTCATATGACCCTATCCTTTTCTGCGCAAATGATTTAAATTCCTAAGCTGACGCAAACCGATCAATTCTTACTTCACCGTCATAAAAGCACATTCTCAGCCATGAAAACTGTTGCTTTTGCTGAAATTTTCTCTCGATAATGTTGGTTGTCTCATCCAACCTTTCCTGCCAAAGTTCAAACTGGTTTTCTTTCTTTCTTTTTCTTAAGTTGATAGATCTCCAAAGGACATCCTATTATTTCTCCAACCCCCCCCCCCCCTCCTGTTATTTCTCTAGTTAGTTTAGTTGCTTCTGTCTATTGTAACTCCTTTCTTTTCTCAAGGATAACAGTTTCTTTCTTTAACAGGATATGTTCGTAGTAGGAAATCTAACAGGAACCGACAATAGTAGTTCAAATAGTGATTCAGAGTCCTCATCCTCTGAGTCTGCTGTTCAAGTTCAATCTGTCCAGACTATGAAGAAGGACTTGCTCCTGGTAATTTTCATCTGTTGACTCTTGAATTTTTTATTTATTTTTAGACCTTCAATGACCGAGTTTTGCTTCCCTTAGGCCCACTTACTTCGCCTTGCTTGTGCTCCTAAAGGAGTACTAGCTGATGCTTTGCCAGAAATTACATCAGAGCTCCTCAATCTGGGGGTGTGTACTTTCTTTTGTCTTAATTGTGTGATAAATATCTGTGTACTCCCAATATCTTAATAGTTTATTATATTTCAGATTGTTTCAGAAGAAGTGCGAGATATGGCAATCAAACCATCATCATCTTTTGACAAGATTTTTGATCGTGTGTTTGGGAAGAATATTGTTAGTAAATCTAGCATTTTTACAGAACCATGCAAGCTGGATATTCATTTATTTAGTGATCTCATTCCTTTTTCTTGAATTCCACTCAACAGACTTCATCAAAAATATCTCGCTTTTGGGAAACTGCTTCTGATTTAGGAGGTCAAAGTTCTTCAGTTCCAAACTCTCGTTATTTAAATGACTTTGAGGAGCTTCAACCTCTTGGTAAGGAAGTACTTTTCAGTGTGTTCTACTTGCATATAGATTTACCGTTTTCAGTCCACTAGTTTTATTGTGGATTTGGAATGATGATCCTGTTTTTTTTTTCAATATCAAGTTGTTAGAATAAAGTCCATGCTAAACTAAGCACAAATAAAGTTTTGATTTTATAATATTTTCTCTTATGAAGAATATGGGAAAATGTTTTGGGATTGATAGCACCTCTGTCTTCACAAGATGAATAGAACTTGAGTGATAGAAACCTTGAGAGAGTTAATCATGTCCAAACATTTCGTTAGAGAAGCTTTTCATTTTCTTCATTTATAACTTAATAAAAAGATAAAAATCATTTGTACTAAAGAATCAGTAGTAGTAGTGATTTTGGAGTTAATTAATTGTTTACTAGTTTATTACTATGGATCATATTATAGTTCCATTTTCTCTCCTTGTCCTGTCACAATGTGTCACAAAAGTAACTTCAGGATAACTATTAATTTCTCTCATACAGTTGTTCTTTTGACTTAATAAACTGAAACTTTTAGCATGCTAGTTAAACATCATTATGGTTGATGTGTTTTGGTACTCTTGATTTATTTAAAATTAGGAAATTGAGATGAAATTCATGTTTCTTGAGACACCATTTTTGTAGAACTAGAATAACTAGTTAATTAGCTTCGAAACTTTATAGTGTTCATATGAATTATTTACACCAAGGAGCTCTTTTTTCAGAATACTCCTGGGCCTTTCCAGACTTATGGAAATCTCTTTATCTTTATAATAGGCCTATTGCTAATTAGCATGAACATCACATCACATCAAATGAATAATTTCAGAAACTTGTCGTGGAAGCAGATTGATTTCTGCTGGTGCATCCAAGTAGAGCAATTTAATCTATTTACTGTGTCGCTAATCGATTCATAGGTCATCTTAATCTTTTGAAACATCATCTTGTTATTCATAACCTGTAAATTTCATTCAATGGCTTCAATTGTTTCCTCTCGCAGGACATGGTGGGTTTGGCCACGTTGTATTATGCAAGAATAAGCTAGATGGTAGGCATTATGCTGTGAAGAAGATTCGATTGAAGGACAAAATCCTTCCTGTAAATGACCGCATACTAAGGTCTGTATTGGTTTGAAACTTAGATTTGCAAGTTGACTAGACTGAAGTGTGTTCTGGAGATCTTTCAAGGTGGATAGTGTTTCTGGACTCCTGAACAGAGTGTTTGGTTTTCTTCTGTTTGATGCAATTGATTTTGGATATGCATGCTGGTTGTTTTCTGTGCAAAGGCCTTCTACTTGGCTGATGCACAGACCATTTTTGGTACTTTGCTACAAATTGTGGAAAACATCAGGCTATTAATGTTAGCATAGAAGTGCTATAGTCATATCTTATACTGGAGAATCATCTTATAGTTTAGTATTATATATTTACTTATGCTTTAGATGATGACTAATAGCTGTGTGGGTGGCTCTCATCCAACTTAGATAAATATATTCTTCATTCTCTTTTTTCTTGTAAATAGTTTCTTATAAACAAGTTTATATTTTTCTTCTAATGAAAATTTCCTTCATTCTTCTTTCACGATATTTTTTGTTAACTGGACAAGAATGTGATAATCAATTTTGTTGATAACATACACAAATTTAAGTTGCAGGAAAAGTTTCTAGCTGAAAGTGTTCACTTAAGATTTGTGGTTCTTGTATATATGATTGCAGTGATGCAGAGTTATATTGAAATTAAGAAAGCATTAAGTTATCTTTATCAAAAGGAAAAACATTTGTTCAAGCCAGTGATCCACTACGCCTTCTCTACTTGAAACCACATTTAAATAATTCTTTCATCTGATTTGTCCCATCCCAATTTTTACTCTCCCATTTGATTTGCCGATAGGTTTCAAGCAGAGTCGAAAATGAAAATTATAAATATTTGGCATGTTTGTGCTTATATATCTTGAATGAGTAAGTTGTGTAGCATTTCCTTAAAATTTTAATGTCTTTTTAGAAATTTTAGAACTTACTTCTTGCCTTGCCAAAGGGAAAATAAGAGCTATAAATTCAGGCAAATGTGGTTACTGCTTTTAAACTTTTACTTACATTCTTATTATTTCTTCCTTTTCTTTATGTCATTCCCATCTCCTTTTTTATACAGAATCGTGTATGGAAGCGTTTTGCCATATCTTTGTTCTTCTCAATTTCATTGTCTACTTTTGATTTTAAATCCTTTGCATGAAATGGTTTTCAGGGAAGTAGCCACTCTTTCTCGGTTGCAGCATCAGCATGTTGTACGATACTATCAGGTATGAGAGGTATATATATATCTATCCATTCATTTATTGCTCTATTATATGATTTTGAAGCTAGAGTGCTTTTTAAATTAGTATATTAATGAAAACATATTTTTGCTTGTTGTTTTCTATTCTTTTCTTTTTTATCAGGCTTGGTATGAAGCAGGAGATATTGGAAATCTTGGAAGTACTGAGTGGGGTTCCACAACTGGCATGAGTTCCAGTGTCAGCTTCAAGGAAATTGATTCTACAGAACTGCTTTCACATGAAAATAAGCTCGATTCAACTTACCTCTATATTCAGATGGAATACTGCCCTAGGTAGCTACATTGTTACATCCATTCCCACTCCCATTAAGATCACCAGTAAATTGGAATTACTTCAGTATCGTTAAAATGCCACGGGATGGGACCCTTGAATGGCCATTTTTAATGAGTTTTACAATTAATTAACATTTCCTAAAGTTTGAAAAATATGTTTATGAAGTTTGTTGGCTGTCTCTATGGTGGAAGAGTAACAGAAGCATGGAGTGAAAGTTTTACAAAATTATTGTAAAAACAGAAACCTGAATTGCACTTTTCTAAAGATTGAAGTTCATGATATCAAACATCAATACTGAAGTACATAATTAAATGTAAATTGGACTATTCTACCCATCCATCAGGAGATTTGGAGCACTGTAGTTCGTAGTTCTCTGAGTCACTAATCAATCTTCCTAACTTACAATTTTCATGCTTGGTTCAGGACTCTGAGGCAAATGTTTGAATCCTATAATCACCTTGATAAGGAACTTGCGTGGCATTTGTTTCGTCAAATTGTTGAAGGCCTGGCACATATCCATGGACAAGGAATTATCCACCGTGATTTGACTCCTAATAACATCTTTTTCGATGCTCGAAATGACATAAAAATTGGGGACTTTGGTCTTGGTAAGAGTCAATTCATGCTGCGTATTTCTTTGTTATAAATTGTTTGGATTAAAAAAGAATTTTGATCCAAGCAGGAAGCTTAAATAAGTCTTTAAAAACTTGTAACAGCTATATGATAAAATTTCATATTCCTTCATTAAACTGCACTTTCTTGTTTTGGATCTCGCGTAAATTTGTCTAACTTCAGTTCTCTCCGAACTTACTGTTTCTCATACATAATCGAGCATGTTTGATGGAACTTTGTATTCTATAGAAATTATATACATTGTGACTGATGGATCGTTTATGCTTTGGAGATGTATGTATGAATGTTCCTATACTTTGGTAATGATGTGTATGGATGTTTGGCATATGTGGTGACTGATCGTTGTTAGTTTGGAATCTGTGCTTTCTATACTAAATGGGTTTACTTCTCCTTTGTTCTCATCGAAGGTCTCAAAATTGTGGGAGGTGTATTATGTCCTTTCCTTTGCATAATAGTAAATATGGATTGACATTAGGTGGATAGATAACTTTATAGTTCATTTAGTGCTATATCATGTTCTATCATGTAATTGCAAGTTCTCAGTTTGAGAAATTCTGCCCTGTCCAGATTTTCTAAAGGGTTCCTTTACTTACACAAGTTTTTGAATTATATGTCAGCCAAATTTCTGAAGTTGGAGCAACTGGACCAGGATATGGATGCTATTGAAACTGTAAGAGTATCTATTGATGGTACAGGTCAAGTTGGCACATATTTCTACACTGCCCCCGAAATAGAGCAAGGCTGGCCAAAGATTAATGAGAAGGTCAAGTTTTGAGTTCATCTGTACACATATAATATACTCTCTCCGTTCCACTCAATTTGTCTACATTTCCTTAAATGGATGTTCCACTCAATTTGTCTACTTCCAAATAAAGAAATAATTAACCCTTCAAAACTCTTCAAAAGTGGTAGGATCCACGCACTTTCTATCTTTTTACCCTTATTCTTAATCTCCATGTTGAACACTAATTAGACAAATTGAGTGGACGTAGGTAGTAGTATTTTATTGAGAAACTGCCTGCATGTGCTCATAGCATTTCACTATATTATAGGCTGACATGTACAGCTTAGGAATTGTGTTCTTTGAACTGTGGCATCCATTTGAGACCGCAATGGAGAGACATATTTTGCTATCTGATCTGAAACTAAAAGGAGAGCTTCCTTCTAGCTGGGTTACCGAATTCCCAGAACAGGCTACCTTGCTTCGGTGTTTGATGTCTCCAAGTCCATCAGATCGTCCTTCAGCCACAGAACTTCTTAAGCATGCTTTTCCGCCTCACATGGAGTATGAAATGTTAGATAGTAAGTGATTGATATCTGCTTACAGATTTTTGATAAAAGGTTCTAAAAGTGCCATACAATTTTCTAGGTGAAAAAGATCCTCAAGTACAAATAGATTTTGACCAAGCTTTCATCCGAATTATAGATGACCATCTCCTTTATATTTGGTGACACAAATTACATTCCATTACTACTTGTTTAGTTATACTTCTGTATATTTTGTTGAGGTTGATATTTCGCAGTATTGTGCTATCTCATGAAATAATTTCATGAACAAAATGAATAGTAAAATTTGTTTTAAAGTACATCCTGTTGATTTTGATGATCATTTATCTAGGTGGAATTGTTATAGTAACTGATAACTGCTGAATGTTTTATCTTTTGTTTTCTTTCTTATTTTCTGTAAGATCTGGTACTGATCTCATTATGGCAACAAGCTACCAAAATCATTTCACTATATGTTAGAAACTAGAAAGCTCCCCTTTGCATTAATTTTTCCGACTAATGCATTTTGAGAATCTCTTCATAGTAGTAATTAGTAAAGTCTCTACCATTCATGTGGATTTTAGAAGTCCCTGTGTCTATCTTCCTCATCATCCTTGGAGAAATCTGGTGGAGTCTCACTATAAGAGTACATATATCTGGATAATGAAAAAATTGTCAAGTTGGCTTTTACTCCATATGAAAGTATTGATTACTTGCTCGTCTCAAATGGTCATATAATATAGTCTCAATTTATTTTATCAGGAGTTGTGTTTCGACATTTTTTTCTGTATGTTGAGCTCCGTATTAGGTATTTCAAACGAATTCAATCCTAAACAAAAGAGCATTTCAATTATTGCCTTTTACAGCATGCCATATGTCCTTGCGATAGTGGCATCCTGAGCTCAGGTTTAAGGGGGGTGATTGATTTGATTAGCTACGTTTGTTCTGGTGAGCCTTTTTCTGGGCTGATATTTGTCTTCTAACCAATAGAGAGGTTTGCACAAAGAGGCACCTGAAGAAACACAATTGATATTTCAGACACAAGGATAGCCTCTGGGTCCCTGTATCTTTTCCTAACGTCAAAACTCACAGAACAGATGCACTTACTTTAATCAGCCCACTAAAAGTTCAAAACTTCTTGGAACTATCTATAGGTCCTCTTTTTTTGCCTGGTATCCGATATGAAAATCTATTGAAACGGAATAAAATATAGCCCCCTTCTAGTTATTCATGTGTGAGAAACTGGTTGGTGGTGAAGAGTTCCTTCATGCTGAAGTTGTTTCCAGGATCCTTTGTATTGATATACGAGAAGTAACTAAAAGCAGTCTATCGGGGAGCAGATACTTAATTGTTGAATAAATAATATTTCACCATTAAGTTATTATAGGATGGTTAGTTTTATCTTCTAGTTAGATCTCAACAGGCATAGGTTTTAAAAAAGTATCAAATGTCAGTTTTACTTGCTTTATTTTCCTAATGCGTACCAATGAGTGCTATCAAGGAGTCTACTATAGTTCCTGAATTTCATAAGTACACCCTTAATTTTATCCTATGGATTCTATGGTTAAGGTGTATTAAAAGGAAACACCTTGACCAGAGAATCCACATGATAAACTTAAGGGTGTATTTATGAAATTAAGGATGATGTAAATTATCCTATAGCATACCTACTAAGCATATATTCACTTTTAGGTTGTGGAAGTAAATTATAATGTCATTTGTTTCCACTATTAAATGAAGCTTTTCTACCTGGACTTGCAGATATTTTGAGGACAATTCATACTTCAGAAGACACAAGTATTTATGAAAAAGTTGTGTCTGCAATTTTTGACGAGGATAAGTTAAGCACAAAAGTCAGCCATGACAATGTTGGACGACTGAAATCCATTCGGGATGACATCTCGTCAACTATTTTCACGGATGTAGATACTGCTAACCGTGATCTGGTTGTGGATATTGTTAGAGAAGTTTACAGACAGCATGGTGCAAAGCATTTGGAGATCTTACCAATGAGAATCTTGGGAGATGATCAAGTTAGGTAACACTGTCTCTTTTCTGTGTGATTCTTAGAAAAAATTCTTCATCTTACATTTTTTATGTGAATTTCATCAGCAGAAGCTTCTAATGACTGTCCTTTTTTTCTTTTTTCTTTTTTTTTTTTCTGAACTCCGTTGGAACTCCTAAAGGGGTACTACTGTCAAACTGTTATCGCATGGAGGAGACATGATTGAGTTTTGCCGTGAGCTACGATATCCCTTTGTGAAATGGATCACTGCAAAGCAGGTTAGTTTCTGTAGGAGCCATTAATTGCTCTCTGCCAAAATATAGACCAACTCCTGCCAAGAACTTAGTGAGATGCACATCTAAAACTACACTATGTCCACTCTTCTGATAAACCTATTCCATCCTATTGTGTTCTCACAACTTTCACAAATTGATTGCAGGCATTATGATAGCAGAATTTTCTGCTTTATTATCTTATGTTCCTTTACATTAATCTTTTATAGAACACTGGGATTATAATCTATACATCACTTAAGGCTTTCCGGAGTTGGTTATACAGTCAGAATCTGGTACTATATTCCAGTTGATCCTTGCAAATAAAACACTACAGTATGCATATTTTTTATGTTTATCACGTTTTTTCAATTCAATTCATTGCAATAGGTTCCCTGTAGTTTTCTGTTTATTTTAACTTTATGTTTGTCATTGTTCAACTGTCATCATTAGTTTCAGCACTGGTGAGATATTCTATTTCAGTTCCTTTCCTGTAAGTTAATTATTCAATCTTTTGCAGAAGTCATTTTTCAGGCGGTACGAAATATCATATGTATACCGAAGAGCAATTGGTCATTCACCTCCGAATCGGTATTTACAGGTTAATTTATTTTGCATATAAAATTTACCTTGGTACCATTTGGTAAAGGAAATAATGGTTCTATTTACCAGAAATGTTATGTTTACAGGGGGATTTTGACATTCTTGGAGGAGCAACTGCACTGACAGAGGCAGAGATAATAAAGGTCCTATACTTGGCATATAACATTATCCAAAATTTGAATACTAACAAATGATAATAATCATGAGCATGTCAGTGATCAACGAGAAACAAAGCTTAAAGTGATTTTTATGGGTGTACGTTTTTAGAATACTAATACTAACTCGAGACCAAAATTATTGGAAGGTGAACATTAAAGTCAACTTCTGCATACCTGCTTGATGGCTACGACCCAAATACTATAGTATAACATCTCATGTTTACTGTGAGAAGGGTTCCACATATGTCCAAAAGCTACTAGAGGCTTCTTCTTATTTGCACATGAATGTTCTCTAACCTAGAAACAAACGATAGTTGAGCCCCATCAAGCTTTGAACCAATTCCCTTCTTCACTATAAACTCTGGCCCCAAATCTTCAAAAACATTCAGTCGGCTGTATTACTCTGCTTGCAACACTGTCCGACTTTTCTATATATACTCCTATACAGTATGTTTATTAAGTTTTAAAGTGTCTCTACATTGAGATGCAGCCTAGATGATTTTGTTGCCAATTTCCTTGAGGAATTCATTTAGTGAACTGGAAGTATTGTTTTAGCTTGTCATTGATTCTCTTGTCATGGAATTATAACAGCTCATGACTGACTAAAAAGCTTACCCGTGCATGCAAAGTCGACATTAAAACTACAACTTGCTAAAAACCTACTGATATTTTTGATAATTTTGATCAATTATCTATGCTAAAATGATGCATCAGATGTTGTTCACATGCTAATAATTCATAATACTTAAACGTATTAATATTTTTTGACTCATGCACTGGGTGGATATGTTTGTTCTAATGATGCTTTGAGTCTTCTACCATACTGATAAGTTTTCTAATAATTTGTTCAATCGCAGGTGACCATGGACATAGTTTCTCATTTTTTCAGTTCCGAATCATGCGTCATTCATTTGAACCATGGGGACATATTGGAGGCAATTTGGTCGTGGACAGGAATCAAGCCACAAAACAGACAGAAAGTAGCTGAGGTCAGATCAGTAATGGTAATTCAGCTACGATGACAACGTGTACATAATACTTCTGTATGGTTGCAGCTTCTCTCACTCTTGGGTTCCTTGCGTCCTCAGTCTCCTGAAAGAAAGTCAAAATGGGTGGTTATCAGGCGCCAACTTCGACAGGTAGAAAGTTTTGTGTACGCTCTAGTGAGTACTGAGCTTCAAAATGATCTTGTCTGCAAGATACCAGTTCTCTTGATTTTTTGTTCAATATAATTTTTTAAACTCTCCAGTTTATTGAACCCATCAAGTGAACACCTGAAAATTTATAATTGGGATCCTTTTATCACTACACATGTGTGGTGTAATTTGATAGGCTTTATCCAGGGTGTATTTGCCCATTATCAATACTCTCGCCAGCCACAGATACACAATGTAAATTGATAATGAAGTATAAAGAATTGAATGTTTTCTCTCTTTCTTAATTCCAGGAACTTGATCTTTCTGATGATGCTCTAAATAGATTACAGACTGTAGGATTGAGGTTCTGTGGAACTGCAGATCAGGCCCTACCAAGACTTCGGGGTGCCCTGCCTGCAGGTACCTTTTCATAAATTTACTTCACTTGAAATTTTTGTATTTAAAGTTATTATCTTTGGCCATTGGGAAGTAGCCAATAGCAGAAATTGTGTCTGATGAAAATTGCAGATAAGTCCATACGCAAGGCACTTGATGAGGTTTCTGAGCTTTTCAACTACTTGAGAGTTTGGAAGGTTGAAAGGCATGTCTTCCTTGATGCACTTATGCCACCAACAGAATATTATCACAGGAACTTGTATTTCCAGGTACTAGAGCAAGTTCTTATGCAAATATATCATTTCACATATGTACTTGTTTAATTTCTGTCATTTTAGGCTAAGATCTCAAGGTTTTCTACTGCCAAGAATCAGGATGCCTTTTATTTCTGAATATTGGGTGTCCTGCTTTAGTTTGTCTCTGTAAAAATTGAAACATAAGCAAGTTATCTTTTCCAGGGTAATAATAAAAAGAAGACAGAAAATGTGCCTTCCTTGAACTGGGATTTGTAGCTAATTTTGTTGAAAGCTCTTTAGTAATTGTTACTTTCAACAAAATTAGCTCTTTAGTAATTGTTACTTTGTTGGAGGCAATCAGCAGCACTTTAAAGTGTGTTGCTAAATGGCATGATAGAAATATTCCGTTTGATATTCATTACATTATGCAGATATATCTCAAAAAGGATAACAATTCTGTATCACTAACAGAAGGAACACTACTTGCTGTTGGTGGTCGTTATGATTACTTGCTTCAGCAGATGGCTGATTCTGAATATGTAGGTATTCTGAAGTTTTCCAATCTTATCTTTGGTTTGAAAATAGTGTTCATGCTCTTTCTGTAGAATAGAGCATCTATCATGATAGCATCATATATTTTGTTTATAAAAATCAGTTTATTTCTGGTTGATGAATTGACTACACTGTCTTGCGCAAATACTTAATTTTATAATTTGATACGTTGCAGCATTTGTCCCTACAAGAAAGATGTTTATATTGATAACTTGTGCTGCTACCTTTTTGTTTCAATTTTTGTGACATTTGAAGATGAAGTCAACCCAAGAACAACATGAATTAAGGCTTTGGAAAACACTCTCTTATAGTACATTTCTCCATCACCTTTTTGAGGGACTAGCAATTCCATCCCTTCATTTGCTTTAAAAAGTTACCGAAAAAGTTTAAACTTGTGCATACTGGCTGACGTATGGTTGTTTTGTGGGTGTACTACTGCATCTCTCTTGCTAAAAATGTTACAGGAAGAATTGTGAAATTATATTTTTCTTTATTTATTGCACTGTATAGTGTTTACTATTTAATAAGAAAAAGGAGTTCTCGTGAAACCCAGGGAAAGTGCTTCACTTTCTTTGTTCCTTTTGAACACTATAGATGTATTACTTGTTCCTAGCAGAAATGTGGTCATAATTGTGCGTATCTTTTTGCCAGAAATCAAGTCCACCTGGTGCAGTTGGAGCTAGTATTGCGCTAGAAACTATATTGCTACATTCTTCTGTTGATACTAAATTGCATAGGTGATTTTCTTTCCTCGTATGGATCTATGGTTGCTGACAGTGTTCCTATTAGCTGCATCTACTAAATGTCCGGGAATTTTCTTATGGCATGAACAGAAATGACATAGGCATTAATGTTCTTGTCTGTTCAAGAGGAGGGGGTGGTTTATTGTTTGAGCGCATGGAACTGGTGGCCGAACTGTGGGAGGAGAATATCAGGGTCAGTAATCTGATCTTATGGAAGATTGTTTTGTTGACTGTTGCACATATTAAAGTTACTGAAAGCAAACTATACAGGCAGAATTTGTGCCATTGCGTGATCCAAGCCTTACCGAACAGTATGAATATGCAAGTGAGCATGATATTAAATGTCTCGTTGTCATCACCGACTCTGGTGTGTCCCAAAAAGGCTCAGTTCAGGTTGCACTTTAATCTAATTGGATTTCCCTTTTATTTGTGACTATACTGTCTTCTTCCTTAACATTGGTCTTTTGCAATGTACCTCTAATCTCTAGCCTGTGACTTAGGTCCGACATCTCGAGCCCAAGAGAGAAAAGGATGTTGACAGGGAACACCTTGTTAAGTTTTTATCAGAGGCGATGGCTACTAAATTTAGAAACCCATCAATCTGGAGCTAGGTCGGCTCAAAATTGTACAGGTATCTCTTTTTCTTCCTTGCTTTTTACTCTTTTGGCATCTTTGTTATAAATGGGTAAATTAAAACCTTAGTAACAGATAGGAACACATTCCGACCAATTCCCAAGAACATAATGCGTGGAATACGTGAACATACATGGGCTTTTTTTGTAACCAATAAAAAGAGTTTTATGAAGGCCTCAAGTGCACTTCTATTTTGATGGACTTCTAATACAATAGCTATATGGAACTAATCTCTTACTTTCATCATTTGGGGGTAGAGATGTAATATTCAAACTTTCTTGTATAGCTTTGAAATTCGGTTACTGAGTACCCGATTGAGCTTTTTTTTAGTTTTGTGTTACTTGAGTTCTATTGCCTTACAAAAGAATACATCTGTTGCTAGATATACTTGCTTGTGGAGAGAGTCGGAGGAGATAGATCAGTAAATGAATCCCCAACATCAGTAGGAACTAAATTTGTTTTTACTAAGTTTTGTTGCAAAGAATTTTTGACTTCAACATCTTGCAAGTGATGTGGTTTTGATACAATGGTCTTCAGTTTCTTTGCTTGTATTTCTCATGTAATTGTTTTAGCTGTTGTACATAGATGATTTTTTGGAGGAGAAGAAAAAAGTGAGATTGACATGAACATGCCTTCTAGTTGGCTTCAATCTTTCACACACACACACAGAGAAACAAACAATCAACACGTTCAAGTTAATAGTTGATGTCGTCTGGTTCGTTATCAAGAACTAAGGTTTGCATTTCTAGACGACAGTAGCTTTGTGTTGCCCGGAGTTTTTGCTTGTAACACTGCATCAACTTTGAACAGGATTTTGTAAAAAAATTGAGAATTAAAGGCAGACATGCTAGATAGATCGATGATCATAGATGTCCGTCTTGCCACCATGTCTAAATTTCCACATTTATTCAACTCAAAGTAGTGCCATTATCATCCTACTTGGGCTATAAGATAAGAGTCGACTTATATACTATTTAACCCAATATTTTATCTAAGTTTATATTAGAGAATTTATTAATTTATATGTTGTGTTCACTTGGAGTGAAAAGGAGGGAAATGAGGTATAGTATTATTTTTACCATTTTATATCTTGTTTGGTTTCATTTTAAGAAAACTTCGGTCAAGAGGTATAAAAGTCCGGGTAGCTCCTTTTTCCTTGTCCAAGGTATAAATTTATAGCTAAGAAATGTATATTATACTTCGTCCGACCTACTCATATTGTCATCCTTTTTTTATTTAGGTGTTTCACTTATGTTATCATCTTCTAAATAAGGAAAATTTTAACCCTTCTAACTCCTTCAAAAGCGATGGTATCCATCCACTTTCAATTTTTTACCTTTGTTCTCAATCTCCGTGTCGAACACTAAGATGACAATTTCAGTGGATCGGAGGGAGTATCTCATTTTACCTCTCATATGTTTTGGACATTTCTCATATCCCTTTAAGATGAGAGTAGATATAAATATATTATCATCCCCACCAAACAAGATATAAAACTTATGAAGGTATAATACATCATATATTATCCCTTCACTCATTATATTATTCCTAATTTTAGGGGGTGTATTCAATCCTGACTTTCATTGGACTTTGTAACTCATTGGAGTTGAGAAGTCTATGGATTTTCAGAGTTTCGTATGATTTCGCGGATTTGTGATGTAGTTTTGTTGGAGTTCGCATCGACTTCTGTTGGAGTTGAGAATTCCATCATCCCAGCAAGCCACCCAGCGCGCGCTCGCAGTTACGAGCGCCCGCTGGCATTCAGTGATCGCTCGAAAATGTTAGCCCCCAAGCACTAGCCCCCAAGCAGCAACAGCAGCAGTTGCATCTTTGCTATGTATATACACTTGAAATTAACCGTACATATAGGTACACGGGATTAACATATACGGGAAGGTGTATTTACAGATCTAGAGAGAGAAGGCAGCCACCCTTGCAAACAATGCAGAAGTCTCTAAATAAACCTCAAAATGGGGAGATGAATGGATCTATTATCAGAGCATTATTTTCTTCATGACGGGGTGGGGGTGGGGGTGGGTGCACACAGCATGTGACACTAATTTTTCTCTCTCTCTCTCGTGTGTGTGTGTGTGTGTGTGTAATGAAAGTTTATTACAACAATCTGTTTGACAAAAGCAGCAAGTTTGGAGGCCAAGATGCGAGACCAAAGCAGAAAAAACCAGTTCTTGGAATCATCTCTCGGAGGTGAAAGATTTCTAGACCAGCAAGAGAAGAGGGACTCGAGAAGAAGACAAATTGATGAATTGGGTACTTTGCAACTTGAGACTATTTAAAACACAACTGTACTGTTAGGCTGCATTCCCAGCGCCGACGGGCTCCCAACGCCGGCTGGGATGCCTCAACGACCGCTCGTCCTTACTCGGCGCTGGGGATGCATTGGATTTCAAATCTTATCGATACCGATCGAATTTCATCATGCCCATTTTCTTCATCAAACTCCAACCAAAATAAGTTAAAAGTCGATGAAATGTTAAATACACCAAGAATTCAAAAATCCAACAAAAGTCGTAATTGAATACACCTGGAATTCAGAAATCCAACAAAAGTCTGGATTGAATACACCCAAACTTCTGAAGTCTTTAAAATCCAATAAAAATCTGAATTAAATACCCCCTTAGAGATATAAATGTATAACCCCACACTTATAGAGTATAAATTTATAGAGGTTTTACTATATCTTATGAATTGAGGAAGTATGTCATAAAGCTTCCAAAACCGTACCATTTTGTAGGTAAATATTTCCAGAATTAAATTGCTATGGCTTAATTACAGAACAGAGCCATTTTATATCTATTAAAAATCCCAGGATTTCAGACAAATTTGTAGCGCATTCCCATAACATCAATTTAAATGATTTATAACATAATACTTGCCAAATCAACTTACTCATAGCCAAAAAAAAACAAAGAATGGTCAAATATATAAAATTGCAAGGATTAGGTTATATTATTTTACAATATCTGAAATTAAGGATCTAAAGTGCATCAAAGATCGGATATTAATTTGAAAGTTATCATTTTAATTAATTTGCTAAGATTGCTAAGATAGCATTCATAATTTGACAAAAAATTCTGTAAACATCAAAAGATAATTGAATATTGCATAACTCCCAGCGAAAGCAGAAGCGATAGGCAAACTCATAAACTCTATAAAATGAGAGGTGTGCATTTGCAATCTCAAAATCAGTGCATCACAGAACAAGGAAAAGGTAAACTTGACTAATGATGGTACAAAACTTTTTATAGTCTCAAAATGCCACCTTGACAGAATCCCACAATAACTCGGCTTCACTTCGAGGTAGAACCCCATCGCTGCAAAATTGAAAAAAATAACAAGTTTAGAAGGAAATAGAACAAGAAAAGATCATGCTCTTCATTTCTAAATCTGTTTCTAATGAGACAGACCGAGAGATCGAGGCAAATAACATGAGCATATATACACGTAAAATTATAAGATCAATCAACCAAATTACTAGTTAAACAATATAACTAAAGGAAGTCCCTGGGCTAAACAAAAGCAATTAGGTTAGATAAATACTTTACTTTCAAAGAGATATACACACCTAACAAAGTACGTGCAATAAAAGTTTATTCCCTTCATAGAATCAATCAATAGATTAGGTTATAAATCATCCATAACTTAAGGCATAGATACAATTCTATTTAACAATAATGGAAGCTGTAAGATCGAAACAGATGCAAGTCAGCACTACAACAGCAAGTCTTCTAATAATAAGTTTTACAACAGATGATTTTGTTTTTTTTTGAGAATATCTGTAAGTGCACCATATAGGTACTCGTACCATTTAAAAGGAAACATAAACATGTACTAGTAGTATTTACGAGCTACGACATGCAACATATACTTACAAAATTCATCTCTAGAGTAAGAATATATCGTTATAAATGAAAAAACCAAGATAGTCTCGAGATGTAAAGCAGCTCAGGCACTGCTAAAAATTATGAAAAAAATAGCATGCAACCTAACTATCTACTCAATATTTTCAAGTGAATTTCTAATTCACAGCTTCCATTAATGCATTCTTGTATTGTGTAAAGGAGGGGAGAAATTTGGGAATTAGAAAAACCAAACAGACATGAACCCCTCAATGTAAAACTCTATTTTTCTCTATATAAAATGTAAACACTCGCACCCACCATCTGAAACAAAGTAAACTCTAATTCGCAACTTAGATCAACGAAATCCCATCCCTAAAATGTGAAAGTAACACAACAATAAGCTTATGGCTCAAATTTTGGAGAATATATAAAATCAATAATACATTGAAGACACCCAACTACAACACCAAATCAAAAACACAATTTTTCACGCATCTGATTACAAACCCAGCTGAGCAAACACAGCAGAAAGCACAAATCCATACCTTAAATGCTGCTAGGATACATCATTACCCTCACTCTAGCTCCCTGTTTCACAATCAAAATTCTCAATCAAAATTCTCAATCAAAATACATAAAAAATCCACAGCCATCAATAACAAACACAAAAACTAAGTGACGGAGAAACATACCATTGATTTTGGGGGAAGGTTAGACTTGAACTTTGCGCGAACCACACCGCTGTTGCCATGCGGCCTCGTAACCTTTCCCCAAATGCAACGGTAGTGAGACCCATTCTTCTTCACCTTGGCCTTGTAAATGTAAGCCAAGCGCTTCCCACGGTACCACGCAACTTCCTCTTGAGTGTTGACGCCCTCAATCTGAACCAACGACGTGTTTGGGTACTGATTCGACTTCGATCTACAAGCAAGCAAGCAATGCACACATAACACATTCAATCAAAAGAAAAAAAATAACCTCTTTCATCGAAATATCAACCAAACACAAAATTATCACTTTTTTATACCTTTTGTACCCTAGTATAGTCCCACGGACGTAGAGCCTGCATTAAACAGATCAAAAGAAAGAGCAGAGTTAAGAGCGAAAATTAAAATTGACCGATCTTCGATTGAAACGGAATTAGAACCAAATTAATCGTGTTGAGAGGTGAAGTAGAGTGATGACCTGACGCGCTCCCCCTGGCGGCCTTTCACCATTGTCGCTGTCTGAAAATAAATTTCTCCGGCTGCGAGTATGAGAGAGAGAGAGTCGAAAATGCTAAGAGAAACGCCGAAACCCTAGATTGAGGGTTTATACGTAGTTGTGGGAGAGATGTGAAATGGCTTACTTTTGGGCTGAATGAGTGAAGGCCCATAAATTATGTCATGGCCCATTTCAGTTTTAATATTCTGAATAGTGTAGTACACCTACTACACCTATTCTGAATTTCTCTCAACATGCCTTAGATAGATTTTTTAGGATTTTAGTTTGTTAATTATCTAAAAAAATCTCAATTTTTGGAGCAAATTCTATCGGCTTTATTATATGAGTTTACTATGAAGGTACCAGATTCACTCGAACAGACAGAGTTGTGAATAAAGTTGTGTTCAAAGAGCACACAACCTTGAAACTAAAATGCAGCGGAAATGAAGAAACACAATGGAAATAAACTTTTCACGAGATTATAAATGTATAATCTCGTGAGGTGCCTCAGGGCAAAAACTTCACTATGAAAACGTGAATTACAAAAACAATCTTCGAGTAAAGAGGGTCACTAAAACGAGTGAAGCTTTATCGCAAGATTAAAGCTTCTACTACTATCCTCGAAGGTAAAATCAAAGAGCTAAAGAATTCTAACTGCTCTATATATCTATCTCTCGAAGCATCCCAATCTACACCAATTCTATCTCTATTTATAGTGAACTTGGATACTTGAGATGCACTCCACCAATCAGCACTTGTCCCACGTTCACCATCACTCCACTACTTGCTTTGCTGATTTATAGCATCAGTCAGCTCCTTTCTTGCAACAGAAAAACTGCTCTCTCTTCCATACGTGTTGCTCCTATTTTTCCTCCAACAACTAACCACTTTCTTCCATGTGCAGCCACTTTCTTTGACTTGATCAAAGCCACATCAGCCATCCATCTTCCTTCATGTACGCATCTGCCAAAACAATTGAAGAAAGACAAAACACAAACTATACACAACTAATTAATTACTAATGAAGACAAAATTTGACTTCAACAAACTCCCCATTTTTGTCTTTCTTTCGAAAACATGTGCATGCATAATATGATAACACCAAAAGCAACAACTACTCCCCCTGAAGCACACAACTGAAACTATGAAGACAAAAACAGATTCTCCCCCTGTCACAAAAATATAATATCTCCCCCTATCACAAATGATCAGCGTCTTGACTACAGTCGACAAAACTTCACGACCAACAACCTGTAGAACTTTGAGGATCTTTAGATATAAACCCAAAACCAAACAAATCAACTTCCTCTCAAAATCTATCTCCCCTTTTTTGGGAAGAAAGTAGACACTCCATCATGTGTCCAGAAGAAACGAGGTTATAATTCCCAAAATCTGCATCAAAGTCCTCACCATTGTTATCATCACTGTTGAGTCTTGAAGGGGTGACATTTACAAAAGTTTAAAAACTTGAAAGAAGAATTGAAAAATGAAAGAGTTTTGGAAGGGGAAAACAACGAGTGTATTTAAATTGGTGAGAAGATAAGGACCTTGAAACATGGAAGGCAAGAAATTAGAGATAGAGTTGAAAAATAATAGATCACTTAGAGTAGATATGCATTAGATATTCCTACCAACTGACATCCTTAAAAGTAGCAACAACCAAATTAACAGATATTTATTAATTTCGAATTTGGTACAAACGGTCTCACAACAGTCATCATCACTTCGCTTTTGACTTTAAAGCAATTCAGATCATCATTTCTAAAACATCATATGCAACTTCCTTTTTTTTTTTTAATTTGAAGAAGGCAGATGGCGAATAGATGTATAACCAAGAGAATCTTGTATTCACCACTTATCATAGATCTTTGATCTAGTTATATTGGCTTTCTAAGAACAGTCTCGGTTTCACCTTAAAATAATAAGGCTTTTACATCCTCAAATCTGCTTATCTTCATAAATACTAAGGGCATCGCACATGATAGATTAGAAATGTGGCTACTGTTCTGACAACTGTTGTGACAACTTTCATCTAAACAGAACATAACACGAGAGATTTTCTCAGATTTAAGAATCTCTCTAAAACAAGTGCTTTAATAAAGATGTCAGTTCGGAGTTTATCCATGCAAATATGCTCTAAAATCAATATCTTTTTCTCAACTAGATCTCTAATGCAATGATGTCTAAGGTGGACGTGTTTGGACTTAAAGTGATGGATGGAGTTTTGAGATAGGTTGACGGTGTTAGTATAATCACATACAGAATACATAGAAACAAGATTTACCATTTCATGATGATCAACTTGTTCTTTTCTTCTTGTTCTAACACCCTCATGCACGTCTCCTATTACTTGAGTGATAGGATGATTTCCCATCCATTTAGGTGGTTCTCCACTTATAACAGGTTGAACTTCTTGACGACCTAAACTTGAGTTTCCAGTCTCATGAATTTCAAAGCCACTTGAACTGGTAGTTGAAGTTTCTGGATTATCATGTTCCTCAGTTCTGGAAACTGTTGGCACAACTATTGGCTCCACTGCGGTGCCACCATTGTCGGTCAAGTCACTTCTGAAGAGTTCAAGATCTGTACTTTTCTGTATCTGGACAAGATTATCAATATCTTCTTCGAGTGATCTTCCTATAATGTCAGTGTGATCATCAAAAATAACATGTACAGATTCTTGGATGCACCTAGTTCTCAAGTTATAAACTCTATATCCATGACTATTTAGAGCATAACCAACAAACACTCCTCTATCACTCTTTGAAAGACATCTTGCCGGATGATCATCATCAAGTAGAATAGAACACACACATCCAAATACATGAAAATATTTAAGACCGGGTTTCT
The DNA here is from genome assembly GCA_029490685.1 of Schizonepeta tenuifolia. Taxonomy (NCBI): domain Eukaryota; kingdom Viridiplantae; phylum Streptophyta; class Magnoliopsida; order Lamiales; family Lamiaceae; genus Schizonepeta; species Schizonepeta tenuifolia. The sequence goes on from CM055959.1 coordinate 32,484,273, forward strand.
TACCATTCACTATCTCATATGAAGTCATAGAAGTACCCGGTCTTAAGTAAACACGATTCAAAATATGACATGCGGTATTAAATGCTTCAGCCCAAAAATATTTATGGAGCCTTTTAGAACTTAACATTACTCGAGCCATTTCATAAAGGTTCCAATGGTTTCTTTCAGCCACCCCACTTTCTTGAGGGGTTTTGGAGACAATAATCTCATACATAATTCCATTCTTCACACAAAAATCAGAAAATGAACTATGTTCAAATTCTTCATCTAGACATGTCCTAACACGACTCACATAAAAACCATACGAGGCTATTAACATATCATAAATTTCCTTAAAGATAGTAAGAGTTTCAGATTTTTTACTTAAAAACTTGATCCAAGTATACCTAGAAAAATCATCAACAATTACCAAAGAAAACTTATTGCCTCCTAAACTTTCAGTCTTCATGGGACCCGTCAGATTCATGTGTAATAATTCAAAACAATGAGTCGAATCAGAAGATTGTCCAGAAGTTGTCACCACTTTATGTAGGACTCTTACCTGCTTACCTTTTTGGCAGTCACCACACACACCTGGATTGAAGATATTTAATTTTGGCACACACTGGACTGCATTGTATCTCTGGAGGTTCTCCATATTGCGATAGTTGGTGTGACCCAACTTTTGATGCCACAATTGTAGATCATTGACCTGCACATTAAAACACTTATTACTTTTCATTTCATAAATGTTGTTAGGAGACCTTTCCCCAAAGATGACAATTTCATCATCATCGTTCACTACCAGACAACTATGCTTGTCGAAGATGACTTTGCAGTCATCGTCACATAGTTGACTTATACTGATCAGATTTTCAGCAAGTCCGTCCACGTGTGATACATCGGTGAGCTTAGAAAGTTCGGGCATGTTGAGTACACCTCGCCCAATTATCTTGCCATTTGATCCACCTCCAAAGGTAACTTCACTTCCATTGATCTTTTTGTAATTAGCAAGATATCTTCTAGATCCAGTCATATGTCGTAAATAGCCACTATCAAAGTACCAAGACCCATCATCATTTGAAATGGCTGCAGTGAAGACAACTTTGCAGGTCTCAGTGCAGGCAACTTTGGGTCTCCACACCAAAGTTTTACCATTCTTGGTGCCAAAAGCAGATCTCTTAGCATGATTTCTCAAGTAAGACTCTTTCCTGTATTCCTGCAAGAACTTGTAGCAAAAAGGTCTAATATGACCTGGTGAGTGGCAATAGTGACATATGAATTTTCTACGTCTTCTAGAAGTGGGCTTGGGTAGCGGATTTTCCCTAGCCTTTACAAAAGGTAAACCATGAGTTGACAAAATTTGAGGAAAAACTGTTTGAATGGCTTTATCAAAGCCAAGTCCATGAGATGCTACGTGAGTTTGTGCTAACACTTCATCAAGTTTGGATGTATCTGTGTTCAACTTTTTGAATGTTTCATTTGCAAGATCAAGTTGAACTTTCAGCTTCCCAATCTCAGCATCTTTCTGAGTTAACATCACCTCCAGCTTAACCAGTGAAGTTTTCTGAGCAGAATTCTCTTCATTCAGCACCTTGATCACCTTGCACTGTTTGGACCACTTCACATACAATTCCTTATACAGTTCTTGCAATTTCACCAGCATATCTAATGTTTCGTCCTCAGTGACTTCCTCCTCTTCTTCTGTATCGTTAATAACAGTGTTAAAACAGAAGAGAGTTTCATAGTAAGACTCATCATACCTGTCCGAAGTTATCTCATCATCACTGAAATCTGTCAGGTCATCTTCAGGTATATGAGCTATCAATGCAGCATGCTCTTCAGCTTGAGAAGTGACTTCTGGCGGTTTCTCAATGATGACTCCAGAAGTGTCGATCTCTGTGTCTCCTAGTGACAAGAAGGTGACGGGTTTCCCAAGCTTGCGAAAGGTGTTTGCACACTCATTTGCAAAGTGTCCATAACCTTTGCACTCGAAACATTGAATGTTGGAGAAATCTTTTACATCCTTTGCCTTGAAGTGATCGGATGCGGAGCGTTTGATAATCCTTGGATCTTTTCCCGGTGAGCGTACTTGATCTAGATGACCAAGGGACCTGATGCATCTTGTCGGGGTGGTCGTTGATCAACAATGGCCTTTCCTTTTTGTTGGAATTTTGATTTATTTGCAGCATTTCGCAGCAACGAGTTCAACTTCCTGGTGATAAGTGCAAAATCTGCATTTCCAGTGATCTCCTCAAGATCCTCATCCTCCTCTTCGATGTGTGAAGAGCTGCCTGAAGTTGTCCCAACTTTCATGGCAAAACCCTTTTTCTTTGGGTTTGTCCTTTCGTTGAGTTCGATCTCATAGGTCTTGAGATCATTCATCAACTTGGTGAACTCCAAGGTGCTCACGGTGGTTGATGTGTCAATGGCCACAACCTTCATATCAAAACAGGATGTCAAGGTTCTCAAAACTTTTGAGACTAACCTTTTGTTGCTAATGGGATCACCAAGGTCTTGGCATTCGTTAGCAATCTCGAGTAATTTGTTGCAGTAGTCTCCAACACTTTCATCTTCCTCCATCTTCATTCTTTCAAATTTGGAGATGAGAATGCGATGTCTTGACTCCTTAATGCCGGTATCTCCCTCACAATGCTGTTGTAGGATATCCCATGCTTCCTTGGCAGCCTCACAATTTCTTATGAGTTTGAACATCTGAACATCAAGGGAGGATTGAATGACATTGAGAGCTTTATCGTTGTAAGTTGCTTCTTCAATCTGAGTTCTTGTCCAGTTGTCTTCATGAACTCGAACTAGGTCACCATCATCATCCACGATTTTAGGATGGGACCACAATTTCTGGACAGCTCTCCATGCTCTAGCATCAATGGATTTGATGCATGATCTCATTCGAACCTTCCAAAAGGAGTAGTTTATTCCATCAAGGATGGGAGGCTTGTTGAACAACGGGTTTGTCTGATCCATTGTGTCACTAGAAAGGATCAACACTTAGTGTATCAAGTGGTGGCTCTGATACCAATTGAAGGTACCAAATTCACTCGAACAGACAGAGTTGTGAACAAAGTTGTGTTCAAAGAGCACACAACCTTGAAACTAAAATGCAGCGGAAATGAAGAAACACAATGGAAATAAACTTTTCACGAGATTATAAATGTATAATCTCGTGAGGTGCCTCAGGGCAAAAACTTCACTATGAAAACATGAATTACAAAAACAATCTTCGAGTAAAGAGGGTCACTAAAACGAGTGAAGCTTTATCGCAAGATTAAAGCTTCTACTACTATCCTCGAAGGTAAAATCAAAGAGCTAAAGAATTCTAACTGCTCTATATATCTATCTCTCGAAGCATCCCAATCTACACCAATTCTATCTCTATTTATAGTGAACTTGGATACTTGAGATGCACTCCACCAATCAGCACTTGTCCCACGTTCACCATCACTCCACTACTTGCTTTGCTGATTTATAGCATCAGTCAACTCCTTTCTTGCAACAGGAAAACTGCTCTCTCTTCCATACGTGTTGCTCCTATTTTTCCTCCAACAACTAACCACTTTCTTCCATGTGCAGCCACTTTCTTTGACTTGATCAAAGCCACATCAGCCATCCATCTTCCTTCATGTACGCATCTGCCAAAACAATTGAAGAAAGACAAAATACAAACTATACACAACTAATTAATTACTAATGAAGTCAAAATTTGACTTCAACATACTATAGTAACTAATTCATAATAGTAATGGTTTTTGGAGCCACTACACTCGTCAACATATTTAGGTGGATTTTTTAGGATTTTAGTTTGTTAATTATCTAAAATTCTCAATTTTTGTAGAAAATTATGTCAGTTACAATTTTATTAGAGTCAAGTAGTAGAGAGGCTCTTTTAAAGTTAAGGGGTATAATTTTGTACCACAACTTAATTTTCAATAAAAGAGGCCAATTTTGATGTAATGAGACAAAAATACCCTTAGTAGGGTAAAGGGTGATTTTTTGAATTTTTACATCCATATATATAGAATATTTACCACTGTTTTTCTCCATTTTTTCTCTCCACTTTCTCTCACTACTTTTCTCTCTCTCTCTCTCTCGTCTGCAACCACCACACCTTCATTTCTTCCGCCTCCGCCACCACAAACCCTTCCTCTGCCTCCGCCTCCACCTACTCGCCGCCGCCACCCACAACGCCACCACCATCCGCCGCCCCCCTTTCTCTCTCTCTCGCGTCTGCCCTATTTTCCTCCTCCACTAACCGACGCTCTGCCCTAGTTTCCTCCACCACCACCGACTCGCCGCCGCCTCCCACAACGCCACCGTCTTCTGTGCCTCCACACCCTCCACCACCAACGTCTTCTCCGCCGCTCTGCCCTAGTTTCTCTCTCTCGAGCAACCACCGCCACAAACCGCTATACGATGGCACGACTCAAGAAGGCGGCGAAGCGCCCAAAAACCAGCTCCGCCAGCAAACAAAGAGAAGCCGCCGTCGCCGTCGACGAACAACCGGTCGATGAAGCTCAACAGGAGATGGACGACGACCCATTCGGCGAAATGCTGGTAATTCCACACAAAATTTGCAGAATCTGTGAATATTTTGATTTTTTGCTCAAAATTTTTAATTTTTGAATTTCGCGGGCTTGGTACTGTTTGTTTCTCGATAAATCGTACATGAAATCTCGTTTGGCGGTTGTATTGTAGTTGATCTGCAAAATTTGAAACGATTTCTTGTATAATAACTTGTTTTTGGTACGATATTCATCGGCATAGTACAATATCCATTTTTATTGTTACGATATTGCGAATATCGTAGTCATTTTTATTGTTTGAGATTTGTTTCTTGCACCATTGAGCATGATTTATTTGATATTTGAGGGATGCCTTGTTTGAAAAATAATGTTTCAGTAGATACGATATTGGTAATATCGTACTTGAGGATGAATAATTGGTGTCATATATATTGTACAATATTGTATCTATATAGGACGATATTCCCAATGAGCACAACCGATTTATGGCACGAAATAAGAATGCATGCGAGCATCATGTTACGATTTATGTGAGAAGATGATTTTATCTGCCAAATTTGTTACGATATATCAAATATCGTACTTTGCGTGTTAAGAAATTACCTATATCGTACTTAGTGTGTTACGCTTTTATAAACTCGTACATGTACGCAACCGATGCATGTGAGTAATATGTTACGATTTATTTGAGAAGATGATTGGATATGAGAAATTTGTGACGATATTACCCAATAGCGAACTTTGTTTGTTACGATATTGTCCAATCTCGTACACAAATTCGTGTTTAACCACTTTCTGTCTACATGTTTTCAGGTTTCTTAGAAATATGTCCACCCAGACTTGATGGAACCACCTCACCATAGGGTGCAATGCTATGGCTATGAGGGTCTCATTGGAGAAATACGGAAGGTGCTCGAGTCCTTTGGAGAGGAAGTAATATCCGAAGTCAAACATTCCGCTCTAGGGGTCTTTATGAGATTGGATGACTCCAACTGCAGATCAGGGCTGGCGCTCAACTACATGTTGTCCCGTCAAGTGAGGCCAAGCGAGAAAACAGCCCAAAACGTTGACACCACAACCCTATGGTTCAAGGTGGAGGGCAAAATATTACGCTTCTCCCGAGTGGAGTACGCTTTGGTCAGCGGACTGAAATTCGGACCAGCTTCCTTTAATCCCTATGGCAGGCTTGTCCTCCCAAATGATTCCATCTACGAAAGGCTATTCGACACCACAAAGGTAATTAGTGGAAACGATGTCCATGCTGTTTTTAATGCCAAAAAGTATGGAAGTGCCGAAGATGCCATCAAACTGGCAAAGATGCTGTTAGCCGTTTCCTACGTGATAGGCTTTGAACAAGCACGCAACAAGATCCCTTTGTGGATGTGGGTGCTCGTGGAGGACAAGGAAGCTTGGGAGGAATTTCCTTGGGGAAGTATATCATTTCCTTGGGGAAGTATATCATTTCGTATCGTGTTACGATATTCACATAAAATCGTAACAAGGCATGGAAGACAAGCGAATCATGTACGATTTTAAGAATATCGTAACAAGAGACACATGTAGAATTCAATCAAAATGAGTACGATTTTGCAATTATGTACGATTTAACCAAAATAAAAATACTTTAAGTACGATGTTATGAATATCGTATCAACCTAAGCCTATACAAAATATAATTGTTTGTACGCGTTTATGAATATCGTAACAAACTACATACAATAATAAGAGCCAACATCATCATTCAAACCTATTTGGATCCTTGCATGTTGCACGAGTGTGGCCAGGTACACCACAAATGCCACATTTCTTCTCTTTCCAAGGTTTCTTCGCACTTGTTTTGCTGCTATTCACTTCTTCTTCTACAATGCTTTCCAAAACAGTTTTGCACGTATTCATGTAGTGACCCTTCTGATGACATCTCGAGCACACCATTTTCCCTGTTTTGCTAGCTTAGGACGGTATTCTTCTAGTACGTGGACGTCTAGCTTGCCTTGGATTTTCTGGGGTTAAGATTACCCTTTCTTCGACCTCAGACGGGACTTGCCAATCTTCTTTATCAGGAACAGGCATCACCTCACCAGCATACACATCTCGCCACGTCTGAGTGCTATAGAAGGGGTCCACGTAAGACAAGGATGATTGCCTCTTATAACTACAAAATTATCAAAAAAAGCAAACGCATCAATGTTAATGTGCTACGATATTCATATATCTCGTAACATGCGATAGAATGACGTGCAATTCTCGTAAAAGAAAATTCTGCCAGCATGTTACGAGATATTTATATCGTATCATACATAATCACTTATGAAATAATTATAGCCAGACTATTTCTACGAGATTTCCATATCTCGTAACATGCGATTCTAAAACGTGCTAAACTTGTCAAGAAAAATAGTTCCATCATGTTACCTATCTCATCTGTGCCATCGTGTTACGATGTATGTACATCGTAACATACATAATCACTTCAAGTACAACTTTAATTACTATCGTATCAAAATTCACCTTATAGCTGCTGAAACATGTGAGCATGGAATTAAGTCGAACTGAAACACGAGACATGAGCATTCCTTAGCAGCAACATCAACAACGTAACTCTTCTGTCCAGAAAAAACCTTAAACAACACAGAAGAAATTGGTTCAACCCTCATTGATCGGCCAGCTTCAATTGCGGTACTCAATGTCGTAGCAGCCCACGGAGTCAACTTCATGATTGAAACAATTAGGTCCTATCCGTCTTTGAACGATGTTACGAGATTAATAAATCGTAACAACATGCAAGGAAAAACAGTTGCAAAAATAGTACCTGAAACGACTCCTCTGCATCACCATATGTCGAGCTAACTGCCTGGTTCCTCCCGGACAAAGCTGTATGATACTTCACATGAACACTATGTTCCCTCAGCAGCTGTCCTTGAATTTCTCTAGGTCTAAGCTCAACGAGATCATCCAACTTAGGACTAAAGTATGAAGCTATGACTTTAGCAGACACTCTTGGTGAAGGGTGATACCTCAAATCAGTCTCACATGTGTGAAGTGACCATTTGTAGATTCTCCATGCTTGCCCAATTGCTTTTGCTTGCATAATAAAATCACATCTGTCTTCATACTTACATCGAACATGATACTTCCGCTTATTTGACTTCTTTGTAACATACTCCAAATTATTTTTCAAATGATAGATGCCAATAACTTCTTTCATACGCCGCTTATTCAAAAAGAAACCACCCACAACAAGTTCTTCACGAGCCAAATGATCTACTACAACTGAATCTGATGTTGGGAGCGTCGCATGCTCTAAAGCACCTGCATTAACACACTATAATATAAGAACACGTATAGATAGATAAAAATTAATATTGTCACTTTGTACGATATTCCTAATATCGTATTTCATTGTTGTTGAATATTATAAAGTCCCAGTCGAGGGTCAAAATATAGTACGATAACTTGTTTTTAGAGTCTAGCATATACGTAAAATGCTACGATATGTCAAATATCGTACTTGAATATAAAAACACGCATAGGAACATATAAGTTCATAGTATCCTCCGTGATACGATTATTCGGTATATCGTACTTGTTATTAATGAATACCATAAACTCGTACTAGACATTGAAACCATAATACGATTACTTGATGTTCTTGGGTTAGCATGTAATTATGATACTACGATATTATGAATATCGTACTTTATCATAAACATACGTATAAGCACACTATGATACGATATTGTGAATATCGTACTTGTTATTATTAAAACACGTACCAGGAATGACCCACAACCGGCTTGGATTAGAATTTCCTTCATTACATTCATTCGAAACATCTAATGGTTGCATCAAATCACGGTCTTCACAAACTTCAAAATCATCCCCCAACGGGTAAGCACCTCCATCCACATCATTATCCAAGCTCATGTTGGTATCACAAATAGCAACATCATCACCGACTCCTAACCCTAAAACTGAAGAATCCTCATTAAAAATAATGCGATCAAAAGACGGCATATCCGCACGCGCTTTAAGACGATTCCCATGAGAGACCTTCGGTAAGGCTTCGATATCTCTAGGGCAAACACATACATGAATTGTAGGAACCTCCAACATTTCCATTAAAATATTCAACTCAAAGTCATGTTACTTTCATCCTCATTATTTCACTGGTAGGAGATTTTACTAGAGCCTCAACATCATAAATAAACAATGCCTTGTCCTTCTTCAATCGATTCTCAAGCTTACTCAATAAATCTTGATATGTTATACCACAAGGTGGTATAGGTATATACTCTTTCCTTCCACCCTCATACATATTGTCATTCCATACACCACCATGAGCAACAATTAAACAAGAATGCCTCTTTTGCACGGAATAGAAGTTACGATATATATATATATATATATATATATATATCGTAACACAAATCAGTTACGACATACCAAACTCGTACAATGAAACATAAAATACATAATCACTTATGAAATAATTGTACCCACGCTATTGCTACGATATTCATACATCGTAACATCCTACGATAAAACTTGCTATAATCGTAAAGAAAATGCATAGTTCATTTTTTAGCTGTCCACAAAGAGAATGCATAGTTTTCCTTTTTTAGCTGTCCATAAAGAGAATGCATAGTCCATTTATGGAAACTATTTTCTCACTTACTACCCTTATAATGTGGGACCCTATCTCCACTAATATCTACTTTTTCTCCACTCTCTCACTTACTACCCTTATAATGTGGGACCCTATCTCCACTAACATCTAGTTTTTCTCCACTCACATTTTACTTTCCAGAATTTTCTTAAAACTCGTGCCGCCACAAAATATGCATTCTCTTTGTGGACGGAGGGAGTATATATATATCGTATCAAACGTAATCACTTATGAAATCATTGTAGTCACGCTATTCATAGGAGATTCCTATATATTGTAACATCATAGTAAAGAAAATGGTGTTAAGATATTACGATATACATATATCGTATCATACATAATCCCTTATGAAATAATAGTAGCCACGATATTCCTAAAATATTCCTATATATCGTAACATGCGATCCAAAAATGTACTAATCTCGCAAAAGAAAATGGTGCTATCATGTTACGATATATATATAAATATATATATCGTATCATGCATAGACTCCTGCTACGACTGTACGACTTAAATAAAAATAAGATCAGACATGACTGTACAGCTGCGACGAACAATAATTTTTATGATCTAAAACATCATATCTAACCGAAACCCACCATCAAATAACAAAAAAAACAACAGGAAGAGTATTTAGTACCTCCATCGTCGTCTCCACCAGACAAAAAAGTGATACAGCCGGCAACGCGCGAAAATCGAATACAAGAGAGAAAAATCAACGGCGAAGGAAAAAAAATCAGAAAACAACAGAGAGATAAGAGCGAGAAGAAGCACCGTTCAAGGTTCAGAAGAACGAACGACCAATGAAATGCAAAGGAAAAATGAAGCAAGAATTTAAACGAGCTTAAAAAAAAAAACGCCGGCGATAATGGTGGAGAAGCTGAAAAAAAAACACAGCAGTACCAAACCGAAAAGAAAGAGAAAAAAACCAGAGAAGAAGAGAGAGAAAAAGAGTTGTAGGTTTATGACAGAGAAATAAAGTAAGAGAGAGAAAAGTGGGTAGTTGGTGAAAATTAATGGTATTTTTGTCTCATCATGTGAAAGTTGGCCTCTTTTATTGTAAATAAAGTTGGGGTACAACTTTATTGTTTTTATCTCTAAAGGGTCCGCAAACATTAATAAGCTCATTTTATTATATGAGTTTATTTATAGTAACTAGCTTGGTGGCACAAAGAAATAACAAATAATACGATTAATTTATTAGAAGATGTAAAAGAAATTTTGGCCGTTCTAGAAAAACATTTCGCAATTTTTTTACCAAAAAAGAATTTTAAATCTATTGGGTTTAATTAAGATAATTAAATTAAGATATAAGATTTGAATCTGTAGCACAATTCATATATTCGAAATAAATTCAAAATTAGATATATCTAGGGAGAATTCACTTTGAAGCGACTATTCCCTAAATACATATGTCGTGTTATTTCATAATTGGATCAAATTAAAAGAGACCTAAAGTTAGGGATTAGTAACTAGCTTGGTGGCACAAAGAAATAACAAATAATACGATTAATTTATTTGAGAAACAAATTATTTATAAATTAATTTATTTCCTAATTTGCGACAAAATATTAATTTGAGTATTGTATTTCTACAAATCAACATATAATTGCCATGCTTTTTGAAGGCACCATATTCACCCACTTGCTTAGGTGGAATTTTAAGGATTTTTTTTTTTGGATTTATCTAAAAATATTACATTGTTTACAAAATTTGCCGGTTACAAATTAGGTGGATGGAAAGTTTAAGAAATTTGTAAGGAATCTTAAGGAATTCTGGTTGAAAGCAATTGTTACCATTAAAAAAGTTACTTTCAAATAAATGACGTGCCATGTTATAGAAATAAAATTAACTTTAAAAGATAATACTACTATATTTTCTTTGCCATGTTATATTACTAACTATTTCTTTGCCATATTATATTACGAAAAATAAAAGCTTTTGAAAGAACTCGACGACCTTACCATTGAATATCATATTTTTAATATTTTTCATTTTTTAGAAGGAATAAATAGTTTCTTACAATATTAAGAAGGCTCACAAAATCATATTTATAGCAATTATTATTATTATTATTATTATTATTATTATTATTATTATTATTAAAACAAGTGTCCGTCATTAGTTCATTACATCAATATTATGTCATGCTTTCAAGCTTTTAGTGTTCAAGCAAAGTAACCGAATTTCATAAATTAATTGTTTTTCTCTTAGATTTGTAGCAAGGTTTGGCGGTTACAGAATTCAATTATCATCCTTGATGGGCATCGGTTACAACCTTCATTACCAAAGTAGATTATAAGTTATTTTATATAGGGATAATTGTTTGTAAAATCCAAACGTATTTTCAAATTCGGAAATTGTACATGAGCTTTTTTTTCGCACAGATAACCTAACCTGCCATTTTCTTCTGATTTTGCTCCCGATCACCTGTTTTCCCTAAATCAAATCCTACGTGGAAGCCAAAAATGACATGTTAGACGCTGGAGTATACAAAACGACGTCGTTTTGATAAACTCTACTTAAAAAATAAAAAAAATATCCATATTATATTCCAACTCATCCTTTAAAAAGCTTAAAAAATTAAAAAATCAAAGAAATCTCTCCCCTGTGTCGCATGTTCTCCTTTCTCTCTTCCTCTCCCTTTCTTTCTTTCTCCGCCACCGCCTCTCTCAGGCCCCCTTTTTTTCCGACCACCGCCGCCACCGAGTAATTTTCCCAAAAACTAATAATACAAATCCTAATTTACTGCAAATCTATCTGCTGATTTCTCGATCGTCGTCGAATTAGCATCACGAACAAGTACTTGAAGAAACCTTCGAGATTGAAGCCGCGGTGGTGAGCTGAGATTGGGTGATGTAGGGTTTAAGTTTCTCGACAATGGTGATGAAGACGGGGTAGGATAAGCCGTAGAGGGATCGCCATTGGGCGTCGTGGAGGGGGGCCTCCATCGCCCAAATGTGCTCGGTGGAGAGGGCGCGGAAGGCGGCGACGGAGAATTCGGAGGGGGGTTTGGCGGCGGCGAAGGAGGTCTTAGGCTTCTTCTTGGAAGGGGGGTGGGAGGTGAGGTAGGAGAGGACGGAGGCGAGAGTGAAGAAGAGGAGCGGCGCGGCAGAGGTGGAGGTGGCGTCGATGGCGGAGGAAGAGAGGGTGGTGGAGGGGGGAGGTGGTGGGGTCGAGGTAATTGTGGAGGTGGAGGAGATTAGATAGCATTAGAAGGAAGGATTGATCCATGTCGCCGCCGACATTCTGTACTGGCTGATGCTGTCGTTGTCGTCGGCCGCGGCGGGAGCGACGAGGCGCGAGAGGTCGACGTCGCTGATCTTGCTGACGTGGTTTCGGTCGAGGATGATGTTGGCCGACTTGAGGTCACTGTGGACCAGCGGTTGTGGCCAATTTGGTGGAGGAAATTGACCCCTTGGTCTCCTTGGGAGGAGGAGGCGCGGAAGAAGGCAAGGGTTGAGACAGGAAAAAAAATGGGGGAGGAAGAGAGAGAAGGAGAACAGGAGAGAGGGAATGATTTTTTTTTTTTATATCTTTTTTAAATAGTTTATAAAATGAGTTGGCATATGATGTGTTTATTTTTTTTATTTTTAAGTTAAAGTTACCAAAACGACGTTGTTTTGTATATTCCGGCATCCAATGTGTCATTTCCGGCCTCCATGTAGGATTTAATTTGGGAAAAATCGGTGATCAGGAGCAAAATCAGAAAAAATGACAGGTTAGGTTTGCTGTGTGAAAAAAAAAGCTCGTGTACAATTCCCAAATTCGTAAAAAGGTTTGGATTTTACAAACAATTATCCCTTTTATATAATGTGACGACCCAGAAAATTTTATTATATTTCTCGTAAAATATTATGTATATTATCTTTAAAAAAGTTAATGTTAAGTCTTATAAGTCGCGCCTAGAATTTTGCATAATTACGAGTATTTACTTTTACATTAAAATCTAAACACTTCCCTTATATTTATATTAAAGCTCACATGTTATTATCACATTCTTTCACAATTCACAGCCCATTTCATTAGGTTGTGGGCAGCAGCACGCTCGCACGCTGCCCAGCGAGCTTCGCCATCACGCTCGCACCCCGTTGGCAAGCTCGGCGCGTATGCAAGCGTGCTCTCTACGCCGAGCTTGTGCGTTAGTGAGCTCGCTGATGTGGGAGGACACTTGGCGATCGTTGGTTGGTGGGATCGCTAGCCGTTGCGATCGCCAACGGTCACCAGCGAGTTTGAATACACCTATAAATACATCAATTTTCTCCATTATTTCATACACCAATCTCTTCAATTCTCTCTCAAATCTCCTCAACACCTATATATTTTTGTTTATTTCATTCATTTAAAAAATCATGTCAGGCGACGATGATTATTTCAAAGCTAGAATGGAAGAATTCCGACAGTTTAGTGCTCAAATTTCCACCATGTTCGACAATCTCATGGCGAAGGCCGCCGACGCAATCGCTGAAGAAGAGGAGGAGGCGGCGGCGGCCGCCGCCGCCCAAAGTTCAAAGAGGAAAAGGACGGTGGTGCCTCATGACAGCCTTAATGCCGAGATCCGTCTTAATGCGGATTACTTCTCTGAGTTTCCAACGTGGGGTGAAGACGTGTTTCAGCGCTGATTTCGTATGAGCAGAAAATTGTTCAACGCAATCTTCAAGGCGGTTGAGGCTCGAGAGCCTTATTTTCAGCAGTGCGTGGATGCAACTAGGAAACTGGGGTTCACGTTACTCCAGAAATGTACTATGGCGTTGCGACAACTCGCAAATGGTGGATGCGCTGATCAATACGACGAGTATCCACGGATGGAAGACAACACTGGTCGGTAATCGCTTGATTATTTTTGTCGAGCGATCATATCTGCATTCAGTGGCAAGTATTTGCGGCCACCAAACACGGCTGATTGCAACTGGCTTTTGCAAATGCACGAATCGAAGCACGGCTTCCCCCGCATGCTTGGTAGCATCGACTGTATGCATTGGCAGTGGAGGAACTGCCCGAATGGGTGGAGAGGGGCGTACACGAATCAGAAGAAGAGGCACCCCACGGTCGTGCTTGAAGATGTTGCTTCTCAAGATTTATGGATTTGACACGCATTTTTCGAAGTTTTGGCTCAAACAACGACATCAATGTGCTCAACCAGTCTAACATTTTCCAAGATCTTCTGCAGGGAAAGAGCCCGGCGGTAACTTTCTTCGCAAACGACACTCAGCAGAAGATGGGCTACTATCTAGCTGACGACATTTATCCATGTTGATCAACCTTTGTGAAGACTCTCCCGTGCCCGACTGAGCCGAAGAGATGTTTATTTGCGAAGAAACAAGAAGCCGCACGCAAGGACGTGGAAAGAGCTTTCGGCGTTCTCAAAGCTCGTTGGGCAATAATTAGTAGGCCGGTGCGTTCCTGGTTCCGAGAGACTTTATCAGACATCATGTATACTTGCATTATTTTGCATAACATGATAGTTGAAGAAGATGGCGTTTCTGTAACTAATTGGAGCCCGGACGAAGAAACAACCTCCCAAGCCCAACCTAATTCGAGTACGAGACAAGGAGCCCCGGATAGCTTTGCAAACTACCTGAAGCGAAAAGAAAGCCTTCGAGATCAAAGAGCACATGCAAAACTCGAGGATGATATGTTCGAAGAAATTTGGAAACACTTCGGAGATGACATGTAATTTTTTGAATTTTTTCCATGTATGTTTTTAATTTAAATGAATACAATATTTATTTTCATTTAAAAAAAATTGACGAGCTCGAGCTCGCCAATGTGACTACTGCGAGCTCGCCACCACGTGGCGATCAAAGTGGCCAGCGAGCTCGCTCAAATGCTCGGTTTTGTGATTTCATTTTTTTTCCTTCTTTTTCTTTATTGTCAGTCTCTCTCTCCCTATTTCCACTTTCTTCACAATGTTTTCGCCGAAAGAATTACCCCACCAATCTCTGTACATATTATCTCCTTGATGGTGGGCCAGCTCTCATTTTCTTATTAGACATTCCAGACTATTATTTCTCCTTATTTACACACATATATATACACTCATTATTCTACACTAACATTATTAATGACCATACTTTCACACAATTCATTTTACTTTTTTTTTTAACAACATTGCAAGAAAATTTAAATACCGCATGATGGAGGACTCGAACCCGTGACCTTTTGGCTCGGGCATTAACCTCTCTACCACTAGGCTAAATTTATTTTACTTCTTTTCTTGAACCTCTCGTCCTATACATGCATATGTATATGTGTATTATTGCAATCTTTTCATTAAATTATTATGTATATTCAATATTTAATTAATTCACTTATGAAAAAATAGGTAGAAATAATGTGGAAAAATAATCATTTATAAAAGACAAAGATAAATTCTAACCATTAATCTTTAAAAGATAAATACTAACCAACATTACCAAAATACCCTTCCTTATTTTGCTTTTATGAATATATACATGAATAAATATATACATATACATGTACATGAATACATAATTAATACAATTATTATCTTTTTTTCTGTCTTGTCTCTCTCTTTCTCCTCACACAAACACACACACACATGCACTAAATCACGACCCCCACACACACACACACTTGAAGCTCTTTTCTCTCTCTCTCTCTCTCTCTCTTTGATTCTGGCCGCCGTTGCTACCTTCACGCCGTCGCCGCCTTCTCGTCGTCGCCGCCGCCCTCTCATCTCTTATCTCAAATTCATCTTTCATTTTCCTCCTTCTCTGTCTAAACACAAATGCAACCACAATTCTCCATCTCTTTCTTCTTCTTCTCCGGCGAAACCACGACCGTCGCCGTCACCTCCGCTACCTCGACGCTGGAATAGCAGAGATACTTTCTCCCTCTCGTCTCTATCTCTATAAAACAAAACAAAAGCCTCAATTTGAAGCGCCCAATTCAGTGTCCTAGCCCCCAATCGAAAACTCTCATTTATTTGAAAATTGGCGTAACTGATACTCACCAGCATGATGCTCGCCGGATTCTTGACGGATCTCAGGATAATAATTCCTAAATGCTGAGGATTTTTGGCGAAACTGATAACGAGGATTGAGGATATCGTCTTTGGCTTGCTTCTGCCTCTGTATTTCGTGTCCACGGGGCTGAAGATGAACATATCGAAGATAGAAAGCGGCGAGGAGTGGGGGCTGCTGGTGGTGGTGATACCGACGGTGTTCACCAAAAAATTTATGTGGATGTTCGCGATGAGCTGATGAGTAGGATTCCGGTGATGTGTAAATTTAATCTCATGTATGCTTTGTTGGAAGGTATACATGTATGTTAGTGTAGTTAATGTGTGTATTCGTGTATGAATTTGTGTATGCATTCATGTATTCATGTATGTATTCATGTATGATTCAATATTATTCTTGTATGTATTCATGTATGGTTTATGTATTTGTGTATGTATTTGTATATTCATGTATGCATGATTTGTAGTCGTGTATGTATTCGTGTACGGAATAGGTTGTCGTACATGTGTTCATGTATGTATGTGTGTTTTAGTGTGTGTGTGTTGTGTGTGTTTCAATGTGTGTGTGTACGCTGTGAGTGCGTGTGTTTTTGTGCGAGTGCTGTGAGTGTGTGTGTGTTTCTGTGTGAGTATGTGTGAGTATTGTGTGTGTGTGTTATGTGTGTGTGTGTGTGTGTTTTTGTGTGTATGATGTGTGTGTGATCATGTGAGTTTTGAGAAACATGAAAAAAAATTAATAGTTGAAAACGGTTCGTGTATAAAGTGAGAAAAAGGGTAAGGGAGTAATTTTGTAAAAAATTTGGTTAGTATTTATCTTTTAAAGATTAATGGTTAAAATTTATCTTTGTTTTTGTAAAATGGTTATATTAACTTTTCGCCCAAATAGGTACTTAGCCTATACTTATATGAGCAATAACTAGTAAAGTCAATTTATCGTTTATCCTTATTATATGTTTGCTCAAATTATATGTGTGAGATGCAGTTAAAGCCTACGGGATATCAGATAGAAAGTTAAAGCCTCCGGGCTATCAGACAGAAAGTTTAGCCTTCGGGCTGTGAGAAAGTAAAGCTTAGCCTTCGGGCTTAAGCCCGTACAGTTAAAGTCCTCGGGCTAAGAGACAGAAAGTTAGCCTTCGGGCTTAAGCCTTCGGGCTTTATGAGACATATTTATTGCACTTATATATTTGTTGTGATTCATATAATTTGGATAAATGCACCCCACTGAGTCATTAGCACCCACCCCAAAGCTATTTATCTTTTCAGGTTTAAAGCTCGGGCGATGTGCGGCTGAGCGAGTGATGATGGTCAAAGAATCAAATATATTTATACTTTGTCAACAAATGTTATTTATTTTAGTCTTCCGCTGTAAAAGTAATGATTATTGTCATTAATGAAAGAAGAATAACGTCTTCTTTTTATTTACGAAAATTGGGGCGTTACATATAATATATGTAGCAGCCGCAAAATATGATCAACAACTGAAAATAGCGGCTGCGGGTTCCCACGATATAAAAAAAATATACTCTTTTGAATGACACCTTTCAATCCTCAAATCAGTTTAAATAATTATAATTGACATGATCAAGCAATTATAATTAATACATTTATGTGCATGTACATTTTTCTAATCCACTATATAAGTTGGCGCAAGCATTCTTTTGTCCTTCACTACCCAGTTTATAAGCATACACGGCACAAATAATTGCCATGTTGATTGAGACCACCATAAGAAATGTTTAGATGGAATATTTAGATTTTTTTTCTCATGTTGGTGCAATTATAATTGGCATGACCAAGCAATTATAATTAATACATTTATGTGCATGTACATAAGAAACGTTTATATAAGTTGGTGCAAGCATTCTCATGTTTAGATGGAATATTTAGATTTTTTTTCTTTTTTATTTATCTAATATCTCAATTTGTGTATTGTATCCATAACCATAAGAAATGTTTCTTCTAGCTTTTAGTGCAATTAATCTCAATTAATCTTAATGTCAAATTTTGGTAAGACAAAATCAGAGAAACATTACTTATTAACTAATTTCAAAAGAAAATATTAGTCAACTTTCATTATTCATAAATATAAACATATCAAACAACTATTTTAATACGAGACGTTACAAAACATAATTAATGATAGATTCTTAATTGAATTAATAATTTTTCTATTTTTAAACTATTATTCTACCTATAAATTATAAGATTTTGCAATCAATTTCATTCACACACTTCACTTACTTTGTGTTCAACATCAACTTGATTCGGCCCCTACGATTAAGCCGCGAGCACCTTTGACCATGAAAAATACAAAGTAAGATATTAAGGTGTGGAAGGTCGGGCTCAACATATCTCCGTCGAAGAGAGCAAGAGATTGTCTCACAACTAGAGGTGTTCATTCGAACCGAAACCGGCGGGTTCGAACCGGAACCGAAATCGTGGTCAACGGTTTTTGAACCGAAACCGTGGTCAACGGGCCGGTTCCGAACTGGAACCGTATGTAGGATGGGCCGGTTCCGGTTCAAATGGTTAGGAATCGTGAACCGGCAGTTCCGAACCGGCAGTTTCAACGATTTTTTTATTTTTTTCTTTTTATTTTTAGTTTTAAAATATGTTTTGTATTAGTTCATGTTAATTGTATGGTTTAGAAGGCAAAAATGACAATTATAATGATAAATGGAATAAAAAAAGGACCAAAAAGAAAATATATATTTATACAAGGTTCAAATATGAACCGGCGGTTCCAGTTACGGTTTGGAACCGTTGAACCGTGTGAAAATATAAGGTTTTTAATTGATCACACATTATATAAATGAAGATATATTTTGATTTATATCGATTCTATACATTATATTGAATATTATGAGTTTGAAATACAATATAATTTATATTTTCAATGATAAAAATAAATAAATAAAATTAAAAATTTAGACGGTTCGGGCTCGGAACCGGCGGGTTGGAAACGAAACCATAACCGTGACTACGCGGGCCGAAACCGTGACTATGACGGGCCGGTTTAGGTTCCAACATTTCCGAATCGGAACCGGCGGTTCCGGGCCAGTTATGACCCAGAACCGGGCCTGTGAACACCTCTACTCACAACAACTCAATGGCCAAACTAATGTACTTTCTTCAAGGCACATTAAAAACATACGGTGATCAAACTATATATCAAAATAGAATATTTCAATCTCTAATTGTATAGTGACACTATTTATGAAAAGAATTTGTCTTTTGTCAAGTTTTGTAAAGGTGTTTTGTTCATATATTATTATGCACAATGACAATTAAAACCTTACTTTAATTTTATTATTTAATTAATAGTCGATTTTAATTCTATTTTTCCCTCATTTATATGATTTAGTATTAACATTCATTGGAGACAAACAATTAATTCAAATCACCTAAATGAATTTTCTACGATTTTTTTCTTCATCCGAACTATCTATCATGTTTAGTTCTAAGTATTTCACTTTTTAATTGATTGATGAGAATTAATAGTAATTTAATTATTTTAAATCACGAGTAAGAGTTTTCTCTGTATTTTTTATAATTTATTTATGATTAATTAGTTCATTTTCACTTTATTTTTAAATTATATTTCACTTTATTAAGAATTAATAGTAATTTATATGTTCTCTCATTTTGTTTAATTTTTATATCGTATGCATTCATGTGTGCACATTATATTTATGAAAATCGACTGGAATTTATCAATGTTGAATTGAATTTATAAAATTATATATTCTGGCATGACACGATTGTAGCTCTTGAAATTTATTCTATTTAATTTAAAAAGAACATATAATATTTAAAATTTATCATGATAGTTTAAATTTTATTGGGATCTTAAATGCGTGGGATTTCATTAATATAAATCCAATTTGAGATTTTGAAAAAAAAATCTTATTTGAGATATATAAACTCTAATTGACTTTATAAATCCTATTTGAAATTAATATTTTAGAAAATGAATAAATTATAATTGAGAATAATAAATTCTAATTAAAGATTAATAAACCCTAACGAAAAAGAATTAAAGAAAAACGAATTTCTAACTATTAACTATGATTACATCACTTATAATTCTCTCTATTCTATATTTTGGTTAATTACATGATGGAAGAAGATTTTCATTATGCCATTCCAATCAATCCAAATAAAAATTCAACGAGCAACATCAAACAAACAAGTCCAAACTTATGTACACTTCTTTCATTTTAGTTCGAGTTCTAGCCAAATGTGGTTTCTTATTTAGGTTGAAAATTTTGAAATCAAAATTTATAGGACCAAATTTTGGTTTTGAACCAAAAACTTCAGTCAAATTCTAATTATGATTAGAAAAATAAATAGTTCTAATTATTCTTAGAGTTTATTAATGTTTATGGACTCCCTATCTGCTCTAGCACTAGAGCACCCTTAGAGACCTCTACCCCTGCATCCCAAGGGTGCTCTAAGGGTGCTCTATCTTTAATATTAAACAATTCCCCATTTTCATTTATTTAATTAATTCATAAAATTCCATTCATTAGAAAATAAACATTAAACATTACATTAATTCAAATAAAATAAAATAAAATTTTACATTAATTAAAATAAAAAACATTAAATTACTTAAAAAAAATTACATTAATTAAAAATGGTCGACTACTCCCGTAGAGGTCCAAATTTCTGGTAAACGTGCTCGATGAGATCATTGGTAAGTCGGGTGTGCTTCCGTTGATCTCTCAAGTCGGCTTCCCGAGCGAGATAAGTCCTAAAAGCGATCGAACAGTGCCTCCGGTCTATCCCGCTAGTGGACGGAGAATCGGAGTCTTCTCTCCGATTCTCCACATCTTCCCGCTCGTCTTCGATGATCATGTTGTGCAAAATAATGCACGCGAACATGATGTCTCGGAGATGCTTCTGGTACCAGCACCGACCCGGAGCGCGTATTATTCCCCATCGGGCTTGGAGCACTCCAAAGGCCCGCTCTATGTCCTTTCTCGCCACCTCCTGCATCCTCTTGAACCTCGCCGTCTTTTCGTCAGTTTCAATCCTCGGCGATTTGATTAGTGTTGCCCAAGAAAGGTAGATCCTGTCGGTCAAGTAATACCCCCTGTCGTAGCGGTTTTCATTGACGGTGAACCTGCACGGCGGAGCTCTATCCTCAAGCACGTCGGTGAACAGGGGCGATTGATTGAGGATGTTGATGTCGTTGTTGGAGCCGGCACACCCAAAAAAGCCATGCCAGATCCACAAATCCTGCGACGCCACCGCCTCCAAGATCAAGGTAGGCACGCCTTGATCGCCTCGAGTGTGGACACTCGCCCACCCTTTTGGGCAGTTCCTCCAAACCCAGTGCATGCAATCCAGGCTTCCTAGCATCCCCGGAAACCCATGCCGCTCCTCGTGCATTTGGAGCAGACGTGCAGTGTCGGCAGCGTTGGGCTTCCGGAGGTATCGCTCGCCGAAGAGGTCGATAAGTGCCCGGCAAAATTTTTTGAGGCAAAGTCACCCCGTGCTATCGCCAATCTTCAGGTACTCGTCGAAGGCATCCGCAGCACCGCCGGTGGCCAGTTGACGCACCGCCATCGTGCATTTTTGCACCGCCGTCAGCCCCTAACACCCGAGTGCATCTTGTCGATGCGTGAAGAAGTGGACGTTTTCTTCCAACGTGCTGCAGATGCGCAAGAACAGATGCTTATGCATCCGGAAACGACGCTGGAAAAAGTGCTCGCCGTAGGTGGGGTTGTCGGCAAAGTAGTCGGCGTGTAGGACCGCACACGCCGCTTCTCGATCGCGGTCGACGAACCCCCGCGACCTCTTCTTCTTCTTTTTCTGCTCGGCTATGTGTGCACGTATGTAGCGATCCACGTCCGCCAGCATCTCCATTACCTCGTCGTCGGTGCCGCCCTTGACATATTCCACCGAAGAATCGGAAAAACTCAACGAATATGAAGACATTTTTTTTGTAGATAAATTTGAGAGAGAAAGAGGATGAGGATGAAAAAATATTGTGAGAAGAATGAAGATTGAGGAGGTATTTATAGTAGGGGAAAATAAAAAAAAAAATTAAAAATCAGCTGTTCAGCCGTTGCCGAAAACGGTCGATTTTTCAAAAAAATTTATGTTAGGCGCGTGCAATGCACGCGCCATTAATTTTTATTTCTTTTTATTGAAATCGGGAGCGCGTGAAGCCACTCGCCGTGCTTGAGCAGCGCTCGAGCGCTCGGGCACGGCTCGAGCCAAAGGGGGTCTGCCACGCGGGGTGCTCGAGCCACCCCCTGCTCGATGTGGTCTCGAGCACCCCCGCTCGATGAGCATTGCAGATAGCCTAAGAATAATAAAGTTGCACTCCAACTTTATTTACAATAAAAGAGGCCAACTTTCACATGATGAGACTAAAATACCTTTACTTTTCACCAACCACCCACTTTTTTCTCTCCTACTTTATTTCTCTCTCTTATGTTTTTTCTCTCTCATAAACCCACAACTCTTTCTTTTCTCTCTCTTCTTCTCTCGTTTTTTTCTCTCTCTTTTGCAGCTCCTCCATTGTTCTTGCTGTTTTTTTTTTTAATTCGTTTTAATTCTTGCTGCGTTTTTCTTTTGCATTTTATTCATCATCTTAGTTAGGTTTGATAAACGGTGCTTCTTCTCTCTCCTTTCTCTCTCTTTTTCTCTCGTTTTTTTTCCTTCGTCGTCCTTTTTTTCTCTCTTTTCGATTTTCTCCGTTGCCGGCGGTATCACGTTTTTTGTCCGACGGAGACAATGATGGAGGTACTGAATACTATTCCGGTTGTTTGTTTTTTTTATTTGATGGTGGATTTCGCTTAGATATGATGTTTTAGATCATTAAAATTGTTGTTCGTCACAGTTGTACTATTTACAGTCATGGCTGATTTTTGTTTAAGTCATACAGTCGTAGCAAATATTTGTTGTGCTCATGCAGGCGTTTATGTATGATACGATATATATATATATATATATATATATATATATATATATCGTAACATGATAGCACCATTTTCTTTTGCGAGATTAAGACGTTTTTGGATCGCATGTTACGATATATAGGAATCTCCTAGAAATAGCGTAGCTACAATGATTTCATAAGTGATTATGTATGGTACGATATATGTATATCGTAACATGTTATCACCATTTTCTTTACGAGGTTAGCACGTTTTAGCGTCTGATGTTACGATATATTGGAATCTCCTAGGAATAGTGTGGATACAATTATTTCATAAGTGATTATGTATGATACGATATATGTATATCGTAACACATTGGCACCATTTTCTTTACGAGGTTAGCACGTTTAAGCGTGTTATGTTACGATATATATGAATCTCCTAGCAATAGCGTGGCTATAATTACTTCATAAGTGATTA
This sequence comes from Schizonepeta tenuifolia, assembly GCA_029490685.1. NCBI lineage: Eukaryota > Viridiplantae > Streptophyta > Magnoliopsida > Lamiales > Lamiaceae > Schizonepeta > Schizonepeta tenuifolia. The sequence goes on from CM055959.1 coordinate 32,507,821, forward strand.
TGTTTGATACGATATATATATATATATATATATATATATATATATATATATATATATATATATGAATCGTAATATGTTATCACCATTTTCTTTACGAGGTTAGCAAGTTTTATCGTTAGATGTTACGATATATGAATCTCGTAGCAATAGCGTGGCTACAATTATTTCATAAGTGATTATGTATTTTACGATTCATTGTACGATTTTGGTATGTCGTAACTGATTTGTGTTACGATATATATATATATCGTAACTTATATTTCATGCAGAAGAGGCATTCTTGTTTAATTGTTGCACATGGTGGCGTATGGAATGATAATATCTATGAGGGTGGAAGGAAAGAGTATATACCTATACCACCTTGTGGTATAACGTATCAAGATTTATTGAGTAAGCTTGAGAATCGATTGAAGAAGGATAAGGCCATGTTTATTTATGATGTTGATGCTCTAGTAAAATCTCCTACTGGTGAAATAATGAGGATGAAAGTAACAGATGATTTTGAGTTGAATATTTTAATGGAAATGTTGGAGGTTCCTACAATTCATGTAAGTGTTTGTGCCCTAGAGATATCGAAGCCTTACCGAAGGTGTCTCATGGGAATCATCTTAAAGCGCGTGCAGAGATGCTATCTTTTGATCGCATTATTTATAATGAAGATTCTTCAGTTTTGGGGTTAGGATTCGGTGATGATGTTGTTATTTGTAATACGAACATGAGCTTGGATAATGATGTGGATGAAGGTGCTTACTCTTTGCGGGATGATTTTGAAGTTGGTGAAGACCGTGATTTGATGCCACCATTAGATGTTTCGAATGAATGTAATGAAGGAAATTCTAATACAAGCCAGTTGTGGGTCATTCCTGGTACGTGTTTCAAAAAAGTACGATATTCTTAATATCGTATCACTGGGAATATTATGAACTTTTACGTGCTTATGCGTGTTTTTTATGATCAAGTACGATATTTCTAATATCGTATCACAGAGGATATTATTAACTTTGACGTGCTTATGCGTGTTTTTATGATCAAGTACGATATTCCTAATATCGTATAACAGAGGATATTATGAACTTTTATGTGCCTATGCGTGTTTTTATAAGCAAGTACGATATTCCGAATATCGTAGCATCGTACGCATATGCTAGACTCTAAAAACAAGTTATCGTACTATGTTTTGAATCTCGACTAGTACTTTATAATATTTAACAACAATGAAATACTATATTATGAATATCGTACAAAGAGACAATATTAATTGTTATCTATATATACGTGTTCTTATGTTATAGTGTGTCAATGCAGGTGCTTCAGAGCATGCGACGCTTCCAACATCAGATTTAGTTGTATTAGATCATTTAGCTTGTGAAGAACTTGTTGTGGGTGGCTTCTTTTTGAATAAGCCGCGTATGAAAGAAGTTATTGGCATCTATCATTTGAAAAATAATTTGGAGTTTGTTACAAAGAAGTCAAATAAGCGGAAGTATCATGTTCGATGTAAATATGAAGACAGATGCGATTTTATTATGCGAGCAAAAGCAATTGGGCAAGCATGGAGAATCTACAAATGGTCACTTCATACATGTGAGACTGATTTGAGGTATCATCCTCCACCAAGAGTGTCTGCTAAAGTCATAGCTTCATACTTTAGTCCTAAGTTGGATGATCTAGTTGAGCTTAGACCTAGAGAAATTCAAGGACAGCTGCTGAGGGAACATGGTGTTCATGTGAAGTATCATGCAGCTTTGTTCGGGAGGAACCAGACAGTTAGCTTGACATATGGTGATGCAGAGGAGTCGTTTCAGGTATTTTTTTTTATTGTGTGATAGCTTTTTTGGCCCTATTTTGGCTTGTATGTTGTTACGAGTTATAAATCTCGTAACATCGTGCAAAGACGGATATGATCTAATTGTTACTCTCATGTACGAGTTTAATTAACTCGTATGTAGTGTAATACGAATTTCTGTAAATTGTAACATTGTGCAGTCATAATCAAAATAGAAACAAGTTGTATTATCTTATGAAGTACGACTTCGATTTTAATAAAATTTTATTCACATTCACCATATGGAATATCGTACTATGAAATTGCGTATTATGTGTTACGATTTATATAAATCGTTACATCAATGTTACTTGTCTCATGTAGTGGTGCTTAATTAACTCGTATATACCTTAGTACGATATTACGTATATCGTAACATGGTATGTGTCAACGCAGATGCTGGGAAAGTATTTTAATATGCTAGAGCGTGCAAATTCTGGCTCTATGGTCGAGTTACAGACATGTGCGGATGGTTGCTTCGAATATTATTTTTTTGCTCTATCCGCATGTATCAGAGCGTTTCGTTCATGTCGGCCTGTAATTGTCATTGATGCGACTCATTTGAAGGGGAAATACAAAGGCGTTTTGCTTGTAGCAGCGACAAAGGACGGTAATGATGTAATACCCCAATTTTTCATGAGTCTTTAAGTTTGTCTTAATTGAGTTTATGTGCTCAGTTGTGTGCTCAGTTGTGTGCCCTTGTGTGATAAAATTTCCAAGAAAATAAATTTTCTTGCAAAATTACCAAAATACCCTTGAAGTCGTTACGCGATTTCTCTAGTTTCAGTTATCCGAATTGAATGTGAGATGAATTGATTGAGCAAGAGTATGTGAGTTTGAGTTTGAGTTCGAATTTTGGAAAATTCTGAGGAGATTTATTTTCAATAAATAGTAACCGACGACGAGAATTCACTATTCACCGACTGTTTCCGAATTTCGTCAAATTAGTGTATTTCGAATCTAGAATTTATTCTAAGACCATTGGTGCACGTTTGAAAATTTTCTGAGCTTGTTTGAGTCGAGTTTGAATTTTATTTCTTTGAAGAAAAAGAATATGAATAGTAACTTTTTGCGTTTTCTTCGTTATTAGGAATTTTGATCCGAAACTTGGATTCCTAGTATCCTTAAATTATTTAGTGATGTTAGAGACGAAGTAGAGAGATTTCCGATGTCGAGAAATAGTCGTGTTGAGTTTTAAATCGTTTGAGAGTTTAATGAGAAATTAGGGTTAAATTGCACTGGAGAGCTTTTTCTTCCGGAGAAAATTATATCACATTTTTTATCACCGGGTGCAATAACTCAACTAAAAATCTATCCTATCTTATCCTATCTCTCACTCTCACACGTAACTCTCTCTCAATTATCTCTTTTTAATCATTTCATTTGGAAAAGTTTTCTTTCCAAGATTCTCTCCTATCTCTCTACTCTCTCTCTCTCTCACCTATCTCTCTCATCTCTCTCCCTCACAGTATTACACACACACACACTCCATTGAAGCTCAATCTCCAAGCTTCAAAGAGCTCCAAAAATGGCAACTTAATCTCCGATTATCCATCGACTAATCCGTTAAGGTATTCGAAATCCTCTCATTCTTGTGATCGATTTGAGACTAGAATTCATCCTCCAATCTCACTTTTATTTTCCCGGCAGCCTTGTGCCCTATGGAGAAGCTCGAATCTTAGCTTGATTCGGAGCTTAAAATCATGAGGATTGAAGCCTTTGATCGATTAAACCTTCAAGCTTAAGTAAGTTCTCTTGATTCTAGTGATTAGAGCTCAAGAAATTCTCTATTTTCTTCCCTCTTTAGTCGATCAAAAGGACCCTTCCATTAAGGAAATCAAAGCCCCATGTTCTAATATAAATTTTTGAGTTCTTGAGGGTCTTCAATACATGAAAATGAAAAATAAAAATCCAACCCTCTATTTCCTATAAATCTGCCGAGAGTTAGGGTTAGGGTAGGATTTTGAATTTTAATTTTTGATGATGATATTCATGATCCTTTTATGCTTATATGTGTGATAATATTGAAAGAGAAAAATTAAGATATGTATGTATGAAGTATGTACCGAAAATTTTGAGTGTTTTCATGTTGATGATTTAAGTTTGATTTGGATGATGGAATTGTGTTTAAGATGAAGATATAAGAGTGTTTTTGTAGGAGATTGAATGAGAAAAATTGATGAAGTATATATATGAGTGAGGACCGAAAATTTGATGAAAAATCTTAAGGATTTGTGTTGATGTTTTAGTTGAATTTGAAGATGAAAATTGAGATAAGTGATAATAAGATATAAAGAAAAGGAAGAAAGAAATTAATGGTTATAATTCTCTTAAGAAAATCGAAGATAATGAGTAAGGATGAAGAAGAAGATGTTCTTGATGTTCTTGATGTTCTTGATGATATTCATAATGTTCTTGAGGATGTTCTTGAGGAAGAAGATGATATTTTGATAATAAGTGGATAAATGATGCATGATTTGATGGAATAAAAAGTATTAAAATAAAAAGAAATAGAAAAATGAAATTTTAATGATTTTTAGGAATTTTCATTAATTAAATTCTAAATTAAAAATGATGATCAATTTTCTTAGTTCTTGATGATTCGTGTTAGAGTTGATGAATATGATGAATCGATGATGAAGATCAAATTAAAACAATTAGAGTTTCTTCTCGAAATTTTTGAATTCGAGTTAAGACGAAGAAGTTTTCGAGAATCGGAGTCGTTAATGGAAAATCGAGTTTAATTAATAAGAAATGAGAAATAATGTAAAAGAAATGAAAATGAGAAGAATAATCGGGTTAATTAAAAATAATTGGACGTCATTAAAATCTTTTTATCGAGTTAATAAGTTTTCGAGCAATGACACGTTTTACGAGAAAAAAGACGAAAACTTTATTTAGTAAAGTTAATTTTGGATATTAATTTCCGAATAAATAATGAGAGTTATAAAGTATTAAAAAGAAAATGAAATTAATTTCATAAAAGTTTAATAATTTATATTTTCTAGAAACTGAGTTGAGTTGAGTTAGTATAATTCAATAACCGAGTCTTGAATGAATAACCGAGTTTATAATTATGATTAATTAATTAATATAATTTTCTAGAATATATTATTATATTTGGAATTTTTTTTTTTCCAAATAATTATCGAAGTCGATCTTTTACGTGTTTGTGAACGTTCGATTCTTGATCTGAAAGTTTGTTTGTGAATTGTTTGAGATGTTAGAACCCAAGAATTAATTTCATAATTTTCTAAGTTCATTTAACTCGAGAAATCGAGAAAAACGAGACATGTGAAGTGAATAGTAACTTTCTATCTTATGTGAAATATTTTATTAATAAAATATTAATAAAATATTTAGATATTTTTAAAAGTCAAGTACTTGAGTTCAGAGTCTGTTGGTTTAGTACTTGAATAGAATCGAGAACCCGAGAAGTATCGAGTTAGATAAGTCGAGATAAGTTGAGAAATTCGAGTCATTTAGAAGCCCTTCAGCCGAGCGTTAGAATTCGTTTATCGTTTCCGAGAAATAGAACTCATCCTTACAAGAATGTTAACCTTGAAGGAACGAGTAAAGTTCGATAGTAAGAAGCGAGTGGAGTCCAGAAGTAAGAAGCAAGACGAAACGAGGTATTCCGAGCAAAACCACCGGATGCCAGGTGGGCTTTCTTAACCAAAACTTAACGATGAATGCGCAATTTATTTTATTATATGCGCTTTTATTTAAAGTTAATTGACTTGCCTGAGTTTTATGTTTTAGTATGTAATCCTCTATTTTATGTTATGAGTTGGATGAATTCTGTGGACGCACGGGATTAGGTCCTATTCAAAGCGGGACATTACATGCATTAGATTAGGTGACCGTGAGCCTTGTTACAGTCTAGCCGGTCGTAAAGTAACTGTGAGCCTTACTTCGGTTGGGCCAGTTATGTAAAGACTGTGAGATTTGCTTTGATTGGGCCGGTCACGGTGCTCGAGGAGGAGGCCTACTTCTCGACACCACAAGAAGACGAGATGCGTAGATGGATTCTTACCCGAGGAAATGACCGGTCGATTTACAAATAAAACGAAAAAGTTTTTAACTACCACAAGTCGTAAATTCTTTAAATAATTTATCTAACGCTTGTGATGCAGTGGCAAGGCAAGTTCAATTATATAGCTCTATCGAGCGAGTTTTTAAAATATTTTGGCATGTGTTCACTGAGTACGAAGTACTCACGCCCTGCATGTTATTTCTAAAACGTGCATGTTAGCTCGGATGAGGAAGGATGCGGTGTGCTTGGGGTGACTCGTTGCGATTCACTTTCTAAATAAATGTTTAAGCTTGAGGTTATGTGTCTTCACACATATAACCTTGGGATTCTAAGTCGATGATTATATTCCGCTGCAACTCTATCATTTTGAAATAACTTAGCCTTGCATGCTCGGTCCCTAAAAGATGAAAGAGCCCGTGAGCTCAAGTAATTTCTTAAATCCTTTCTGAATTCCGCCTAATACTAGCTGGAATCATCTAACGTTTCATCGTATTCCTTTCACCACCGCTTGACGATAGAAAGTTAAAATTTGGCCCACTCACTTTTTGAATGCAAACATTCATTGATAACCAAACCTAATCCTTTGATTGGATCGATATCCAAAATCTTGACAAATGTTCATTTCTTGAGAAATCATTAATTGATAATCCACTTTATTTGTGAGATTGTTTGGTTGTCGATGTTATTCTTCAATGATCGAGCATGTTTCTTTGAGTAAAAGTTCGTTGTTCCACCTCACTGCCCATTGCTTTCTAGTCGTTTTAATACATTAGAAATTGGGCTGTGACAAATGAACAGATAGTTCCTTTAGCTTTTAGAATCGGGGACAAAGAGAATGATTCTTCATGGACTTGGTTCTTTCGGTGTGTTAAACTATCATTTGGATCTCCGGAGAACTTATTGATTGTGTCCGATCAGCACCTTAGTATCAAGAATGTTGTGTCTTCCATCATTGCAGGGGCACATCATGGTCTTTGTACGTTTCATATTCAGCAAAATTTGAGGATTTGGGGTACTAATGTTACTGACTTGTTCAAACTCGCTGCTAGTAGCTACAAGATTGTTGATTTTGAGGAGCATATGAAGATTTTGAAGGTCATAGAACCTCGTGCTTATAAAAAACTATTGAACTTGGATCCTTGTAGATGGGCTCATTCGAAATGTCCGGTTCGACGATATGAATATGGAACTTCCAATGGATGCGAGGTGTTGAATGCTCGATTACAATGGGCTAGGAAATTGCCTGTTTGTCCTCTTATGGAGAGTGTTCGTACGTTGCTCCAGAAGTGGTTTTACGAGTGCCGCACTATAGCTTGAGATTCAACCACGGAGTTGACTTCGTGGGTTGCTACGAGATTGAGTAAGGCAGTTCAAGCTGGCCGATCAATGAGGGTTGAACTAATTTCTTCTGTGTTGTTTAGGTTTTTTCTGGACAGAGGAAGTTATGTTGTTGATGTTGCTGCCAAGGAATGCTCATGTCTCCTGTTTCAGTACGACTTGATCCCATGCTCACATGCGTCAGCAGTTATAAGGTGAATTTTGATATGATAATAATTAAACTCGTTGTTGAAGTGATTATGTATGTCACGATATATAGGTATCTCGTAGCAATGTGATTGCTACTGATGCGAGTAACATGCAACTCTTATATATATCGTAACATGATGGCACTATTTTCCTTTACGAGATTAGCACGTTTAGCATCGCATGTTACGAGATATGGAAATCTTGTAGCAATAGCGTGACTACAATTTTTTCATAAGTGATTATGTATTATACAATATATATATATCGTAACATGTTGGTAGAATTTTCTTTTACGAGATTTGCACGTCTTTCCATCGCATGTTACGAGTTATGTGAATATCGTAGCATGTTTACTTTGATGCGTTTGCTTATTTTGATAATTTTGTAGTTATAAGAGGCAATCATCTTTGTCTTACGTGGACCACATGTATACCACTCAGACGTGGCGAGATGTGTATGCGGGTGAGGTGATGCCTATTCCTGATAAAGAAGATTGAGAAGTCCCGTCTGAGGTTGAAGAAAGGGTAATCTTAACGCTGGGAAATCCAAGGGAAGCTAGACGTCCACGTACTAGAAGAATACCGTCCGGAGCTAGCAAAACAGGGAAAAGGGTGTGTTCGAGATGTCATCAGAAGGGTCACTACATGAATACGTGCAAAACTATTTTGGAAAGCATTGTAGAAGAAAAAGTGAATAGCAGCCAAACAAGTGCGAAGAAACCTCGGAAAGAGAAGAAATGCGGCATTTGTGGTGTACCTGGCCACACTCGTGCAACATGCAAGGATCCAAATAGGTTTGAATGATGATGTTCGTACTTATTGTTGTATGTAGTTTGTTACGATATTTGTAAACTTGTACAAACAATTATATTTTGTATGTGCTTAGGTTGATACGATATTCATAACATTGTACTTGATGTGTTTTGATTTTGATCGTACATGATTGCAGAATCATACTCATTTTGATTGAATTCTACATGTGTATCTTGTTACGATATTCCTAAAATCGTACATGATTCGCTACGATATTATCTAATATTGAACAATTGTATACGAGATTATGTAATATCGTACAAGTTGTAGCAAAAATAAGTGATGATATAAAGAAAAGTCGTAGCAATCATACTTACAAAATGCAGGATATATCATACTACCAGGTATTTTTTACAAAATACGTACATATAATAGAGTATTCCTGGTTAAAGTAGTAGCAAAATATACAAAATAAAACAAGTGTTCAATATGGCAATACAGATAAAATAACCCAACAAGTGTTCAATCCAAATCCATGTCTATCGGGAGTGTGTCTTCATCGGTGCTGTTTGCATAGATGGTCCTTGCAATGTGGTGGCGATATGATCTGAGCTTGGCTGGATTCTTCAGACACTTTGGTAGCTTCTTCTTTGATATAAACCGCTCCACATACTTCAATGAATATAGACTACAACCGACACCATCCTCTTTCGCTTGCTTGAAGATACCCTTCCTGTTTGCTCTTGGGAAGCATAATGGCCACTGCGTGTAGTTCGGATTAGCTATTCCATATTTTTCATAATAGCCAATTTTCTTCATTACTTGTGGCATCAATCTGGCCATTGGCAGGAAGTGTTGCAATCTATTGTCCTTGTGGTTCTTCTCAAATTGCCACGACTTGGGGTCGTAAAGCCACAACTGCTGTGCTGCGAGATCCATGACAATCGTTGCCCAGTGGTTGCTGAAGTAGGCAACCATGATAACCTAGAAGTGGATGCGATATAGAGATACACAAATAACATAAGTATTCGGGAAAATGATAGTACGATATTTGACAAATCGTACCACAAATTTTGTTATAATTGTACGATATTAGGTAAATCGTAACAACATCATGTAGAATTAGTTTTTGTTACCTTTTCACAGTCGATCCAAGCCTTCATGTTCGCCCTCCAACGTGGTATTCTTGCCTCTGCAAAGTGGTCCAACCTTTTCAGCTCGTCTTCCGGAACAATCTCTTCTCTATGAACATCAAATAGAGAAGGTTCGTATGGGTCAAATTCTATCCTCTTTGCCTTATGCATTAAATCAAATACGTCCTCCAGAGCATCCTACGAATACAGAAGAAAGTCAAGATGATACGATTTAAGAATTAAACGTCAAGATGTTACGATATACGGAACATCATAACATTTTTCACGATGATACTTTTTAGAGGATGTACAATATTGCGAATATCGTAATATCATACATTGATAATAGACATGATGTTTCAAATTTCATAGTACGATGTTATGAGTTAAATGAATCTCGTAACATCATACTCGTTCATAAAAGTTTAAAGTATGTACGATATTATTATAATCGTAACATACCATGAAAACAGTGGACGTAAACGTCTCCCAAACCGGCGAAGGTTGGATTGGCGACCATAACAGATGTGTAGTAGTTTATGTGGTCGTTGTACAACATTTTTGATGGATTTATTAAGCTCTTGAAGAATTCAGTGTCGACTGCCCATAGCAATCCGACATTCCTCATGTTTTTGGTTATATTTAGCAATGCATAAGAATTAAAACTTGTAAGACAAGCAAACTTGTTACGATCTATGTGAATATCGTAACACGATACGAAAATCGTAGCAAGATCGCTCTTCTTATATGAATATCATGACAAAAGTTGACATTCTTGCTACGATTTATATGAATCTCATTGCAAGAATGACAACGGATATCAATGATCCTGTTACGAAATTCATAAAACTTGTAAATTTTAAACTTACTTTTCAGTCTTAGCTTTCAAGAATGCTTTGAACCCATCACGCCTTGGGCGTACATGATTGACTAGGAATGGACTCCGACAAGCTGCTGACGGGAATCTCTGCCGAATGGGTCTGACATTCAAATTTGGTGCCTGCACTTGTGGAGCTTGAACTGAGGCCCTAGAACTGGTCACCGACCCCCTTGGCGGAAGAATTCAAGCCGTCGCTATTGTTGGCGTCACAGTATGCAGCAAAGGTGCAGATGTGGTCGCCAACAAAGAGTCATATGCAGCATTCATTTGTGTGTCACTGACATCTTGTTGGGTAGCAGGCTGTGTAGGGTCCTGCTTATAAAATGTACCCTAATACGTTATACTCTAATATTTTTATAATTTTATGTAACTCGTATGCTACGATTTTATGTAAGCAGTACCAAGTGTAGATCAAAGCTCGGACCATTGTCCGGAATATCTAGTGCTGCGGCTTCCGATGCTGCTGCTATGTGTAGTATGTTCTCATCTTCAGTCTGAGAAAGTTGTTCTTGGCAGGTAGATCTCTGGAAAAGATGTAGCAATGCAAATCATTGGCATTACTATTTGATTCATATGATACGATTTATGTGAATATCATAACATGAGACAAGCAAACTTGTTACGATTTATGTGAATATCGTAACATGAGACAAAAATCGTAGCAAGATTGGTTGTCCGCCATGCCATGATGACTAATTTGTGCTATGATATTCATCGAAGTTGTAACAATATTTAAGGACTTTTGTTACGAGATTCATGAAAATTGTAGCAAGATCGCTCTTCTTGTAACGAAATGATTACGCGTGTTACGATTTTATATGAATATCATGACAAAAAGTTGCCATTCTTGCTACGAGTTATATGAATCTTGTTGCAAGAATGATAACGAATACCAATGATCATGTTAAGAAATTCATGAAAGTCATACTAAAAGTTGTAGCATTATTCGAACCGCAAATTTTACAAATTTTAAACTAAATGCCGATTATCCATTGTTTAAGTGAGAAAATAAAAAAACAGAAATAAGTAAATTTGTTTTTCACCATCACACACGCAGAAGATACATGTTTATGCATTGTCTATGTCTCGACATGCATTTTCTTTACCTGTTCATTGTTTGGCTCATCTCCATTCCTGGCATCCACAGCATCCTCGACATCCTCCAGCACATCCTCAGCATGCTCGGCATCCTCGGCATCCTCCAGTGCATCCTTAGCAGGCTCGACATCATCCAGTGTTATATCTGCTGCTGGATCAAGTACAGGTTCATCGTAAGCTGCTGCTGGATCCGGTGCTGGTTCATCATGCGTTGGTGCTGCTGGATCCGATGCTGGTTCATCCTGCGCGGCTGCTGGATCCTTCGTTGCATCATCCATTGGTGCACCATCCACAACAAGTTCTTCATGATCCACTACTGGTGCATGGCCCGAGCATGGGGATGGCTGCTGCATATCATGCTCGTATGGTGGAGGGCAATGTGCTGGAATACCTGGCTCATCCTCGCCGGGTAGTCTTGGTCCGTAGGAGGACCACAAGCTTCAAGCATCTTCTGAAAAATATACTCTCTAATACCAACAAGCATCTCGTCCCTTATGATCGTGAAGAATCCCTCTGTTTCTAGCCTAGCCCGTTTCGCTGCAACCTCACCCGCGTATTCACCGATCTCTTTGATCAATGAAGCTCTGTCTCCATCGGTGAGTGGGTCTTGCATTCTAGAGCTTGTTGCAGCGGAATGGGGAGTCGCATGCCTAGCAGCATCACTCGGACCTTCATCATCATCACCACCATCTTCGTGAGGCCTCTTCTTCTTCTTTGTGTCATTGGCATCGTACGTGAAGGCAAATTGCTTTCCTTCAGGATTTTGCTCAAGCGATTTCCAGTAAGGAGACTTGGACTCGGTCCTACGTGGTTGCAGCATGGCTTTAAGGTCCTACATGAGAAATTAGATAAGTTAGTTGTGCATAAAACTGATACAAATTAAATAAATCGTACTATACTGGCACTTAGTCAATTGTACGATATTACGAATATCATACATTGAGGCAATCATAAAACGTAAATCAGATGGTGCATTATGTACGATATTTTCAATATCGTAACATCGTATACACTTCCAGATATGCATAACAATTTTGCTTCTAATAAAGTACGATATTGTGAATATCGTAGCATGAATTACAATATCATAGCATGAATTAGAATCTCAAAGCATGAATATTGTAGCATGAATTAGAATCTCATAGCATAAATTAGAATCTCTTAACAAATAAAGTACGATATTGTGAATCTCGTAGCATGAATTAAAATATCATAGCATTAATTAGAATCTCGTAGCATGAATATGGTAGCATGAATTAGAATCTCCTAGCAAATGAATAACGATATTACCAATATTGTAACATCGTGTAGTCTTCCAAAACTAGAATTCCCAATAAACTAGACTTCCAAAATTAGAAGCGGCTAACAAATTTGAATATCGTAGCATGCAAGCAATAAAACTTATTAAACTCTTAACATTAATTAGGAAATTAAATTAAATAAAGTTCGTACACACAAAAACTCAACAACTTAGTCAAAATTTAATATCGTACAACTTAGTAAATTTTTACCTTGGCTTGAAGACCTTCTGGCATGTCGTTGTTCTTGATATAAGTGTACCTCAAGAATCGAGGTATCTTCTTCTTATTCTGTTCATTATTCATGCCGATGTTTTTCCCGACAGCTGGTAGTGAGCAAAAAATCATGCCTGTAAACGATTTTTGGTCACACGAGTGTACGATTTTCATGTAAATCGTACTATGAATAGCAGTAAACTTACCAAGAAGGCGAGTGTGTTGCCTTTCAGATGATATCCAGGCGATGATCTGGTGGTTCTCTTTATTGTCACCTTGTTTATGCTGTCCATCAGAGCTTGATATGATATACTTCCCCAGGAAAATTCCTCCCAAGCTTGCTTGTCCTCCACGATCACCCACATCTACAATGAGATCTTGTTGCGTGCTTGTTCAAAGCCCATCACGTAGTAGGTTTTGACGGAGCGCTGTCGTCACACACTTCGCACAAATAATATTTATAACACCTCTTGCCCAACAAGGTAGTAGTCAGCGGCAAGCGGGATCGTACCCAAGGGACTCGGCGTAATTTGCTCTTCTGATGTTGTTCAACAAAAGGGTTTTGGTCACGAACCTGAACTCAACAAGTAAAACTATCAAATAACAAAAGAGTTTGGATTGGGTTTCGAATCCATGATCCTAATTACTCTTTACTCGTTCATTGGTGCAAAGATATTCAGTTAACTAATTTTATCACTTGGTTTAAGGCAAAGATTAGTTAACACCCTAAGGTCACGAAGTCACGATGCTAACATACTTAACCTATGTCTAATCAATTTTACAGATCTTGACCAGAAGGCAAGATCTCCTCTCTTGATCAGCAAAGTCACGAAGACACTTCAGTAACGATGCTGCCCAACAGGCATTAAGAATAAATAGACCCAAGACAGCCAAGAGGTAGGTCAATACTGACTGCTCTCCAACACCCTTTACCTTCTTGGGCACGAAAGACACTCTCGTGTTGATCCCAATTTCTGTTAATGACTTAATCTCAATATCTAGATGGTGATCAATCAACTTCAATATCAATTAAGTCTAGAATTAATCCTAAGTGTTTCGGGAACAAAATCAATTAACGAATTAACACAATTAGACCTCACAAGTTTGAACGAGCAATTTAGAATCACTTCATGTACATTCAACCCAAACAATAAACTTAGCTAGACATAATATTAAATAAGAACACAAAGTAAATAAAGAAAAGCATACTTAGCATAAATCTGGAAAGGGGTTGCTGCCCAAAAGCGTAGTCAGCAACTAAAAGGTCTTGGCTCCACGCCAACAACTAAAGCTAAAGTGCAGAAAATATAAACAAACATAAAAACTGTAAATCGCCCGTAGGACTTGTTCTTCCTTACTTCCACTCAAACTAGGATGCAAACTAATTAAACTACTAAATTCGAAGAGCTCCTTTACATGATAGAGTCGACCATATATATATAGGCGATGAGATTCTAAGGTTTAGGGAAGTTTCCTTGTTGAATAAGGATTCCTTGTTGAATAAGGATTCTTCCCATGCATATCATAACCTCCGCCTCTCTCTCTTTCCTTCGCATGCACGTTCCTTCTTTCCTTATGTGGTAGATTTATTCCATGATTTGGCTTGGCTAGGATAAGGAAGGAAACATCCGATCCTTATCCTCTTCCTTGAAGGAAAAGAAATCTGCTGCTACTGCTGGTCCGACTCGCATCTTGCCCTTTATCGTCTGCATCCTGAATTATCTCCGGTCTTGACCACGATTCTGGCTCCTCCAAGTACTCTGTCTGTTGGCTTAAGGATATGGGGAGGTGCTTCCTGACTTGTAGAAAGGATGTTTCGATGTTGCCTAGCTACAAGCTTCCAGCCCTATGCCCATTTGCATCGTATCGCCATCTCAACAACAGATTTTCCATCGGATTTGCCCAGCATCCACCTGTTCTTCCCCTGCACACTATCTCTCGACTTGCTTGTCCTTCCAGACACATAATGACTCGATAAAGACTAAAAACACAAGAAAGAAACAAGAAAAGATGGACACAAATATGGGTTCATCAGTGGCTAACAGCATCTTTGCCAGTTTGATGGCATCTTAGGCATCTCCATATCCTTTGGCATTAAAAACAGTACGGACCTCGGCTGCAGTAAGTACCGTGTTGCTGTTGAATAGCCTCTCGTAGATTGAATTATTGAGAAGAACAAGCCTGCCATATAGATTAAAAGAAGCTGGTCCGAATTTGAGTCCGCTCACCAAAGCATACTCCACTCCGGAGAAGCGTAATATCTTGCCCTCCACCTTGAACCATAGGGCTGTGGTGTCAAAATTTTTGACCCTTTTCTCACTTGGCCTCACCTGACACGACAACATGTAGTTGAGCACTAGGCCTAATCGTACGTTGGAGTCATCCAATCGCACAAAGGATCCTAAAGCGGAATGCTTCACTTCAAATTTTGTTTCATCTCCAAAGCACTCGAGCACCTTGCGTATATCTCCAATCAGACCCTCATATCCATTACATTGGACCCTGTGGTGAGGTGGCTTTATCAATTCTGGTCGGACATATTTCCATACAACCTGAAAACATGTAGACAGAAAGTGGTCATGTACGAGATTGGGCAATATCGTAACAAACAAAGTACGATATTGGGTAATATCATAACAAATTACTCACATCCAATCATCTTCTCACATAAATCGTAACATATTACTCATATGCATTCTTATTTTGTGCCATAAATTGGTTGTGCTTATGTACGAGTTTATAAAATCATATCATACTAAGTACGATATAAGGAATATCGTAACACACAGAGCATGACATTGGGTATATCGTAACAAATTTGCCAGATGCAATCATCATCTCACATAAATGGTAACATATTACTCACATGCATTCTTATTTCGTGCCATAAATCGGTTGCGCTCATGTACGAGATTATAAAATTGTAACATACTAAGTACGATATTGGGGACATCGTAACATTGTACCCACATGCAATCATGTTCACGTACGATATATATGCAACTCGTAACAAACTATTCAGCCATTTTCACGTACGATACAGTCATACATCCATATTATTCAGTCATGCAATTACTTTCACGTACGATACAGTCATGCATCCGTATTTTACGACACCAATTATTCATCCTCAAGTACGATATTAAGAATATCGTATCTACAGAAATATTATTTTTCACACAAGGTAACCCTCAAATATCAAATAAATCTCAACCAAATGATAAACTTTAATCATTCTCAATGGTGCAAGAGACAAATCTTCTATAATATCGTAATATTTCGGATACATATAGTCACAACTATATCAAATCGTACAATTTTATGCAAATAAGTACGATATCCACAATATCGTAACAATAGTAATGAATATCGTACTATCATGTACGATTTTCATGATATTTATCGAGAAACAAATCGTACCAAGCCTGCGAAATTCAAAATTCAAATTTTTTGAGCAAAAAATTCACAAATTTCCAGATCTGGAATTTTTTGTGTGAATGGATGTGAAATTACCA
This sequence comes from Schizonepeta tenuifolia, assembly GCA_029490685.1. Taxonomy (NCBI): domain Eukaryota; kingdom Viridiplantae; phylum Streptophyta; class Magnoliopsida; order Lamiales; family Lamiaceae; genus Schizonepeta; species Schizonepeta tenuifolia. Next base: position 32,524,101 of record CM055959.1, read on the forward strand.
GCATATCGCCGAAAGGGTCGTTGCCCATCTCCTGTTGAGTAACTTTGGCCGGTTCTTCATCGTCGGCGGCAGCAGGTTCTCTTCGTTTGCTGTCGTCGCCGGTTTTTTGGTGCTTCGATGCCGCCACCAACTCCAAGTCATAGAAGAAGAACACCTCGGAAATCGATGCCACGACTCAAGATGGGGAAAAAAGGTGGGGAAAAAAGTGGTAATTATTTATATATATGGAGGTAAAAATTAAAAATAAACACCCTTTACTCTACTAAGGGTATTTTCGACACATTACATCAAAGTTGGCCTCTTTTATTGAAAATTAAGTTGGGGTACAAAATTATACCCCTTAACTCTAAAGAAGCCTCTCTACTACTTAACTCTTATTTTTATGTTGATTAGAAAAATTTACATGGTTACATAAAGTTACCATTTTATGTTGACTCATTAAAAATAAATACAAAAAAAATTAATCAAAGCAACACATCATTAATGGCATTTATATTAATTATTCATATATAAATTTTAAAACATTATGAAGATATGATGACGATTAAAACAAAGAGAGGATTTTAGAAGCAGTATTTTTTTGATAGTTTTTTTTTTAATTTTAGCACTCCTTATAAATCCTTTAAATTTTAGCACTTTTTGACATTTTTACCCTTCCACCACTTCTCTAGTAACAAAAAAAAAATTGTGACTGAACAAAAAAAAAACATTCCACCACTACTTTTCTGTCGCCCCGCCGGAGGTAACAACAAAAAATTTGTGACTGAAATAAAAAAAAATTCAACCACCACTTTTCCGCTGCCGTGCCACCTCCGTCGCCACTGTCACCGGCGGTTACAAAAAAAATTTTAAGACTCAACCAAAAAAAAATAATTCCACCGCCATTTTTCCACCGCCGCCGTCGCCATGCCACCACCGCCGTCGTCGTATCGCCGCCACTGTCGCCGGCGGCTACAAATTTTTTACATGATTTTTGTAAAGTCACAAAATAAAATTGAAAACTTTGTGAAGTAAAAAAAAATAAAAAATTTTGTGAAGTCACAAAAAAATGAAAAAAAATTTGAGACGTCACACAAAAAAAAAATGGAAAAATTTGTGAATGCACTGAAAAAAAATGGGAAGGTCCAGCCGCCTTCCATCTGCTCCCACTAAACCAACCAACAATCAAAACACAAATTTGAGGTGAAAATACCAAACTAAATTACACTTCTCATGAAGTGAAGAGAAGACACGAATCAGAAAAGCTAGCACCAATTTCTCAGTACTTTGAATGGGCTCGTTTGTGTGGCTGATGAAAAACACCTCGTAGATTACACTGGCGAGCCCGGCCCCAATCAAAGGCCCGGCCCAGTAGATCCAGTGGTTCACGAAGTGAAGCCCACTAGAGCGGGTCTGAACGCCACCGCAGGGTTCATGGCGGCTCCAGTGAATGGGCCGACGGCTAAGATGTTCACTCCCACGATCAGACCAATTGCAATCGGTGTGATAATTCTGATTTCTCCCTTCTTGGGGTCCACGGTCGTGGCGTACACGGTATAGACGAGCCCGAACGTCACCGCGATCTCGAAAATGAAGGCGGCCTACACTGAAATCGAACCCAAATTGCTCGCCGCCGAAGCCTTGATCCATAACCCCAAAGCTGCCGCTGAAATCGAACTCCGTCGCGGGGCCGCCGCCGTCGATATGGAGGGCTCTGGTCATATTCCCCATTGCAGGGTCCTCCATATCTCCCATGACCCAGCGGAGAAAGGCCTGCTCTTGGCTGGGCGAGATGTCGGCGGACTCCAACAACACGCTTTTCCAGTCCTCCATGGTGGCAGTGAGACGGCGGGGAGGTTGCGGCGGCTGGAGAGTGGAGAGAGAGAGAGAGAGAGAGAGAGAGAGAGAGAGAGAGAGAGAGAGAGAGAATAAAGAGAAATGGAAGACAAAAGTTGAGATAAGATGGAAAATACAAAATGTATTTGAGGGTAAAAAAGAGAGGAAGTGCTAAAATTTAAAAGAACTATAAGGAGTGCTAAATTAAAAAAAAAAAAAAACTATAAGAAAAGTGCTAGTTTGGAGGAATTTCTCTAAAACAAATGTAATTTTAATAAGCTATATCAATATTATGTTATCGTCAGTTATATTAAAGAATACATAATAAATAATGAATATATAATAGCAAAGTAGATTTAACCGGCTTTAAGGTGAATACCTGTATATATACATTTTAAATCGATTATGCGAATTGTATAATTTTCAAATTTATATAAAAAATTAAATTAAAATTTTAATTTTTTGTAATTTATTTGTGCTATATATTATTAACGGTTTTTTTTAATATTCAAATTTATATACAAGAACAAGTTGTAATGGGTGCGAGCATATAAAAATAGATTTGAGTAATTAACGACTTTATTATACGAGTTTGGACTATGAATGGGTTGTTTGAGATGAGAACGATTTATACGGATGTAGTTATAAATTACAAGTTGTAATGCACGAGTTTTTATTGAGTATTGTAACTATTTAATTATTTAGATATTTTTCAAATTCAAAACGAGTTTGTGTAATTAACGGGTATTCTTATATGAGTTTCAGACAAGAGTGGTAGTGAATCATCGATTCCTAATAGCAATATTTTTTCAAGCCATCACAATCATTCTCATGCCTAGGTGGAAGTCGACTACTGGGAAAGTATTCCATCGTGGTCACCAGATCCCCCGACCGAGATATCCTCTGTTTCGCCCAAGAAAGAGAAATGGAATAATCCAAAAATTGGAGCGTGAACTGCAATTTCTAGATAATTTATTTTTTTAATCATCTAGAATCTCAGTTTATGTGCATTTGGAAACCATCATATTGCCAAGTATACCTTATACCTTATACTTCATTCGTCCACGATATTGTTGTCACATTGTGGACGACAAGGGTTTTAAGACAATGGTGGGTAATAGTGGATATTAATGGTATTAATGTGAGTGGAGTAGTGAGAAGTATATGATTAAATATAATGTATTATGTGGATCCTACAACTATAAATGGAAGTGACAACTATATCGTGAACGGACCTAAATGGCAAAAGTGGTAACCATATCGTGAATGTAATACCCCAGATATTTTCTTCCGACGAGAAATAAAAATTTTCTAATTAATTAAGGCTTTGCACGCCTAAGTTAAGGATTTTCAATTCTAAGACTAACGGTGAAATCCGTTTTTGAAAATAAATTCCAGAAGTCGGTTGAACGACTACTGTATTAGGGTTTTCGCGTCTGATAAAATTTTAGCTCGAAAACTCAAATCGAGAAACCGTCTGATTTTACATTCACTCTTTTTGAGAGACGAGTAAGTTAGTAAAAATCCGTTTTTATTATTTTGCCGGACAAAATTTGGACTGTGATGTCCCGACTTTTTATCGGATTTTGAAAAACGAATTATGCTTTCCAAGTATGTGATTTATTTCCAATCTAACGGTCGAATTAGATTTCGACGAAAACGTAACCGTCTAAGAATTTATTTCTTGATTTTTAATACGTCGTATTAGACCCGAAAACGAAAAATTTTGGCTTTAAAAATGCCACCTAAACCGCCACCTTACCCCCTATGACTCATCACCTTGTTAGTCATCCTACTTTAAGAGATATTATCTAAAACATAACACCTCATTCCATCCTTCTTCACCCACTATTACCGCCCCCCCTCTCATGTCTTCTCTCTAACTTTTCTTCCATTGTTAAGAGTTCTTCAAGCTTTCAAAGCTCCACAAGTTCGTCATCTACCGATCAATCTTAGTTCCGAGTCCATAATCGACAAGGTAAGAGCTTCCTCTATGGATTGAACCGAACAAAAACTTCTTCCCCTCAATTTTAGTTTTTCGAAAATTTAGTGACGAAGTAGGATGATGATTCTATGTTTAATACATGTTATAGTATGCTTAGGAATGGATTTCATGGATAGAAATCATGTGGAAATCATCCTCCTAATGAAATGAAGAATACCGAAATTTTTGAGGGTTTAGGGGTTTGATGTTTAGTTCAACTTTTTGGATGAATGATTAATGGATTCATGTTCTATGCTTTGATAGATGATCATATGAATTGTTTTAGAATTTTCTAAAAATAAAAATAGAAATGTAAGAGATGAAGAAGTGAGGATTTGAATGAGTAAATGTTATGTTTTGCAGGAAATGATAATAGAAATGGTATGTAGTATGTTTGAGGATGACTATATAATTTATTGAAATTTTTCTATAAATAAAATGAAAATCGTAAGAGACGAAAACCCGACAATAAGTTGAGACTCATTAATGTTTTGAGTATATGGTTTACGTATTAGTGATTCTTGATAGATAATGAACGATTTTGTAAAGTTTGAAAGAAATCGGAGAACGTCGGATTTTCGCTAAGAAACGAAGAATCGTCAATAAGTCGAGAATGAATAATGATTTAGGTTTATGATTCGAATATATGATAATCTTGATAGTTAATGATCGTAACCGGAAAATTTGAACGAATTCTAAGAAGATTGGAATTTTGATAAGAGACGAAGAAACGAGATTAAACGTCGATAGAAAAGTCGAATAAGGAAAACCAATTTGATATTAATGATTGTTATTGATAAAGGAACGATATTGTAGTTGACGATATTTCCATCCGAGATACGAGATGATTTGAGTTATAGTTAATAAACGAGAAGTCGGAATAAAAATTGAAATTGAAATAGAATTGGTTTAGTAATTGGATTAGTTGAAAGACGAGGAATTATATGTCGAGTTTGTAATCGAGAGATATGAAGGAATTTGTCATATAAGATATTGCATGTTGACTGCCTTGAGATGGAAATTTCGTGAACATACAAGTGGAATAGTATTAGTCGAACCTAGGAAGTCGTGCGATGAGTTAACGAGCCTAGGGTTTCTTCACGGACTGTTTTGCGATGCGTTACAGAAACTATTATAACCTTTAGCTCGCTTAATGAAATCGAGATCCGTAAATTGGAGATAAACTAGACATCCGTGGCTTTCTTTTGGTACAAAGCACATCCCCTGTTTCGAAGGAAACTGTTCTCTTTGAACTCCAGAACCTCTGCTTTGTGCAGAGACTTATGTAAACCTAATTTCTTAAGTTGAATCCTATTCAACTTCATTCTTCGTGAACTTCTAAGTCGTTATAAGTTATTGACTTCCATTTATTTACTGACCTAAGTGTCGAGTAATGAGCCGAGTCAGTTTATAAACGAGAATTGATCGAGTCTCGTTTATTCGTTAATCAAAAGAAAGTAGTAAAGTACAAAGGCCTAAAAGACTTAACCGATTCTGAATTTTCTATTTCTTTTATCATCTCGACCGATTGTTAAAGTGTGATTATTTTACGTTAGAAGGAGGACGTCGAGATTAGAAGACAGGACGGAAGATAGAAGGTTAAAGTTTGTTCTGTAAACAATTGAGGTGGGCTTTCTATTCTATAAAAATAATGTGAGTTTTTTTATCAAAATAAAATGAGCGTTGCTCAAAAGTGTTTACTTACTGCTTTAATAAGTGTGTATTAAAGTAATTATCAAGGCATGAAATAATTGTTTTATGTGAATTCTCTTGTGCCTCTCTGAGTTAGCCCACAGAGTGCTATCCAAAGTATTGGATCCTGAGTTAGCCCACAGAGTGCTATCCAGAGATTCCAACTAAACGATCAGATTCTGAGATAGCCCACAGAGTGCTATCCAGAGGGACAGATTCTGAGTTAGCCCACAGAGTGCTATCCAGACGATAGGATTCTGAGTTAACCTATAGTCTGTTATCCAGAATTAAGTGTACAGCAGTATATGTCTTACGAGTGTTTATGAAAAGATGCCTGATTAATCTATACTAAGTATGATATGTTTTCGGCAATGTGCCCACTAAGTGTTTTATGTACTTAGCCCTGCATGTTTGTTTTTTTAAATGTGCAGGTGGAGTGACGAAGGCGGAGGAGGTTGAGTAAAGGTCGAACTTAAGGAAGTAAAGTTTAGTTGAGCCTCGATTTCACATTTGATATGTGATATCATTCTACATTTTTCCGCTGCAATAACTCGTTTATTGTTGTTAATCTTTTCGGTTTAAGTTATTCATACTTTAAACCTAGTCTCTCTGATCACAACTTTTTCAAGCAATCTTTCGAGATTGACTCTCTTTTGTCTAATAAGGATCAGTTCATAGTATATTATCTTGGTTATAGATGTTAAATTATTCATTTATTCAGTAATTCCCCTTTCTTCCCCGCCTCTTTAATCCAACCCCTAGTCGCACCCCAGCTTGGCCGTCCCTTGGGATTTGGGGCTGTGACAGAATGGTATCAGAGCATTCGGTTCTGCTTTGTCCGTAAGATAATTTTTTTCTAGTGATTGATGCGTCTTCGACTTTTGGGCCGTTTGGCCCTATTTTTCATGTCTTTTTTGTGTCATTAGAGTCTGTCCAGGGGAAGGAAACTGTTGTTCGAAGGAAGGAAGCTTAGTCCAGGTCAAACAGAGGAAAGATGGTCAGAATGAGCAGAACTGGATGCGAATCCAGTCGGTTGCAAGGACTACGCAAAGGAGTATGCAAAGCAGGAGATGAATTGAAGCAAGAGACAAGGTTGAAAGGAGGATTCCATGTGAACCCTGAAGCTAAGTTGTTGTTCATCATTCGCATTCGTGGCATTAACGCAATGCACCCAACAACAAAGAAGAATCTTGCAGCTGCTGTGCCTACGTGGAATCCAATCATGAAGCATGCAACCAGTTTGACCACTACAAAGATTTCCAGTCTGTCGTCAAAGCTCAAGAAGGAAAGCCGCGTGGAGAAGATTCGCCCAATATCTGCCGAGCATCCATGAAAGGAAGGATTTGGAGGTCAGCGCCCTACCATAAATAAACAAATCAATCGGAGATTGCTAATCATCAATCCAGCCAATCGCAGATATTCAGAATCTCGCTCTACATGGAAACTGCCAATCATGCCATTTCAAGCTACCCGCCTAGGGTTTTGCTCGCTGCCACTACAGCTATAAAAGTCCAGCCAAAGCGGCTGGCACAATGTTGGAGAATTTATCAGTCTACAGTTCTTAGTTCGAAGAAAACACTTTTATATTTTCTGTTCAAAACAATCTTTATCTAGTTTTAGTTACATTCCGCTGCGAAGAACAAATCTAAGGCTGTTGCCTTAGGTATTTTTAATCCGAGTAATTTCATATTTTCTTTTATTAATGTGTTCTCTTCGCTTATCATTATTTATTTAATTATGTGTGAGTAGTTTACTTGGTGAGATTTGGGTATGGAAAATGATTGACTGTTGACATGTGAAACATTCGTGAGGCACTTGTGCCATCGGTTGAGTTCAGTAGTTTTGGAAGGACTGGAGCAGAACTCATGAGCAGTTCTAACCTAACGGGTGATCTCCGTTTGGTTGGAGCTGTACCATGTCAAGCAAAGACAGGGCATGACAAACGGCAGCGTTCGATGTGCCCAGGACCGAGTAGCTAAGCAGCACCTGGCATGGTGCTGTAGATCTGGATGGTGAGGATTGAACAAGGGGATACTGCGTCCTTCTTCAGTCTTGGGCTTCTCTAACAATCACCCATCAACTGTGACGAGGCATCAAGCCATGGTTATCGACCAAATGACTCATCTCGCGTATCGTAGGCATTGCAATGACCGGTTGGACGTGGTCCCGGAAATGAGTATCCCGCGAGTGATGTCTACTCTGTAGGTGCGGACATGGGAAGTTTGGAAGAGAAGGTTGGTGAGGGTCATACTTGGAGAGATCGGGTATGACTACTATCTAAGAAGGAGTGAAGCACGGCCTTGTGACCGGGGTGAAGCGTGACCTTCGGACCAGGACGACAACAAGGGATTCAACCATCCCAAGTTTGGAGTATGAACTCTTGAAACGCCCCAATGTCTTTGGGCCACGCCTTGAGTTTATATGAAGTATGGACGGATTCTTAGTGTGCCCATGACCGAATTAACATGTCAACAATGATCATGACCTACCCCAAATCTTACCCCCTTTTATATTTGATTTCCGTCTATTTTATTGTGCAAATACACAGATTGAGATCGTGACAACTCGATTTGTATACTGAAGAGTAAGGTGGTTCATCACTCTCCGTGGGATCGACCCTAGCTTGCCGCTAAGACTAACTAGTCCGGTAGTGGGCATAGGAGCGTGTACTGTCCGTCTGGGGCATACACAGGTATTTTGATCATACCATACGACATGTGCGTGTCAAAATTGGCACCGTTGCCGGGGAGTGACGCGCAACACTTTTACTCTTCTCATTCCATCTTCCACTATTAGTGTATGCGTGGAACTCGTCGAGTACAGAGAGCATTAACTTTTGATCCAGATATTGAACGAACTGAACAACGACTACGCGCACTTGCACGAATAGCGAGACGCGACGCTATGGGTGACCAACCACAGCCGCCGCAGACCCTCAAGCAGTTGGCTTACCCAAGTAATCTGAATCTCAGGCCGAACGGGATCACCTTACCGTTAAATCCCTTCGCACCTGAACGGTTTGACTTGAAACCTGCATTAATACTGGTCTTACCGAAATTTAATGGATATCCAGGAGACGACCCGCATACCCATCTCCAGGATTTCGAAATGACAGTGATGCATCAGCAAGAATATGTGAAACTGGTTCTTTTTCCGTTCTCATTAGTGGACAAAGCAAGGAGATAGCTGTACAATCTGCCTCAAGGAAGCGTTACCACTTGGGTAGAAATGCAGCAGAGTTTCTTGGAAGAGTTTTTTCCAGCCACAAAAGTTGAAAGGATGCGATGGGACATCCGAAACATTAAACAGGGCGGGCTGGAAACGTTTTATGAGTATTGGACTCATTTCAAACAGTTGTTAAGCAACTGTCCTCACCACCAGATTACTCCAAAAGATCAAGTGGAAAGCTTCGTAAAGGGCATGCGGAGGAGTGATCGAGGACTGGTATTGGCTGCATGCAACGGATCATTGCTGAGCAAAACACCTCAAGAGATTTTCAAACTCTTGGGAACAATGGCAGAAGAATCCAGAGATGATGGACATGAAAGAGGCAGAGAGATACCAGAGAGAGGAGAGGAAAAAGATAAGCTGACAAATCTGGAAAAGGAGATGAAGGAAATAAAGACATTGCTGAGTGGTCTGACCATGCAAAAGAAGGTCAAACAGTGTGGCCTATGCGATGCAGTGGGGCATCAATCTGAAAATTGCCCCAACTTTGGTGAAGATATAATGGACGTAAATGCCATGGGGGGAAATGAAGGATTTCAGAGGAAACATGACCCGTTTTCAAATACGTATAACAGAGGATGGGGGGATCATCCTAACTTTAGATGGAAACAGGATGGTCAACCACAACAAAACGGTGCAGGTCTACCGGGATCATCTCAATCATTTGCCCAGCACCAACAACAAGGACAATATCAGGGAGGCCCACCACAACAACAACATTACCAGCCACAACAGCAGCAGGTGTATCAACCACCTCATCAGAGGAGAGCACCATGGGAAGAGGCCATGGAGAGCATGGCTAAGGAAAGTGAGAAGTTCCGCAATGAAATCCGAGCTGGTATGAATCAAACCAACGTGCAGATTGGTCATCTGGCGAAGGCATTGGAAAAAGTAGAAGAAAATACAGGGAAACTTCCATCTCAAGGGATCAATCACAAGGAACAGGCACAAGTAATAATCACAGAGGTAGATGATGAGCAATCTGAAAAAAATTTGGCAGAAGCAGAAGTTAACCGGCAAATAGAGGAGGGAACCAGCAACAGATTTTCAGGAGAAATAGGTGGTGATGAGCAGACCGAACCCCCTTATCCGGGTATAATTTGACAGAAAGCCAAAGAGAAAGAGGCCAATGATATGATGAAAATCTTTCGGAAGTTGGAACTTAGCCTACCCCTACTGGAAGCAATTAAGCAAATCCCAAAGTATGCCAAGTTCCTTAAAGATCTTTGCTCGAGGAAGGTGAAGATTGATGAGGATATTCGATATATCATGGGAGAGAGTGTGTCAGCCATCATACATCAGAAACTGCCACCGAAGAAGAAAGACCCGGGGATGTTCACTATCCCTTGCAACATCGCAGGAAGGAACATGGACAAAGCCATGATGGACTTGGGGGCATCTATAAACGTTATGCCCCTGGCTGTTTTCAATAGGCTCAACTTGGGGGAACTACGGAACACCCGAGTTATCATACAACTAGCAGACAGGTCAAACGCTTACCCAGAGTGAGTGATCGAAGATGTGCTTATCAAAGTAGGAGAGCTGATTTTTCCTGCTGACTTCTACGTGTTGGATACCGGTTTGGAAGCAAAGGAGAACTCCATCCTGTTAGGCAGACCGTTCATGATGACTGCAGGAACTAAATTGGACATGAAGACTGGAATTCTATCGTGTGAATTCGATGGTGTAGTGGAAGAATTCAGCATTTATGAAGCCATGAGATGGAAGCCCGATTTAGAATCTGTAGAGATGATTGACATATTCGAACCATTGGTACAAAAGCAAAACCTGTCATTCAGCTCAAGTGACATCACAGAAAGGGTTATACAAGCCGGTCTTACTGATCGAGATGCTGTACAAATGGAGGACCTCGAGATGAAGGAGACCATCATGGAGTTGTAATCTTTAAAGGAAAGCACCTTGGAAGCAGCAGTGGAAGTTGACAGGAAGATTAAAGATATTATCTTGGAAGTGTACTCCATCGGAGGATCGGGGCAGGGCAAACAGGAGTTGTTCTCTCAGTGTGGGGAACACGAGAAGCTGATGCCCTGGATTGTGAAAGCCCCAGTCTTGGAATCAAAAAAGCTGCAGAAGCACTTGCAATATGCTTACTTGGGACCGGAGGAAACTCTTCCAGTGATTATCAGTTCTGATCTAACCCTGGTGCAGGAAGAAAGACTGGTCAGAGTATTGAGAGAGAACAAGGAAGCCATTGGTTGGACCCTGGCAGATATAAAGGGTATCAGTCCAACAGAGTGTATGCATCATATATACTTGGAGGAAGGAGCACGACCAGTACGGGATTCGCAAAGGAAAATGAATCCTGTTATGAAAGAGGTGGTACTCAAGGAGATCCTGAAGCTTTTGGAGTTGGGTATAATCTACCCTATATCCGACAGCCAATGGGTCAGCCCGGTTCACGTCGTACCAAAGAAATCTGGAGTACAGGTTGTGGAGAATGACAAAGGCGAGCTTGTTCCAACAAGGCTACAAACTGGGTGGCGAGTCTGTATAGACTACTGGAAGCTGAACATGGTCACATGGAAGGACCATTTTCCATTGCCCTTTATCGACCAAATGCTGGAACGACTAGCTGGTAATGCCTATTACTGTTTTCTGGATGGATATTCAGGATATATGCAAATATTCGTAGCTCAAGAAGATCAAGAAAAGACCACATTCACTTGTGTGTACGGGACGTTTGCATACCGAAGAATGCCATTTGGTCTTTGTAATGCACCCGGAACCTTTCAACAGTGCATGATGAGCATTTTTTCAGATTTGTTGGAAAATTGCATAGAGGTGTTTATGGATGATTTCACGGTATATGGTGATTCGTTCGACACATGCCTTAATCATTTGGAGCTAGTACTGAAAAGATGCGTGGAGAAAAGCCTGGTAATCAATTATGAGAAATGCCTTTTATGGTGAAAGAAGGAATCGTATTGGGCCATGTCATATCGGAGAGGGGTATCGAAGTGGACAAGGCAAAAATCGATTCCATTGCCAAGTTGCCATATCCAACTACGGTCAAGCACATATGGGCATTTCTTGGTCACGCAGGGTTCTACCGCAGATTTATAAAGGATTTCGCAAAGGTTGCTCAACCTATGACCCGTTTGTTGCAACAAGATGTACAGTTCGACTTTGATGACGACTGTAAGGAGGCATTTCTGAATCTACGGGATAAATTGGTATCAGCCCCTATTATTCAACCACCAGATTGGGAGATACCATTCGAAATCATGTGTGATGCCAGCAATTACGCGGTTGGAGCAGTACTGGGGCAGAAGAAAGGTAAGGAAAGCCACGTTATATATTACGCCTCGAAGACTTTGAATCCAGCTCAGTGTAGCTACACCACGACTGAGAAGGAATTGTTGGCAGTGGTTTTTGCAATCGAGAAGTTCAGATCATACCTTTTGGGCACAAAAGCGATCATTTACACTGATCATGCCGCTTTGAAGTACCTCATGGCGAAGAAAGAATCAAGACCATGACTTATCCAGTGGATATTGCTGCCCAAGAGTTCAACTTGGAAATAAGAGATAAGAAGGGAGCAGCCAATCTAGTAGCTGATCATCTAAGCAGGCTACAAATGGGAAAAGATGATGGCAAACCAATAGAGGACGCTTTTCCGGATGAGAAGCTATACGCCATACGCGATCATATGGAGGTGGAGACTCTGTATGCTCTAACCGAGAAGGAGCCTTGGTTTGCAGACATAGCAAATTATCTTTTCACCAAGGAAGTGCCACCAGGGAAGACCAAGTTCGAGAGACAGAAATCGGTAACACAGGCTCACTCTTATTTTTGGGAAGCACCGCATTTATGGAAGATTGGTACAGATCAAATCATACGGAGGTGCGTTCCAGAGTTTGAACATGCTCAGATATTAGAAATGTGCCATAGCACGGCATGTAGTGGCCATTTCGGTGGAAGGAGAACAACGCAAAGAATACTGGAAAGTGGATTCTATTGGCCTACCATCTTTGCTGATGCCAAGAAATGGGTATAGGGCTGCCCGAAGTGTCAGATGGTAGGGGGTATTACCGCAAGAGATGAAATGCCTCAGATGCCTATTATGCCTGTGGAAATCTTCGATGTATGGGGAATCGATTTTATGGGACCACTCCCTAAGTCAGGGAATTATGAAAACATTTTGGTGGTAGTCGACTACGTATCCAAATAGGTCGAGGCAAAGGCTACAACCAGTAATGATGCTCATACGGTGGCTGAATTTTTAAGAGAGCAGGTGTTTAGTAGATTCGGAGTTCCAAAAATCCTCATCAGCGACCAAGGATCTCATTTCTGCAATTCCACCATTAGAGCACTAACCAAAAGAATGGGGGTGAAACATAAAGTCACGACTGCATATCATCCTCAGGCCAATGGACAGGCTGAAATTTCTAACAGGGAGATCAAAGGCATATTGGAGAAGGTGGTTCATCCCAATCGTAAGGATTGGAGCAATTATCTGGGAGATGCGTTATGGGCATACCGCACTGCCTACAAAACTCCGATTGGCATGTCACCATTCAGGCTTGTGTTCGGAAAAAGATGCCACTTACCAGTAGAAGTGGAACACAAGGCTTACTGGGCGATCAAGAGAATCAATTTCAGTATGACTAGGGCCGGAGAAGAAAGAAAGTTGCAAATGAATGAATTGGAGGAACTTCGGTTGGAGTCATATGACAATGCAGTTTTGTACAAGGAAAGAACAAGGAGAATCCACGATGCCAAGCTTAGGAAGAAGGAATTCTGGTCTGGCCAAAAGGTGTTGTTATTCAACTCTCGATTTAAGATGATGAGTGGGAAGCTTAAATCAAAATAGGGAGGACCATACATTGTGAAGGAGTTATTCCCTAATGGAAGTGTTGAAGTTTATGACTTGAATGGAAATGATACTTTTGTGGTGAACGGTCATCGTTTGAAACCGTACTTCAATTATTCAGAGTTGAAGAAGACCAAGGAGAAATGCTCTTTACTGGATCCTATTTATCAGTAAGAGCAGAAGCTGGAAGTCGAGCTCAAGACATTAAACAAGAGCGCTGACTGGGAGGCAACCTAGGAGTGGTCGTCGGTAAGACCACAACCGCTTTCTCTTTAATAAGTTTTTAATTAGTTGTCTTGAGTAAGTGAGTATTTGGCTAAGTTAGAACTGGAGAATGTGGGCTAAATTTGTTTCTAAAAGTCTATCTTGGAGTTCGAACCCACTTTGCAATGCAAAGTGTGTAGGTGGAGGTCCGGGGTAGATTGTGAGCCCACTTTGCGATGCAAAGTGTGTAGGTGGCAGACCGGTGTGTGGAATGGAGACGGTCTAACCAAGAAGTGACGTGGAGGCGCATCTGACAAGGACGGCTGTTATAATTGCGGCGCTTGGGATTTCGCACGAAATTTGAATTTCAAAATTTGGTAATGATTTTATTCCCTTGATTGTTTCAACTTCCCATAACTGTCACTTCGCCTCTACATCAGTCAGAAAGAGAAAACCCTCCTCCATTAACCCTCACAACCTCCACAACCACCCTACACTCAGCCACTTCCTCCACTCCGCCATAACCGTCGCCCACAATCTGCAATTTAAGCACAGAAATCCAGTTCTCATCCCACATACTTCACCAACCTCGCCGTTTTTCTGTAAACCCTAAAATTTCAACCGTCACCATGGTCAGAATCAAGAAAGCCGCTCACAAAAGAACCAACAAAGGCGTCGCCGGCCCCAGTACTCAAACCAAGAGCCCAACCGCTACAAAATCTGTACCGGTGGGAGAGAAGAGGAGAACTCGCAGCACCACATCGGAGGAAACTCCGGTGCACAGTTCAGAAAAGACCACACCTACTCGGGGGGTGGACGAAGAGGAACAGGAAAGGATTCCCTCACTGGAGAAGCCAGCCACCGGAGAAGGAGGAGCTGCGGGTGACCAGGAGCAAGTACAGGTCGAGGAAGAACCAGATGTCCAACCTTCTAGGAAGAAAGAGAAGAAGAAGCCTGCGGTCAAGGGGCACCACTACTGCAGCAGCAACGAAGAAGAAAACCACTGGAAAGAAAGCAGCTAGTTCTCCACCAAAGGCGCCTACTCCAGTTCCCAGTTCTTCCCGTTCTCAATCTCAATCGAAGGAGGGTGGTCTGACCGCTTCTGACCACGAGGAGAAGGAACGAGAAGAGGAGGCAGAGAAGAGCATTCCAGTGCGGACCCAGGAGGATGTCACCCCACAGAGTAAGGAAAAAGGGGTGGGGGCAAAGAGGAAGCTTGAAACCTCGAAACCTCCCCTATCGCAGAAGTCCAAACAGAGCAAATTAGGGAGCAAGGTGGGTACTACGAGCACGGTGAGGAGGGTTACAGCTGAGGAAAAAGGGAAGAAGAAGGAAGGAGAAAAAGAAGGAGAAGCGAAGGAGATCGAAGAGGAAGAAATAGAGAGAGTGGAGATCATCGACAACTCTAACTCGGGGGAGATTCAAGCACCTGTGAAGTCTACACCCAGTGTCACCGCCACGAAATCAGGAGCCAAGAGGAAAGGTGTGCTACGACCTGCAACATCTGGAGCAACCATACCACTAGACAACCAGCGGTATGCCATCTTGCAAAACAGGGAGATCCTCCCTTGGTACTACCTGTTGACAGAAAGCTTGGAAGCCTTTGGTATCAAAGAGAGGGTGGAGGGATACTTCAAGGGTATCGGCTGGGGAAAGGTGTTGGAATGGAATTACCCTGCGTTCAAGAAGCTATCGGAAGAATTCATGGGGACAGTGGAATTCAAACCCCGCGGCAAATACGGCATCGAGACTCCGGGCACCCTGCACTTTCAACTGAGAGGCAGGATGTTCCCTCTCTCCATCAATGAGTTGAACATCCAACTCGGAGTACTCGAGCTGCGGGAGGTGTATGAGGAAGAGTATAAAGAGGCAGAGACGGTGGCCTCGGATGAATGGAAGTCTCAGATTGACCACTACTGGTCAATCATCTCCATCAGGGATCGCTATGTGAAGAATAGCAGCAAGTCCAATGAGATCAGAGATCCAGCGCTACAGATTTGCCACAGGTGGTTGGCTTACAACATCTACGGGCGGTTGGAGGGGTCTAACGTGGTGACTCAGCAAGAGCTGTTCATTTTATGGTGCATGATGGAGAAGAGGCGGGTGAACTTTGGGTTCGTAGCAGCGCAGCAGTTTCAGTTTGGCGTGACCCACCACAACAAGTTCCTCTCACTCTGCCCTTTTGGCGACGATTCTTGCAAAGAATCTCACCAATTCGACTTGGAGAAGCCAGATGATCTCGCAGCTGCTGATACAAGGTTTCTGGACCAAGGGCGCTTCGTGAGGTGGAGAATTGTTGAGGTGGACGAGCATGGAAATTACTCGCTGGTTCATCCAGAAGGCACAGCAGGCAGAGCAGAACCGAGCAAGGCGAAGGAGCAGGCGGTTCCGCGCCGCTCAAACAGCGAGATGGTGGCTATACTGGCAGAGTTGAAGGAGCTAGTGCAGAAGTAGCGATGTTGAAGGCGGAAATGACGGCAATCCACACCAACATGAAGAAGAGCTTTGAGAAATTGATGGCAAAAACGGACAGGGAGGAGGAAGATGCCTCTGACCAAAATGAATAAGTTTCCTTTCCCCTATCTTTAGTTTAGGTTTTATTTTTCTTTTTTTGTTCTTTTCGTTTCTGTTTTTCTTTTATGTTTTGTGTCAGTTGGAGTCTAGTGTACATTGAGTCTTGAATCTGTGTGTGCGCATGATATATGGATCAAGGAATGTGTGCATGTTATTTGGTTTGACTGGTTTGAATGGTATGCTGAGCATGCATTACATGTATAGCAGTAGAAGGAATGCAGAAATCCACACCTGTGAGAATTGAGCCTAATTGTTTCTATCTTTTGTGTGTTCATGCTGCTTAGTAATCCTAGAACTTGTTAGTGGATTTTAGCTGGTGGTGTAGATTAAAGGATAAGGGCAGTTTATTTATGATTAGAAACCCCAGAATTTTTCATGCTAAACACTATGATCCATTGCTAACCACTTTAAGCCAAAATGATTTTTTTCTTTCATAAGCCCTTGCAATGATATTTGATTAAGAGTGCGTCTCCCACACCATACAAGATAAGAAGGGTACATAGCTGCCCTAAGAATCAAAAGTGAAAGAAGGGTAATATGAGAAAAAAAAGGGGGGGTGGTCAATGTTTAAGAAGAGGAGCAGAAATGAAAAGAATGAAAATTCTAAGTACGATCAAAGATCAATGCATGCCTAAGAAAAGAATACCCCAAAGAAAGAAAGCAGTATGAGGATTAGTGGGAGCACTTATATTAAAAGAGTAGCCCATGTGGCTGGGATCAAGTCTTAACCCACTATCCAGAAAATTCTCACCCTGCTCCGTATGCCCCATTACAGCCAAATAAAGACCTTTTGATAATTTGCACCAGATTAACTAATAGCCATAAATCCTCGAACAAGCTAATAGGAAAGCTAATGCAGCACGAAATGAGAGTAAACACTAGCCAAACACTTGAGTGTGTGTGAGGAAAACTGCTAATATGATCATGTGGTGTATTTGCTCAATGGGTTGTGGAATGTAACAGGTGGATACATGCATGCACAAACTGATTCATTTGATTGCGCACTTTCGTGTCTTGTAGTTTTATTTCTTTCTTTTTCGTTCATCTTTTTTCTTGGTGTCTTTGTGAATCCACCAACATACTTGAGGGCAAGTATGGTTTAAGTGTGTAGGTGTGATGCGTCTTCGACTTTTGGGCCGTTTGGCCCTGTTTTTCATGTCTTTTTTGTGTCATTAGAGTCTGTCCAGGGGAAGGAAACTGTTGTTCGAAGGAAGGAAGCTTAGTCCAGGTCAAACAGAGGAAAGATGGTCAGAATGAGCAGAACTAGATGCGAATCCAGTCGGTTGCAAGGACTACGCAAAGGAGTATGCAAAGCAGGAGATGAATTGAAGCAAGAGACAAGGTTGAAAGGAGGATTCCATGTGAACCCTGAAGCTAAGTTGCTGTTCATCATTCGCATTCGTGGCATTAACGCAATGCACCCAACAACAAAGAAGAATCTTGCAGCTGCTGTGCCTACGAGGAATCCAATCATGAAGCATGCAAACAGTTTGACCACTACAAAGATTTCCAGTCTGTCGTCAAAGCTCAAGAAGGAAAGCCACGTGGAGAAGATTCGCACAACATCTGCCGAGCATCCATGAAAGGAAGGATTTGGAGGTCAGCGCCCTACCATAAATAAACAAATCAATCGGAGATCGCTAATCATCAATCTAGCCAATCGCAGATATTCAGAATCTCGCTCAACATGGAAACTGCCAATCATGCCATTTCAAGCTACCCGCCTAGGGTTTTGCTCGCTGCCACTACAGCTATAAAAGTCTAGCCAAAGCGGCTGGCACAATGTTGGAGAATTTATCAGTCTACAGTTCTTAGTCCGAAGAAAACACTTTTATATTTTCTGTTCAAAACAATCTTTATCTGCTTTTAGTTACATTCCGCTGCGAAGAACAAATCCAAGGCTGTTGCCTTAGGTATTTTTAATCCGAGTAATTTCATATTTTCTTTTATTAATGTGTTCTCTTCGCTTATCATTATATATTTAATTATGTGTGAGTAGTTTACTTGGTGAGATTTGGGTATGGGAAATGATTGACTGTTGACATGTGAAACATTCGTGAGGCACTTGTGCCATCAGTTGAGTTCAGTAGTTTCGGAAGGACTGGAGCAGAACTCATGAGCAGTTCTAACCTAATGGGTGATCTCCGTTTGGTTGGAGCTGTACCATGTCAAGCAAAGGCAGGGCATGACAAACGGCAGCGTTCGATGTGCCCAGGACCGAGTAGCTAAGCAGCACCTGGCATGGTGCTGTAGATCTGGATGGTGAGGATTGGACAAGGGGATACTGCGTCCTTCTTCAGTCTTGGGCTTCTCTAACAATCACCCATCAACTGTGACGAGGCATCAAGCCATGGTTATCGACCAAAGGACTCATCTCGCGTATTGTAGGCATTGCAATGACCGGTTGGACGTGGTCCCAAAAATGAGTATCCCGCGAGTGATGTCTACTCTGTAGGTGCGGACATGGGAAGTTTGGAAGAGAAGGTTAGTGAGGGTTATACTTGGAGAGATCGGGTATGACTACTATCTAAGGAGGAGTGAAGCACGGCCTTGTGACCGGGGTGAAGCGTGACCTTCAGACCAGGACGACAACAAGGGATTCAACCATCCCAAGTGTGGAGTATGAACTCTTGAAACGTCCCAATGTCTTTGGGCCACGCCTTGAGTTTATACGAAGCATGGACGGATTCTTAGTGTGCCCATGACCGAATTAACATGTCAACAATGATCATGACCTACCCCAAATCTTACCCCCTTTTATATTTGATTTCCGTCTATTTTATTGTGCAGATACACAGATTGAGATTGTGACAACTCGATTTGTATACTGAAGAGTAAGGTGGTTCATCACTCTCCGTGGGATCGACCCTAGCTTGCCGCTAAGACTAACTAGTCCGGTAGTGGGCATAGGAGCGTGTACTGTCCGTCTGGGGCATACACAGGTATTTTGATCGTACCATACGATGGGTGCGTGTCAGTGATACCACAAAATGGTATCAGAGCAATTGTTTCTGCTTTGTACCTGAGTCTTCTTTTGAGAAAGTCAAGTTTAGTTTGTATCACTAAACTTAAGAATATAGTAAACAACTCAACCTCCCGCTATGTCGACTCAACCAAAGAAGAAAAGAAAGGTATCAAAAGTGTTATTATTTTGAAAGTTT
This sequence comes from Schizonepeta tenuifolia, assembly GCA_029490685.1. Lineage (NCBI taxonomy): Eukaryota > Viridiplantae > Streptophyta > Magnoliopsida > Lamiales > Lamiaceae > Schizonepeta > Schizonepeta tenuifolia. Next base: position 32,543,593 of record CM055959.1, read on the forward strand.
GAAGTATTAGATATACTTCTGTCAAGAACCAAGTGTGCCAAGGATGAATTATGTGAAAGTATGAGTACTATACTTTGTGAAAGTATGTGAAATTATTTGAGCTATAATTTCTGTTATTTTGAGAAGTATGTTGGTTTGAGAACCTAGACTATTTGCTCTAAGATTCTTCCCGATTCATTGAGAACATAGACGTTTTAAGAAGCGTTGGTTTCGAAAATAAGCAAGAGATGATCGGAATGGGAAGGACAAAATAAAGGGAATCAAAGCGAATAAGAGACGAATGTTACTTTCGTATAAGTAACATGAACAAAGTAGAGTCGTTACTTTGTTTTAATGATTAAAAAAAACCGATTAAAAGTTTTCTTCAAGAAGAAAAACTAAGAAGTCTAAGTTAAGATGATTAAGGTAAGATGAGATGGTTAGGTAAGCTAAGAACTGTTAAGAGTTTGGTTGCAATTTAAGAAATTGCTAGATGATTAAGATAAGTTAATTCCTTATTGAATGGGTGAGTGCTTAAAGCATGGAGTTGATGAGAATTCTTAATTTCTTTAGTTTCAAAATGCCGCCAAGAGTAGCGAATAACAGAAGAAGAGGACTCGGTAGGCCTAGAGGACCGGGAAGAGATCATAGACAACATGAGAGGGAGGAAGATCAAGGACGTCAGGAAACCCCTCCACCTCCACCACCACTACGTCGTGACATAGAGGATCTGTTCCTCAAAAGAAATCCACCTGTCTTTAATGGATCAGGAAACCCGAGCGATGCTGAGCTTTCGGTAAGAGCTACAGAAAGAATTTTTAAACTTCTCAGATGTACTGATGAGGAGCGTCTCTCGTGTGTTGCGTTTCAACTCACCGGGCCAGCTGATTTCTGGTGGAAAGCTAGGCAGAAGGTTATTCCGACAGAGCATCTGGCTCAGTTTACTTGGGATGAGTTTAAGGAAGCAATTTACGACAAGTACATCCCTAAAACCTATAGAGCAAAGAAGAAAGTAGAGTTCTACAGTCTGAAACAAGGGAAGATGACAGTGACTGAATATGATGCAACCTTTTGTGAATTGTCAAGGTATGCACCCGAGCAGGTAGATACCGACGAGAAGGTAGCAAAGAAGTTCCATGGGGGAATTAAACACGAACTAGGAGTGGCACTAGCCAGCTATGGAGGATTGAGCTATACAGACATACTAGGACGAGCCTTAGACATGGAGGCAGTTGTGCCGGATGAATAAAAGATTGTAGCGCCCGTACCAGCACCAACCCAGGCTCCAACTCAAGACCATTCCAACAACAATAACAGCAACTTTAATGGAAAAAGGAAATGGGAAGGAGGAAATCAGGGTGGAAATCAGCGTGGCTTTCAACAGCCGAATCAGAATAATCAAACAGGACAATGGAGGGAAAATAACCAACAAGGACAGTGGCAGGGACAACAGGCAGACAATAACCAAGGAAGAATCATTGTTCCTACCTGCCCTAAGTGTAACATAATGCACTTTGGTAATTGTTTGGCAAACATTGATGGTTGTTATAACTGTGGTCAGAAGGGACACGTGAGAAGAAATTGTCCGAAACCATTGCAACCAGTAGGATCGAATAAATATAGTCAGCCCCAACCCTTGAGAGCTAATCAAGCTCAGCAACATCCACAACAACAACAGTCACAACAGCAACAAGAGCAGAATGCATGGACATTTGTGAATGGGCCAGAAGCACAGAACAAGGGCAAGGGTCACTAGGCAAGTAATTGGCCTAACTCAGACTAGTAGTAGTCTAGTTTTGTATAAGTCCTCGTTGGAGGCAAGACAGTACTCGTTCGACGTATATGTATATATGACCCCGCGAGAGGGCTTTGACTTCGTGAAAATTTCTTCTAATCGTGTTAGTTTAACTTGTTTAATAAGGAACTTGTTTAACTTGGGAAGTTAAAAAATTTATAGAACTAGTATCGGAGCTATTACCTGTTTCAGTTTTGTGAACTTTGTAAGTGGAAAAAAAAAGTTTAGTAAGTAAGTGAACGCTTAAAGTAAAGAGTTAATGAAAATATTTGATATGGATATAACCCATAGGATGGAAGGATTATGATCGTGGTATCAATTACCATCCAGGAAAAGCAAACGTCATAGCAAACGCGCTGAGTCGCAAGACTCCAACAAAAGTAGGGTGTCTCTTAATCGAAAAAGAAACACTTGTACAAAAAAATGAGATGATGGATTTGGAAGTGCTAGATACACCTGAGATAATTACTAAGCCAAATAGTAGCACTAGTAGCTACACCAGACTCACGAGAGAGAATTTTAAGTGAATCCGAGAGAACGATTCAAGTATTAGAAGAAATGTTAAGGACAATAGTGTTAGATCAAAGTCTAATAGTTATCAGGCTACGATAAGTATTATGCCTTACGAGGCCTTGTATGAAAGAGAAAAAAACTAGAACTAGATTCGCTCGGTGAAGTGATAGATCATTTCTTTCGTCAGATTTGAACCAAAGAGGAGGAAGTCTAGAAGTGACGAAAGTCTTAAGCGATGTATGACAATCTGACTTAAATTTAGAGAATGAGGACAAGTTTTTCCTCATGATTTTCCTGCTAAGGATTATTGTGATTATTTCTTCACGTTCAGTATAAGCTTAGACGAAGCTTTATATGATTAGTAGATAACTTGAAAAAGATAGGTTTCAATGTTATATAGATTGGCCGTATCGCCAAGTCTATAAAATGTTTATTATGTTTGCGTGTCTCGTATGAGAAAGTACGTGTTCGATTCTAAACACGTAACCCACCAACAAGACGTTGTTCTTGATTAAGTTATAAAGTTATGAAGAAAGACCGCAATCGATCTTGGATCGAAAAGCGCGAGAGTTAAGAAGTAAGTCGATACGAGTAGTAAAGTGTTCTGCAATCACCATGGGCAAGAGGAAGCTACGTGGGAACTTTTGCGAAGGAGGTAAGCAAATTTCGGGACGAAATTTTTCGTTAGAGGGGTAGAATGTAATACCCCAGATATTTTCTTCCGACGAGAAATAAAAATTTTCCAATTAACTAAGGCTTTGCACGCCTAAGTTAAGGATTTTCAATTCTAAGACTAACGGTGAAATCCATTTTTGAAAATAAATTCCAGAAGTCGGTTGAACGACTACTGTATTAGGTTTTTCGCATCCGATAAAATTTTCGCCCGAAAACTCAAATCGAGAAACCGTCTGATTTTACATTCACTCTTTTTGCGAGACGAGTAAGTTAGTAAAAATCCGTTTTTATTATTTTTCAGGACGAAATTTGGACTGTGATGTCCTGACTTTTTATTGGATTTTGAAAAACGAATTATGCTTTCCAAGTATGTGATTTATTTCCAATCTAACGGTCGAATTAGATTTCGATGAAAACGTAACCGTCTAAGAATTTATTTCTCGATTTTTAATACGTCGTATTAGACCCGAAAATGAGATATTTTGGCTTTAAAAATGCCACCTAAACCCCCTATGACTCATCACCTTATTAGTCATCCTACTTTAAGAGATATTATCTAAAACATAACACCTCATTCCATCCTTCTTCACCCACTATTACCGCCCTCCCCCCCCATGTCTTCTCTCTCACTTTTCTTCCATTGTTAAGAGTTCTTCAAGCTTTCAAAGCTCCACAAGTTCGTAATCTACCGATCAATCTTAGTTCTGAGTCCATAATCGACAAGGTAAGAGCTTCCTCTACAGATTGAACCAAACAAAAACTTCTTCCCCTTAATTTTATTTTTTCGAAAATTTAGTGACGAAGTAGGATGATGATTCTATGTTTAATACATGTTATAGTATGCTTAGGAATGGATTTCATGGATAGAAATCATGTGGAAATCATCTTCCTAATGAAATGAAGAATACCAAAATTTTTGAGGGTTTAGGGGTTTGATGTTTAGTTCGATTTTTTGGATGAATGATTAATGGATTCATGTTCTATGCTTTGATAGATGATCATATGAATTGTTTTAGAATTTTCTAAAAATAAAAATAGAAATGTAAGAGATGAAGAAGTGAGGATTTGAATGAATAAATGTTATGTTTTGCATGAAATGATAATAGAAATGGTATGTAGTATGTTTGAGGATGACTATATAATTTATTGGAATTTTTCTAAAAATAAAATGAAAATCGTAAGAGACGAAAACCTAACAATAAGTTGAGACTCGTTAATGTTTTGAGTATATGGTTTACGTATTAGTGATTCTTGATAGATAATGAATGATTTTGTAAAGTTTGAACGAAATCGGAGAACGTCGGATTTTCGCTAAGAGACGAAGAATCGTCAATAAATCGAGAATGAATAATGATTTAGGTTTATGATTCGAATATATGATAATCTTGATAGTTAATGATCGTAACCGGAAAATTTGAACGAATTCTAAGAAGATTGGAATTTTGATAAGAGACGAAGAAATGAGATTAAACGTCAATAGAAAAGTCGAATAAGGAAAACCAATTTGATATTAATGATTGTTATTGATAAAGGAACGATATTGTAGTTGACGATATTTCCATTCGAGATACGAGATGATTTGAGTTATAGTTAATAAACGAGAAGTCGGAATAGAAATTGAAATTGAAATAGAATTGGTTTAGTAATTGGATTAGTTGAAAGACGAGGAATTATACGTCGAGTTTGTAATCGAGAGATATGAAGGAATTTGTCATATAAGATATTGCATGTTGACTGCCTTGAGATGGAAATTTCGTGAAAATAAAAGTGGAATAGTATTAGTCGAACCTAGGAAGTCGTGCGACGAGTTAACGAGCCTAGGGTTTCTTCACGGACTGTTTTGCAATGCGTTACAGAAACTGTTATAACCTTTAGCTCGCTTAACGAAATCAAGATCCGTAAATTGGAGAGTAAACTAGACATCCGTGGCTTTCTTTTGGTATAGAGCACATCCCCTGTTTCGAAGGAAACTGTTCTCTATGAACTCCAGAACCTCTGCTTTGTGCAGAGACTTATGTAAACCTAATTTCTTAAGTTGAATCCTATTCAACTTCATTCCTCGTGAACTTCTAAGTCGTTATAAGTTATCGAGTTCCATTTATTTACTGACCTAAGTGTTGAGTAATAAGCCGAGTCAGTTTATAAACGAGAATTGATCGAGTCTCGTTTATTCGTTAATCAAAAGAAAGTAGTAAAGTGCAAAGGCCTAAAAGACTTAACCGATTCCAAATTTTCTATTTCTTTTATCGTCTCGACCGATTATTAAAGTGTGATTATTTTACGTTAGAAGGAGGACGTCGAGATTAGAAGACAGGACGGAAGACAGAAGGTTAAAGTTTGTCTGTAAACAATTGAGGCGGGATTTCTATTCTATAAAAATAATGTGGGCTTTTCTATCAAAATAAAATGAGCGTTGCTCAAAAGTGTTTACTTACTGCTTTAATAAGTGTGTATTAAAGTAATTATCAAGGCATGAAATAATTGTTTTATGTGAATTCTCTTGTGCCTCTCTGAGTTAGCCCACAGAATGCTATCCGGAGTATTGGATCCTTAGTTAGCTCACAGAGTGATATCCAGAGATTCCTACTAAACGATCAGATTCTGAGATAGCCCACAGAGTGCTATCCAGAGGGACATATTCTGAGTTAGCCCATAGAGTGCTATCCAGACGATCAGATTCTGAGTTAACCTTTAGTGTGTTATCCAGAATTAAGTGTACAGCTAAATAAGTCTTATGAGTGTTTATGAAAAGATGCCTGATTAATCTATACTAAGTATGATATGTTTTCGGCAATGTTCCCACTAAGTGCTTTATGTACTTAGCCCTGCATGTTTGTTTTTTTAAATGTGCAGATTGAGTGACGAAGGTGGAGGAGGTTGAGTGAAGGTCGAACTTAAGGAAGTAAAGTTTAGTTGAGCCTCGATTTCACATTTGATATGTGATATCATTCTAAGTTTTTCCGCTGCAAATAACTCTCTTATTGTTGTTAATCTTTTCGGTTTAAGTTATTCATACTTTAAACCTAGTCTCTCTGATCACAACTTTGTCGAGCAATCTTTCGAGATTGACTCTCTTTTGTCTAATAAGGATCAGTTCATAGTATATTATCTTGATTATAGATGTTAAATTATTCATTTATTCAGTAATTCCCCTTTCTTCCCAGCCTCTTTAATCCAACCCTTAGCCACACCCCGGCTTGGCCGTCCCTCGGGATTTGGGGCTATGACAGTGAAAAGAGGGAGTATTATGTATTACTAGAACAAATCATGCATATGGCCATTATTCACCTTTATTATACAATGTTACCTTTCCATTTTATTTTTTGCATATAGTGTTTGTATGTGGAATTCAACCATACAATCCGAATGCATGTTAATATTAGATGTTTTTATCAATCCACGTCAGCGCTCAGGCTCTATTTATCAATCACATACAACTCATGTGCATTTTAGCTCATTCGAACCAAAATTTGTTCTACGGGCGCAATAATATAGTTAATGTTCTGAAACCCCACTACCCCCTAAATTGTTGTTCTAAAAAAGCTTCTAACTCTAGCAATGTATACATTTTTTCTTTTATTGTAATTGTAGGTTATTTCTTTTTGGTTAATACAATGAAATAAATTTAAGTTATTCTAATAAGTTATATTGTCTCAAGAATATTATATTATTCTAAACGCCACCGTTACTATCACTAATGAAGGTTAACGCAGATATTGTTGAGTGAACTTGATTAAAATTCTGATCCACATATATATGGTAAATTTAATTCAAAAGAAAATTATTTAAAATATAATAAAAAAAATCACATCTTTCTCTGTAAATGTGTATGCATTCACAAATTACCAACATTATAAATTCTGAATATTGAAGCTTGATTTTACTAACCTTTCATCGGCTTTAGCTTATTCAGACATTGCATGGAATAAATATTCTTCAATCGATAGATAATTTTGGTGTTCATTTATATGTCTATTCTACTTCTTTGTAGAGGGAGAAGGGGTTGCTATGTGAAAGAGGCAAAATAATTCTTTCAACTCCCCCTTAAACACTCAGAGGGGCCCACACGAGAAATAAAAAATAGAAAAATAAAAATTTGACGGCATTACAAATCCGTTAGATGGGATGGGCTATTTGCCTTTGCTTTTTATATGTTGGGGTTCTGACAGCCCCAACCCTTGCCTTAGGGGTGTAAAAGCCATTAAGGTTGAGAGAGAGGATTGTATATGCTACTTTACCCTTTTTTAAAATCGGAAGGAAATGAGTACACGTAAATAAAATAAGCAAGTTCAAATTACTAACAGACATTATTATACATATTATGGCGGGAACGAGTACTAAAATTACTTTGTAATCGGGATTGAGACCAAATATAATATTCAGGGTTTCATCGTGTATTACATGTGAGTTTGAGACGATAATAAAATTATAAAATTATTTTTAATTGAGTTGCAACGGGTAACAAGTATATAAATAAATGTACATTTATACAATATATTATTAATGTTTACTTTATGATAGTAGTATTTATATAATATAATAACATTATTATACGGGTTTAATATGTGAACAACTTTATTGTTTTTAATTGGATATGAAGGGGCATGTGTATATAAATATTTGGATGTGATTAATTAACAAGCATTTATTCTTATACGGACTTTGGATCTAATTTTTTATATAAATATTACCAAATATATGAGAAATCATGTCAATGTTCGACTGGCAAAAAAAAAAACCTATGTGTAACGATGATGGTAAAGCACATGACACAACAACTAACATAGTTTATAGTGAAATTTTCGATAAACATATGACATTGTACTTTAGTATTTTTAAAATTTAAACATATTTAATGTATTTTTGAATTTTTTTAACAATATTTACGATGTACATATATGAATGTAAAATGTATACAATTTGATTTTGATTCTTTATTACCAATTTACTTTAGTAAAACCGTGCGAAGTGACCCAAAGATAGTCACAAATAAAACTAGTGTGTAACTCATCAAAATTCGACGGGATTACTTAATATTATGATATTTTATATCAAAAACACAATTAAATAATTTGTTTGAAGTCGTAGTACGATTATGAATCACTAAGAGAAGTGTTAATTTACTTACAAATAAAAAGAATTCAAGTGAAAAGGTAAAGACAGTGGAAAATTTGAACTGTGAACCTCATCTATCTATTATCATCATCATTATATTATTAAAAGGAAAACGATTCTTACTTTGAAAAAATCCTACGTGGCACCCCTTATATTCCTCCATTCATATTTATCTAAATTCTCAAATTTTTGAATTTTTAAATGTAAAATAACAGATTTTAAATATCTATATTAAAATCTTGTGTCCCACATCGGTTTCTCAATGAAACTTCACCTATTGAAAAGCCTATAAATATTTAGAATCAACGTGTATTTTCTAATATTTTGCTCCACCAGTTTTATTTGGCCAATTTATTTATTAATCGGCCGAATAAATAACTATATTTTATAGTTTAATTTAATTTAATTTGGTTAATTTATTAATTGGCTGAATAGATAATTATTTTTTGTAGAAGTTTTATTTCGCCAATTTATTTATTAATCAACAAAATAAATAACTGCTATATTTTTATAGTTTAATTTAATTTATTTTGATCAATTTATTAATTGACCGAATAGATAATTATTTTTATTAGGGAACCAATTTATTAGTTGACAGAATAAATGGTTTCAAAATAGTTTGGATAATTTATTGGTTGACCGAATTAAATTTGGAAATTGTCTAATATTTTTTTAGTTAATTTGATAAAAAAAAAAAGTAATTTCTAATTTGTCAATTAATTAGGTAGACGGCCAATTCCTAACTGACGGGTACCTTAACTCGGGATCCCACGTGACACAAACGATTCTTGCTTTGAAAAAATCCTACGTGGCACCCCTTATATTCCTCCATTCATATTTATCAAAATTCTCAAATATTTGAATTTTTAAATGTAAAATAATACTCCCTCCGTATTACATATAAAGTCTCATTTCACATATTTACATGTATTTTTTTAAAAGTCTCATTTCACTTTATGGACTCATAAACCCTCAAGAATCTCTCTTATTTACACTCATTTGTCATTGATGGGCCCACGTTTCAACAACTTTATCACTACTTTTTCTCAATACCACTACCTTTTTGTCAATACCACTACCCCTACTTTCTAACTTTTACCCCACTCAAAAATATTTTACCAATTTTCTTAATACCCGTGCCCATTTAAATTGGGACTTTATAACTAATGCGGAGGGAGTAGATTTTAGATATCTATACTAAAATCTTGTGTCCCATATCTGTTTCTCAATGAAACTTCATCTATTGAAAAGCCTATAAATACCAAGAATTAATGTGTATTTTCTCATCTTTTGCTCCACCAGTTTTATTTGGCCAATTTATTTATTAATCGGCCGAATAAATAACTATATTTTATAGTCTAATTTAATTTAATTTTGTAAATTTATTAATTGGCCAAATAAATAATTATTTTTATTAGGGAACTAATTTTATTACTAAAAGGAAAATGATTCTTGTTTTGAAAAAATCCTACATGACAGCCCTTATATTCCTCCATTCATATTTATCTAAATTCTCAAATTTTTAAATTTTTAAATGTAAAATAATAGATTTTAAATATCTATATACTAAAATCTTGTGTCTCACAACGGTTTCTCAATGAAACTTCACCTATTGAAAAGCCTATAAATAACTACAATCAATGTGTATTTTCTCATCTTTAGCTCCACCAGTTTTATTTGGCCAATTTATTTATTAATCGGCCAAATAAATAACTATATTTTATAGTTTAATTTAATGCGATTATATAGTGAAATACCCACAATGGGGATTACAACCCAATATATAGCCCACATTTTTAATTTACACAAATTATACCCACTTTTTGTAATTTGAGACCTAAATACCCTCACCCAACTTCTCTCACCCAACAAGGATTTTATCTTGATGGTCCCGATACGAGTTCTGGTGTATCCCCCCCCCCCTCCCCATACACCAGAACTCGTATCGGGACCATCAAGTGGTATCAGAGCAGTGGTTCAAAAGACTGCTGACTCTGTTTCACGAGGTGTGAATCGAGGTATTTTTCTTCAGTGGTCAACTGAATAGATCTTTTTCACGCTAGTGCATATCTGCTTGCATCTATTGTCTGTTTGTTGTGTGCAGATGGATGTTAAAGACAAGATTGTTGTCATGTTCTCGGTTGTGAATTATACATCCTGGAAGACTCAGATGAAGAAGATTCTGCTGTCCAAGCATCATCGAATGCAACAAGTGATTTCATCCGGACCAATCACCATCATGGAAAAAGTTACTCGCACTCCTACAAATCCCAATGATGGGGATGCAACTGAGGTGATGGTTGAGAAAAAGCCAGAAGACTTCACTCTTGAGGAAGCGAAAGTGAGCCAGCTGGATATCTGGGCTCAGAGCACTATCATGTCCACAGTTGGACAAGACTATCTTCCATGGATATAAGAGTGCAACACAGCTAAGGAGATGTGGGATATTTTGGCATCTCTTAGCGAGGGGAGTGATGAAACCAAGGAGAACAAGTTCTCCCATGCTTGTCAAGATTTTGACAACTTTTGTCTAAGAGTTGATGAAACCATTGATCAGTTGGAGCTTCGGTTCATGGATATCATCCGAAGGATTCAGTCTATCCGACGAGGAAAATATACTCTGAGAGAGATCAACCTCAAAGTATTACAAGCTCTACCAGCTGAGTGGGACACCTTCACCAACATTCATGAAAGCCGAGCTGATCTCGGAGAAATGGGAACTGACAGGCTGTTCTCAATCCTGAAAGGAAATGAATACAAGGTGAACCGACGAAGATCAACTCAGTCCTCGGGGCAGACGAGTCGACTTGAGGATGTTGGTTCCAGAACAAAAATAGTAGCACTTCGAGCTGATTATTCCAAGCCGCGAACATTAAGGGCAACAAGATCTGCGGACATAGCTTCGAAGGAGCCAAGCAGAGAAGAGTTGCAACAGAGTATAGCCGCCTTGTCAAAGAAGCTAGCTAACATGGATACTCGGTTCGGAAAATATAAGCGGTTCTACAAATCCAACCAAACTCGAGATAACTCAAAGCCTGTGACCAACAGTTGCTTTGAATGCGGCAAAGAGGGACACTTTAAAGCTGATTGTCCAGATCTGTCGAAGAAAGATAGAGAAGCGTTGAGGGCCAAGCAAAATGCAAAGAACAAGGCCATGGTTGCAGAAGAAGCAGCTGATGACATGGACATCTTCACCGACACCGAAGATGAGGATGAGCTGACTTCCACCAACAACGCTATCGGACAGGATCAATGTCTCATGGCACTTGGAACTAACCAGGATGATGCTGAGGTACATTCTAGTTCAGTTAATTTAAATTCTTCTATTGCTACTAACATGCAGGAAACAGTAGAGGAAGAGTTGGAACCCTCATGGGGTGACTTCCTAGAACTCAGTGAGGAACTGCATCAGCAATCAGTTGAGTTTAAGAATCTTCAAGAACAGTTTGCCAAACTTAAAGAATCCTTAACTAAAAAGGACGATCTGATTAAAAGTCAAACCGAAGAGATTGATAATCTCAAAAGTCAACTGTATGAGGCCAATCAGACTAAAGCTCCAACCGATGAGGAGTTGAAGGAGCATATCAAGGAGCAGTTGAACAAACAAGAGGCACAGATCGACCAGCTGATGAAGAAGTCAGACGCACAGACTGAGCATATAGCTGTTCTCCTCAAGGATTTGCAAACTGAGAAGGACAACCTGATAAAGCTATATCAATCATCCAAAATCATCGAGAATCTCATCAGTTATCAAAGACAAATGGATGATGTGTCTGGACTCGGTTACGACATGGTCAAGGACTCTGGAATTCCACCCGCAACCTTTGTCAAGGCTGTGGATGTCACGGTTGCCAAACCAAATTCGGTTGAGTCTGCAACTCCCCAAATTAATCCAACCTCCATGTCACAGCAAGCACAACCTGCCAAGGAAACTGCAGCTGAGAAAGGAAAATGAGCTGTGATTGGAGAACTGAAGAATCCATCAGTTGGGACTACAACCGAGGGAGAATGTTCCAAGACTCAGAAGAGGAATCAGAGACGTCGGAGATACACTCAGAACCGACCTCAGAACTGACCTCTGAACTGACCTCAGAAGGGATGGAATCAACCGAACCAACAGGGATTCAACCGTCAGAATCAACATTGGTTCCATCATCAGAACAACCAGAGGTTCCATCAAAGTCAACCTATGTGGAACAATTCCAACAGCTGCGAATATTCATGCCACAACATGAATCAACAGCCGGGCATGAACAGTTGTAGTCAACAGTCAAGAAAATGGAATCAGACTCAGCCACACAGATTCCAAACTGGCGTCCGACCTCATAGGCAAAATCAAATGGATTAGAAACATCAACAAAACAGGGGGAACGCCTCTCCTCCTAAAGCTCACAATGGGAGAAATCAATCTCCTCCCAAGAAACAGAACATCAATAATAACAACAAGCCTAAGGATAACCGAGGTATTGTTATAGTTGATGGAGAAGGAAAAGTAATTTGGAATGATAAATCTATCCGAATATACAGGGAAAAGCGACTCACAGTTCAAGGGGGAACTGGTTCTAACCCTCCAGGACCCAACTAAAATTGGGGACCTAAGCGTGTTTCTCTGTGCAGGAGCAGGAGGAACAGCTGAGGAAGAATAAAGCATCACATACCATGTGGGTAATGGATAGTGGATGTTCGAAACACATGACAAATCTGAGGGATTTGCTTGGAAGTTTCATGGAGAAAGAAGGACCATCAGTTACCTTTGGTGACAACTCAAAAGGTCACACCAAAGGCTACGGTACCCTTGAAACCAATCATGTATCTATTTCTAATGTTTCAAATGTTGATGGATTGAAGCATAACTTGCTCTCCATCAGCCAATTCTGTGATAATGGTTTCTCTGTCAAGTTTGATGCACAGGGCTGCAGGGTTAAAAATGTTGAAACAAAGCAGCTCATATTGTTGGGAAATCGATCCCCAACCAGAAATATCTACTATGCAAATTGGAACACTAGTCCTCCTGAAACCTGTCTGTTATCGAAGAGCAGTTCAGATGTGAGCTGGCTGTGGCACAAAAGGCTCAACCATCTGAATTTCAAGACAATAAACCGACTTGCGAGACAGGAACATGCAAAGGGCATTCCGAACCGTGTGTTTTCAAAAACACATATCTGCAGTGCATGTCAGTTGGGAAAGCTTGCTAGATCCTCCTTTCGGTTGAAAACGATTCCCTCAACCGACCGAGTATTACAGCTGATCCATATGGATCTCTTCGGGCCTGTTACTCCCAAGAGCATGAATGGTAACGAGTATACACTTGTTGTTACTGATGATTTTTCTAGGTACACGTGGACCATTTTCATGCGACACAAGAGTGAAACCCGAGATGAGCTACCCAAGCTGATGGATTAGATATCGAACCAACAAGAGATGAAAATTATTTCCATTCGATCAAACAGTGGAACTGAGTTTCTAAATGAAACCATCATCGAATACTGCGAGAAGCACAGAATCACTCATCAAATATCAGCTGCGCGTACTCCACAACATAATGGAGTAGCCGAGCGAAGGAACCGAATGCTGAAGGATGCTGCAACATCCATCTTGACAAGCTCAGCTCTGCCAAAGAGATTTTGGGCTGAGGCAATCAACACAGCTTGCTACACCCAGAACCGGTCTCTTCTAACCAAGTGGTTGGGAAAGACTCCATATGAGCTATGGAGACGCATGAAGCCTGATATTTCATATTTTCGCGTTTTTGGTTCAAAGTGTTATATTTACAACAATGGAAAGACTCAGTTGAAAACTTTTGACGCCAAGGCTTCGAAGGGCATATTTCTCGGATATGCCACTCGGATCAAGGCTTATAGAGTTTTCAACAACAATTCTCGTGTTGTGGAGATAACACCTCATGTTAGTTTTGATGAATCTACTTTTGAGTGCAGGGAACAGGCTAAAGGACAACAAGCAGATCCACATGTTCCACCACCTCTCACCAGATCGCAGGTTCTAAGGCAGAAGAATCTAGCTGAACCATTGGTATGGACAACTGAGGATGATGATCCTTGTTCCTCTGAAGATGAATGTGAGGACCCCAGCTCATCTCAAGGGGGAACTTCAGCTGATGTCACTCCAACTGCATCAGTATCCGAAGCCCAACCGAGTCCGGTTCAAAATATTGTTCATGTTGAGGATCCAGATTCCACAACTGATAAATCACCAGCTATGAAGATCCCAACATCTCCCACAGCTCAGGGTATCCCATCAGTTGAAATCACGGAACAACCACTATTGGAAGAAGAAGGAAGACGCAACAAGAGATGGTATGAAGATCATTCCAAAGATAACATCATTAGAGATCCAGCCAAAGGTATGAGTACTAGAAGCAGAGTTGCAAATCCGGACTCAGCTGAGAAAGATTCCAACACTTACGCCCAATATGCTGAGGAGTTGGCAGTTCTGGAAGAGTTCGAACAGGCAAGAGATGTTGCCATGATTTCATGTTTCGTAGTTGATGTGCCAGAACCGAAGAATGTTGTTGAAGCTCTCAACTGTGTTCATTGGACAACAGCCATGCAAGAAGAGCTGAATGAATTTCTACGCAATTGTGTATGGGAGTTGGTAGAAAGACCAAATGATGTTAAAGTTATTGGATTAAAGTGGATTTTCAAGAATAAGAGAGACGCCATTGGATTCATCGTGAGGAATAAGGCAAGGTTGGTAGCTCAGGGATATTGCCAACAAGAAGGAATTGATTTCGAGGATTCCTTCGCGCCTATTGCAAGGCTGGAAGCCATCCGAATATTTCTAGCCTATGCCGCATTTCACAAATTCAAGGTTTATCAGATGGATGTGAAGTGTGCCTTCCTCAACAGTGATATTAAGGAAGATGTTTATGTTGAACAGCCTCCCGGTTTTGAGACTAGAGATGGAAGAGTGTATAAGTTGAAGAAAGTTATCTATGGCTTGAAGCAAGCACCCAGGGCTTGGTATGACACTCTCAGTCATTTTCTTCTGAACTCGGGGTTCAAACGAGGGTCAGTTGACAAAACACTGTTCACCATAAAAGTTGGAGAAGACATACTTGTTGTGCAAATCTACGTTGACGACATCATATTCGGTTCCAAGTCGGAGGAGCTGTGCGAGAAATTCTCAACTCTCATGAAGGAGAAATTCGAGATGTCAAGATGAATTATTTTCTTGGGCTACAGGTGAAGCAGTCATCAAAAGGGATTTTTATTAATCAGTCCAAATATACAAAGGAGCTCATCGCAAAGTTCGGTTTGTAATCAAGTAAAACCACACGGATCCCGATGAATACTAACTGGAAGATTGAACCCGAATCTGAGGGAAAACTCGTGGATGCCAGTAAGTATAGAGGGATTATCGGTTCTTTGCTATATCTAATTGCCAGTCGGCCAGACATATCTTACGCGGTTGGAGTGTGTGCTCGGTTCCAAGTACAGCCAAGGGAAGCACACATGTTGGCAGCAAAGAACATCATTAAGTATCTGAAGGGCACTGTTAATGTTGGGTTGTGGTATCCAACCGACGACAATATCTAGCTGTCCGGATACTCAGATGCGGATCTAGCCGGAGATCGGTTGGACAGGAAGTCCACATCTGGACACTGTCAGTTCATAGGAAGCAAGTTAGTCTCATGTTTCTCCAAGAAACAAGCATGTGTTGCCACTTCTACAACCGAGTCAGAGTACATGGCTGCAGGCAGTTGTTGCATGCAAGTGTTGTGGCTCAAGCAACAAATGAGAGATTATGAAGTCGCAACTGGACAGGTTCCCATTCATTGTGATAGCTCAAGTGCCATTGCTATATCTTTGAATCATGTTCACCATTCTCGGACGAAGCACATTGACATCCGACATCATTTTATTCGAGATCATATTGAGAAGAAGGATATATCTATGGAGAAGATTCCAACTGAGATTCAGAGAGCTGATATCTTCACCAAACCTCTAGCCGAAGCGCAGTTCAAGATGTTATGCGATCTCCTTGGATTGTTGGATCCATCAGATGAGGAGTCAGCCGAGGTGAAGAGATAGATATCCATCTGAGGGGGAAGCTCAGATGAAGGGGGAATCTCAGATGCGGATCGCCAACCGAAGACATTAGACATCAGCTGAACAGACGAACTCGAGTCAGCTGATGGTATGCCGCAACATTGGAACACAGCTGATTCCGACATCAGCTGGCAGGTATCATTTATGGCTGAAGGTGTTTGTGTCTTAAATGAGAATGTTCGAAATAAATTCAAACATTCCTGAGCATGTCACTTAGACTAAAATAGCCATCATAGCGCATTTAATGTAAAGTACGGCTGAACATCAATAGCCTACTTTATAGTGCGACTGGGCTGACATGAAAACAGTTCACCTTCTCACGCGCGGGTATTGGAACTCGGAATTCAACATCAAGTCAAAGCTAGTCAACAGTCGCTAGATCTCAACCGTTGATGGATTCGTGCCATTCAACCCTAGCCGTCGATTTCAAAAGACCCACTAACCTATAAAAGGCGGTAAATCAGGAAGTGATTTCTTACCTTCTACATTTGTGATTATCTGCAGTAACTGTTCATCTTCGTCTCCGATTTTGTCTCACCATTTTCTGCAAGTTTTTCTCTCTGTATATAATCCTCACTGCATCACTAAATGGCACCAAAAGCTTCTACACAAGCAAAGAAGATTGCATCTTCTGGACCTTCTCTAGTCCCTTCATCATACGAGGAGTCTTTCGACATGCTGTTATCGAAGATTCATTTTGAGCAGATTTTATCGGACGAAGCACTGGACTCACCGGTGTTGTCTCCCCTCGCCAATCTTCTCAGGGAGAACGGCCTTCTGGACTGGGCGACGCTCTTCCCCACCCACCTTCTCAGGCGACAGGTCGGGGAATTCTACCTAAACCTGCAATCTCCAATCGACAGTAGAGATGGCCTTGTTACAGAAATCTCTTGTCGTCAACGCGACGTTTCTGCCAGAACGATTCGCCATGTCACCATCCCAATTCCAGTTTCTGATTTGCTACGCTCCATCATCCCACCGAACCTGACCGCCACAGACACAGTTGAGAATATCACCGATGCGGAAGCCGATCAATTTCTGGAGAGTGCTCTCATCACCCCACAAAAATTGAGGAGCAATATGCAGCGAACGAAGTTGAAGCCCGAGCATCGACTTCTGTTCGATGTTGTATCCAAGGTCATCTTCGGATACAGTGGTGCTTTTGGAGACATCAGCCTACCGAAGCTCAAGCAGCTGATTGCTTTGGAGCACAAGCACAAACACGACATCAACTGGTTTAGTCATTTCGAACATCAGTTGACACTGGAGAGGCAGAAGATCTCCGAAACCACAACCGACTCTGGAGAGAAGTTGTTGAGTGCCAAGGGAACTCTCAACTTTGGAGCCAAAATCTCTGCTCTAATCCTTCTCGCAACAAAGGATCAGAACATGGTCTGGGAAGACTGTGAGGAGACCCCTGTGAAGAGGCAGATGCTGTTCCCAACAGCTAAGAAGGCTCAGGATGTGATCAGGAGTGTCTACACTCCGAAAGACAAGAGGGAAGCTGTGAAAACAGCTGAACAAAAAAGATACAGCTGAGGAGCTGCCTCCAGCTGTCGGCCGCTCTTTCAAATCTACAACCGCACGCCGACACAGAGCTGAGTCGGAGAAGGAGAAAGAGGAAGAACCAGCTAAGAAGAAGTTGAGGCTTCGCCTCAAGAAGTCAGTTGCCAAACCAGCTAAGGAGGTACTAGCTAAGGAGGTACCAGCTGAGGAGATATCAGCTGAGGAGATACCAGCTGAGGAGATACCAGCTGAGGAGACTCCAGCTAAGGAGGCACCAGCTGAGGAAACACCAGCTGAGGAGCCATCTGAGTCGAGTCACTCAGTTGACGCGGCTGCCTTCGAGGTTGTTCCTCACAGAGACGTGATGGAAGGGATGTAAACTGAACTAGCTGATGAGCCGACTATCTCCTCGGATGCATCTTCTTCATCTGAGCAAACCGAAGATATTCCAACCTCCCCCACGGCAGGAGCTGATGCCGTACAGCCCGAATAGGTTATCCCAACCGACACACAGCCAGAAATTCTGAGCTCCCCGCTCGATTCCAACATTGTGACCGCTTCTTCGGCCAATGTTGAGAAACTTATTGATGCCAACATCCCCACACTGTCAGAAATTCCAAGCTCCCAACTCGATGCCAACGTTGAGACCAGTTCTTTGGCCAACGTTGAGGAAACCCTTGAACCGATCCCTTATGAAAAATCTCTCTCCCTCCCCCATCGACAAAGAGGCTGACCGTCAAGCAGTCGCACTGGAACATGAAGGCAAGTTGGCTTATTGCTTCCAGAAGCTCATCGGGATGTTCCCTGAGGCGCGCGACATGCTGACTTTTGCTACGCTTGGGACTGAGCTGCTGTATCAGTTCAACATCATTTTCAGCCACTGGTATGTTAAGGAAGATACCATCCGCATACATAGCTGGAACCAGCTCAAGGCTGATGAGTCGCGAATAAGGGACTACTTCAACTACACCAACCTGGAGGTTGCATACAACAACAAGGTTGCGCTGCTGACTCGGCGACTAGATATCAGCAAGGCTGAAGGAAGAGATACGAGGGAAACAACAGAACAAGACTGTGTCAATTTCCTGGACAACATGCTAACCAAATCTGCTGATTTTATAGATGATCTTGATGCAGCTGCCGCAGCAGCCAAGCAGGAGGAGGAGGAGCTTCAACAGTACCTGACAAATCGCCAAGCCAGGGTCACTGTTGAACAACCAGCACTTTCTGACCAACAGCTCCAGCTGATCAGCCAGCAGCCTCCTCAGAAGAAATTTGCGAGCTGATAGCTGAGAGGGTAAACCAACTGAGAAAGGAGATGCTTGCCAACATCCAGCTAAACCAAGCAGATCAGCTGAGGATGATGGAAGCTCAGGAAGAAAAGCATGGGAAGCTGCAGGAAGAGAATGATGCGCTGAAGATGAAGCTGGATGAATTCTCAACATCCACCAGCCAAGACATCAATGCACTGAAGACAACCGTTCATGGAATCCGATCAGATTTGAACGTCTTCAAGTCTATCTCAGACTCCAACCTGGCCAAATCTCAACAAACTCAGGACGAAGAATGGGATTCTCGGTTCGAATCCAGATGGGCTGAGTTCATCGCTTTCCAATCTGAGGTAAATAAAACCTTTGCTGGACTGAAGAAAGCCGAGCAAGAGCGCCGTGACAATGAAATGGTGAAGAAGGTTGAAGTGGAATGCGCTGTCGATGAACTCTTCAACCGAATCTAACAAGCTGAACAGCAACTCACCTCTCTGGATGGCTCAGTTGCAAGCCTTGTTGCTGATGCCAAAAAGGGGGAACGCCAAAAAGCATAAGCCAGAAAACACAATATGTGCCCCAGCTACACCTTCATAACTCCAAATCCCCGGATTTGTTACGGTTCCTTAATCCTTTACTTGCAGTGAAAGATTTAATGATTTAATTGCAGATAGATCCCATTTATTCGAACTGGTCGGATTCGATAGATTAGAGTCGAAAAGTTCCGATTTATCGCTAAACCTAGTAATTCTCCTCTATTTTGGCCTTAGATTCCTTCTTTCGAGGCACCGAATCACACGTAGAGATATTGATAAGATGTGATGCAGCAAGATGAGATTGGGGAAGAAGAGATTCCAGCCAAAAAATCTCAGTCGAAGAAGAAAGCTCAGAAGAAGAAGTCCACTCCAAAGCCGACCGACAAGAAACAACAACAGCTGAAATCCATTATTGTTGGTGGAGATGAGATGGCGAAGGATATGGAGCAGGCAGAGGAGTATGGAGTTTTCTACAACTCCATAGCCGAGATAGCAGCCGAGCTCGATGCTGAACTCGACGGTATCACAACCGAAGAGTGTATTACTGCTGCTAAGGCTATGGATGTTCCTGAGAAAGACTACATGAATCCTGACTGGATAAAGAAGTTTGCAGCCAGCCAAGCAACGAGAGTCAACCAGTTTGAGGAGGAGCTTGCCAAGGTTACCAACAACTTGGACAGGAATGTTGCCTCCCGCAGCCGACGCCGCATAGAAAAACATCAAGTAAAGGCTGAAACAACAGAGATTGCCAGGGAAAATCAAGCTACAAAGTCGCTTCAGGCATGTTGACAAATGGATGCCAGCTGAATGGAATGAGGATTGGGAATCATTCAAGCAGGAGTTTGTAAATGATTTTTATTATAGGAAGGTTTACTCAACTGAGGATTCGAGGAGAGCCTTCAAGGATGCCCTGACCGAGCTACACTCTGGGGATCCAGGCATGTTCAGCCAGTTCAGGCGAGCAATGATTGATGCGAAACTGGATATGAACACTGTCCCCGTCCCTCAGAAAGATAGCAGCTGAGGCAAGAAGAGTATGTCAGGAACATGGAATTGACATCTCAAAAGAGTCAGAAGCCAAGAGAGAAATCTTTGTTAGAATTTTCAGCAAGTATGGGCTGAAGTATTTAGCAATGTTAGAGTTTTTGAGCAACTGACGTATTTTTTGATTTTTTGTGCATTTTGTTGTAACCATCAGTTGTAATGAAAACTTTCAGCAGTTATCCGATTCACCTTGATGTACAATCTCTAGTTGTCCAAGCTCTGAATCGCAAAGTTATTTCAATACCATGTTATAACTGTGTTAACCCTTTGATGTTTTAATCTTATAGACTGTCTAGAATTTCAGCTGAGATTTTAGATAGGTCAGTAGGTTTAGATCAGTAGGGTTTTGGCATCATCAAAAAGGGGAAAATTGTTGGGAAATTTAAGTAAAGTTTTGATTGATTCCAAAACCAACTAACCCCAACTGAGTAGATGTTGCCAGACCCTAATGTTAGTATTTAGGCTCGCTGTTTGAGCAATGTTGAGATTTTATCTTTACAGGACTCCAGTTGAAGACGGCAACAAGGCTTTACTCGGATAGAACATCAGTTGTAAGAAAGACAACTGAGAGTTCAAGGAGGAAGATGTAAGAAAGACAACTGAGCGTTCAAGAGATAGAACATCAGATGTGAAAGACAACTGAGCGTTCAAGATACAGAACATCAGTTGCAGGACTCGAACTGATAAGATCGACAACATGAAGTTCAAGGCAGCTGAGGGTTCAACTGTTCCTATTCAGACAGAAGGTCAGATGAAGATATCGATCAGATGGAACATCAGCTGAAGACCACTCGAATGAAGACCAAAAATTCTCAACCGACTAAACAAAGTTGAAAGTCAAAGGTTGAAGATTTGAATTTCAAAAAGGAAGTCACGTGAAGGTTTGACGATCTGTTATTACCTCATTTGGCCCAACACAAGGCTGTCTCAGATGGAAAGCAGAAGTTCACAGTTGCCAAATTGGGAAAATCTGCAGAGATGAGAGACAAGCCATCGCTTTCACAGAACAGAGATCAACGGTTTATCCAACGGCTAGTTGATTCTCTCCGCCTATAAATAGAGGCCTTCATTCATTCACCAAGTAACCAAGAAGTGCGATAAGAGTCTAAACGAGCGAAAGAAGTGCGATAAGAGTCTAAACTGCATTCAATCTCTAAGAATATCACTAGTTGAGGGTTCATAGAGTGTTAGAATTTGTCTTGGTGTTGTTTATCTTAGTTTGAGTCTTCATCTGTTCAAGCTTAGATCCTAGCTCACTTCCTTGTTCGAGCTAGCAGTTGGAAACCCCACCCTTTTTCACACCCCTAAAAAGGTTGTTAGGATCCTACTCTTCCCGAAATTGAGTAGATAGGTTGATAAGTACCCGTAAACTTATCTGTAAGGTTGATAAGTACCCGCAAACTTATCTTAACGGTTGCAAAGCCCGCGTAAGCTTTGTGGTTTCAGTCCTAAAGAATTTGGACTGAGTTGTGTGGACTCACAACTCTCCGTGGACGTAGGAGTTCTCTCCGAACCACGTAAATCCTTTGTGTATTTGTGTTTTCAGTTCAGTTATTTCTTGCATATCCAACTGACCAACTAACCAGCACTCAAAACTGCATCTTTGCATTCTCAACTGATTTGGTCATTGACCGACCTTGCATCTGAGCGTGAGTTATTTTATACGAGTTATTATTATCCACCACATTCCGCACAGCACCACTCTTACAGCTGAGTTTTCCTACTCAGTTGTAATTCCAACTGAGTCCTCTTACTTGGTTGTGATATTTTTCAGGGGGTTGTTTTAAAATTTCCTAACTGGTGTATTCCCCCCTCCCTCTATACACCAGAACTCGTATCGGGACCATCACATCCCCTTCATCAGTCCAGACCCAGCTCCAATTAAGTTTATCATTCTTCCTCTCTCTTTCTTGTGCCCTATTTTCTCTACACACATATTTCTCTCTCTAGTTTCTCTTATCTTCTCTCTGTTGCCTCTCTCTCTAATTTCTCTCTTCTCGCAAGTTAGAGTTGATGACAAGTTGTCATCAACTAGCCGTTGGAAGAAAATCAACTAGCCGTTGGAAGAGCCGTTGATCTCTGTTCTTGTGAAAGCGATGGCTTGTCTCTCATCTCTGCAGACTTTCTGGATTTGGCAACTGTGTGCTTCTGCTTTCCATCTGAGACAGCCTTGTGTTGGGCCAAATGAGGTAATGACAGAGAGTCAAACCTTCACGTGACTTCCTTATCTGAAATTCAAATTTCAACCTTTGACTCTCAACTTTGGTTAGTCGGTTGAGTCGTTTGATCTTCATCTGATTGGTCTTCAGCTGATGTTCTATCTGATCGCTATCTTCATCTGACATTCTGTCTGGAGCAGAACAGTTGAACCCTCAGCTACCTTGAACTTCATGTTGTCAATCTGATCGGTTCCTAATTACTAACTTTAGGAAATGGCAACATCTACTCGGTTGGGGTCAGTTGGTTTTGGAATTAATCAAAAATTTAATAAATTTCCCAACAATTTCCTCCTTTTTGATGATGCCAAAACCCTTACAAAACCCTTACAAATCAAACTGATCTAAATCCTACTGACCTATCTAAAATCTCAGCTGAAATTCTAGACAGTCTATAAGATTAATACATCGAAGGGTTAGCACAGTTATAACATGGTATTAAAATAACTTTGCGATTCAGAGCTTGGACAACGAGATATTGTACGTCAAGTTGAATCGTATAACTGAAGAAAGTTTTCATTACAACTGATGGTTACAAAATAAGCACAAAAGTCAAAAGTACATCAGTTGCTCAAAAACTTTAACTTGGCTAAAACTGTAGCCTCTGACTCCTTCGCGATGTCAACTCCATGCTCTCGACAAACTTGTCTTGCCTCAGCTGCTATCTTCTGTCAGTTGGGGTTTCGAGAGTCTGGGAGGAAGGGAGGGAGATACGTGACCTTCTGAGGGACCGGGACTGTGTTCATATCCAGTTTTGCATCTATCATTGCTCGCCTGAACTGGCTGAACATGCCCGGGTCCCCAGAGTGTAGCTCGGTCAGCGCTTCTTTGAAAGCTTTTCTCGGATCCTCAGTTGTGAAGACTTTTCTGTAGTAGAAATCATTCACAAACTCCTGTTTGAATGATTCCCAGTCTTCATTCCACTCGGCTGGCATCCACTTATCCACATGCCTAAATCGACTTTGGAGCTTAACCTTCCCTAGCAGCCTCTATTGTTTCAGCCTTGCCTTAGCCTTTACTTGATGTTTTTCAATTCGGCGACGGCTGCGGGAGGCAATGTTCCTGTCCAGGTTGTTGGTGATCTTGGTCAGCTCTTCTTCAAACTGGTTGACTCTTCTAGCTTGGCTGGCAGCAAACTTCTTGATCCAGCTAGGATTCATGTAGTCCTTCTCTGCAACATCCATAGCCTTAGCAGCAGCAATACACTCTTCGGTTGTGATACCGTCGAGTTCCGCATCAAGCTCGGCTGCGATCTCAGCTATGGAGTTGTAGGATACTCCATACTCCTCTGCCTGTTCCAAGTCCTTAGCCATTTTAGCTCCGCCGACGTCGGTTGGCTTTGGAGTGGACTTCTTCTTCAGAGTCTTCTTTGGTTGGGTCTTCAGCTGAGATTTTTCGGCTGGTGTCTTATCTTCCCGCTGCACATCTTCACCAATCTCAACTTCCCCCTGCTTCTCATCTTCCCCCTTTTTGGCATTAGCAACAAGGCTTGCGACTGAGCCATCAAGAGAGGTGAGCTTCTGTTCAACTTGTTGGACTCGGTTGAAGAGTTCTTCAACAGCGCACTCTACCTCAACCTTCTTCGCCAGTTCAGAGTCAAGGCGCTCTTGCTCGGCTTTCAGTAAAGCGAAGTTTTCATTGACTTCGGTCTGGAAAGCGACGAACTCAGCCCATCTTGACTCGAAACGCGACTCCCATTCTTGGTCTTGAGTTTGTTGAGATTTGGCCAGGTTGGAGTCGGATATGGACTTGAAGACGTTCAGATCTGATTTGAGTCCATGAACGGTTGTCTTCAGGGCATTGAGGTCTTGGTTGGTTGATGTTGAGAATTCATCCAGCTTTATCTTCAGTGAAACATTCTCTTCTTGCAGCTTCTTGTGTTTCTCTTCCTGTGCTTCCAACATCCTCAGCTGATCTTCTTTGTTGTGCTGGAGGTTGGCAAGCATTTCCTTCCTTAGCTGGTTGACCCTCTCAGCGATCAGCTCGCAAATTTCTTCAGTTGAGGGTGTTGGCTGATCAGCTGGAGCGGGTTGGTCAGATGTAGTCGGCTGTTCAACAGTGACCATGGCTTGGCGGTTGGCCATGTACTGTTGAAGCTCCTCTTTTTCTTTCTTAGCTGCTGCGGCGGCTACGTCCAGGTCATCGATGAACTTAGCCGACTTGATAATCATGTTGTCAAGGAAGGCAACACAGACTTGTTCAGCCGTCTCCCTTGTATCTTTGCCCTCTGCCTTGCTGAGGTCCAGACGACGCGTCAGCAGTGCCATCTTGTTGTTGTAGGCAACCTCCAGGTTGGTGTAGTTAAAGAAATCCCTGATGCGCGACTCATCGGCTTTGAGCTGGTCCCAACTGTGTATGCGGATGGTGTCTTCCTTGACATACCAGTGGCTGAAGATTATGCTGAACTGATACAGCAGCTCAGTTCCGAGAGTGGCAAAAATCGGCATGTCGCGCGCTTCTGGGAACATCCCAATCAATTTCTGAAAGCAGTAGGCCAACTTGCCTTCATGCTCCTGTGCGACAGCCTAACGATCAGCTTCATCATCGATGGAGGAGGAAGAGAGATTTTCATATGGCATTGGTTCAATGGTTTCTTCAACATTGGCCAAAGAAGTGGTCTCAACGTTGGCATCGAGCGGGGAGCTGGGAATATCGGACTGTGTGGGGATGGGGGTATCAATAGGTTCCTCAACATTGGCCGAAGAGATGGTCTCAATGTTGGCATCGAGCGAAGAGCTCGCAATATTTGGCTGTGAGTCGGTTGGGATAACCTGTTCGGGTTGTACGGCATCAGCTCCTGCCGTGGGGGAGGTTGGAATATCTTCGATTTCCTCAGATGAAGAAGATGCATCCGAGGAGAGATCCGTTTCCATGCCATCCATCTCATCTGTTCCACCTGCGCGAGGAGCGATCACGAACGCATCCTTGTCAACTGAGTGACTCGACTCAGATGGCTCCTCAGCTGGTGCCTCCACTGCTGGCAACTCCTCAGCTGGTATATCCTCAGCTGGCAACTCCGCAGCTGGCTTGGCAACTGACTTCTTGATCCGAACCCTCAGCTTCTTCTTAGCTGGTTCTTCCTCCTTCTCCTTCTCCGACTCAGCTCTGTGTCGGCATGCAGCTGTTGATTTTGATTTGCGGGCGTTGTTGGTGGAAGTCAACTCGTCCTCATCTTCAGTGTCGGTGAAGATGTCCATGTCGTCAGCTGCTTCTTCTGCAACCATGGCCTTGTTCTTTCCACTTTGCTTGGCCCTCAACTCTTCTCTTTCTTTCTTTGACAGATCTGGACAATCTGCTTTGAAATGTCCCTCTTTGCCGCATTCAAAGCAACTGTTGGTCACAGGCTTTGAGTTCTCTCGAGTTCGGTTGGATTTATAGAACCGTTTGTATTTTCCGAACCGAGTATCCATGTCAGCTAGCTTCTTTGACAGGGCGGCTATACTCTGTTGCAGCTCTTCTCTGCTTGGCTCCTTCGTAGCTGTGTCCGCAGATCGTGTTGGCCTTGATGTTCGCGGCTTGGAGTAGTCAGCTCGGAGTGCTACTATTTTTGTGGCTGAACCAACATCCTCATGTCGACTCGTCTGAACCGAGGACTGAGTTGACCTTCGTCGGTTCACCTTGTACTCATTTCCTTTTAGGATTGAGAACAGCCTTTTTGTTCCCATCTCTCCAAGATCAGCTCGGCTCTCATGGATATTGGTGAAGGTGTCCCACTCAGCCGGTAGAGCTTGTAATACTTTGAGGTTGATCTCTCTCAAAGTATATTTTCCTCGTCGGATGGACTGAATTCTTCGGATGGTGTCCATGAACCGAAGCTCTGACTGATCAATGGTTTCATCAGCTCTCAGACAGAAGTTGTCAAAATCTTGACAAACATGGGAGAATTTGTTCTCCTTGGTTTCATCACTCCCTTCGCTAAGAGATGCCAAAATGTCCCACATCTCCTTAGCAGTTTCGCACTCTTCTATCCAAGGAAGATAGTCTTGTCCAACTGTGGACATGATAGTGCTCTGAGCCCAGATATCCAGCTGGCTCACTTTAGCTTCCTCTGGAGTGAAGTTTTCTGGCTTCTTCTCAACTAACTCCTCAGTTGTATCCTCATCATTAGGATTTGTAAGAGTGCGGGTGACTTTTTCTCTGATGATGATCGGTCCAGATGTAAGTACTTGTTGCATTCGATGATGCTTTGACAGTATAATCTTCTTCATCCGAGTTCTCCAGGATGTATAGTTCACAACCGAGAACATGACAACGATCTTGTCTTTAACATCCATCTGCACAAACAAATAGAAGACATATGCAAGCAGATATGCACTAGCGTGAAAAAGATCTGTTCAGTTGACCACTAAATAAAAACACCTCGATTCACACCTCGTGAAACAGAGTCAACAGTCTTTTGAACCACTGCTTTGATACCACTTGATGGTCCCGATACGAGTTCTGGTGTATGGGGGGGGGGAATACACCAGATAGGAAATTTTAAAACAACTCTCGAAAATATCTCAATCGAGTAAAAAGACTCAGCTGGATTCACAACCGAGTATGAGAACTCAGTTGAAAGAGTGGTGCTGTGCGGAATGTGGTGGATAAAAACTAACTCGTATAAACACAACTCACGCTCAGATGCAAGGTCGGTCAATAACCAAGTCAGTTGATATGCAAAGATGCAGTTTTGTATGCTGGTTAGTTGGTCAGTTGAATATGCAATAAGAAATAACTGAACTGAAAACACAAGCACACAAGGGATTTACATGGTTCGGAGAGAACTCCTACGTCCACGGGGAGTTGTGAGTCCACACAACTCAGTCCAAGTTCTTTTGGACAAAAACCATAAAGCTTACGCAGGCTTTGCAACCGTTAAGATAAGTTTACGGGTACTTATCAACCTTACAGATAAGTTTACGGGTACTTATCAACCTATCTACTCAATTCCGGGAAGAGTAGGGTCCTAACAACCTTTTTAAGGGTGTATGTGAAGGGTGGGTTTTTCCAACTACTAGCTCGAACAAGAAAGTGAGCTAGGATCTAACACTCTATGAACTCTCAACTAGTGATGTTCTCAAGGTTGGATCGAAAAACACCAAGACAGAATTTAACACTCTAGGAACTCTCAGCTAGTGATGTTCTTAGAGATTGATTGCAGTTTTGCTCATTTGCGATATGAACTCTCAACTGGTGATGTTCGTTCGTCTAAATCTTTGCTCTTGCACTTGTCTGTCTCGTAATTCTTGGTGAATGAATGAAGGCCTCTATTTATAGGTGGAGAGAATCAACTAGCCGTTGGAAGAGCCGTTGATCTCTGTTCTTGTGAAAGCGATGGCTTGTCTCTCATCTCTGCAGACTTTCTGGATTTGGCAACTGTGTGCTTCTGCTTTCCATCTAAGACAGCCTTGTGTTGGGCCAAATGAGGTAATGACAGAGAGTCAAACCTTCACGTGACTTCCTTATCTGAAATTCAAATTTCAACCTTAACTTTGGTTAGTCAGTTGAGTCGTTTGATCTTCATCTAATTGGTCTTCAGCTGATGTTCTATCTGATCGCTATCTTCATCTGACATTCTATCTGGAGCGGAACAGTTAAACCCTCAGCTGCCTTGAACTTCATGTTGTCGATCTGATCGGTTCCTAATTACTAACTTTAGGAAATGGCAACATCTACTCGGTTGGGGTCAGTTGGTTTTGGAATCAATCAAAAATTTAATAAATTTCCCAACAATTTCTCCCTTTTTGATGATGCCAAAACCCTTGCCGTTTATGATTATTGAGTATTATTATGTGAGTTTTGAAGTTCGATTGACTTGCCTTTTTTATATGAGTTTTTGGTATGCTTTATCATCTGCTTAAGATATGAATGCCCTGTGAAAGACAGGAACCCACGTGTGGTATTTGAATGGTTTGAGGTGACTGTGAGCTTAACTTCGATTTAGCCGGTCATGGTATTTGAGAAGGAGGCCTACTTCTCGGCACAGAGTTAAAGTGGTAGATGACACATGCCTTTGTTGAGTATATATTATGTTTTGACTGCGCAGTTTATTCAGAAAAGAAAATGTTTTTACACACAAGTAAACGTTTTTAACTGCATAAATACTTGTGATGCTTCGGCAAGGCAAGTTCAATTGTATAGCTCTAAGAGCAAGTTTTCAAATATTTTTGGCATGTGTTCACTGAGTACAAAGTACTCAGCCCTGCATGTATTTCTAAATGTGCAGGTTAGCGGGATGTGGATGGCGTGGGCAGCTTGGTGGTGTGGTGTGTTTGTTTTGGTCGAGTAGAAAGTGTACTGGCAATTACATGTCCTCATACATGTAGTTGTTGGGATCGAGTCGAGGTTTCCACTGCAATGCTATGATAATGATGCCTGTTGATATGTTTTTGAATCAATTTTTTGATATTCTGTTGATTAAGAGCGATGCGCTCGATACAATTTATGGTTTTTGTTGATTCTCGTTTCCTGTGAACTTGATATCCTTATTCCGTTTAGATTTGGTATGTAAATTATCCATGCTCGCTTTCAGTCAATATTCCCTTGTTTTCCCCGAGCATGAATCCCTTATTTGAGTTGAGTTGACGGATGGTTAGTAGTGTTAGTGTCGTTAGTCGCACCTTGGGAGTCGGGATGTGACACATGTTACAAAAATACACATTGTCGTGACGAAATGTAATAATAGTGAAAAGTTGGTATTTTGGCACTAATGACCATATTAGTGCCAAAGTACCAACAGAAAGCACAAAAAAATACGTAACTTGGTACTTTGGCACTAATGACCATATATTAGTGCCAAAGTACCTACAGAAAACACAAAAAAAAAACTACGTAACTTGGTACTTTGACACTAATGACCATATATTAGTGCCAAAGTACCAATATATATCACAAAAAAAATACTTTGGTACTTTGGCACTAATAACCATATTAGTGCCAAAGTGCCAACTGATCCGATCCGATCTGACCCGTGCCCTGATCCAACCCGCGCGCCCTTCATTAAGGGTATTTTTGTCCCAAATTCAAAAAAATGGCTAAAATTTGTGTTTTTTTTTAAAAAAGTGGCTATATATTGGGTTTTAATCCTCATTATGGGTATTTCATAAGTTGTCTCTAATTTAATTTAATTTGGCAATTTATTAATTGGCTGAATAGATAATTATTTTTTGTAGGAGTTTTATTTGGCCAATTTATTTATTAATCGGCCGAATAAATAACTGCAATATTTTTATAGCTTAATTTAATTTAATTTGGTCAATTTATTAATTGGCCGAATAGATAATTATTTTTATTAGGGAACCAATTTATTAGTTGATAAAATAAATTGTTCCAAAATAGTTTGGATAATTTATTGGTTGACCGAATTAAATTTGGAAATAATCTAATATTTTTTATTTAATTTGATAAAAAATAAGTAATTTCTAATTTCTCAATTAATTAGGTAGACGGGCCAATTCTCAACTGACGGGTACCTCAACTCGGGATCCCACGTGACACATTTTTATTCTTTATTCTTATTAATTTTAAAATTTTCATTTTATTCATTTTTTTCATGTATTTTCTAAAATCTAGAATCGTCATAAATTGTGCATTTATAAATAAAAATCGTGGTCAACGGGTCAATTTTGACCCGGAACCGTGGCGGTAGATGAGTCAATTTCCAACCGACACTCGAGTAATTTTTCATTTTATGTTTTTTTTCCATATATTTTCTAAAATCTAATAATTTTTACGTTATTTGTAGTTGGGTTTCCAGCTTTGCATAATTTATAATTTTAATTAACGAATATTACTATGCGATTAAGGACGATAATGAATAGTACAATAATTATTTTTATTAAACTTTTGGATCTATATAAATTCTAAATAAATTTTATAAATTACGCACTTATAAATCAGATTCGTGGTCAACGGGCCAGTTCCGACGCAGAACTGTGGCGGTAGACTAATATACGGATTTTTTTTCAGAAAGAAATACAAATGACTAATTTTTTAATCGGATTTTAAACAAGTACGAGTATATAAATTTCAAACAAGTTTGAATAATCCTAAACACATCATCTCAAATTGTTTGATTAATCGTCTCTGTTGGAAAACGTAGAATATGTAGGAAAATTGGCAGAAAAATTAATAACGATTTATCAACGAGTCAATTCCGACCTATAATCGTGCACGTAGATGGACCAATTCAGTACTTGCGGGACAATTTTTTTGAATATATTATATAATTTTGAACTCATAAAATTAAGAACATTTATGGTCAATTTTTATCTCATATCATTAACTAAATAATTTTATGAATCACAATCATTCCACATAAAGTTTTGTAAAAAAGGAAAAACTATCAAGTATATAGTGAAACAATTCTTGAAGTTCTATTCTCAGTTAAAAAAGTTATTCTCGAAGCTGGTAAAAAAGAAATGTCATCATTTATTTTTTTATGAATATATTTGGAAGATGATTATTTATATAATACTACAATTTATAATTAATTTTTTTATTAAATATTGTGTGAATATTTTTGTAATATAGTTATGTATATTGATGGTCCCGAAACGAGTTACTGGTGTATGGGGGGGGGGGGGAATACACTAGTTAGGATTTAAAAACATAAACCTGAAAAATCACTTCAACTGAGTAAAAGATGACTCAGTTGGAATTTCACAGCTGAGTAAGCGTCCTCAGCTGGAAGAGTGAGGCTGTGCGGAATGTGGTAAAAAAATAAACTCGTTAAAAGCAACTCATGCAAAACAGCTCGGTTGGTCAAAAACCAAAACAACTCGGTTGAAAATGTGCAAATGCGGTTTGTATGTCGGTTAGATTGATCAGATAAAAATGCTAAAGCAACTGAAATAAAAACAAACACAGACACACAGGATTTAACGTGGTTCGGAGATAATCCTCCTACGTCCACGGGGAGATGTGAATCCACACACCTCAGTCCAAGTTCTTCTGGACAGAACCACTCAGCTTACGCGGGCTGAGCAACCGTTAAGGATAAGTTTGCGGGTACTTATCGACCTTACAGTTAGTTTCCGGGCACTAAACAGCCTATGTCAAGTTTGCGGGTACTTGACGACCTGACTACTCAATTACAGGAAGAGTAAGGTCCTAGCACACTTTTTAGGGTGTGAGAAAGGGTGGGATTTCCAACTACAGCTCGATCACGAATGAGAGCTGGATCTAAGGCTTGAACGAATAAACACTCAAACTAAGATCTAAGACAGATTTTCACTCTATGAACCCTCAGCTACTAATGTTCTATCACTCTTGAACTCTCAGCTGCTGATGTTCTTAGAATAGGATTTTATCTTGATTCTCTTGTGATTGCACTTTTCTCTCTTGCTTCAGTCTGTCTCATGTGTGTATCTCTCGAATGAGAGAATGCCTCTATTTATAGGCGGAGAGAATCAACTAGCCGTTGGAGGAGCAGTTAATCTCTGATCGGTTGATAGCGATGGCTTGTCTCTCATGTCTGCAGACTTTCCCGATATGGCATCTGTGCTCTTCTCCATTCCATCTGAGACAGCCTTGTGTTGGGCCAGATGGGGTAGTGACTGAACGGTCAAACCCTCATGTGACTTTCATTTGAAATTCAAATCTTAACCTTTCTGACAGTCAACCTCGGTTCGTCGGTTGAAAGTCTTGATCTTCATCTGAGTGGTCTAAAGCTGATGTTCTGAACTGTTGGACTCTCAGCTGGCTTTGAACTTCAAGCAGTTAATCTTCTTGTTCGAGTTCTACAACTGAGGTTCTGAAACTGAACACTCAGTTGTCTTCCTTGTATTTACTCAGTTGGGTTTGAACCCTCAGATGACTTTCATTTTCATCTGATGTTCTCTTCCTTTCTACTGTTTCTCATCTGATGAACGCTCAGTTGGTTTCCTTCACAACTGATGTTCTGAAGACTTCCCCCTCATCACATCTGAACATATGAACTCTCAGTTGTCCTTCATCATAATTGATGTTCTGTCTGAGTGATGCCTTGTTGCCATCTTTAGCTGGAGACCTGTAAAGATAAAATCTCAACTTTGCTCAAACAGCGAGCCTAAATTCTAACATTAGGTTCTAGCAACATCTACTCGGTTGGGGTCAGTCGGTTTTGGAATTCATCAAAACTCATACTAATAAATTTCCCAACAATTTCCCCCTTTTTGATGATGCCAAAACCACTTACAACTTGAAACCACTACTGATCTAAACCTCACTAACTTATCTAAAATCTCAGCTGAAATTCTAGACAGTCTATAAGATAAAACATCAAAGGGTTAGCACAGTTATAAAATGGTATTTAAAAGACTTTGTGATTCAGAGCTTGGACAATGAGGGATTGTTCATCAAGGTGAATCTTATAACTGAATAGTTTTCATTACAACTGATTGTTACAAAAGATAGGCTAAAAAACAGAAAATTACAACAGTTGCTAGAAAACTAACTGAGCTAGTATTGTAGCTCATACTTGCCAAAAATCCTTACAAAAATTTCCCTCTTAGCAGGTGGCTCCTTGGAAATGTCCACTCCATGCTCCTTGCAGACCTGCCTCGCCTCAGATGCAATCTTCGTGCGGTTCGGGTTGCTGGAATCCGAGAGAAGAGGTGGCCGATAAGTAACCCTCTTGGGAACTGGAATAGTGTTCAAGTCCAGGTTGGCGTCAATCATGGCTCTCCTGAATTGACTGAATATGCCCGGGTCACCTGAGTGCAACTCGGTCAGCGCCTCCTTGAACGCTCTCCTTGGGTCGTCAGTTGCGTAAACCTTCCTGTAATAGAAGTCGTTCACGAACTCCTGCTTGAACAGCTCCCACTCCTCATTCCACTCGGTCGGCATCCACTTGTCAGTATGCCTGAACCGACTCTCAACCTTGGACTTTAGAGGCAACCTTTGTTGCTTCAACCGAGCTTCCGCCTTTGATTGGATTTTATTGATGCGGCGTCGGCTGCGGGAGGCAACGTTGCGGTCCAGGTTCTGAGAAACCTTCTTCAGCTCAACCTCGAACTGGTTCACCCTCCTTGCCTGGCTGGCGGCAAACTTTCTGATCCAGCTCGGGTTCATGTAGTCCTTCTTCTCTACATCCATAGCCTTAGCCGCTGTAATGCACTCTTCGGTTATTATCCCGTCGAGTTCAGAATCCAGCTCGGCTGCGATCTCGGCTCTGGAGCTGTAGGAAACTCCAATCTTCTTTGCCTGCTCCAAGTCCTTAGTCATTTCGGCTCCACCGACTTCGGTTGACTTGGCAGCAGGAGACTTCCTCCTCCTCAGCTGAGATTTGGATGGTTGAGCAGCTGGCACTCCTTCTTCTTGGGTCTCTTCTTCTTCCTGTGCTTCACCCTCCGTCTCCTTCTCTTCCCCCTTTTTGGCATCAGTAACAAGGCTTGCTGCTGAACCGTCCAGAGAGTTGAGTTTGGCCTCGGTGGATTGAACACGGTTGAAGAGTTCATCGACCGCACACTCCAGCTCGATCTTCTTCGCCAGTTCGGAGTCCTGGCGCTCTTGTTCTGCCTTCTTCAAAACAGAGAGGTTGTCATTGACCTCTGTCTGAAAGGCAACGAACTCAGCCCAACGCGACTCGAACCGGGACTCCCATTCAGCATCCTGCGTCTGTTGGGACTTGGCCAGATTTGAGTCAGCCAAGGACTTGAAGACATTCACTTCCGACTTCAAGCCCAACAGAGTGGATTTCAGCTCCGACACGTCCTAACTGGTGGAGGAGGAGAGATCAATCAGCTTCATCTTCAGCTCGGCATTCTCCTCCACCAGTTGTTGGTACTTCACTTCTTGAGCTGCCAACTCCCTCAGCTGGTCATCTTGTTGGTGCTGGAGGTTGGCGAGCAGCTCGGTCCTCAACTGGTTGACCCTCTCAGCCACTAGCTCGCAGATTTGTTCTGTTGAAGGAGCGAGCTGAGCAGCTGGAAAGGCTTGAGCAGACTGAGCTAGAGGCTCAGCTGTGACCATGGCTTGACGGTTTGCCAGGTACAGCTTCAGGTTTTCCTCTTCTTCCTTTGCGGCGGCAGCTGCTGCATCGACATCTTCAAGGAAGTCAGCTGATTTCACCAACATGCTGTCAAGGAAGTCGACACACTCCTTTCCAGCTGCCTCCCTTGTGTCCTGCCCTTCAGCCAGACTCTGGTCCAACCGTCTAGTGAGCAGCGCGATCCGGTTGTTGTATGCCACCTCCAAGTTAGAATAGTTGAAGTAGGCTCGGATGCGGGACTCATCAGACTTCAGCCTGCCCCAGCTCAGTACCCTGATCGTGTCCTCCTTGACATACCACTGGCTAAAGATCAGGTGGAACTGGTACAGTAGCTCGGTTCCCAGTGTGGCGAAGATGGGCATGTCGCGAGCCGTAGGGAACAGACCCAACAGCTTTTAAAAGCAGTAGGCCACCCTGCCTTCGTGCTCGTCAGCAACAGCCTGCAGGTCCTCCGCTTCGTTGATCGGAGAGGGGGTGAGATTGTATGGTTCGGGTTCAAGAGGTTCATCGATGTTGGCCACAGAGTCGGTCACAACATCGGTATCGAGCTGAGAGCTCGGAATTTGGGATTCAGTTTGGGAAGAGGGTGCAATGGTTTCCTCAACATCGGCCGAAGGAGCGAGCACGATGTTGGCATCGAGCTGAGAGCTCGGAATTTTTGGCTCGATTTGGGTAGAGAGAGCAAGAGGCTCTGGGGGCGGTACAGCATTCACTCCAGCTGTGGGGGAGGTGGTAACATCTTCGATGTCCTCAGATGAGGAGGATGCAACCGACGTCTCCATGCCCTCAGCCTCATCAGCTCCGGGGCCTCGAGGGATAATCTCGAGCGATGCGACCTCAGCTGAGCGGCTGGATTCGGAGCGTTCCTCAGCAGGTGTGGACTCGACCTGCGCTTCCTCCTCGTCTGGAGCGTGTTCCTCCGCTGGCTCCTCAGCTGTAACCTCAACTGGCTCATCAGCTGACTCGTCAGCTGGAACATTAGTTGGCTCATCAGCTGGCACCTCAGCTGCCTTCTTGATCGCCTTCTTGAACCTTACCCTTAACTTTTTCTGGGCAGGTTCGTCAGTCGACTCCTTCTCAGCATCAGCTCGGCGACGTGAGGCTTTGGATTTTTTGGGGCGAGCAACAACTTGTTCTCCCTCAGCTGTTGACTCAGCTGGCTTTCCTGACTCCCTTTTGTCCTTAGGAGTGTAGACACTCCTCAGCACCTCCTGTGCTTTCTTGGCCGTCGGGAACAACAACAGCTTCTTCAGTGGCGTCTCCTCGCAGTCAGCCAAGACCATGTTGCGGTCCTTTGTTGCGAGGAGGATGATGGCGGAGATTTTGTAGCCGAAATTGAGCGTGCCCTTCACACTCAGCAGCTTCTCTCCAGACTCGGTTGTAGTCTCAGAGATCTTCGACTTTTCCACCATCAACTGGTTCAGAAAATATTGGAACCAGTTGATTTGGTGTTGGTGCTCCAGGGCCACCAGCTGCTTCAATTTAGGTCGGCTGATGTCGCCGAACGCACCACTATATCCGAACACTACCTTCGACACGACGTCGAACAGCAGGCGGTGTTCCGGATTTAGCTTTGTTTGTTGCATGTTGCTCCTCAACAGCTCCGGCTCGATCAGAGCATCCTGAAGAAATTCATCTGCTTGTTCGTGGTAATATTCTCCAGGAACTCGGTGGCGGTGTGGTTGATTGGTATGATGTACCAG
This sequence comes from Schizonepeta tenuifolia, assembly GCA_029490685.1. Lineage (NCBI taxonomy): Eukaryota > Viridiplantae > Streptophyta > Magnoliopsida > Lamiales > Lamiaceae > Schizonepeta > Schizonepeta tenuifolia. The sequence goes on from CM055959.1 coordinate 32,579,962, forward strand.
AGGACATCGGACACATCGATGGGGAAGGAGACACGACGTATCGTCCTTGCTGGAACATCTCTTTGTCGACACGACACCACCGTAGAAACTCCCTCCGAACCGTCAAGGGGGCGAACGAGATTGATGTAGAATTCTCCGACTTGGCGCCTGAGCAAGTGGGAGGGGCAGAGCTTGGCCCATTCTAGTAGTCCGTTCTCTCGGAGAGTGTTGGCGAGAGGGGCTAGGACCGGCGACTCTAGATCCTCGTCGGAGAGGATCTGCTCGAAGTGAATCTTCGATACTAACATATCGAATGACTCTTCATACGTGGTAGGCACGAGGGAAGGTCCGGATGATGCCATTCTCTTGCTTTTGGGTGCCATTAATAATCACTGCAAAGGTAATATATAGGAAAGGAAAGAAATCTATTTGCAGAAATGGGTTAGGCAGAAAACTGGAAGACGATGAATAGTTATAAATGATAAGCACAAATGAGGAAAGTAGGAGATATCTTCCTGATTTTTCGCCTTATATAGGTCTTTGACTCAGATGAGATCAACGGCTGGGGTTAAATGGTGCGAATCCATCAACGGCTGGGATTACGCGACTGTTGACTATCTTTGACTTGACGTTTTGATCTGGGTTCCAACCAGCGCGTGAGAAGGTGTACAGTTTCATGTCAGCCCAGTCGCACTATAAAGTAAGCTATAGATGCTCAGCCGTACTTTACATTTAATGCGACATGATGGCTATTTTAATGTAACTGACTAGCTCAGGAATGTTTGAATTTATTTCAAACATTCTCATTTAAGAACATAACACCTTCAGTAATAAATGATACCTGGCAGCTGATGTCGATATCAGCTGTATACCTCAGTTGTGCTCCTCAGTTGCCGCATACCATCAGCTGACTCGAGTTCGTCTGTTCAGCTGACGTTTGATGTTTTCAATTGGCAGTTCGCATCTGAGATTCCCCCTTTATCTGAGCTTCCCCCTTAAATAGATATCCAATTCTTCAGCTCAGATGGATCCTTATCAGCTCGGATGACTCTTCATCTCGGATGACTCTTTAGCTCGGATGAGTTTTTAGCTCGGATCCAAGAGTCCTAGAAGATCACACAGCATCTTGAATCGGGCTTCAGGAAGAGGTTTGGTGAAGATGTCAGCTCTCTGAATCTCAGTTGGGATCTTCTCCATGGACACATCCTTTTTTTCAATATGATCTCGGATGAAATGATGACGAATATCGATATGCTTAGTCCGAGAGTGGTGAATAGGGTTCAGAGAGATAGCTATAGCACTCGAGCTATCACAATGAATGGGAACCTGTCCAGTTGAGACTTCATAATCTCTCAGTTGCTGCTTGAGCCACAATACTTGCATGCAACAGCTTCCGGCAGCCATATACTCTGACTCGGTTGTCGAAGTAGCAACACACGCTTGTTTCTTGGAGAACCATGAAACCAGCTTACTTCCCATGAACTGACAGTGTCCAGAAGTAGACTTCCTGTCCAACCGATCTCCTGCTAGATCGGCATCTGAGTATCCAGTCAGCTGGATATTGTCATCAGTTGGGTACCACGGCCCAACATTGACAGTTCCTTTCAGATACTTAATGATGTTTTTTGCTGCCAACATGTGTGCTTCTCTTGGTTGGACTTGAAAACGAGCACACACTCCAACTGCGTATGAAATGTCTGGTCGGCTGGCAGTTAGATAGAGCAGCGAACCGATGATCCCTCTATACTGGCTGGCATCAACGAGCTTTCCCTCAGCTCCTGGTTCGATCTTCCAGTTCGTATTCATAGGGATCTTAGTTGTCTTACTTGTCTGCAATCCGAACTTGATGATGAGCTCCTTTGTATACTTGGACTGGTTGATGAAAATCCCTTCAGGTGACTGCTTCACTTGTAATCCAAGGAAATAATTCATCTCACCCATCATTGACATCTCGAACTTCTCCTTCATGAGATCGGAGAATTTCTTGCACAGCTCCTCCGACTTGGAGCCGAAAATGATGTCATCGACATAAATTTGCACAACAAGTATTTCTTCTCCAACTTTGATGGTGAATAGAGTTTTATCAACTGAACCTCGTTTGAACCCCGAGTTCAGAAGAAATCCACAAAGAGTGTCATACCATGTCTGTGGCGCTTGCTTTAGACCATAGATAGCTTTCTTCAGCTTTTACACTCTTCCATCTCCAGTCTCAAAACCAGGAGGCTGTTCAACATATACATCTTCTTTGATATCTCCATTGAGGAATGCACACTTCACATCCATCTGATATACATTGAACTTGTGATGTGTGGCATAAGCTAGAAAGATCCGGATGGCTTCCAGCCTTGCAACTGGTGTGAAGGAATCTTCAAAGTCAATTCCTTCTTGTTGGCAGTATCCTTGAGCTACCAACCTTGCTTTATTCCTCACAATGAATCCAATGGTGTCTCTCTTGTTTTTGAAAATCCACTTCAATCCAATCACCTTGACACCATTTGGTCTTTCTACCAACTCCCATACACAGTTGCGTAGAAACTCATTCAGTTCTTCTTGCATTGCTGTTGTCCAGTGGACACAGTTGAGAGCTTCCCCAACATTCTTCGGTTCTAGAACATCAGCTACAAAGCATGAAATCATGGCAACATCTCCAGCTTGCTCGAACTCCTCTAGAACTGCCAATTCCTCAGCATATTGGGCATAAGAGTTGGAATCTTCCTCGGTTGATTCTGGATTTGCAACCCTGCTCCGTGTGCGCACACCCTCGGTTGGATCTTCGATGATGTCGTCGGTGGAGTGAACTTCATACCATCTTCGGTTGCGTCTTCCTTCTTCTCCCAACTGTGGCTGTTCAAAATTCTGTGTTGGAGTCTTCAGAGCTGGTGATTTATCAGCTGTTGAGTCTGGATTCTCAACATTTACAATAGTTCGAGCTGAGTTTGGTTCTGCTTCAGATGTTGATGCAGTTGGAGGGGCATCAGCTGAAGTTCCCCTTGGGACGAGCTGAGGTCTTCGCATTCATCTTCAGAGGAGTATGGATCCTCATCCTCAGTTGCCCATATCAGAGGTTCAGCTCGGTTCTTTTCCCGAAGTGCTTGCGATCTGGTGAGAACTGGTAGAACAGCTGGATCCGCGTGTTGTTCCTTTACCTGTTCCCTGCACTCAAAGGTAGATTCATCAAAACTAACATGAGGTGTTATTTCCACAACACGAGAGCTGTTGTTGAAAACTCTATATGCCTTGATCCGAGCTGCATATCCAAGAAATATGCCCTTCGAAGCTTTGGCATCAAAAGTTTTCAACTGAGTCTTCCCATTGTTGTGAATATAACACTTAGATCCAAAAACACGAAAATAAGAAATATCTGGCTTTCTGCGTCTCCACAGCTTGTAGGGCGTCTTTTCCAACCGCTTGGTGAGAAGAGATCGATTCTGAGTGTAGCATGTTGTGTTGATCGCTTCAGCCCAAAATCTCTTTGGCAGTGCTGAGCTCGCTAACATGGATGTGGCTGCATCCTTCAGAGTTCTATTTCTTCGCTCAGCTACGCCATTCTGTTGTGGATTACGCGCGGCTGATGTCTGATGGGTTATGCCATTCTTTTCGCAATACTCAATGATGGTTTCATTTAGAAACTCCATTCCACGATCTGATCGGATAGATATGATCTTCATCTCTTGTTGGTTCGATATCCGATCCATCAACTTGGGCAGCTCATCTCGGGTTTCACTCTTGTGGCGCATGAAGATGGTCCACGTATATCTTGAGTAGTCATCAGTTACAACCAAAGTATATTCGTTTCCATTAAAGCTTTTTGGTGTAACTAGCCCGAAGAGATCCATATGGATCAGCTGTAACACTCGGTCGGTTGAGGGAGTTGACTTCAACCGGAAGGAGGTTCTAGCGAGCTTTCCCAGCTGGCACGCACTGCAGATGTGTGTTGTTGAAAACACTCGGTTAGGTATGCCTCTTGCATGTTCTTGTCTGGCGAGTCGGTTCATCGTATTGAAGTTCAGATGGTTGAGCCTTTTGTGCCACAGCCAGCTCATATCCGAACTGCTCTTTGATAACAGGCAAGTGTCAGGGAGGCTGCTGTTCCAGTTAGCGTAGTAAACATTCCCTGTTTGAAATTGATTTCCCAACAATATCACCTGCTTTGATCCAACATCTTTAACTCTGCAACCCTGTGCATCAAACTTGACAGAGAAACCATTATCACAGAATTGGCTAATGGAGAGCAGGTTATGCTTCAATCCATCAACATAATAGACATTAGAAATTGAAACATGATTGGTTTCAAGGGTACCGTAACCTCTGGTATAACCTTTTGAGTTATCACCAAAAGTAACTGATGGACCTTCTTTTTCCACGAAACTTCCAAGCAAATCCTTTAGATTCGTCATGTGTTTCGAGCATCCACTATCCATCACCCACATTGTTGCAGACGCCTTCTTCTTCCTCAGCTGTTTCTCCTGTACCTGCAAAGAGAAACTTGCTTAGGTCCCCAATTTCAGTTGGGTCCTGGAGGGTTAGAACCAGTTCCCGCTGGAATTGTGCGTCGCTTTTCCCTGTAAACTCGGATGGATTTATCATTCCAAATTACTTTTCCTTCATCATCAACTATAACAACACCTCGATTATCCTTAGGCTTGTTGTTAGTAGTGATGTTCTGTTTCTTGGGAGGAGTTGGATTTCTCCTATGTTGAGCTTTAGGAGGTGAGGCTTTCCCCCTGTTTTGATGGCGATTCTTATCCTGTTGAGTTTGTCTGTGAGGTCGGACGCCCTGTTGAAATCTTTGAGGCTGATTATGATTCCAACTTCTTGAGGGTTGTCTGTAGTTGTTCATGCCCTGTTGATGATTAATATTATGGCATGAATATCTCCAGTTGTTTGACCAGTTCCTCATTGGTTGACTATGTTGGAACCTTTGGTCGAACTGATGTTGGAACCGCTGCTGATTCAGATGATTGAACCCTTGCTTGTTCAGAGGTCGGTTCCATTCCTTCTGACGTTGACTTTGAGGTTGATGCAGAGGTCGGTTCTGGTTCTGAGATCGGTTGCGGTTGTGCTTTCGACGCCTCTGATTCCTCTTCTGACTTTTGGAACATTCCCCCTCGGTTGATACCTCAATCGATGGAATATTCTATCCTACATCAGCTACTCCTTTTCCCTTCTCAGTTGTAATTTCATTGGTCGTTTGAACTTGTTGAGAGGTGGAAGTTGAATTAGCTTCTGGAGACTCAGCTGTGTCTGGCTCTACAGCTGTAACTTCTACTGGTTTGATGAAAGTTGCTGGTGGAATCCCAGTATCCTTGACAACATCATAACCGAGTCCTGACACGTCATCCATCTGTCTGCTGTAACTTAAAAGGTTTTCGATGATCTTGGATGACTGATACAGCTTGATTAGATTGTCCTTCTCAGTTTGCAACTCCTTGACGAGTACAGCTATCTGCTCGGTTTGTCCATCTGACTTCTTTATCAGCTGTTCGATCTGAGCATCTTGATTTTTCAACTGATCTTGCTGTTCTTTATTTTGCTTTGTCAACTCCTCATCAGCTGGAGCCTTAGCTTCGATCAGTTGACTCTTGAGATTCTCAATCTCCTGAGTTTGGCTCGTAATCAGATCCTCCTTTTCGGCTAAGGAATCTTCAAGCTTGGCGAACTGAGCTTGAAGACTCTTAAACTCAACCAATTACTGATGCAGTTCCTCATTGAGTTCTTGAAAATCATTCCAGGAGGGTTCCAACTCATCGCTCAGAGATTCCTGCAGGTTAGAAGTATTGGAAGAATTTAAGCGAGCAGGATTAGATTGTACCTCAATATCATCTTGGTCGGTTCCAAGTGCCATGAGGCATTGATCCGGACTGATGACTTTGTTGGTAGAGGTCAGTTCATCCTCATCTTCAGTGTCTGTGAAGATGTCCATATCGTCAGCTGCCTCTTCAGCTACCATGGCCTTGTTCTTTGCAGTTTGCTTGGCCCTCAGTGCTTCTCTTTCCTTCTTTGAGAGGTCTGGGCAGTCAGCTTTGAAGTGTCCTTCCTTGCTGCATTCGAAGCAACCATTGGTGACTGGCTTCGAACTGTCTCGAGTTCGGTTTGATTTATAGAAACGTTTATATTTCCCGAACCGAGTGTCCATATCGACTAGCTTCTTTGACAACGCTGCAATGTTCTGTTGCAGTTCTTCTCTACTTGGCTCCTTTGCAGTTGTGTCAGCCGATCTGGTTGGCCTTGACGATCTCGACTTTGAGTAATCAGCTCGGAGGGCAACTGACTTTGATGCCGAGCCAACATCCTCAATTCTATTTGTCTGACCTGAGGGCTGCGATCTCCTTCTGTTGACCTTATACTCATTTCCTTTCAAGATTGAGAACAATCTTTCAGTTCCCATTTCACCAAGGTCAGCTCGGCTCTCGTGGATATTTGTGAAAGTATCCCACTCAGCCGGTAGAGCTTGCAACACTTTGAGATTTATTTCTCTTAGAGTGTATTTTCCTTTCCGAATGGACTGGATTCTTCTGATGATGTCCATAAACCGAAGCTCTAGCTGATCGATAGTCTCATCAGGTCGCAGACTGAAATTGTCGAAATCTTGACATGCATGCGAGAACTTGTTTTCCTTCGTCTCGTCGCTTCCTTCACTTAGCGAAGCCAGGATGTCCCACATCTCTTTTGCGGTCTCACACTCCTCTATCCAGGGCAGATAATCTTGTCCAACCGTGGACATTATTGTGCTCTGAGCCCAGATATCCAGCTGGCTCACCTTGGCCTCTTCCGGAGTGTAGTCTTCTGGCTGTTTCTCCACATACTCCACCACTGCATCTCCATCGTTGCGATTTGTGGGAGTGCGAAGTATTCTGTCTTGTATGACGATTGGTCCAGAAGTGAGAACTTGTTGCATCCTATGATGCTTTGACAGAAGGATCTTCTTCATTCGAGTTCTCCATGATGTATAATTGACTACAGAGAACATGACTACGATCTTGTCCTTGATGTCCATCTGCACAAACAAAAACAGGACAAAAATGCGAGCAAGAATGCACTAGCGTGAAAAGATCTGTTCAGTTGACCACTGAAGAAAATTCTCGAATTCACACCTCGTGAAACAGAGTCAGCAGTCTTTTGAACCACTGCTCTGATACCACTTGATGGTCCCGAAACGAGTTACTGGTGTATGGGGGGGAATACACCAGTTAGGATTTAAAAACTTAAGCCTGAAAAATCACTTCAACTGAGTAAAAGATGACACAGTTGGAATTTCACAGCTGAGTAAGCGACCTCAGCTGGAAGAGTGAGGCTGTGCGGAATGTGGTGGAAAAATAAACTCGTTAAAAGCAACTCATGCAAAACAGCTCGGTTGGTCAAGAACCAAAACAGCTCGGTTGAAAATGTGCAAATGCGGTTTGTATGTCGGTTAGATTGATCAGATAAAAATGCAAAAGCAACTGAATAAAAACAAACACAGACACACATGATTTAACGTGGTTCGGAGATAATCCTCCTACGTCCACGGGGAGATGTGAATCCACACACCTCAGTCCAAGTTCTTCTGGACAGAACCACTCAGCTTACGCGGGCTGAGCAACCGTTAAGGATAAGTTTGCGGGTACTTATCGACCTTACAGTTTAGTTTCCGGGCACTAAACAGCCTATGTCAAGTTTGCGGGTACTTGACGACCTGACTACTCAATTACAGGAAGAGTAAGGTCCTAGCACACTTTTTAGGGTGTGAGAAAGGGTGGGATTTCCAACTACAGCTCGATCACGAATGAGAGCTGGATCTAAGGCTTGAACGAATAAACACTCAAACTAAGATCTAAGACAGATTTTCACTCTATGAACCCTCAGCTATTAATGTTCTATCACTCTTGAACTCTCAGCTGCTGATGTTCTTAGAATAGGATTTTATCTTGATTCTCTTGTGATTGCACTTTTCTCTCTTGCTTCAGTCTGTCTCATGCGTGTATCTCTCGAATGAGAGAATGCCTCTATTTATAGGCGGAGAGAATCAACTAGCCGTTGGAGGAGCAGTTGATCTCTGATCGGTTGATAGCGATGGCTTGTCTCTCATGTCTGCAGACTTTCCCGATATGGCATCTGTGCTCTTCTGCATTCCATCTGAGACAACCTTGTGTTGGGCCAGATGGGGTAGTGACTGAACGGTCAAACCTTCATGTGACTTTCATTTGAAATTCAAATCTTAACCTTTCTGACAGTCAACCTCGGTTCGTCGGTTGAAAGTCTTGATCTTCATCTGAGTGGTCTTCAGTTGATGTTCTGAACTGTTGGACTCTCAGCTGACTTTGAACTTCAAGCAGTTAATCTTCTTGTTCGAGTTCTACAACTGAAGTTCTGAAACTGAACACTCAGTTGTCTTCCTTGTATTTACTCAGTTGGGTTTGAACCCTCAGATGACTTTCCTTTTCATCTGATGTTCTCTTCCTTTCTACTGTTTCTCATCTGATGAACGCTCAGTTGGTTTCCTTCACAACTGATGTTCTGAAGACTTCCCCCTCATCACATCTGAACATATGAACTCTCAGTTGTCCTTCATCATAACTGATGTTCTGTCTGAGTGATGCCTTGTTGCCATCTTTAGCTGGAGACCTGTAAAAATAAAATCTCAACTTTGCTCAAACAGCGAGCCTAAATTCTAACATTAGGTTTTGGCAACATCTACTCGGTTGGGGTCAGTCGGTTTTGGAATTCATCAAAACTCATACTAATAAATTTCCCAACATATATAATTAAATATTAATTTCAGGTAAAAAGAAAACAAATGTCATCATTAATTTTTTTTTGTGAATATATTTGGAAGATGATTATTTATATAATTTAAAATCAGTATTGTAGTCAATAGGCCGGTTCCAGGTTGGAACCGTCGGGGTAGACGAGATGATTGTGAAGCGGTGGTTTAACTTATTTTTTTTCTTAATCTTGTGTTGAATTCATAATGTGGGGTATTTAGAGTCACTTTCATCTTATAAACAATCTTAACATCTATAGTATTATTAGCTATCTATATATCTCTTCTCTCTCTCTCACTACCCGCTCCTTTCCTTGCCTCTTTTTCTTCATAAAAAGCTAAAAAATTCAGCTTAAGAGTCTCTTTCCTTTGGAGAGAAATATATTTTTGCCCATATCGGTTTTGTAGAAGAACAGAGCTTTAACAATTATCGAAAGTAATGAGAATATATTAGTTATAATTTTTAACAAACATAACTATATGGGTTTGAGACGTAAACATGTGGTAAAATTACTTTTTAATTGAATTTGAGATGTGTTCAAGGGATATAAATTCTAAGCGAGTTTAGTAGATTGCATAATCAAGTTATTTAATGTTAAAATAATTAACAAATAATTTTTTTTTAATATATCACATATTAGTACTATTTAATAATTTTATTAATTTTTTATAATTTTCCGTCGATTTTCGACGGGTTATATGCTAGTTATTATATAAATGAAAATGACTCTACGTAAAAAAAATCCTATGTGGCACCCGTCATATTCCTCCGTTCATATTTATCTAAATTCTCAAATTTTCTAAATATAAAATCAATATTTATCATATTTATTATATATGATATGAAAACAAAATCAAATCTTTAAAATCAATATCTATCATATTTTAATATATTCAATATATATGGTTTAGTTTTTATATAAAATAATCAATAATACAACTAAAATCTATTTATAAAACTATCTCAAAAGGTTGACCGTCATTATAACTCTTTTTCCTAAGAATTATAAATCTATTTGTAAAAAACTAAGAGCTATAAAATCTTTAAAAGTTTTTTTGCTATTTTTCCTAAAATCTGAACGTGACGGCTATTTTTGCTAATTTTCATTCAACTAAAAAGTTTCTCATCTTTATAACTCTTTTTTTTATTTGATATTTTTCCTCCATGAATTAACGAGAAAATTTTCAATTAAAGGATCTATTGAAAAATCTATAAATATTTAGAATCAATATATATTTTCTCATTCTTTGCAATATGTACCATGCACTAGTTTAATTTGTCCAATCAATAAATTGGGCAGTTAAATAGTTATAATTTTTATTATAGGAACAATTTGTTTTAGATACAAAACGAAAATCATTTTTTTCTCTAAATCAATATGGAACAAAGAAATGTTTGCTGTCAAAATGAATCACAACAATTCTCTGTCCACGAAATGGTTGCCACTTTTGCTATTAAAGTTTGTCCACGAAATGGTTGTCATTTTTTCTACTTCACTCACATTTATTGTGGGACTCTTACTCCACTCACAATAATACTCACTATTATCCACTACTACCTATCATTTTCTTAAAACCCGTGTCGTCCACAATGTAACAACCATTTTGTGGACGGAGGGAGTATTTGTTGTCAAAATGATTCATCACAATTCTCATATGAAATTGACGTGGGGCAATTTCTTTGACAACCGTAGGGGTAGACAGGCCGATTCAGTTACGACAATTTAACATAATGGGAGGATTCCGACTTAGAACCGTGAGAGTAAACAGGCCGATTTCAGACCTATGGTTCAACTATTTCAGAATCGTGGTCGACGAGAGGATTTCTACCTTGAAAAGTGGGGGTAGACGGGCCGACTCATTACGACAGTTCAACTTAACGGGAGGATTCATACTTAGAGTCGTGAGGGTAGACGAGCCGATTCCAAACTGACGGTTCATTTTTTTCAGAATCATGGTCGACGAGAGGATTGCGATCTTGAACTGTGGTAGACGGACTGATTTCAAACTGGCCCACAAAACTCACACAAAGTGTAAACTCAAAAATAATTAATGGATAATATTTTTATAATAATTTTATTAAAGGTTTTAGAACCTTATCTTTCTTACCTGAAAAGGTTTTAGGACCCTACTCTTCCCGTAACTGAGTAGACAGGTTGATTAGTACCCGTAAACTAATCTGTAAGGTTGATAAGTACCCGCAAACTTATCCTTAACGGTTGCACAGCCCGCGTAAGCTGTGTGGTTTTTCCAGAAGAACTTGGACAGAGTTGTGTGGACTCACAACTCCCCGTGGACGTAGGAGTGTTATCTTCGAACCACGTTAAATCTCTATGTGCTTGTGTTTTTCTTTATTCAGTTATTTCTTGCATTTTCAACTGACCAACTAACCAGCATACAAACTGCATCTTAACATTCTCAACTGTTTTGGTTATTGACCAACCGTGCATAAAAGCGTGAGTTAGTTTTAGACGAGTTATTTTCCACCACATTCCGCACAGCACTTCACTTCCAACTGAGTGTTTCTTCCTCAGTTGTGAGTCCAGCTGAGTCTTTCTACTCAGTTGTGATTCCAGCCGAGTCTTCTTACTCGGTTGTGATATTTTTAGGGGGTTGTTTTTTAAAAGCTTTATCTGGTGTATTCCCCCCCTATACACCAGAACTCATTTCGGGACCATCAAGTGGTATCAGAACAGTGGTTCAAAAGACTGCTGACTCTGTTTCACAAGGTGTGAATTCGAGGAATTTATTCAATGGATAACTGAACAGATCTCTTTATCACGCTAGTGCATATCTGCTTGCACCCTTCTTTTGTTGTTATGTGCAGATGGACGTCAAAGATGATGAGGTACAATCTAATCCTACTAATTTGAATTCTTCAAATATTTCTAACATGCAGGAAACCCTAGATGAAGAGTTGGAACTCTCATGGGACGACTTCTTAGCTCTCAATGAGGAAGTGCAGCAGCAGTCGGTTGAGTTTAAGAGTCTACAAGCTCAGTTCTCCAAACTTGAAGAATCTTTAACCGACAAGGACGATCTGATTGAGAGTCAGACTGAAGAGATAGAAAATCTCAAAAGTCAACTGAATGCTGCCAACCGAACTAAAGCTCCAACCGATGAGGAGTTGAATGAGTAGATCAAGGAGCGGGAAGATCAGTTGAAAAAGCAAGAGGTGCAGATCGGCCAGCTGTTGAAAAAGTCAGATGAACAGTCCGAGTATATAGCTGTTCTTCTCAAAGAGTTGCAAACTGAGAAGGACAACCTGATAAAGCTATATCAGTCATCCAAGATCATAGAGAATCTAATCAGTTACAGTCGACAGATGGATGACATGTCAGGACTCGGTTACGATGGGGTCAAGGATACTGGAATTCCTCCCGCAACCTTCATCAAAGCAGTGGATGTCTCGGTTGCCAAAACGGATCCAGTTGAGCCTGAAACTCCTCAAATCAATCCAACCACCAAGTCTCAACAAGCACAACCGAATAAGAAATCTACAACTGAGAAAGGAAAAGAAAGGGTGGATGGAGAACTGAACGTTCCATCGGTTGGGACATCAACCGAGGAGGAATGTTCCAAAGTCAAAAGAGGAATCAGAGGCGTCGAAGACATAATCACAACCGAACTCAGAATCAGAACCGACCTCTGCATCAACCTCAGAGTCAACATCAGAAAGAATGGAACCGACCGCAGAACTGACAAGGGTTCAATCATCTAAATCAACAGCGGTTCCATCATCAGTTAAACCAAAGGTTTCAACCGAGTCAACCAATGAGGAACAGTTCGAACAGCTGGAGATATTCATGCCACAACTTGAATCAATATCCGAGTAGACCAGCTGTCGTCGTCAGTCAGGAAGATGGAATCAGTATCAGCTACGAAGATTCCAACATAGCGTCCGACCTCAACGACGAATCCAACAGGATAAGAATCGCCATCAAAACAGAGGGAAAGCCTCTCCTCCGAAAGCTCAGAATGAGAGAAATCCAACTCATCCCAAGAAACAAAACATCACTAATAACAACAAGCCTAAGGATAACCGAGGTGTTGTTATAGTGGATGATGAAGGAAAAGTGATCTGGAATGATAAATCTATCCGAGTATACAGGAAAAAGCGACGCACAGTTCCAGGGGGAACTGGTTCTAACCCTCCAGGACCCAACTGAAATTGGGGACCTAAGCGAGTTTCTCTTTGCAGGAACAGGAGAAACAGCTGAGGAAGAATAAAGCGTCAACAACAATGTGGGTGATGGATAGTGGATGCTTGAAACACATGACAAATCTAAAGGATTTGCTTGGCAGTTTCGTGGAAAAAGAAGGTCCATTAGTTACCTTTGGTGACAACTCAAAAGGTCACACCAAAGGATACGGTACCCTTGAAACCAATCACGTATCAATCTCTAATGTTTCATATGTTGATGGATTGAAGCATAACTTGCTCTCCATCAGCCAATTCTGTGATAATGGTTTCTCTGTTAAGTTTGATGCACAGGGTTGCAGGGTTAAAGATGTCGGTTCAAAGCAGGTCATATTGTTGGGAAATCGATCCCCAACCGGGAATGTCTACTATGCTGACTGGAATAGTAGTCCTCCTGACACCTGCTTGTTATCGAAGAGCAGTTCAGATGTGAGTTGGCTATGGCACAAAAGACTTAACCATTTGAACTTCAAGATGATGAACCGACTTGCCAGACAAGAACATGCAAAGGGCATTCCTAACCGAGTGTTTTCAACAACACACATCTGGAGTGCATGTCAGTTGAGAAAGCTCGCTAGATCCTCCTTCCGGTTGAAATCAACTCCCTCAACCGACCGAGTGTTACAGTTGATCCACATGGATCTCTTCAGGCCAGTTACACCAAAGAGCATGAACGGCAACGAGTACACCCTGGTTGTAACTGATGATTTCTCAAGATACACGTGGACCATTTTCATGCGCCACAAGAGTGATACCCGAGATGAGCTACCCAAGTTGATGGATCGGATATCTAACCAACAAGAGATAAAAATTATTTCCATCCGATCAGATCATGGAACTGAGTTTCTAGATCACAGTTGAAAAGAAAGACATTTCCATGGAGAAAAGACTCCAACTGAGATTCAGCGAGCTGACATCTTCACCAAACCTCTAGCCGAAGCGCGGTTCAAGATGCTATGTGATCTACTTGGATTGTTGGATCCATCAAATGAGGAACCAGCCAAGGTGAAGAGATAGATGCCCATCTGAGGGGGAAGCTCAGATGGAAGGGGAAGCTCAGCTGAAGGGGGAATATCTGAAGCAGATCGCCAACCGAAGACATCAGACGTCAGCTGAACAGACGAATTCGAGTCAGCTGATGATTTGCTGCAACATTGGATCAAACGTCAGCTGAACAGACGAACTCGAGTCAGCTGATGGTATGCCGCAACATGGGAACACAGCTGATTCCGACATCAGCTGGCAGGTAACATTTATGGCTGAAGGTGTTATGTTCTTAAATGAGAATGTTTGAAATAAATTCAAACATTCCTGAGCTAGTCAGTTACATTAAAATAGCCATCATGTCGCATTAAATGTAAAGTATGGTTGAACATCCATAGCCTACTTTATAGTGTGACTGGGCTGACAAGATAAACTGTACATCTTCTCACGCGCGGGTTGAAACTCGGTGCATGACATCAAGTCAAAGATAGTCAACAGTCGCGTAATCTCAGCCGTTGATGGATTCGCGCCATTTAACCCCAGCCGTTGATCTCAATCAAGTCAAAAATCTATATATAGCGGAAAATCAGGAAGTGATCTCTTACCTTCCTCATTCGTATCTATCTGCAATAATTGTTCATCGTCTTCCCAGTTTTTGTCTAACTATTTTCTGCAAAAGATTTCCCTTACTTCTTTCTATAAATACCTTTGTAGTGATCATAAATGGCCCCCAAAAGTAAGAAAATGACTTCTTCCGGATCTTTCCTTGTCCCTACCTCTTACGCAGAATCGTTCGACATACTGGTGTTGAAGATCCATTTCGAACAGATCCTCTCCGACGAGGATTTGGAGTCGCCGGTGTTGGCCCCCCTCTCCAATACTCTCAGAGAGAATGGCCTCCTCGAATGGGCCAAGCTTTGCCCCTCCCACTTTCTCAGGCGACAAGTCGGGGAATTCTACGTCAACCTGCAAGCATCCATCGATAGCAGGGAAGGAGTGACTACAGAGGTCTCCTGCCGCCAATGCGATGTTCCGGCAAGGACCATTCGCCGCGTCACCTTCCCCATCGATGTTTCCGATGCCTTCCGCCACATCATTCCCGTCAACCACACCGCCACGGAATTTCTGGAGAACATAACCGACGAGCAGGCGGATGAGTTTCTGCAGAATGCTCTGATCGAGCCGGAGAGGTTGAGGAGCAACATGCAGAGGACGAAGCTGAAGCCAGAACATCGTCTGCTGTTCGATGTAGTTTCTAATGTGGTGTTCGGTTATAGTGGTGCATTCGGCGACATTAGCCTACCCAAGTTGAAGCAGTTGGAGGCCTTGGAGCACCAACACCAGATCAACTGGTTCCAATACTTCCTGAACCAGTTGATGGTGGAGAAGTCAAAGATCTCCGAGACAACATCTGAGTCTGGAGAGAAGCTGTTGAGTGTGAAAGGGACGCTCAACTTCGGATGCAAGATCTCAGCCCTGATCCTGCTTGCGACCAAGGATCGCAACATGCTCTGGGAGGACTGTGAGGAGACGCTGTTCAAGAAGTTGATGTTGTTCCCGACAGCTAAGAAGGCATAGGAGGTGCTCACGAGTGTGTATACTCTGAAGGAGAAGAAGGAGGTTGGAAAGACTGTTGAGTCTACAGCTGAGGGGGAATCAGCTGCTGCTCGCCCCGCCAAATCCAAAGTTGCACGCCGACGAGCTGAGTCGGAGAAGGAGTCAGCTGAGGAGCCCACCAAGAAAAGGTTGAGGGTGAAAATCAAGAAGAAGGTTGTGGTTGAAGAGCCAGCTGTTGAGCCAGCTGAGGAGAAGGCACCGGTCGAGTCTGCGCCAGCTGAAAAGGGAATGCCAGCTGAGGAGCAAGCTCCAGTTGAGGAAGAGGCACCAGTTGAGTCGGCACATGCTGAAGAGTCATCTGAGTCGAGCCGCTCAGCTGAGGCTGCCACTTTTGAGATCGCCCCTCGCGCAACCGAAGCTGACGAGGCTGAGGGAATGGAGACGGATGTGACGTCACACGCTTCTTCCTCATCTGAGGACCTTGATGACGCCCCAACCTCCCCCACGGTAGGAGTTCATGCCGTACCGCCCCCAGAGCCTCTTGCTCTTTCAACCCTTCCACAACCAAATGTTCCGAGCACCCTGCTCGATGCCAACATTGTGACCACTCATTCGGCCAATGTTGAGGAAACAATTGAAACCCCCCTCCCAACCGAATCCAATATTCCGAGCTCCCAGCTCGATGCCGATGTTGCGACCGACTCTTTGGCCAACATTGATGAACCTTTTGAACCTCTGCCATATGATATCTCTCCCTCCCCAATAAATGAAGCAGAGCACCTTCAGGCAGTTGCTCTGGAGCACGAGGGCAGAGTGGCCTACTGCTTCCAGAAGCTGCTAGGCATGTTCCCTGAAGCTCGCAACATGCCAGTCTTCGCCACTCTGGGAACTGAGCTCTTGTACCAGTTCCACCTGATCTTCAGCCATTGGTACGTCAAAGAAGATACGATCAGGGTGCAGAGCTGGGACAGGCTGAAGTCAGATGAGTCCCGCATTCGAGCCTACTTCAACTACTCCAACCTGGAGGTGGCTTACAACAACCGGATTGTGCTGCTCACCCGTCGGCTGGACCAGAGCAGAGCTGAAGGGACAGACACCAGGAAAGCAGCTGGACACGAGTGCATCGACTTTCTCGACAGCATGTTGATCAAGTCAGCTGACTTTCTTGAGGATGTGGATGCAGCCGCCGCAGCAGCGAAGGAAGAGGAAGAAAAGCTACAACAGTACCTGGCCAACCGACAAGCCATGGTCACAGTTGAGCCTCTAGCTCTAATTGCACAAGCCCCTCCAGCTGATCAGCATGCTCCCACAACTGAAGAAATATGTGAGCTAGTAGCTGAGAGGGTCAACCAGCTAAGGACTGAACTGCTTGCCAACCTCCAGCAACAAAAAGATGACCAGTTGAGGGTGTTGGAAGCGCAAGAAATGAAGAATCAGCAACTGGTGGAGGAGAATGTTGCAATGAAAACCAAGCTGGAAGAATTCTCCTCCTCCACCAGTCAAGAAATGTCAGAGCTGAAGTCCACTCTGTGCGGATTGAAGTCGGAGCTGAATGTCTTCAAATCCTTAACCGACTCCAATTTTGCCAAGTCCCAGCAAACCCAAGATGCTGAATGGGAGTCTCACTTCGAGTCGCGATAGGCTGAGTTCGTGGCTTTTCAAACTGAGGTCATCGAGAACCTCTCTGCTTTAAAGAAAGCCGAACAAGAGCGCCAGGACTCGGATCTGGCGAAGAAGGTGGAGCTTGAGTGCGCGGTCGATGAACTCTTCAACCAACTTCAACTAGCCGAGGATCAACTCACCTCTCTAGATGGTTCAGTAGCAAGCCTTGTTGTTGATGCCAAAAAGGGGGAAGAGAAGGAGGTGGATGTTGGGGTGCAGGGCGAAGAAGAGACCCAAGCCGAAGAAGAAGTGCCAGCTGCAGCAAAATCTCAGCTGAGGAAGAAGACAAAGAAGGCCGCTCCTAAGTCAACTGAAGTCGGTGGAGCTGAAATGTCAAAAGACTTGGAGCTGGCAGAGAAGTTTGGAGTTTTCTACAACTCCATAGCCGAGATCGCAGCCGAGCTAGCTTCGGAACTCGACGGTATCACAACCGAAGAGTGCATCGCAGCTGCTAAGGCTATGGATGTAGAAGAGAAGGATTATATGAACCCGAGCTGGATAAGGAAGTTCGCCACCAGCCAAGCAAGGAGGGTGAACCAGTTCGAAGAAGAGCTGAAAAAAATGTCCCAGAACTTGGACCGCAACGTTGCCTCCCGCAGCCAACGCCGAATCAACAAACATCAATCAAAGGCGGAAGCTCGGTTGAAGCAACAAAGGTTGCCAGCAAAGTCCAAGGTCGAGAGTCGGTTTAGGCATGTTGACAAGTGGATGCCGACCGAGTGGAATGAAGAGTGGGAGCTGTTCAAGCAGGAGTTCGTGAACGACTTCTACTATAGGAAGGTTTACGCAACTGACGACCCGAGGAAAGCGTTCAAGGAAGCGCTGACTGAGTTGCACTCAGGGGATCCGGGCATGTTCAGCCAGTTCAAGCAGGCTATGATTGAAGCCAAGCTGGACTTGAACACAGTTTCAGTTCCTAAGAGGGTTACTTATCAGCCTCCTCTTCTCCCAGACTCTCACAACCCGAACCGCACGAAGATTGCAGCTGAGGTGAGGCAGGTTTGCAAGGATCATGGAGTGGACATTTCCAAGGAGTCACCTGCCAAGAGGGAAATTTTTGTTAGGATTTTTAGTAAGTATGGGCTAGAATTTTAGCTCAGATAGTTTTTGAAGCAATTGTTGTAACTTTTGATTTTTGTACTTATCCTTGTAACAATCAGTTGTAATGAAAACTATCCAGTTATAAGATTCACCTTGATGAACAATCTCTCATTGTCCAAGCTCTGAATCAAAAAGTTATTTCAATACCATGTTATAACTGTGCTAACCCTTTGATGTTTTATCTTATAGACTGTCTAGAATTTCAGCTGAGATTTTGGATAAGTTAGTAAGGTTTAGATCAGTAGTGGTTTAAAGTTGTAAGTGGTTTTGGCATCATCAAAAAGGGGGAAATTATTGGGAAATTTATTAAAAATTTTGATTGATTCCAAAACCAACTGACCCCAACCGAGTAGATGTTGCCAGACCCTAATGTTGGTAGTTAGGCTCGCTGTTTGAGCATTGTTAAGATTTTATCTTTACAGGTCTCCAGCTGAAGATGGCAACAAGGCTTCACTCAGATAGAACATCAGTTGTGAGAAAGACAACTGAGTGTTCAGTAGATGTGAATTAAAAAGAGGGAAGTCACAATCACTCGGTCAAAACATCAGATGAAGGAAACAACATCAACAGAGCGTTCACAAGTCAGAACATCAGTTGAGCAACTCAAAGGAGAAGACTCACATCTGAGAGTTTAAAGGATGAAGATGCAAAAGTCATCCAAACATTGAAAAGGGGGGAAGTTACGTTCAAGAGATAGAACATCAGTTGTAAGGAAGACAACTGAGCGTTCATCCGACGAGAAATAAAAAAGGGAAAAGCTACAAGAGAACATCAGTCGTACGGAATACAACTGAGCGTTCAAAGCCAACTGAGCAGAGTCAGATACAAGAAGGACAACTGAGCGTTCTAGTTGGAACATCAGTTGTAAACTCAATCAGTTAAAGATCAACAAGATAAAGTTCAAAGTCAGCTGAGAGTTCAACCGTTCCTAATCAGACAGAAGCTTTCAGAGAGAACATCAGCTGAAGAACAATTCAGATGAAGATCGAATATCTCAACCGACCATCCTTGTTGGAAGTCTGTAGTTGAGATTTGAATTTCAAACAAGGAAGTCACGTGAAGGTTTGACTCACTGTCATTACCTCATTTGGCCCAACACAAGGCTGTCTTAGATGGAAAGCAGAAGCACGCAGTTGCCAAATCAGGAAAGTCTGCAGAGATGAGAGACAAGCCATCGCTTTCGAAGACCAGAGATCAACGGCTCCTCCAACGGCTAGTTGATTCTCTCCGCCTATAAATAGAGGCTTCCATTCATTGGAGAAAGGTGGAAGACACACGAGACGAGACAGAGCGAAAGAAAGAACTATATTCCTTACTCGAGCTGAATTAGATTTAGTCTCTAAGAACATCACTTGTTGAGAGTTCTAGAGCATTAGATTGTGTCTGAGTGTCTTTAGATCGAACCTTGAGAACATCACTTTGTGAGAGTTCGTAGAGTGTTAGATCCCAACTCACTTCTTGTTCGAGCTGTTAGTTGGAACCTTATCTTTCTTACCTGAAAAGGTTTTAGAACCCTACTCTTCCCGTAACTGAGTAGATAGGTTGATTAGTACCCGTAAACTAATCTGTAAGGTTGATAAGTACCCGCAAACTTATCTTTAACGGTTGCACAGCCCGCGTAAGCTGTGTGGTTTGTCCAGAAGAACTTGGACAGAGTTGTGTGGACTCACAACTCCCCGTGGACGTAGGAGTGTTATCTCCTAACCACGTTAAATCTCTATGTGCTTGTGTTTTTCTTTATTCAGTTATTTCTTGCATTTTCAACTGACCAACTAACCAGCATACAAACTGCATCTTAACATTCTCAACTGTTTTGGTTATTGACCAACCGTGCATAAAAGCGTGAGTTAGTTTTAAACGAGTTATTTTCCACCACATTCCGCACAACACTTCACTTCCAACTGAGTGTTTCTTCCTCAGTTGTGAGTCCAGCTGCGTCTTTCTACTCAGTTGTGATTCCAGCCGAGTCTTCTTACTCGGTTGTGATATTTTTAGGGGGTTGTTTTTTAAAAGCTTTATCTGGTGTATTCCCCCCTCCCATACACCATAACTCGTTTCGGGACCATCAAATAGCCAAAAGTGGCTATGTTTTGGTGATCCAATTAGTAATACGCATCAGGTAATATTTCCGAGCGCCGTAATGAGTCACCCTCCATCCACTATGAACCGATCGACGCGAGTGCATATATTTTACTGAGATAGATAAGTTATTGAAGTCGAGTGATGCTAGCAGTATAATCGAAGATAATTAACTACTCATTGTCACTCGTCGCGGGATATGGTGCATAAACGCATGGTTCTATAACGTTTTATAATAAATCAGTCGTAAATAGATTTAGTATTCATAATTATTATGTAAGTCACAACCAAATTACTTGACGTTTAACGTTCTTAAGTCTGTCGTGCACTCAACAGTGCACCCAGTGGTGTAGCGAAGAACTAGCCGTGCAACTCCTCTAAGTAGTCGTAGCTCTTCGCAGGGATAATGATAATGACCGCTCCAATTTTATAGCGTTTCTGAACTATTCATAAATAAATGGATTGATTATTCATAATTTTTACGTAACTTGCGCTAAGTACATCCACAACGGCACCCACCAATCCACCAAATTGGTGGGCACCATCGAAAATTAGAGCTCTGCCAATGGCCTCTCCGATTACCACAAGTCAGGACAGGCCCTTGGACCCCCAAAGCGCGTCTTTGCCGCGACAATAGAGGGATATTGGTCTTCTCTTCTTTCAGACAGGGATTATCGGAGATAGTTCAGTAGATGCAAAGGTTAACTTCTCTGTCGCTTCGAAGTCTTATGAAGAATATCAGGAAAAGGGTGTCAGGATCTGTGATCGAGAATGGACTTTGAATAGATATGGTGAATCACCCTGAGATTTACTAGCCGGAACACCTTGTTAAACTCCTTCGGAATTTAATGCCGTGCCTGAATGCAGACCGGACTAGACTCTTCTTTATTTTAGCGCTCCTGCGCACGCAGACCGGAATATCTCACTTGTCCTGGACCCAGCCCAGTAGCTCCATTCGCTTATATCTCCGCCCTCCGTTTACCTGTGTATGATTAGCGAAGTGAAAAAGTATAGGTCTTCGAATCTGATAAGATTGACTTCGGAAAGTGGGGAAGCTACTAGACCGAGAATGGTTGCAAGGGTATCTATTTCTTCACTAGATGAAACTCCATCAAATGCCGGGTTCTATATCATCTCGTTATGCCGCTTTTAGAGGTGCGCAACAACTACTCGGCCAAAGAAGCTATTTACAAGGAGGGATAAACTGCTTTCCTGATATTCTTCATAAGACTTCGAAGCGACAGAGAAGTCAACCTTTGCATCTACTGAACTATCTCTGATAATCCCTATCTGAAAGAAAAGAAGACCAATCCCTCTATTGCCGAGAGGAGTTCATGCAAAACGGGTGAGGTAGAATCACTTTTGATGCGAGTTTGCTCCCCCTTAATTTATCTCATTATTACGTCGCCACCTTAGCTCTCCCTCTCTCCTCCTCTTTCACTATGCCTGGCGCACCAAAATGGTGCAACTCTGCGAGTGAGGGCCGCCAGTCAAATATTGGCGCCCACAGCAAGAGCCAGCGGAAAAAAGGCGCCGCTGTAGGTGCTCTAATTAGGAAGATAATAAACGCTCTTAAGTTTGTTGTGCACCCGACGGACTCGAGCTTTGCTCGTTTAGTAAGACGAATTTTTTCAAGTTGAATTCCACATAGCTCTCGAACTGTTTGACTCGTGTACAACCCTGACGATATTAGGGATTCGCTTAAATATGGGATATAATATCACTTTTTTCCCTAAAAATATTGACAATTGACATATAGAAAGTTTGAAAGTTATGTCAAACTTATAAATGAATTTAAGTTGGTAAATTATCATCCAATAAGCAAAAATTACACTTGACTTTTTTTTAGCAAAACAAAATTATACTATTTCTCAGCAAAAGCAAACTTTTTGAGAAACAAAAGCAAACACATCTTAAAAGGTCAATTAACTTAGTTTTCCCGCAAACCCTAGTCGTCGCTCCGCTCCTATATTTGTTATCAGAAGCAGTTTCCTCCGCCTACTGCCGCCGATGCCATAATCCGGCGACGGGTATGTGCTTAAATTTCTTCCTTCTTTTACATCCTTGTATCTGGCATTAGCTTTATTTTTATCTAGAAATGTTTTCTCAAAGCTGGCTGAATTTCATCTAGGATTTTTATTATTTCGTGTAAAAAAAATCAACAAGAAGATGGCTGCTGCGAATGATTTATCTTCAGAGATGGAGCTTGATGCTTTTAGACGCCTTTTCCCTCTACGCTTTCACGAGCGGCATCTTCTTGAATCTATAAGGCCTGATGGCCGCCCTCTTGGAAGAACGAGAGACACCACGCTGAATCTCGGTCTCTCTCTCTCTCTCTCTCTCTCTCTCTTAAATTAGCTATGTTGCCTCTCCTTCCTTTATGTAATGTACCTTAACTAAAATTCGAACCTTTGAAAATGTAGGAGCTGTTGCATCTGCTCATGGATCAGCTGTAGCAAAGATAGGCTGCACTGTAAGTGTGTTTTTGCTCTGTTACGGTTTCGTGACTATTTGAGTTCTTTTGTTAGCACTAATGGAGAACTGTATATCATCCTCAGACTATGTTAGCTGCCATTAAATTGGAAGTCATGATTCCTACTGTAGAGGCCCCTGATGAAGGATGCATAGGTAACATATTGTTGTTTTAGTTTATTGCATTCTCGACGTTCTTGGTGTTGTAATAATGTATGTATATTGATACTTGTTTATTGCAGCCATTGATTTCCACATGCCTCCGATTTGTTCTCCTCTGATTCGCCCTGGTAGGCCTGCGGATTTGGCTCCAGTAATATCAAAGCAGTTGTCTGACACCATCCTAAGGCAAGCGATTGATTATAGTATGACTGTTTTGTTGGCAATATCTGTTCAATCATGTTTTAGTTTTGGAGCATCGAGATATTTGTTTTGCGCTTACAGTATCATCACATTGAGTACCACTAGCTCACAAGTGTAACATACTTGAGTTGAGTAATTATAAATATAATGTTTTAACAATTCATTCAAAACATTTTTTATAATTGACTTATTGTGCTTTATATTCGTTATACTTGTATTGTATAATTTTTATAGTCTACTTGATGTGAATGTGCACTTAAGAGTATTTGATTTAGTCTTGATAAGAAAGAACACTTACTATGTTATGTTCCTATGTAATAATTGCATGGTAGTTTTATTGATCCTTAGGTTCACACTGCTTTTGTTATATATGTGTGTACTTTTGTTCATATTTTGGCATGCTCAGCCAAACAAATTTTTAAAACGCTATGATCTCTTATTGTCGTCATTCTTCCTCTGTTTCAATACATTGTAGTGGCAAAGACATTCTTTCAGCATTACATTGAATGAAAAGGTTGTAGTCCTGTAATGTTACTAATCGTCTTTGATTGTGCAGTTCTGGCATGATTGATCTAAAAGAGTTATGTCTGGTCAGCGGCAAAGCTGCTTGGATGGCCTATCTGGTAAAGTATATTCAATAATATAATTTCTCCATACCAGATGAATTCTTGATCCATGCCTCTAGGTGCGTGAGCCAACTATAATCATCTATCACCTTATGAAATGACTCATGCAGGACATATACTGTTTGGATGCTGATGGTGCCCTTTTCGATGCAGCATTGCTTTCTGCAGTGGCTGCCTTCTCACACTGTAAGTTCTGCCTGGTGTATGATGATTCCTTAACAAAAATGTTGTTTTCCACATAAAAAGATAAACGTTCAGCCTATGTGTGTTTTCCGGTACAAGAAATTGATCATCAGGTCATTTTTGTTTTAAGTTTCAAAAGTCGGGTATTGAGTTGTAAATAATTGAGCCGTCATATGTGTGCTAATGATCATTATGGTTAGGTTGGTATAGAACTTTCATATTGGGTTTTGGAGACCAACTTAAGTAACTAGAAATTATCTATGTGCTTCGTGTATCTTAATTAACAAAACTCTGGACATCCTTGGATAATCACACTCTATAAAGTATTAAAGTTTACCGTCTTTTTAATTCTTAACATTCTAAAGAAACTCTATCTTGTAGTGCAAATTCCGGTAGTTTCTCTCAACGATGACGGGAGAATAGTTCTCATGTCCGATGAAAATGGTGGATCAGTGAAGGAAAAGGAACCTGTCAATAAGGAGAAGATAAAACTTAAGATGAATTGCCTGCCATTCTCCTTAACATGCATACTTCACAAGAACTACATTCTAGCTGATCCGACGTCTGAGGAAGAGTCAATTATGGAAACATACCTGACTGTTGTACTGGATACGAATCATCAGCTCGTGTCTCTCAATAAACCAGGTGGACCAGGTCTTGCTAGTACATCATCATTCCAGGTGAACATTGCCTTGTTATTTATTTATTTTTTTTGCTTTCATCACTTTTATATCATATAATCATCATCTGGTTGAAGAAACATACTGATAGAGTAAAAAGATCAGTTTCAACTTGAATAATAATGTGTAAAATAGAGTAAAAAGATCAGTTTCATCATTCAAATAGCAGTTTCCAGTTTGCAATACAGAATAAGTAGATATATGGAGAAAATTCCTCAATACATAGATACCAGTTCAATGTGGAAATGGAGATGATGCTAGCTTGCATCTACTTATAAGAAATGTTGTTGCTTGCAGGATTGCATAAAATTAGCGCGGAAACGAGTGAAAGAACTTCAGCAGATTTTGAATGAAGCTCTTTCTGATATGGAAGTTGACTGAGTTTTTGTCAAACCTCGTACATTAGTTCGTAGCTTTCTTTCTTTTCTTTTTTTTTAAAAAAAAAAAAATTTAAATATTGTAGTTGTAGAAGGGAAATGAGGATAGCCGAGGAAGATTAGAATTATGTTAATAAGATACAATGAGTTGACTTTCACAAATTACAATTCTCTTTCTTTCTTTTTTTGATTATTTGTGTGGGTTTGGGAGCTTAATTCTCAGATAATATTATTACAAGATATCAGACTAGTATTTTATATTGAGAAAGATGCTTGGTTCTTAGGAACTAGTTCATTGCTATTCTCAAGAAAAAGAAAAAAGAAAAAAATGTTGTGTTGTAAATATCTATTAGTTGAGTGATACCCAAGCAATAGTTACTTGGTGACCAAGTCATTAATTCTTTGATGGCCAAGTAATTAGTTATTTGATGGCCAAGACTCGAGTTGCTTGATATGCAAGCAACGTATCCTAAACATGCCCCTGTACTACTATTAATAGAGGATTAGTCCTCAAATGAAAAACAAACAATTCTCACACTCTTCTTTCTACTCTCTTCTCTTATCTCTCTCTAATTTATAACATGTTATCAGCACGATTGTTCTACCTCTCTCGATCCTTCCCTTCGATCGTTGAAGAACGACTCTTTAGCCACGAGTCTCCAACCACTTAAATTAAATTGAAGGTATGCCATAGGAAAGAATCGTGTCTTTCCAATAAGGTACAAATTTTTTTTAGTCAAATTTTTTTTAGTCTGAAAATCTCAATTACTTTTTATTTATATATGCTTCATTTTTAATCTCGAATTGTGATTTCATGAGGAAACACGAATAATCTTGAAAATTCATTGATGCTATTTGAATAGCACAAGTAATATTCCTGGAGAATATTACATTTAAACTTTATATTGATGCTATGAATATAGCACAAGTAATATTCCTGAAGAATATTAAACTCAAATTTGATTGATGTTATGCAAATAGCACAAGTAATATTCCTGAAGAATATTACACGATACTATGAAAATAGTCCAAATAATATTCCTGAAGAATATTACAAGCCCCAAAGAGCAAATATTTGGATAATGTATTTATCCTTAATTCTTTAGTGCAGAGTTGCACGGATGACAAATATAGTCAAACTTGAGTTCATTGCTCTTGATATCTCGGACAAGAATTATATGTCATGGGCTCTTGATGCTAATGTTCACCTGATCTCAAAAGGACTAGGGGAGACAATAAAAGAAGGAAATAACACATCCGAACAGGATCGCACTAAGGCGTTAATTTTCCTTCGTCATCATCTTCATGATGACCTAAAGATTGAGTATCTCACTATCAAAGATCCAAAAGAATTGAGGACAAATCTGAAAGAAAGGTTTGATCATCTAAGGACGGTGTCCTTTCTAAAGCTCGTTACGAGTGGATGCATCTTAGACTGCAAGACTTTAATTTTTTGAGTACTTATAATTCTAAATTATTCAGAATAGTTTCAAAGTTGAAACTATGTAGAGAAAATATCACTGATGATATGCTTGAGAAAATATTCTCTACTTTTCACGCTTCTAATGTGCTGTTACAACAACAATATAGAGAGCGAGGTTTCAAAAAGAACTCTGAATTAATATCTTGCTTGTCGGTTGCCGAGCAAAATAATGAATTGCTCATGAAAAACCACGAACTCCGCCCCACTGGTTCCGCTGCATTGCCCGAAGCCAATGCAACTTTCCACCATGAAAATGGTCGTGGGAACCAGCGTGGAAGAGGACGTGAGAGAAGACGTGGATATGATCGTGGTCGTGGACGTGGTAAACCAAATGATGCAACCTCTAGCAACAAAAGACAGAGATCATCCTACGAGCATAATTCATCTAAAAGGAAGGTGCATGTCATAGATGTGGCATGACCAGACATTGGGCACGTACCTGTCGTACGGCAAAACACCTTGTGGATCTATATCAAGATTCAATCAAGGGAAAAGATAAGAAGGAAACCAATGTTGTTGACTTTGACAGTTCAATTGATACTACTCATTTAGATGTCTCCGACTTCTTTGTTGATCTAATAATAGATAATATGGATCTGTGTGTCGGTGGTGGTGTGTCTTATTTCAATGATATAGATATTGTTTAGTCCTTTATCATGAATTTCAAGTTAATAAAAATATTTTGCTTATTTCAATCATTATTTTGCTTATGGAATTTCATTTGATTTCCAATTCTTTGACTTTTCTATTTCTCTTAAAGTTATTGGATTTATTTATGAATACCTTTGGAAATTCAAAAACTGTTTGTAAATAAAGGGTGCTTCACAATTTTTTAATGATAATTAAGTAGTGTATTATTTTAAAGATAATATTCGTAATATTCAAAATCTAAGAACTATTCATCGTATTAGTATTTTCTCTTATATAGATGCCTTTTCTTATCGTATAACTCTAACTACATTATATTTATTGGTGTGCACGTATTATTTATATTAAGCATCAAATTTATGTGATTTAAGCTCTTGCAAGTATTATGTTAAGCATAAAACAATTACAATTTAAGCATACAATGTTATGTACATATTTTTATATTTAAGTGTCAAATTTATGCAATTTAAGCATTTCCATGTATCATGTTAAACATGGATAACAACAGATACAATTCAAGCATCTATTATGACACACATATTCTTTATATTAAGCATCAAATTTATATGATTTAAATATTTGTGTATTTCATATTGTGCACGGATAATTTTAGATCAATTAAGCACTTTTTATTGTGTATGTACTTTCTATAATAAGCATCAAATTCATATGATTTGAGCATTTGCATGTTTCATTTCATGTCAAACATGAATAATTATAGATACGATTTAAGCATTTGAATAAACATTGCTAAAAGAATTATTCGAACTTAAATAACAGATTTATTGTATATGCTCATTTAAGCATTCATTTGTGTATATGATAGAATTAGGAGGTGATTGGTATGATGGAATGTAATGGAGCTAAAAATGGAATGAAGCCAGGAATGGAATGGAATGAGTAAGTTGATTTATATGCTTGGTATGCATAAGGAATAAGTAAATGAATGGAATCGATATTTTTTGATACATTATGTTTATATATATGTGTGTGTTTGTGTTGAGTGTGTGTATATGCGTGTATATGTGTAGTGTGTGAATGTGTGTGTGCAGTGTATGTATATATATACATATGTATGTATGCGTGTGTGCAGTGTGTGTGTATATATGTATGTATATGTGTGTAGTGTGTGTAGTGTGTGTGTATATGTGTGCAGTACTGCAGTGTGTGTATATATATGTGTGTGTGTTTGTGTGTATATGTGTGCAGTGTGTGTGCGTATATGTGTGCAGTGTGTGTGTGTGTGTAGTGTGTGTATATATATGTGTGCGTGTGCAGTGTGTGTGTATATGTGTGCGTACATTGTGTGTATATAAGTTAGAATTGATAGAAATAATTCCTTGATTTTTTGGGGTAAAATTGACAAAATTGTAAAATATATGAGGATAAAATAGTCAAAATATAAAAATAGAAATATTAGGAATGGCTAATACCATGGTTTAACTAAGAAATGGCTAAACCTTGAGGAATGGAATAACCATTCCAGATGGAATGACGATTCCTCCTCGTAAAACATACCAAGCAAAAGAATGGAATGGTGGTAGGAATGACCATTCTATTCCACCTTCCATTCCATCATACCAATTACTACCTTAGAGTTTTGAGGGATGCTTAGAGTATGTACACGTATCAAGACAAGTCGTAGAAATCCGTGAGAAAGGATTTTAATTTGGTTGGAAATTTGAGAAAAAAATGTGTAAAAGCAAGGAGATATCTATAAAGAAATAATTTTGATGGATGAAATAATGCGTAAATTATGGAATGAAAGATTGATGGTGGAATTCCTTAAAATTCGAAATTTCCAAAAAGCCCATATAAACATTAAAAGAATTAAAGAAAATTCATAATTTATTATATAGAATGGATCTCATCCATTAATTTTACTTAGATGGGTGGTTGGGATAGGTTCCTAATTCTCACATGGAGACTAATTTCTATACTAACTCATCCCTATATGCATATAATATATATATATAGGGATGAGTTCTCATGTAAATATCTCTTAGTGTAAAAAATAAGAAGGAATTTAGTCCCTTAATAATTAGAAAATACACGGATCAGATTCCTCCAACAATTCACACGGATCAAGTTTATCTCGCATGAGGGTAAATTAGTAAAAGAAAGACATTACAGTCTCATGCACTAATTAAAATGGGCGATAATCTAGGAATTTAGAAAAACCATCCAGATTTGCATGACAATAAATTTCTAAATTTAATTAACGTATATCTAAATACCTTAACATAAGATAAAAAAAACATGAAATTAAACTATAAGAAGTTGAGGGATTTGAATACACAAATCGTTCCAAGTACGTGATTGAGAGAGATAATGCATTTGAAATTTTATGGTAATGCATTTTATATAATCTACTCCTAATAAATCATAGTATTGCACAATTTGAAATAATGCATTTTATTAAGGTTTTATGATAATGCACTTTCACAGGTGGACGAAATAAAAATAATAAACAATGATATTGTTATATAATGCATTTTGGATTTTAGTTAATGCACTATGAATTATTATAGAACACATTTTAGATTTTAGGTTAATGTACATATTTATATAATGCAGTTTAGATTTGAATTTTGAATTATTTGTGCGAATGATTTTGACATACATTTATCAAGATATGATGCTTTATCTCAATTTGTTGATGGTGAATTTATTGATACACAAAATTTAACAATGCATTTGTTACATTAAATGTTAATTCATAAAAAATAAAAGAACTAATGAACAACATATTTCAATGCATTATAATACTATGATGCATTACTTTACAACTGGACATAATAAAATTATTTTTCAATGCATTAGAATGTAGTACTATGATGCAACTTTAGAGTAAATAAATTACTACGAAATTCTATTTTCAAAATATAATAATAATTAGAAATCTTTTTGGCGATAAGAACTTCGAACTTTAAAAGAAAATAGAGTATGGCTTTTAAACATGCAGCATTTTTTATGATTTAACCGTTCCCCATTAAACAACAAAAATATATAAATACCCCCTATCACTAATTACGCAATATAATAATGTAGTTTAAAATTATTAAAAAGAATGACCATTGATTATAAGAATTAGACGCACCAGAAAGTGTTGTTTTATACCCCTTGTTTAAAACACACTCTTTTATATACCAAAATCTCTTAAAAAACTAATATAATTTCAACTTACAAAAAAAAAAAAAAATTGATGAACCCATATTTGTGTCCATCTTTTCTTATGTTTTTCTTGTGTTTTTAGTCTTTATCGAGTCATTATGTGTCTGGGAGGACACGCAAGTCGAGAGATAATGTGCAGGGGAAGAACAGGTGGATGCTGGGCAAATCCGATGGAAAATCTGTTGTTGAGATGGCGATACGATGCGAATGGGCATAGGGCTGGAAGCTTGTAGCTGGGCAACATCGAAACATCCTTTCTACAAGTCAGGAAGCACCTCCCCATATCCTTAAGCCAACAGACAGAGTACTCGGAGGAGCCAGGATCGTGGTCAGCACTGAGAGCAAAGCAGGATGCAGACGATGAAGGGCAAGATGAGAGTCGAGCAGCAGCAGGTTTCTTTTTCTTCAAGGAAGAGGATAAGGATCGGATGTTTCCTTCCTTATCCTAGCTGAGCCAAATCATGGAATAAATCTACCACACAAGGGAAGAAGGAACGTGTATGCGAAGGAAAGAGAGAGAGGCGGAGGTTATGATATGCATGGGAAGAATCCTTATTCAACAAGGAATCCTTATTCAACAAGGAAACTTCCCTTCAACTTTAGAATCTCATCGCCTATATATATGGCCGACTCTATCATGTAAAGGAGCTCTTCGAATTCAATAGTTTAGATTAGTTCTGCATTCTAGGTTGAGAGAAAGTGAGGAAGAAACAAGTCCTAAGGGCAATTTACTTTTATTTCGTATTTTACTGCTTTAGTTTTAGTTGTTGGCGTGAAGCCAAGACCCTGGTTGCTGACTACGCTTTTGGGCAGCAACCCCTTTCCAGATTTATGCTAAGTATGCTTTTCTTTATTTACTTTGTGTTCTTATTTAATATTATGTCTAGCTAAGTTTATTGTTTGGGTTGGATGTAGATGAAGTGATTCTAAATTACTCATTCAACTTGTGAGGTCTAATTGTGTTAGTTCGTTAATTAATTTTGTTCCCGAAACACTTATGATTAATTCTAGACTTAATTGATATTGAAGTTGATTGATCACCATCTAGATATTGAGATTAAGTCATCAACAGAAATTGGGAATAACACGAGAGTGTCTTTCGTGCCCAAAAAGGTAAAGGGTGTTGGAGAGCAGTCGGTATTGACCTACCTCTTGGCTGTCTTGGGTCTATTTATTCTTAATGCTTCTTGGGCAACATCGTTACTGAAGTGTCTTCGTGACGTTGTTGATCGAGAAAGGAGATCTTGCCTTCTGGTCAAGATCTGTAAAATTGATTAGACATAGGTTAAGTGTGTTAGCATCGTGACTTCGTGACCTTAGGGTGTTAGCTAATCTTTTCCTTAAACCAAGTGATAGAATTAGTTAATTGAATATCCTTGCACCGATGAACGAGTAAAGAGTAATTAGGATCATGGATTCGAAACCCAATCCAAACTCTTTTGTTATTTGATAGTTTTACTTGTTGATTTCAGGTTCGTGACCAAAACCCTTTTGTTGAGCAACATCTGAAGAACAAATTACGCCGAGTCCCTTGGGTACGATCCCGCTTGCCGCTGACTACTACCTTGTTGGGCAAGAGGTGTTTTATAAATATTATTTGTACGAAGTGTGTGACGACAGCGCTCCGTCAAATTGGCGCCGTTGCCGGGGACTTGTTTTAAGCTAGTTTGTTCTTCTAGCTTATGTGTGAGCACGGTTTATGCCCAAGCCACATCTACGAAGTGACGGAGATCCACCAGATCACGGTGCTTTCCCGGAGGTGATAGCTAGGAGAAATCGAGCAGAACAACCCAAGAAGAAGAGAGATCTGGAGGAAGGCGTCAACGAACCTTCAGAGTCGCAGAGCTTGACAGACGATCAGGATACTGAGCAAGAAGACAGTTCTTGCTCAACATCAAGTTCAGATAGTGAGAAGTCAACATCCAGTGCAGAAACAAAAACATCAACAATCATGGCAGGAACACCAGAAAGAACCATACGTCAGATCATGTTCCCTGACAACAAGGGAATCAGACCATCAAGTATCCAGTTGCCCACCATCGATGGCAATTGGGAGCTCAAGCACTCGCTGATACACATACTGCCCAAATTCAGTGACCATCCTGGAGAATATCCTCAGACTCATCTTCAAAACTTTGAGATGGCGATTAGCACAGTAAGGAACAATGCCACTACTACTACCAGGAACAATGGGGATAGACAAGGACAAGTTGTTAGGAACGATGCTGAAGTTATGAGGAACCAAGATGCTGCCCAAGACACCTTTCCTGACTACGTAAGGTTGCTCACGTTCCCGTTCTCACTTCTTGACGGGGCACGTGAGTGGCTTTACACCTTGCCAGAGGGAAGCATTGATATGTGGAACAAGATGCAGCAGGCCTTTCTTGACAAATACATACCCGTTGGCCGGATACAAAGTGGAAGGAATACCATTTCATCGATCAAGATGGGAGAAAGTGAGTCATTATATGATTACTATGAAAGGTTTAAGAAGTTGTTGGCAAGATGCCCTCAACATCGGATTCAGGATATCGATTTGATCGAATATTTTTTGAAGGGATTAAGGGCATCAGAGAGAAAATACATCATTGCAGCGTGTGGAGGAGCCATAGTCGATCAACTACCATCGGAAGTGTTCAAGAAAATAGCTGCCATGGCTGAGCAATCCCGAGATGAAGATGATATCCCAAGAGGGGGGTACGAAGGCAACAAGGGCAACCAAGACAACTTGGTCAGCACCATGAAAGACTTCATGACCAAGATGTCTGGCCAAATGGAGGATTTGAAGAAGCAGGTTAATGGAAAGGAAGTTCAAAGAGCTGTGAAGAGATGTGAAGTATGCCAGGCAACATCACATGTCACCTCAGAATGTCCCAGTTGGTTCGTGGAAGAAGGAGAAGAGGTGAAGGCAATAGGTCAGAACCAACAAGGAGGGCGGCAACAAAGGTTCCAGTATGGCAATAACAATAACTATGGCAATAACTATGGTTATAGGCAGAATCAGCACGAGAACCTGAGGTATGGCAACAACCACTATCAGATACCTCCTGCCCACCAACAACCGCAGCAGCCCGTTGGGCAACAACAACAATATGTGCCTCCACCTCAACAACAACCTCAACATCAAAATAATTATGTACCTCCACATCGAGAACCAACAAAGATAGAATTCCTGAAGGAGACCATTGAAAGGTTTACCAACGAGAACCAAAGGCTGAGGAGAGACTTCGAGAACTTCCAACTAGAAAGTCGAGGACAGTCCAACAACCTTCAAGCTCAACTGACTCATATCAACCAAACCTTGTCAAGGTTGGTAGAAGACAAGCCAGGCAGACTTCCTGCCCAGGTAGAGGTCAACAAGGAACAAATTAATGCTGTAACGTTGCACAGTGGGAAGAATTTGCTAGAGATATTGCCCAGGACCCAACCTAAGGAACCAACGCGAGTAGAGGAGACCAAGATGGGTTCAGGAGATATCAATGACATCTACAAGGAGTTGAAGGCAAAACGTGAAGAAGGGTTAAAGGCCAACAAGAACCCAGTCTTTGATAATGAGGAGGATGAAACCTTGTTTGATTACGTAAAGATGGAGAGATCTAAACTGGGAATTGGCAAAGATAACGTGATGCTGGAATCTTTACAGGCTGAAAAAGAAGCAGAGGCTTTGGCCAAGAGGATCGTTCCGCGCACTACCAAGGCCAAGATCCCATATCCCAGACGTTTTGCCCGCGATCGTGATCAACGGGAGTTGGAGGACATGATGGAGGTGTTCAAGAAGGTGAAAATCAACCTACCGTTGTTGATGGCATTACAATTTATGCCTAAATGCGCAAAATTTTTGCGAGAGATGTGCCAAAAGAAGACAAAGTACCCAGATAATGCCCGTTTTCATGTGGAGAACGTGTCAGCACTAATGAATTCCCCGACCAAGAAGAGGGATCCAGGCATGTTCGCTATTCCATGCACGATTGGTACTACGCCAATACCCAGGGCGATGCTTGATCTTGGAGCTTCGATAAATGTCATGCCAAGAGCCATGTTTGACGAGATGAGTTTTGGACCTCTTTCTCCTACACGAGTTGCCATCCAATTAGCAGATTTATCCACAGTTTACCCGGATGGAGTGTTGGAGGATGTGTTGGTCAAGGTAGGGGATCTTTTGTTCCCAACCGACTTCTATGTTCTTGACATGGGAAAGAAAGCAATCAAGAACCCAGTGATCTTGCTCGGGAGATCATTCTTGAGGACAGCATGTACCAAGATTGATTGCGATACTGGAAAGTTGACAGTCCAAGTAGCAGGAGAAGTAGTAGAGTTCGACGCTTATAGGCAAAATCAAGATGAAGCCCTGGAACACCTCAACACCCTCAGTGCATGTGGAAAGCAAGTGGAGACTTTGAATAGCTTAAATTGTTTCGTAGAAGACAATGAAGATGCAATTCAGGCGGAATTCAACTCAGTTCAAGATCTTGACCAGGATCCTGATCAGTATGAGGATAATGAGGAAGATGGTGCTCTGATGCAATTCTACGAAGGAAATGAGTACGAAAGTGAGAAAGATTTTTGGGAAGAGTCAGTTCATGGACGTAGCTTCGACTCTAAAGATGAGGACTACTCCACGGACGAAGAGTTGGAGAATTACGTGTTCGAAAACATACGTGGAGATGATGGAGATCAGGATGTAGGGGAACAGAAACCTCTTGATGAGTTTGATGAGGAACTTGAGGAGTTACCCCATGATGAGACTGAGGAGTTAGTAGAGAAATTTTGGCAACAAACAGTTCTTGAGGAGGATGCCAGCTTGCAAACAGAAGAGGATCTTGCCCAGAACGAAGAACCCGTAGATGTAGTGGAATGCAGTTACGCCAGGATTCCGGGCAACATCCAGCCTCAGGGATTTGAACCACTTAATATCCCTGAACTTAAACCGGAGGACAGGTTGGTGCCATCATTGCAAAAAGCACCTACCTTGGAACTGAAGCCCTTGCCCAAGCACCTGAAATACATTTATCTTGGTAAGAACGAGACCCTGCCCGTGATCATATCATTAGAGTTATCGAGCATGGAGGAGATCAGAGTTGGTGAGGTGCTGAGCAAGTACAAGGAAGCCATAGGATGGACATTGGCCGACATTAAGGGCATTAACCCTTTAGACTGTGTTCATCACATTTTACTTGAGGAGGATGCTGCCCCCGTACGAGATCCACAAAGGAGATTGAATCCAGCCATGAAAGAAGTGGTTATGAAGGAGATACTTAAGCTTCTTGACTTAGGGATCATCTACCCCGTCTCCGACAGCCGATGGGTCAGCCCTGTGCACGTGGTGCCCAAGAAGTCAGGAATTCAGGTGGTCGAGAACGACAAGAACGAGATGGTGGCCATGAGACTACAAACTGGATGGCGAGTGTGTATAGATTACCGGAAGCTCAACCAAAAGACGAAGAAGGATCACTTTTCTTTGCCCTTTATCGATGAGATGCTTGAAAGGTTAGCTGGTAATAACTACTATTGTTTTCTTGACGGTTATTCTGGTTACATGCAGATCTGGGTTGCTGACGAGGATCAAGGCAAGACCACATTCACGTGCCCGTTTGGCACTTTTGCATATAGGAGGATGCCGTTCGGGTTATGCAACGCTCCAGGGACATTCCAAAGGTGTATGATGCACATCTTTTCAGACCTTCTTGAAGAGTGCATCGAAGTCTTCATGGACGACTTTACCGTCTACGGCAAGACCTTCGACACATGCCTCAACAACCTGGACCGAGTCTTGAAGAGATGCGTTGAGAAGAGCCTAGTGTTAAACTACGAGAAATGCCATTTCATGATCAAGGAAGGAATAGTTTTGGGGCATGTCATATCGGGAAAAGGAATTGAGGTGGATAAGGCCAAGATCGACATCATCGCCAAATTGCCTTACCCAAGATCCGTGAAGGAGTTAAGAGGATTCCTTGGGCATGCTGGATTCTATCGAAGATTTGTCAAGGACTTTGCCAAGATCGCCCAACCAATGACGAGATTACTTCAACATGAAGTACCATGGGAGTTTAACGAAGATTGTAAGAAGGCGTTCCATGCCTTGAAGGAGAACTTGATCACAGCCCCCATCATCCAACCTCCGGATTGAGGCATGCCTTTCGAGTTAATGTGTGATGCCAGTGGTTATGCCATAGGAGCAGTTCTTGGGCAGAAACGAGGAAAGGAGAGTTGTTATTTACTATGCATCAAAGACATTGAATCCTGCCCAATGCAACTATGCCACAACGGAGAATGAGTTGTTGGCCATCGTCTTCGCCTTTGAGAAGTTCAGATCATATTTATTAGGAGGCAAGACCATACTGTACACTGACCACGCAACATTAAAGTACTTGGTGAGCAAGAAGGAGTCCAAGCCAAGATTGATTAGATGGATTCTTTTATTGCAGGAATTTGACATAGAGATCAAGGACAAGAGTGGTGCCCAGAATCAAGTTGTCGACCACCTAAGTCGAATCCTCCAGCCAGACGATGGGGTGCCGATCAAGGAGACCTTTCCTGACGAGCATCTGAGTCTTGCTCAAGATGAACCATGGTATGCAGACATCGTGAACTACTTGGTGACTGGAGAAATTCCCTCCGATCTTGGGCGTTATCAAAGAAACAAGCTGAAACATGAGAGTCGTTTCTACCTATGGGATGAGCCATACTTATAGAGAGAATGTGCGGATAAAATAATTAGAAGGTGTGTCGAGGATAAAGAGCAACGAAGCATTCTTGAGCATTGTCACAACAAGGAGTGTGGAGGACACTTTGGGCACCAACGTACTGCAAGGAAAATTTTGGAGTGTGGCTTTTATTGGCCAACATTGTTTAAAGACTGTTACGAGTGGGTCAAGATGTGCGAGAAGTGCCAAAGGGAAGGCAACATCACAAGAAGGAACGAGATGCCCATGATCCTGATCTTGCCCGTGGAAGTATTCGATATATGGGGCATGGATTTTATGGGACCATTGCCAAGTTCCAAAGGCAACAAGTACATCATATTAGCAGTGGATTATGTCTCTAAATGGGTAGAGGCTCGTGCTTCATACAAGGATGATTCGAAGGTGGTTTCTAACTTCTTGAGAACTCAAATTTTCAATAGGTTTGGCGTTCCTCGAGCTATAATTAGCGATCAAGGGACTCATTTTTGCAACGCCACGGTGATTGCATTGTTCAAGAAGTATGGAGTTACCCATCGTGTGTCAACAGCCTACCATCCCCAAGCTAATGGACAAGCGGAGTTGTCTAATAGAATAATCAAGACGATCTTGAGGAAGACTGTAGGTATAACAAGGAAGGATTGGAGTATGCGCTTGGATGATGCCTTGTGGGCATATAGGACTGCCTTCAAAACACCTTTTGGCATGTCCCCTTATCGCATGGTCTATGGCAAGAGATGTCACTTGCCCGTGGAACTGGAACATCGTGCGCATTGGGCTGTTGCCCAGCTTAACCTCGACTGGAATGAAGCAGGGGAATCAAGGAAGCTTGAGATCCATGAACTCGACAAGATCAAACTCCAAGCATATGACAATGCCGGTCTATACAAGGAACGGATGAAGAAGACCCACGACCTCTTGATCAAGGAAAAGGAGTTCCATTTTGAGCAACATGTGCTGCTCTATCAAACAAGATTTAGGCTTTCATCGGGGAAGCTTTCGACCAAGTGGGCAAGACCCTATGAAGTGCAAGCTCAATTCCCTAATAGAGCTGTTGAGATAAAGGATCCCAAGAATGGGAAGATTTTCAAAGTTAATGGCCAACGCTTGAAGGCCTATCTTGGGCAAGAACAGTTTGTTGAGGGGGAACCATCTGGGTTTCCTGTCGAGGAGGACCTCTGACTTCTAAAGAGGGGGGTGTCGTGCCCAAGACCTTAAATGGGGCGCTGTCCAGGAGGCAACCTGGTTAGTATTTTATTTATTTTATTTTAGTTTAATTTTGTGTTTTTATTTAATTATCTTATTTCCGTAAAAATATTAAAATCCAAAAAAAATCATAAAATAATGAAAATCCAAAAAAATTAGTGTAGTATAGCTAGTTTATGTTTTAAGTATTCTATTGTAAAGCATTTTTTGATCGAGTCTAACCATAAAGGGAAGTCTGTTCTGGAGTCTATTTGTGTTTCTAAGTGTGCAGGAGATGTTGAGCAAGATGCAGGTTGTAGATCAGGATCCACTTTAAGGGAAAGAGCTGTGGGAGTAGAGCAAGGATTCTGGGCAAGAGCTAAGTTGTTGGTCAACAACGATTGAGGCGATTACTGTACCCCTAAAACTACGCGCCCTTTAAAACCACCCTACCACGTCTATACCCCCACTACCCGATTTCAAATTCAAGTCTGCAACTTCTCATTTTCTATCTTCTCTCTCCATCAAAACTCCTAAATTCCCTAAAATGGTGTCTACTCGTCCCAAAAACAAATTCAACAAGATCCCTGCCGGAACCAATATCGATCTCATCACCGAACACCCCACTTTCACCACCGCTAAACCCAAAACCACCACCACAAAGCCCAAAATCATCACCAAAAGGAAACTACCCATGGAACCCGCCAACCCTTCTGCCGACCAACAACCAGAAATTTCGATCGGAACTACCGTACCCAAGAGTCCGCCGGTCGACGCCACGCTTCTGATGAGCGACGAAAACCCTAGCTTGATGGAAGAGGTGGAGAAGCAGCAGGAGGAGGAGACGCAATCGAAGCAGGTTTCTGAGCAAGAGGAGTTAGAGGAAGAAGCAGAGGAGGAGGAGCACGACGGCGAGGATGAAGAAGAAGAAAAAGATGATGAGGGAGAAGGCGACAACGATGATGTGAATGAAGCCATTGACGCAGTGGCGGCGACGCTGGCAGCGGAGGCGTTGGTGGAGGCGAAGACCAAGGCAAAGGAAAGTCCGATGAAGAAGAAGAAGGAAGCCAAGGCGGCTAAGAAACGCCCTCACGAAGGCGAGGGGACGCCGGCAAAGAAGCACAAGTCTGCTACTTCGGACGCCGGGTCCTTTCAGCCGTCGATTTCGAAGGGAACGGCTGTCAGTGAGCAAGAAGAAGGAAACGATCTTGAGGAGGAATGGGATGATGAGCAGTCTACCCCAACAAGTGCTAAGAGCAGGAAGAAGAGGAAGGGGCCCACGGTGATGACGTGTAGCAAGCCCAAAGAGTGGAAGGTGACTGCGCCTCGAGTTCTCGACTTCAAATTCTACGAGAACTTGGGTGTTGCCCAGGAAGTAAGAGAGTTGTTCAAGGGGATCGGCTGGAGTAAGTTTTTGGAGTGGCCTGTGGAGGTCTATGAGGAGCAAGTCAAGGAAGTTTATAGCACGGCGGCAATAACAAGTGACCCTGAGAATGGGGTGAGCATGATTTCCTTCTCGCTGTTGGGCGAGAAGTATGAGGTTCAAGTCAGTGCCCTCAATCAGATTCTCGGGATGGTGAGTCTGCGAGATTTGGCCAGGAAGGAGTTCATGGAGGCCAGGACTAAGGTGCCATCCCCAGGAGATGTGGTTTATGAGGAGCAGTGGAAGGAGATCAGCAATGGGACTCCCTACTATGGAGCCAACAACAAGGGTACTGAGCTAAGAACGTCTGCCCTAAGACTTTGCCACCGCATCCTTGCCTACAACTTGTATGGCAAGAGCGATAGCGGCAACAGCTTGAGAAACAAGGAGCGATATCTACTGTGGTGTATGCACACCAAAACCAAAGTCAATTTCGCGGCGTTCCTTGGTGAGCAGCTTAAGACTGTGTTGGCAAAGCAAGCGTTGGGATGCACTTGTGGCCACTTTGTGACAGCCTTCGCGAATCGAGTCGAGGTCTATGGTGATCTGAAGGGGAAGCCGAAGATGCCGGTCAGCATGTTGGGAGAAACTGCCTTGAGAAAGATGAATGACATCGAGACCAGGAATGGCAAATATGTG
The DNA here is from genome assembly GCA_029490685.1 of Schizonepeta tenuifolia. Lineage (NCBI taxonomy): Eukaryota > Viridiplantae > Streptophyta > Magnoliopsida > Lamiales > Lamiaceae > Schizonepeta > Schizonepeta tenuifolia. Next base: position 32,620,201 of record CM055959.1, read on the forward strand.
TTTGTTGATCATTCCAAACCAGCATCTAGCAGGCGACCACCAGTGGGCAAGAAGGAGGAGGCAAGCACCAGTGCAGCGGTGATGCCCAACATTGAGATCGAGACCAGGCTGGCCAATGTGGAGAGGTTGTTGACCGAGATCAGAGATTCCCAGCTGGCATTCTTTGCACACCAAGGATTCAGGTATCCACCTGAATTTTCTCTTTGATTTGTGTTCCTCCCTTTTATGTTAGTTTAAGATTTTATTTTTTCGTTTTTGTGTTTTATTGTAGAGTCTTGTTTTGTGTTATTTAGTGTCTTGTTGTTTGAGAAGGCGGTTTTACTGTCTTCACCCACAATTTGCCCAGCAAATTGTGTGGTGAAGATCCTATTGCCTTCTCAGTTGTGTTTGTTGAGTCAGTTTGTTTTTGTTTGTTTGTGGCCCAACATTTTACCCACTTTGCCTAAAGCAAAGTGTGTGGGTGTTGGGGTGTCAGTTTGTGTTTTTAAAAGTTTGTTTGTGTTATTGATCAGCATGTTAGCATGAAGGTTAGAATAGGTTTATGGATGATGCCGTATGTAAATAGGTAGGACGAAATGAGATATTGGGCATTAACTGTGAGGATTTGAGCTTTTAAAATGCTATATACATATGCAGCATTATTCTTTCTTGTGTGATAATGATCAGTTAACATGTGTTGATCTAGAACTTGTCTGCATCTCTTAATTAAAACTTCATGTAACTTAGTAGAACTACTTAGATGAATTAGGCAATTTTTTTTGTTCAAAATAACCATGGCCTAAAAATTTCCTACCATAACATTTATCCTTTGATTAGCCCCCTTTAGCTTGGATCATATTCTTTCTATTTACTTATAGAAGTCTGAATTTTAGCCGTCCCGGTCAAGAACTCAGGTCTAGAAGAACGAGGGATGAAAGGAAATGTTGGGTAGCACCTAGTGGGCAATATCACCTAAGATAGAGGTGTTGGGTTAAAAAAAAAAAAAAAAAAAAAAAAAAAAAAAAAAAAAAAAAGAGAAAAGAAAAGAAAATATCTATATATATATATATATATATATATATATATATAAATAAATATATAAGAAGCCCAAAATAAGTGTGCTAAATAAAGAGGAGTAAGGAATCAAGGACAATGTGTTGCTTGAGAACCTAGTACTTGACTTAGCCAGTTTCCATATTATCCTACCTTTTGTCATAAGCCACATCACAACCCAATGAAGACCTAAGGATAAGTAGTTTGAATTTGTTCGAAGAAGTAGAGATGTAGAGGGCAGACAAGCCTATGGAAAAACTTTGTTGATCATGGTCAAGAGCGTAAATACTTAACCTTATACACTTGAGAGATGAGTGCTGGTGAGGATGTCCTTGTTGCCCAATAACTCTATCTTGACCTGTTTGATGGCACTATCTGTTACATATTTTGTTTTGACTGACATGTGAGATGCTGATTTGTTTTGAGTCTGTGTTTTCTGTTTTGTCTTTTCTGTGTTTGAGTCTTGGGCAAAGTCGCAGCCATACACTTGAGGGCAAGTGTAATTCAAGTGTGTGGGTGTGATGAACCCATATTTGTGTCCATCTTTTCTTGTGTTTTTCTTGTATTTTTAGTCTTTATCGAGTCATTATGTGTCTGGGAGGACACGCAAGTCGAGAGATAGTGTGCAGGGGAAGAACAGGTGGATGCTGGGCAAATCCGATGTAAAATCTGTTGTTGAAATGGTGATACGATGCGAATGGGCATAGGGCTGGAAGCTTGTAGCTAGGCAACATCGAAACATCCTTTCTACAAGTCAGGAAGCACCTCTCCATATCCTTAAGCCAACAGACAGAGTACTCGGAGGAGCTAAGATCATGGTCAACACTGGGAGCAAAGCAGGATGCAGACGATGAAGGGCAAGATGAGAGTCGAGCAACAGCAGGTTTCTTTTTCTTCAAGGAAGAGGATAAGGATCGGATGTTTCCTTCCTTATCCTAGCTGAGCCAAATCATGGAATAAATCTACCACACAAGGGAAGAAGGAACTTGCATGCGAAGGAAAGAGAGAGAGGTGGAGGTTATGATATGCATGGGAAGAATCCTTATTCAACAAGGAATCCTTATTCAACAAGGAAACTTCCATTCAACCTTAGAATCTCATCGCCTATATATATGGCCGACTCTATCATGTAAAGGAGCTCTTCGAATTCAGTAGTTTAGATTAGTTCTGCACTCTAGGTTGAGAGAAAGTGAGGAAGAAACAAGTCCTAAGGGCAATTTACTTTTATTTCGTATTTTACTGCTTTAGTTTTAGTTGTTGGCGTGAAGCCAAGACCCTGGTTGCTGACTACGCTTTTGGGCAGCAACCCCTTTCCAGATTTATGCTAAGTATGCTTTTCTTTATTTACTTTGTGTTCTTATTTAATATTATGTCTAGCTAAGTTTATTGTTTGGGTTGGATGTAGATGAAGTGATTCTAAATTACTCGTTCAACTTGTGAGGTCTAATTGTATTAGTTCGTTAATTAATTTTGTTCCCGAAACACTTAGGATTAATTCTAGACTTAATTGATATTGAAGTTGATTGATCACCATCTAGATATTGAGATTAAGTCATCAACAGAAATTGGGAATAACACGAGAGTGTCTTTCGTGCCCAAAAAGGTAAAGGGTGTTGGAGAGCAGTCGGTATTGACCTACCTCTTGGCTGTCTTGGGTCTATTTATTCTTAATGCTTCTTGGGCAGCATCGTTACTGAAGTGTCTTCGTGACGTTGTTGATCGAGAAAGGAGATCTTGCTTTTTGGTCAAGATCTGTAAAATTGATTAGACATAGGTTAAGTGTGTTAGCATCGTGACTTCGTGACCTTAGGGTGTTAGCTAATCTTTTCCTTAAACCAAGTGATAGAATTAGTTAATTGAATATCCTTGCACTGATGAACGAGTAAAGAGTAATTAGGATCATGGATTCGAAACCCAATCCAAACTCTTTTGTTATTTGATAGTTTTACTTGTTGAGTTCAGGTTCGTGACCAAAACCCTTTTGTTGAGCAACATCTGAAGAACAAATTACGCCGAGTCCCTTGGGTACGATCCCGCTTGCCGTTGTTGGGCAAGAGGTGTTTTATAAATATTATTTGTACAAAGTGTGTGACGACAGCGCTCCGTCAAAAATATAAATAAAACAATAAAAAAACAAAACTAAACCCTACCCAACCCAACCGCCGGTCCCCACATCCAAATTTCTTGTCGGCGGTCCCCCCTTCCTCTCCACTCTCTCTCTCCCCACCAATTCTCCTCCCGCGTCGCCGCATCCCCTTCCTCTCCCTCCCTCTCGACACTAATCTTCACGATAGAATCTTCATCGTGACCGGAAGAACATGAGCAACCGCAACCGCCGCCGCCATGACTTCTCCGGCGAAGAGGAGGAAAATGTTGAAAATTCCGAAAACTTTCAAATCTCAATTCCACCGGTTAGTATTCGGCTGAAATTCAATTTTTTTTTTTCGATTCAATGCATGTTTATGTGCTTCTACATGTTAGAAATAGTTCTATGTTAGAGTTAGGATGAAAAATAGAAGATTTTGACATTTTTTTGGTGTTTAGAGTTCGATATTTTTGAATTTGTTGGTGTGGGTTTTTATAGTTCGACATTGTTGATTGGGTAGTAAGACATTGTTGGTGTTGGTGTTCTTATGGGGTCGATGGAGGTGGGGAAGACGACGGCGTCGTGGTCACGGCGAGCAACCATCGTGAGGTCATGATGGAATCTCCATCGTGAGGTCACGATGATGAGGAATAAGCCGATTAAAAAGAATGCAAAGCAGAAGACAATGGGAAAGTTGAAGCAGTTCGTAGCAAGGGTGGTCCGTGGTGACCTGGCACGACAGATGGCGAAGTGTCGTCGTGAGGGTACCCCACCACTTCTTACTCCACCTCGCAGTTCACCACCTCGTACTTCACAGTAGGGGCCCTCGGGAGAGCCAGACAAGGTCTGTTGTTTGCACGGACGACAATGCCCAGACCATGATGAGGGCACGAGCAGCAGGGGTGACGAGATTGAGCGCCAGTTGAGGAGATTTTTGGACGACGAATCTGACAACGACTTCCTTGCTAAATTGACTTGGAGAATGAGTCCGTTTTTTGTTATGAGACGCCCAGTCCTCCACAACAGTCACATAGGAGTCGTAGAACAGTACTGGAGCCTCACCGTCACTCTACCTCTGCATCCGACTCTCAGATGCGGTCTGGTAGGGCCGAGTAGGACTTGGATCCGGCCCGTCACTCTTATGCTGCAGGTTTTAGTCGAATGCAGACTTCTCCAGTTCGGTCCCACCACTCTCCAATTCGGTCACATCATTCTGCAGTTGGGTCCCACCATTCTCCAATTCGGTCCTACCCCTCTCAGAGGCAGAATTCTCCGCCTCATAGCGCCACCACTCTGCCACTCAGTCACACCATTCTCATGCTCAGACTTCTCACCACTCTCACCGGCAAACTTCTCATCATTCTCCGATGCATTCCCATCATTCTGGAGCTCAGTCACCACTCTCACCGGCAGACTATCCACCACGATGAGAGGCAGACTTTCCACCATTCTCCGGTGCGTTCCCACCACTTTGAAGCTCAGTCTCACCACTCTCACCGGCATACTTCCCACCACTCTGAGCCGGCTCCTCCTCACGACTCTGCGGCTTCTTCCCATCATCCTCAAATTGGTATTGCAGTCCGTGATGAGCCTTTCCAGCAGTTTGGACCGTTCCAAGCCGATCAGAAAGCGCAGTCCTCACAGCAGATTGGGAACAATTTGTTTGTCCAGCTCTTTCAGCCGATGTCGATGCCGGCCCCTTACGAGACACCGCAGCAGCCCTTTTACCAGACGCTGCAGCAACTCACTTACCAGACATCTTTGCAGCTCACCTATGGTCCGAGTGAGCTCCAAAGTTCTAGCTCACACACTCCCCAGCAGCACGTTGTAGTTTATCCGGTTGAGGAGGATGATGCTCAAGATGAGGAGCCGGATGAGGGGGCAGGTGAGGAGGCAGGTGATGCTGCCTTGGGTCCTCGGCAACGCAGACCGTCTGCTGCTCTCCGCACCCTTTTTCAGGGTGCAACTCCAAGTAAATCTGAAGTGTTGAGGAACATGTATGCTGACTTTAGGAGGATGGGATATGAGTGTTATGTGTCTATGATTGAGACGGGTTATCATCTAACAAACATATACTTTGATATGGTGGAGGATTCGAGGGAGGACTTCATTCAAGAAGTAAGTTAGTTTTATTTTCTATAACAAGTTTTTATTGATAATTATACTTATATTGAAATTGATTTGAAATTTATATTGTCTCAGACAGTAGACAATTACGTGCTTTCAGTTCACACGAGGATCTCTCGGCATAATAGGAATGCGGAAAGGATTGGACCAACTAATACAATCATCATCGACACTCAGTTACTTGTAAGTTTTAATCTATATTTTGTATTTTTTTTATTATAAATATTGAAAAATGATATTAATCTTGTATGTTGTAAATTTGGTAGCAAGTTTTGCGCGCCGAGCTGAAACTCCTCGATAAAGATGATCCAAAATTCATGCACATAAAGGGAAAGCCCTCGTATAAGAATTGGAAATTGCCTCCGGGATTAGACGAAATGGTGAAAGGGCTAGACGCGCCAAATGCTATTCCATGGTCGAATTGCAAACATGTAAGTGTTTAATGAAATATATTTCAATAACATGTTGCTTCATTGATTTAAATTATTATATTTTTGTATTCAAACAGATCTGCGCACTGTGTAATGTCTTTGAGAATCATTGGGTCACAATTCAGATAAGTATTGCTGATTGGACGGTTGAGTTGTACGACTCAATGTCACACAATTATGATCAACAAAGGGTCTCAGATATTGATTACGAGCTCAAGCCCATTACTCATCTCGTTCCTCGTCTACTAGCTCTCTCAGGCTATTGGAAAAATAATTCAACAATGACGAAGCGAGATGGTGAATTGAAGCTTTTGAAGATGCCGATCAAAGACCAGTTTCCCTAGAGAGACAGTCACAGTTGCGGCCCCTTTGCATGCATGTATTTAGATCATTTGATTAGTAGTAAGCCCAGACACTGGGTAAAATCACCGAGAACTACATTCGAAGATATCGGTGGCTCGTAGCGACTAGGATTTACTGGCTTGCAGTACTTGGCCACATCTAGTTATGTATGGTGTTTAAAACATGTATTTGAATCTTATTCCCTCGTATAGTTTGTTAGTTTATATATTTGAATATTCTTTTATGGGGTAGTTTGTTAGTTTAGCGAGTTTACACATTATGAATTGTGTTTGAAACATGTATTTTGGATCGTATTTTATGGTATAGTTTCTTAGTTTATCGACTACATGAATGAAATAGTTTGAGTAGGTATTTTATCATACATTCGGGTGTGGTCATGGTGAGAACTTCATCGTGAGCTCACGATGAAAGCCCATCGTGAGCTCATGATCAAATCCCATCGTGAGCTTACGATGGCAACCACATCGTGAGCTCACGATGGGGTTCTCATTGTGAGATCACGATGAAAACCCTATCGTGACTTTAGGAAACTTTGCCTAATTATGATGTTTTAATCGGTTATATTAATTTGAATGATGTATTTATGCCACACTTGCTGAAGTTTCTCTTGGTTTTCTTCAAGACATACTAATTTACAGCCGCTCTTGGCAGGACCATATTGTGCATTTACGACAGGTATTTCAGCTCCTCCGTGACCACTCATCGTACATTAATCCAAAAAAGTGTAAGGTGGGACAATCGGAAGTTGATTATTTGGGCCATATTATTTCTCGGGACGGTGTATGGATGAACCCATCGAAAATCTCTGCCGTACTCACGTGGCCAATTCCAAAGGGACCTCGTGGAGTGCGTGGCTTTCTTGGTCTCACGGGCTACTATCGTCATTTCATCCGCAATTATGGTGTTTTAACCGGTTATATTTAATATTTCCTACTTAGCATTGAAATACATCAACAAATGAAGAATTACACATTTAAACACACAATTATAATGTTGGAGAGATTTGCGACACAACAATGAATACATAACTATATGTTACATATACAATGACTGTTGCATTTGATAAATAATACACCTCTAACATTAACTCATTTAGTGTTTCTTCGATATAAGAGCGCAAAATATGATGTGCAAATGTTGTTTAAGACATAATATAACATTACAAGACTAATTAATCATTGTTTTCAGCATAATCGATTATAATTCATTAGCTCACGATTGGCAAAAACTTCATCGTGAACATGGTTGTGACCAAGTCATCGTGATCACGGTGACCAAGTCCATCGTGAGATTACGATGGAAAAGCCACCGTGAGGTCACGATGACATGGCCATCGTGATCTTTTCAGAAACTCGAAAAAAAAACCATTTTTATCCAAATTAGCATCAAATTAAACACCAAATGAGTCTAGTTTGATGCCACTAGTGGCTACAGTCATAGAAGTCACCAAATAAGTCTAGTTTAATACCAATAAAGTTCAAACATAACTTTTAAACACATCTAAACTACAACCAACACTCTAGTCGACATCTATCGCCATAGAGGGTGTCGCACCATCTTGTGCTGCTTTATTTCGGGCCTCAAGTTCCAGTAGCTACCAAGCCGTGTCCCTCATGATCACAACTCGGAGTCTAATAATTTGTGGTGTTGACTCCATCACCTCAAAGATCAGGGCATCATCTACTTTGAGGTCGAAAGTGCGTGTGAATTCTTTCCACCCTTGGTACTCAAACTTCGGTTTCTTCTTAGAACCAAGGTAGATCGTATGACATTCAGTTCCCTTATGATTGGCAACCGTTGGCACATTTGCACGAGGAAGTTTAGAAACCACATGTGCTGGTATATGCTATTATCACTACAAAAAAACGCTGAATCACCAATGGAAATTACCGTCGGTAATCCCATGAATGACGTCGGTAATTTCATTACCGACGGCAGAATTCCGTCCGTAAAACTCTCGTCGGTGATGAAATTACCGACGGCAAATAAATTCCGTCGGTGATTACCGACGGAAAATACCGATTATCGACGGCATTTTGCCCTCGGTAATTTTTATTTTATTTTTTTTTTTAATTTTTATTTTTTTAATTTTTTTTATGAAACGAGCCACATGGGTGCGGCACGCTCGGTCACAAAGTCGGATGGGTGCACCATGACTCAATCAAGCTTGTTCAATGACTTTTTGAAATGATAGCCAACAATAGGTAATATATACAACGGATTTTTCTTGTAAATTGTCGATGTGGGACGCTGAAATCGGAATCACTGACGGCATTTCCGAGGGCAAAATCCTAATTCCGTTGGTAATTACCGAGGGCAAAGTGCCGTCAGTAATTACCGACGGAAATGCCGTCGGTGATCTTTTTGCTATTTTTTTTATTTTTTTAAATTGCCGACGGATTTACCGAAATTACCGATGGAAAATTCCGTCGGTAATTACCCTCGGCACTTTGCCGTCGGTAAATCCAGCACGAAAAATCCGGCCATATTTGCCGACCCGTCTTTTTTACCGACGGAAATGCCGTCGGTAATCACCGACGGGATGATTGCCGTCGTTATTTTTGCCGGTATTTAGGTGTTTTTTTGTAGTGTATTGCACACAAAGCATTGATTAAATTTTAAAAAAATCATACAAAACACATTAAAATTGTTTGTTTGGTAGTAGAAATTCTTACCACAAGAAGACGAAACATGTGACTTGGATAGGATAACATGGTAAAAGGTTTATCTCCTGATAGACACATGTCACAATCCGAATGCTCCGTCGACATCTACAACCATCCAAATGCGACAAAACATAAAGCGAACATAAACACCAACATCAACCAATTAAATTTAAGAATTTGCCACATCAACATCAACCAATCAATCAAATTCATCTATATGCGGAAAACATAAATCGAACATCAACATCAACATCAACATCTCCAACCAAATTCAAGACACAAAAGAATAATCAATTCAACATATGCGAAAAACATAAATTCAAGAATTCTTACATATCAACAACAACATCAACATATCAAACCAAATTCAATAACAACAACATCAACATGTCCAACCATATGTGAAAAACATAAATCGAACATCAACAACAATATCAACATATCAAACTAAATTCAAGAATTCTTACAAAAGAATACTCAATTCAAACCAATTCCTCAAAACATAAAACTTCCAAAGATAATTTCATAACTCCTCATAATTAGGTTACATTGGGGTCGAAGAAATACCTACCTCAAATCGAAAAAGAGCGGTGGGGGCGGCGGCGGCGGTGGAGAAAAGGAGCGGCGGCGGCGAAGAGTGAAGAGGGAGATAAAAGAGATAAGGTTGATGTTGGGTATTGGGGGAAAAGAAGGGTAATTGTATAGTGGAAATAAAAAGTTTGAGATTCTGTCCCACTTTATCAGAAAATCTGGCTACCTAACGATGTGATCACCATCGTGATGTCACGATGGGTGCTGCCATCGTGACCTCACGATGGAAGCCTCATCGTGACCTCACGATGGTCATCATCACCGTGAGGTCACGATGGTATTGTCATAGTGATCAAGGCAGGAACTCATAAAAAATTATCCATGTATGCAGATAATATCTTTCTCAAATATTCTGAACATAAAAATAGATATTAAAGGTTACAAAAGGTCAATACAATGCCATAAACTCAACAAGTTCTGCTACTGCTATATTTCATCTTCAATTAGATCAGGACATGCCCTAATATCATGACCCTCACGATGGCAATTGCTACATCTTTTTTTCCTCCGGTGCATTTGACTTGATTATGCTTCCCCAAAATCATGAAAATTTTGTTCATCCTCTGTTTCTTGGAGAGGGATATTCAAATCAACTCCACCCAGGGGATAGATGTAGTGCATTTTTTCCTATTGTGCTCAGATCCACCACACCTTGAGCAAACTTGAGGACGTCGTGCTCTCGTGCCTTCCATTGCTGACCGAGCACGACTCGACCTTGGACGACCGGCCTGACGTACATCTTCTGGAGGGTAAACCCTAATTAATTTGATCTCTGGCGGCACATTCCACTCATCGGAGTATGGTATTTGATTGATATGCTCAGTATAAATCTGTCTTAGGCCCTCTTATTTGAAATATCTATGTAGGAAATCGTACACATTCAAACCAATGCCGACCCACCTGTTAAAATAGGAAAAATGGAATTACATACATACAAAATGAATATAAAAGCTAAAGAAAATTCTAACAAATAATATAAATTACCTTAGAGCATTTACAGCAAGGGTCTTGTTAGACCTAGGTCTAAGCACTGGGAAGCGTGATTTTAATGATTGGTGGTGTTGAGTTAGACATAGGTTGATTTCTCCACTACAATGGGGTTGAGTAAGACCTAGGTCTAAGCACTGGGAAACGTGATTTTAATGTTTGAATAGTTTTAATTTTGTTGTTTTTTTAATTTGTAATAAATATTATAAAAATTAACTTAATTAAATTCAGAAATTAATAAATGACAATTTTATTGAATTTAAAAAAAAAAACTACAACATACACTAATTAAAAAAAAATACAATAATAAAAAACTACTTCATTACAATAATTTAAAAAAAAAGAAGACAACTTTCACTCCCAATTGAATTCCCTTGCAAGTTTGCGGCGAACATTTTCGTACCTCGCCTTTTGCTCGGGATTCATATTCGACGTGTCGGCAATGTAGATATTGAACGCCCACTCCTCCCTCGATTTGGAGAAGATGAGAATTGGGAGCTTGGATTCGCCGGATTGGGAGGTGGATTCGCCGGATTTGGAGATTGGTTCGGTGGGATTGAACCAAAAGTTTGCGAATACCACGAATTAAACTGATCGTCGGCCATTTTTTTGCACAAAATATGATGTGAAAGAGTAATTTTGTTGTAGGGAAGATTGGATGAAGAAAGAAATTTTTTGGTGTGTAGAATGAATGAGATGAAGGGATATATATAGTGAAAAAATGGGATGTAGCCGTTGGGGTGTATTTAATTTTGTTACCATTATTTTTTTTTTATTCAGAAAATTAAAAAAAAAAAAAGACCGACCAATGGGGACACGCCACGTGTCCCCATTTTTTGACGTGGCGGAGTCGAGGGAGGGATCGAAGGATCGACCTCGCCTACGACACCGCGATCGACACAGGGGGTGTCGATCCCCCCACAGCAGCGATCGACACAGGGTGTGTCGAGTGGGGGGTGGGTCGAGCGAGATCGACACCCCATCGACACCCCCCGTAAGACCTCCGATGTAAGTGCTCTTATAGCGGCAACGACATGCTTACATTGTAATATCCCGATTTTCAATTTACTTGTTCTATAAGTTTTAAATGTGTTTCTAATCTACAAATGTGTGAAATTTAGTTTAAGTGAGAACACAGAGTAAGTCGCGCCCTAGAGAATAAATTATACTATTTAATTAGTCAAATTTCCATTCTTATTACATGTTTTGAATATATATATATATATATATATATATATATATATATATATATATAATATCTTTAGTTAAAAACATGCATTCATAAACATTCACGCGTTAAGTTTAGATTTAAAATAAGAAGTTTTTTTTTAATTTAAATTATATAGTTAAGTTGCTTTTTGGATAAAGTGAAGCAGAAGGGAGTTTGAGTTTTTGTAACTAAATCCCACGTTTGGGGAGTTGGAGGAATTATATTTATAGGAGAAGTTAAAAATTAAAAAAAAAAAACAAAAAAAATAAACACACACACACACACACTATAACTTTTAGCATAAATCTATTTCCAAGTTTCAAGCCAGCCATCTTTTACGGTTTTTGCAAAGTAAATCTAAGGTATTATTCCTTTTCTTCTTTTACTCGATTTCTTTGAGTCTTCAAAGTCTGCAAATTTTCATTTTTGTGATCTTGAAACTATGTTTTAGGCATTTCCAAATTAACAAACGACTTTCGATTTGTTCCGGATTTGAGGTAAACTTTCACTATATTACTTTGCCATTTTCTATAGAAAATCTTTCCTCATTGTCTGTATATGTTGAAATATCTTCACGAAGGTTTATCATGTAGATTTCTTTGACTTGGTTCACTCATATATCCATACACGATCATTATATGAATATGTTGATATATAACCTCAGAGCATATCATGTGTAAATTATTAATTTTCATATTTTACGCATGATTAGGAAAAAAATATATATGTATATAGATAATAGAGATACTAGAAATTGGTCTGTGGAAATTTGATTATTTGATAAAAATTTCGAAATAGGAAATAGATGGAAATTTGATTTTCTTTTGATGTTAGTTTCTGAAACTCTCGTAGAAAGAAGATATGGTTTTGAATGATAAATGAGTAAATAGTTTGTTACTTTCGAAGGGAGAGATTTTTGTGTTGTGTTTTTATTGGGAAGTTGTTTAACGAGAAGAAGGGGAAATGATTTAAATATATATATAATTGTTTGTTTTAGCGGTATTTAATCAAACTTATCAAAACTCATTTTTCATTCTCTATCATTTCGTTTCTTTTGTTTATTTTTATATTTCCTTTTATTTTCTATATTGATCCATATCATATGAGTAATAAAATTTATAAGAGGTTCGTTCAGTACCTCAACTTATACAATCTGCATATACATTAATATACATGCATACTGTTCATATGAGTTTTATAAAATTTTAGATAATGTGCTATGAATATCGTAACTTTTTATTTATAGTCATTAATTTAATAAAATTTCTAGGTGCGGCGTGACTATGACATTAGACTCTCTTTGAGTTGCTCGATTCATTTTCAAGTTCAAATTAAGGTGTGAGATCTTATTTTACTTTATGCGTTGATTTGAGTTTGTCCCCCTTTTTTTTGAACAATATTACAAGAAATTTAAAGGCCGCGTGACGGTGGACTCGAACTCGTGACTTTTGGCTCGGGCATTAATCACTCTACCACTAGGTTAACACACGCACACGAGTTTGTCCCCTTTAATATCATGTGATTTGCGCTATGTTTATTTGACATTATGTGATGAGCAAGTTGTCCATTTGACTTTGCTCTCATTCATTTTTCGTTCAATTCATCGGATATATATATGTCATGTGATGAGCAGGACCATTAATTTCAAGTTGTCCATTTGACTTTGCTCTCACTCATTGACACACTATCATGTTGACTTTAATATTCATACATGACTCTATTTTATTAAATTTGACAAATTTGCATAATTGCCCACACTGAGTATATTCACGTATGCTCATCCCAAATATTTAATATTTTCAGGTGATTGAGTTCGGAGGCGCGTGGAGTGTTGAATGATAGTGTCAAGTTATTTTAGGATTTCATTTTCTGCATTTGCTTAAAATGTTATTCACTTTAAAACTATATTCTAGGCTATGTTATTTTCGTTGAACTTAGTTTGATTGAAGTTGTTGTGGTTTTTGAACTTAGCTTGTTTGAAATTGCTATGGATTTCTAGTCTAAAATATTTAGATATTGGATGATTGTTCTTTTAAGTTCTAAAGTTTTATTTCTATAAATGATTTATGTCAAAAGTTAATTTCCATTTAGTAAAAAAAAAGTACTTTAAATATTCTGCATCAATTATTGATTTAAATTTAAGTTTTAACACTTTATAAAATTTAGGGTGTTACATACATGGAATCTTATCCTCATCGAAGACACGACAATCACACGTTCAATTTTGAAGATCGACTTGATATTGTTGATTATCTTAGTTTACTTTATAAACATGTTTGGTGATTGCTCGAATAGGAAGAGCGAGGCTTGCTTGCACCGATAGAGAAAGCTTGTTGAATGTAGTGACAATCAACACATGATCTCTCAATTTAGCGTCGGTATGCTGCTTGTCAAACCAATCCTCCAAAACGTGGCGAAATGTTTCAAGTAATGAACACACTGGTAAACGCCTACCCCACCACAAAAAACACTGTTCACGGATTCGACAACATCGGATATCAGTAATCCATAGCGCCGCACAGGACACTTTGGCCTACCCATCTCTCTGGCCCAATTTGAGAAAGTCGTCTGTGAGCACCATTACAACTTACACTGTAAAACAATTCGAAAAAGTTTTCAAACACTTCGTGGAGATAACTATATGCTGGTTCATATAAGAGTGTGGCCACAACTTTTCCGTATGGAGTCAAATTTTTCTGCAGATGGTGATAACACAATCCGTGGAATGCATTTGGATAGACGGTTCGAACTGCATTCCTAATGCTCTTATGTTTGTCACTCACAATCAACAAATCTTCGGGAGGATTGAAGCATTTGCGTAGGTTATAGAGAAAATAAGTCCATAACTCATCGTTCTCTATTGGACCAAGGCCAATTGCAAGAGAAAACACTTGCTCGTTCCCATCCTTTGTCACCGCAACAAATAAGGTTCCTTTGTTTCTACCCTTAAGATGAGTACCATCTACTATAAGCACAGTTCGAAGACACTGCTCAAATGCTCTAATACACTGTCCAAGGGCAAGGAACATGTGATAGAACACTCCTTCACTAGTCATCTGCAAGTCATATACAGTCCCAGGATTACGTTGTATCAACAAATACACATACGACGGAATCTTCTGATATGACGAGGGGAAGTCACCGTACATTCTCTCTATCGCTAGATGTCTCGTTCGGACGGCAAAGTTATATAATATTTGAACGTCGTATTGCATGCACATCTCTGCCATCATCTCCTTTGGCCTTAGAACGACCTTCTCATCTATCAATTTCTTAGAAAAATAAAATATGGCCACCTCGCCACCCAACGACCTTGCACGTGCAGCACGATTCAAATCTGACTGGAAATTGTGTCCAATGTCAACTTAGTAATCCGAAAAAGAGTTGCACCTTCCACAACACACAATCTAAACGTGCAATTCTTTCTACCACTACTACATAGGTACACTGCACGATTCTAAGCGTCGCGATCGGTCTTACACTCTACTAAGTGCTCCAAATGATACATTTCTACAACTATTCTCAACTCTTGCAATGATCGAAATAGGGACCCTATCTCGACACTAGCATTGATGAAAATAGGCCGCTCAACCCACGCCAAGGGTATTACGCTTTCAAGTTCTGGATGTGGAATGATCCAATTGCGTTGTGTACGCTCATGCTCAACCTCGCTTTCTGATTAATGGTCCAATAAAAAGTGTCGCTGCCCCATGAACCTATCCATTTGTGCCGGCTATCCAATCCAAGCATAAAACTCTTCTTTCATCGATTCAAGCAACTCTTTACAACGATCTTCCTCTTCGTCTTCGGATGTAGACACCGGTTCATCCTCTTCATAATCTTCATCATATTCATCATCATCGTCAATATCATCTTGTGCACCCGAGGTGATACCTCTCATTAACTTTGGAGGCGGAGTTGCCGCTGTTTTCAATCACATAAACCTCCGGATCCTCTTTAGGGTCCGCTAACATCGAAGTAATTCTAAATCGTCTCGCAATAACACTTTTACTTTCATGCCGTTTATGTTTGTGATGTATCATAACACATATTCGGTCTCCTTCCCACAATTCAAACCCTCTCTAATGAGTTCCACAAGGTTAGCACAATTAATCGTGCCGAGGTCGATGTAGACAAGAAGTAAATCCACATCCATATATGTCGATCGCTCCTAATGACCGCCGTGATGTATCATAATACGGTGTAAAGACATCTGTAATTAACAAAAGATACAAAAATAAAGTGTAAACAATCAATGGAAATGCTTGTTTAGGACACATCTGTAGTAGTTACGATGGTGATGACCATCGTGAGGTCACGGTGACAATCCCATTGTGAGCTCACGATGGTCATAGTCATCATGAGGTCACGATGGGATTGTCATCGTGACATCACGTTGGTGATCACCATCATGACCACAATGAGCTTCACCATCATGATCATGGCGGAATTCATGGTGAGCTCAATACAGGTATTTCAACTTCTTTTAACCCCCCGATAACATGAAATTTTTAATTTACTACACCCTTATATGAACAAAATAACATATTTCATGACATAAGATGAAGTATATCTTGTATTATACTTTGAAAACCCTAATTTCACCATAACAATATTATAATTTCAGCATCAAATATATCAAATGAACAAATATTTTACATATTATGCTTACCTTTGTATGAAATAACAAACACGACGGAGCCCCCTTTGATGCTTTCGTTATTCTTGGGCAAGATCTTGGATGCTTGGAATGATGATTCGTTTTTTTTTTTCTTTTTTCTTTTGGGTGTGTATATTGAAGTGAAGAGTATGTCGTTTGTTGATTGTGAGGTATGAGTTTGAATGTTATTATTCCCCATTACTACCACCACCAACCTCTTACACATAAAATTTAAGAAAAGTGGCTTCATTAATTACCTAGTACATCAGAAAATATTCACCAAATCGAATGTGCAAATGTAATTAATAGGGTTTCGCATGCATCTGCCTTGGTCACGATGGGAAAGTCCATCATGACCTCACGATGGAAGTGTCCATTGTGAACACCCAATCGTGACCACGTGCGGATTTTTAAATCTGACACATTGATTGTTGAAAAGTTGGTGACCTTAACGGTAGTTTAGTATTTTTACACGATTTTGGTATACAAAAGAGTGTGATTTAAAGAGAGGCTATAAAAGAAGTGTGATTTAAGTTTTGGTATTTATTTGTTAGTTTCCTCATATATATATATATATATATAGGATTAGGATTAGGATCATATAAGAATACATCTTATCCTGAGAAATGAGAATAGATCTTGTCCATTCATCCCACAAGATCTGTGGCTGAGATTGAACCCGCCCAAATTATGTAAGATAGTGTAATTTTCGGTCATTAAGGGTATTTTCGTAATACAGTAATTCTAATCTTTCTTTTATTCAAAATTTCCTCAGCTTATTGTCTGTTTATTCAGTTTCTTCTCCCTCACGTTGAATTCGTTAATTCCTCTCAGATTTCTACTCATGTTTTTATTCGATTCGTCGCCGATGAATTAATCTATTCCGTTTTCGAATTTGTTCGATTAGTTCTCTCAAGTGAGTTCGTCTTCAATTCGTTCGAGTTATTCTTTAGTTTTTGGCGATTTGATTTCTGAGTTGCGATTTCTTTTTTTTTATGTTTTTTTCCTCCGATTTTTTTGTTGATTTGCTCGGAATTAATTGGCAAACTATGTTCCAAAAGTAATTTTTTAGTTATATCTCATAATTTTGATGATTGTGTTTGTCATCTCGTTTTGCTGTTCTGTAATTATTTATTTCTGTTTATGCTCTGTAATTGCAGAGTAGGCTGAAATTCATAAGTTTACTTCAGATTTCGCTTCTGGATTGATTGTGTCTAGACATCATGGTCAATTTCACTGGTAATATATTATTTTTACTTCTAATTTTGTACAATTTCTTTTTTTTAATTTTTATTGTTTTGTTTTGTTGTTGGTTCTATATAATTGATTAGTTGAGTGAATTAGCTGCGAAAAACACATGTACAGTTATTTATGAAATTCATTTTATTGAAAACTTTTGGTGCATCTCTCAATGATCTTTTTACTTAGTTGATCCATCTATTATTGTTTGGAGTTGTATCTATTCATGTTTGATGCTGCATCTATTAATGCTTTATGGTGCATCTGTCAGTCCTTATTTGTATCTAATCGAATGAATGCTTATGATAGTCATTTTAGTCTACAACTGTATCATTATCTGCATGTGTATTTGTGTGTTTGTATGTATGTGTGTGTGTTTCTGGATGTGTGTGTGTGTGTGTGTGTGTGTGAGAGAGAGAGAGAGAGAGAGAGAGAGAGGATGAAGTCTATTACAATTTCAAAAAAGTTGAGTGTAAAAATGGATATAATTACCATTTTCCCTTAGGGTTTAGATTCCTCCCTAGGGTTTAGATTTCGCCAATTAGGTTATATATCCATTTGTATGTGATTGAATGAAGGCTTATGATAGTCATTTTAGTCCATAATTGCAACATTTTTTCTACCTGTAATTGTGTGTGTGTGTGTATCTATGTTTCTGGATGTGTGTGTGTTTGTGTGTGTGTGTGTGTATGTGTGAGAGAGAGAGAGAGAGAGAGAGAGAGAGAGATACAAATCATTATGAGTGATTCTGGTGCATCTGTTAATGTTTCATTGTGCATCCCTTTATGATTTGTCTTGCATTTGTGAATTGTGGCATATTTTTACACTATGTTTTATGTTCATTACAGATTTTGATCATGATAGTCTTATCAGTTCTGAAAAGCAACCTAGTCTTTATATTCCTTATTGCAGTAAAGATCTTAAACTTACCGTTGGTCGCCATTTTAGTAGTTTGGAGCAGGGGGTTGATGTTTATCGGGTTTATGGTGGTGTATGTGGTTTTGACATTCGTTTAGGTATGGTTACAAAGGTCGATGGTGTAGTGATGTTTAGGTATCTTTTGTGCAACCGTGAGGGTGAAACTAATAATGGTCTTGCAAATGGTAGTAAAAGAAAAAGAAGAAGAATGTCTTGTAGGTTTAATTGCATGACACGTGTTGTGTTTAGGTATTGTGGGAGTGAGGGTTATGTGATCACTTTGTTTAATGAGGGTCATAGTCATCCTCTCGTATCAGATGGTTACAAGTAGTTTATGAAATTGAATAAACGTCTTAATTATGGACATCAAGCTTTTATTTTGACTTGTACTAGAACCAACATAGGCCCAATTAAGTCTTTTCGACTGTTTAAGGAATTAGTTGGAACTTATGAGAATGTCGGCTGTAGTGCCACTGACTTTAAGAATTTTTTGCGGGATTTGCATGCTTATGTTTATGGTGATGATACTCAGATTGTCTTGGACAATCTTAAGAGAAAGAGAGAGTTTTGCCTCGGTTTCTGTTATCATTTTGAAATTGGTGATGAGAACAAGTCAAAGAGGTTGTTTTGGGCTGATAAGTTTTCAATTGAGAGTTACAAGGTTTTTGGTGATGCTGTCTCGTTTGATGCAACTTATTCAACCAACAAGTAAGCATTTTAATCCCCTGTTATTACATTTTTCATTATTCATATCTAACAATGCATTCAATATTTGTTTAGAATAACTTCACATATACAACACAACTCCTATTTCTATGCACCATCTACATCAGTTAGATGCACCACTTTCATATATATAGGTGACACAAACTGAATAGAGGCATACACTACATTTCATTCTTAGATTCAAAATCATTCAACTAACATTATAATTATGTAAGACTAAACAAGATTCAGCAGACATATTGTTAGATGCAACACCATTCAATAATATAAAGAAATACCATGTTATTTCTTCGACTGGATAATGTGCATATCTGTTCACTTCATCTATTAATCTTTCTGCAAACTGACACATAATGGAGTTGCCTTTCAAAGAACTTATATATTGTGCAAATGTATCTTTCTGAAATTTTATTCAATATATAAGAGTTAATGATATAAAAAGATGTTATAATATACTACCTCCGGTCCCTAAGTCTTTTCCTATCTTTCTTTTCTGGGATGGTCCCCAAGTTTCTTCCTAGCTACTTTTGGACACTACCTCACAACAAATTATTATCTTTTACCCTTACTTTATCAACTTATTTACCTAAAATACCACATATGACCCACCACTATCTCAATTAATTAATATATCACTACCCTCAATGTGGGACCCTTTTTCCACTCACAACAAATTCAATCATTTTTTCTCTACTCATAACTAACTCAACAACATTTTCCTTAATACCCGTGTCACTTCCTCCTAGGAAGAGACTTGGGGACCGGAGGTAGCATCAATTAAAAGAAAAGTAACTCACCAATACTCTTGTCGTAGCAAAGAATCTCTTTGGTGATTGTGATGATCTAAATTTTTCACCGTCATTCATTGTTACTGACCATGCATCTACAACATGTAAACCAATTAAAGCTTGATGCAATAATGACATGAGATTTTGTCTAGTCAGAACAATTTCTTCACAGATGAACAATTTACACATCCTGTTACAATCAATATTATTGAAAATTAGTTAGTATACAAATATATGAATTGCAAATTTAAACAATAGACAAAAGTTTATGTATGAAGTGCATACATTTCATTTGTGGCATGCCAAGCATATAGTGTGAGTTCCATGTCAAATTTTCTGAGGCTTGACACTGTTAATTCCCTTTTGTTGCAAGGATAATCAATAACTTATGTCCTTTTATCTTTGATTGACTCCTGCACTTCATTCTGTGCTTTTTTCCCAGTTTCTTTTCCACATTTTTTTCCTGTCTCCTCCTTATCTTCTTGTCTTTGATAAACATCTTCTTTTTCTTCAGCTTCATTGTCTTTTACATCAGCTATCTTTTATTTCAATATTCTTTGTTAATATTAGAATGATCACAATACGAATTCATAAATAATCTAAAATAGTTTTATTTAATACAGTAAAATAAGCTGATAACTTTATTTCTATATTACCATTTCCTTTACGAGATCTTCTGATTCCAAAGTAATTTCTACCTCCTACATAACCTTGGATAATTCTGCATAATCCTTCATAAAAATACATCTATTAATTGCACTAACAAAAGTATCCATATGCACTAACACAAGTATCCAAATGCATTCATTTTAGTGGATAAATGCACTATATAATTAACCTTGTCTTGTATTTGATCTTCATGTGTTGCATCAACCTCAAAATTCAACGCATCATGGTATAAGTCTACTTGAACATTCTGCATCAATCCATTTTTTTATAACTATCAATCTACAAATATATTATAAAAATCACTATAATATAACTACCTCTTCATCTTTATGGTTGTTGCCTTGTTCTTCATCTTGCTTTTTGAATTCTACAGTTTGTTCTTCTTTTTCTCCCTTATCTATTTGTGCATTCTCATTTCCTTTTTGATTCTCCTTTTTCTGTCCATCCTGTTAATATAATAACAAAATTATATTTTAATGATTTTGTTATGAATATAAGACAAGTAAAAACGAAAAACATGAAACGAAAAGAACACAAGATTTACTTGGAAACTCAAATCGGGAGAAAACCACGGGCAGAGGAGAAGATTTCACTAATGGGGATAAACGGGATCAAATATGAGATACAAATTACAATAGGAGAACACCTATTTATAATAGCACAAAATAAAGCCCTAGTCCTAGTCAAACTAGGAAACAACTTATGAGCCAAGACTCGTGTCACTAATATATAACAGATTTCTAGAAATAAATGTAAAAATCTTATTTGTTAGATGAATTAATTAAATAACTATCATACCACATCCATGCTGCATTCAAGTGTGTTGGATGGAACTGATTCCACTCGTATTGTTGGTTCTATAATTGTTTCCAGATTGCTGCCATTATTAGTATCAGAATTGCTTACACCTTCTTGGCTTTTCTCATTGACATTTTGTACCTATATTAAAATTATCCAGTCATATATATATGCATCATATAAAGAACTTATATGCAACAAATAAGAATCTAACATGCAACAAAATGTATGCATATGTATACATGCATCAGTTAATATTACCTTATCGCTGTAAAAATCTCTAATGTATCCTATTTTGGTGTCAATCCAAGGCTAAAGGTTGGCATTGCACTGACATAGTCCATGTATTCCAACTTCTTCCTGGCAGCCTCTCTAATTTCCTCCATTCTTCTCACAAAGTCTTCATTGCTCCAGAATTCATTGTCGTCCCAATTATTCTTATTTGCACTCTTTTTCTATGCCTCTTTATCACTTTGGTGTGTAGGTGATTCCACAACATTCCCGATAAGCTTGTGCACCGCTTCATGTGTTCATTTGAACTTTTCATTCTGGATTGTGGTTTCTGGTGCTTTTTGTATCAATGCATACAAATCCACCATTCCTTTTGAAACTGAGTGCGCCTTTTTAACTATGGTCTTTGCAAATGTATGCACATTCTGGGTTTGAACTTCTTCACTCCTTTCCTCTTCCTCAGTGATAGAAATTTCCTTTTCTTTCCCTTTTGTTTGAATGTCTCTCGACCCTTCAGAGTTGATTTCTATCCTGTCAAGTGGAATACAAATCCACCATTCTGCACTTCATCAAGTTCGTGTCTTTCAGAGCTTTATAATCCCAATTCCCAATGGTTGGGAATTTTCTGTTGTGCTTTATGTTGAAGATGGACACTCTATCAACATATATCATTTGCACATCAAATAATTAATATTAGCACATTAACTTTTAAAGAAAATATTTACTGTGTATAAATAAATAAGATTGTTACCATCAAGAACAATGCTGGACCGATAAACGATTGTGTTTTATCTTCCTGCCATGCATGAGTATTCTTCACAAGACTCTTCATCATGTATCCACACCAATCCCATTCTGCTATTCTTTCTATGTCTATTAGACAATTCATTACATATGGAAATATGTACCCAGCAGGTGTTCCCTCTGTCAATGTTGATGCCATAAGAATGATGAAGTGTCTCTTGAACCAGATCCCTGCATCTTTAAGACCAATTATCTTATCTTTGACATCCTTTCCGTTCACCATCGATTTCATCTCACCACTAAACATTGATTTCCACTCCTGCACTATTTGTGTTTTGTCATTTCTTTGAATCTTCTTAATAGTTCTTGTTCCTCTGGGGAAACCAAACACCCTATGCACATCATCTTCATCTATATGCACCCTTCTTCCATCAATGAGCTTGAGGTCACAGCTAGCTGCATCAAAGTTGTCAACAACCCAGTAAGGTAGTGCAAATGGTAATTTCTCCACGCATAGCTCGAGCAGACATCCAAATCCCATCTCTTTCACTGCTTGTTTCTTCTCTTCGATCATAAAGTTTTTGTATTGCAAACAACAAATTCTTGATTGTTGTTCGACTCCTCAAAATAGGAAATGCGTCAAGCTTTCTCTTGAATTCTTGGTTTTTCAGTTTTCAAGTATTCCTCTTTTTGTTTTTATCCTCTTCATCATTGTCTTCTTCTTCACTTGTTGTTGCAGCTTCTGCTTCACTTTTTGAAGCAACTATTTCTTTCTGCTTGTTAGGTTCTCCCTTACTCGTTGTTGCAGCTGCTCCTCTTCTTTTTATAGCAGCGATTGGTTTCTTTTTCTTAGCTTCCCCTTTACTTGTTGTAGCTGCCATTTGTTTTTGCTTCTTAGTAATCACACTAATCTTAAAATCATCATCCTCATATTCTAGTTGCTTCCTCTTTCCTTTTTCTTTCTGGTCATGTTTTGCTTCCGTCCTCAATTATTGAACACATAAACATATAATAAGGAAGTCAATATTAGTATCATAACACATGCATCAGAACCCCCATTTGTATGCAGCATGTGCTTCAGTGAGATGCACCACCTAGAAATATATCAAACACGTGCTCTATCTAAAGAGAATGTTATTCCTAGATGCACTAGAAAGCCTTCATATATCCACCATTTTGCAATATTCAGATGCACCAGGCATTCATATACACTTAATACATGTAATCATATGCATGCAATTATAAACCAAACAACATTCAATTCTTATTAAAATGTTTATTTAAATACAACTATACACCCACATGCACCAGAAACACTAACCACATGCACCGGATTTACAACTCAGATGCAGAACACCTACATTCATGTTACATATCTTTAAACTTTAAAAACATATCACTTTAGATCCACCACAGTCAATAATGAGATGCAACACAGTGGAGATTGACATGCACAACATTCCAATCAAATATTCACATCATTCAACTAACATTGTAATTATGTAAAACTAAATCAGATGCACCAGACTTGTTTATTAGATGCAACCAAATTCAATACTATAAAATTCACCAAATTCCCATGCATGCAACTAATGTATCCTATTCAACCTAGTTCTGCAATTTATTTTCTTTTCAATATCATACATCCACGGATTCAGAATAATATCACAAAAACTGGAAAAACTTATTTATAGACATTAAATCGAGTCACAGAAAGTTCAATTGAGAAATTGTAATTCGATTTAATCTTATAAGGAAATACTTCTCGAGACATTCTTCTGGAGAAATTGTAATTCGATATAACCTTCAGAAATTTTATTTGGAGATATTCTTCTTCAGTGCCATTTGTTCTTCTTCAAATGAACAAACCTCAATTTCAATCTCTAAGCTTGTATAATGCACCGAATATATCCGATTTGAACCTCGATTTCGGTGTTTCTATCTACTACATTCTCGATTTGGTTATTGATTTTGGAGTTGGAGAAGTTTTGAATCGAGCTAGGGTTTACAGTTGAAGGAATTGAGAGATTTTCGATTTTTGTGAATTGAGCTATGCGGTTTCTGAGTGAATTGATGCAAGAGGAGTAGCTTGGGGGTGGTGGGTGGCGTTTAATTCTCAGTTTTTGATCTGACGAAATTGCCTCTCCATATTGTTTTAGTTAGTTTCTTAATTTAAATTATTGGATTAAATTTGAGCCTTCATCCTTTATTTTGTATAGCTGAGATTAATTCTCATTTCTCACTTTAAGGGTAATTTTCATGGGAACCCATCCCTATATATACATTTGTTTTGGTGCAACTGTTGTATACTATACACCTACTTTTTGTCTTTAGTGTATTTTGTCTTTTAGTGTTTAAGTGTTTTTTTTTTCTTTTTTTTTAATTTTCAGCTTTTTTGTTCTTTTTTTCCTGTTTTTTTTTATTTCCAGATTTCTTTTATTTGTTTTATTTCTGTTTTTTTTATTTCCAGATTTTTTTTTCTTTTTTTTTTTTCTGTTTTATTTGTTTTTCTTTTTTTTCTATTTTTTTTATTTCCAGAGTTTTTTCTTTTTGTTTTTTTTAATTTCCAGATTTCTTTTTCTTTTTTTCTGTTCTCTTTTTTATTTTTTTTTATTTTTTTGCCTTTTTTCCATTTTTTCCATTTTTTTCTGTTTTTTTTAATTTTCCAGATTTTGTTTTTTTTCTTTATTTTTATTTTCCAGATTTTATTTATTTATTTATTTTTGCTATTTTCCACATTTTCTTTATTTTTTTTTATCTTCATTTTTTTCAGCATTGTCGTGACGAAATGTAATGATTGTGAAACATTACGTTTCTTAGTGAAAAAGTTTACTTTTTCCAACGATAATAATTACTTTAACGTTCGACTAAAAGTAGAACTTGTCGTATTAAAAAGTAGACATTGTCGTGACGAAATGTAATGATTGTGAAACTTAACGTTTCTTAGTGTAAAAGTTTACTTTTTCCAACGACAATAATTACTTTAACGTTTGACTAAAAGTAGAGTTTGTCGTATTAAAAAGTAGATATTGTCGTGAAGAAATGTAATGATTGTGAAACTTTATGTTTCGTGATGACAATGTTTACTAAAAAAATTGGAAATTAAAAAATCTGGAAAAAAAACTGAAAAATATTAAAACAAAAAAACTGAAAAATATTAAAAAAAAAAGAAACTGAAAAATAAAATATGTAATTAAAAAAAAACTGCTAAAACAGTAACTTGGAAAGGAAAAAATAAACGGGAATTAAAAAAGAAAAGGAAAAAAAGAACAGTGAACAGTGTCGCGCGTGAATAGTGTGGATTAAAAAGTCAAACATAATATACTATAATAAGATACAAAGTGGTTATATACTATACTACCGACTTACCAAAAGACACCTCATACATATAAGAATAAGTTAAAATAAAACGTTCCTTAAAAAAAGTAAATAAAACATGAACAACCTATTATTTAAATATTAATCTAGATATGTGTGTAATAAAAACATCTTACAAAAGAATGAAAAACAATAAGCCAATCTGCCATACATAAAAATATTAAAAAAAATAAGCTTCGCCTATAGTTGCTCAATTTGTATACGACGTTTATCTTTTGTACCAAATACCGTAAATTAGGAAATGACAGTTGCACAATCCCACACCTTATTACGTGTAAATAAATAAGCAAATTAATCACGTTCAATCTCATCCATTAATCACATTAAATTTAAGGTCTATATTTGTTTTTAGTTTCTCTGCATAAGATATAAATAAATAATAGAGAATATCATGTGATATAGCCATAATGAACATTAAAATATAAATTTTGGCCCACCTTTTTAATAAATATAAATTATGGCCATTTTTTTGAACTTAGAACCTAAATACCCCTTTCCCTCTTCCATTTTTGATCCATCAATCATTGATCCATTTTATTGACACTTGTTTTCCTTTCCAAGTTTTTTTTTCTTTTCAGATTTCTTTTGTTTTTTTTATTTTCCAATTTTTTCCTTGTTATTTCTTTTTTTTTCCAAATTTTTTCTTTTTTTCTGTTTTTTTCTATTTCTTTTTAATTGCCAAATTTTTGTTTGCCTCATTATTTTTTGTTTGCCTATTCATTTTTTTTGTTGGCCGCTTCTTCTTTGGTCAAGATTCGAGTGAGGGGAGCCGAAGGCCTCGGAGCGAGCCGAAGAAATCTAAATTGTTGCCCGACGATTATCTTTATATTAGTAATCGAAGCGAAGGCGGAGCCGTATAATGGGAGCCGAAGGCGGAGCCGCAAAATCGGAGCGGTATAATTTGAAATAATTGGAATTTTCGTCCCAAAAGTACCATATCATAACTTGGAACATCTGGAACTAATTCGACAATTCGTCCCAATTGTACCAAATCTGGAACTATTGGCACTAATAAGGCTAAATTCGTACTAGAAGTACTAGAACTATTGGTACTAATACAACTAAATTTGTACCAAAACTACCAACGCCTTATATCTGCCCGACCCGACCCGCGCCCGCCCGCGTCCGACCCGACCCGTTCCACGTCTTATTAAGGGTATTTTCGTCCCAAATTAAAAAAATGGCCAAAATTTATATTTTTGAAGAAGATGGGCCAAAATTTATATTTTAATGGTCATTTTGGCTATTTCAAAATATGTCTCACTAAATAATAATCTCTTGGATTAAAGATTGTCAATAATATAATTAAGATGAAAAAAATTATTCAATTTTATATTATGATGTAAATAACTTTTGTCATTAGTTTAATTTGATGCAAATAGTTGATTCACCTGAATAAATTATTTTTTAAGTTGGTTAAATAAACTATTTTATATATTAGGAAAATTTAATAGCTCATTATTATTTTGAATTATTAAACATATAATAAACTTGTAAAAATTAATAATATTTAAATTTTCCATCCTAGGTCTATTTTATGTGAAGTTTCTTCACCTATATTGAAAAGTTTATAAATACTTAAAGTCATTGTGTATTTTCACATCTTTTGCACTTCACATTTAATTTGGCCAAATTTTTTTTTTAAGTTGACCACCCTCAATCTCAATAATAGTCATTCATCTTTTATATTTTCTTTCTTTTTTTATTTATAATTTTCTTTTATTAAAGAACTTAATAAATATGAATTTAAATGAGTTTTATAAATTATAAAATTTTATACTTATACTTGTCACAGCCCCAAATCCCGAAGGACGGCAGAAGTCGGGGTGCGACTGGGATTGGATTAAAGAAGCGGGGAAGAAGGGGGCTGACTAACTAAACATACATAAAAGACATCATACATTCAATGAACAAGACTTGACTATTATAAAGGAAGAGTTAATCACGAAGGATTACTCGACAAAAGATACTCGAAAGTATCTAAGTTAAAGTTTACAGACTTAAACTACAGTGATTTGTTTAATGTACATAACGTCAAAAAGTCTAGAGTTTTGCAGCGGAAAGTAGGTCATAGCTAAAGCAATCCTAACTTCTCAACTCGACTCAACTTCAACCACCGCCGCTCTCGTCGCTTCAACCTGCACATTTAGAAAACATATGCAGGGCTAAGTACGGAAGTACTTAGTGGGCACGATGCCGAAAACATAATCCTAAGTAGAGATAATCTGGCATTTCATAATTTGTAGCACATCGGGGTTTTATTTAAAATTAGCCCGTGTCTACTAAAACATTTTCTGACTCATTTTCACAATTTACTCGGTCGAGCATTTTCTGGTATGTTACGTTCAAATCTTGACCAATTCTCATTCACTGTGGCTGGTTACCCCTCAACAGGATACCACATACACCACAGGTTACAAAGTGCACTAACTCTGGAAAGCACTTAATAGCTAATTCAGAGCCGATCGTTAGTTAACCTATTTGATTAACTCATAAAATCTGGAAAACACGAATGTTAACTCAGATAGGTACAAGAGAACTCACATAAAACATAAAACAGTTCATGCCATAATTATCACTTTGAAAACACAAATATCAAAGCGATAAAGAAAGGTTTTCGAGCATTGCTCGTTTTATTTTATATATAAAAGCCCACCTCGATGATACAGAACTACTAAAACAGGTTCTCGTTCTTCTGTTCTTCCATCCTTTCCTTAGTGCTGGCTTCCTCCTTCATCGTAAAATAATTACACTTTAAAATCGGTCGCAAAAGATAATCGAATATGGAAATTCGAATTAGGTTTTAGTTGTTTTGTTTCTTTAGGCTTTTGCACGCTACTAGTTTCATTTTAATTAAACGGGAAAGAGACTCAAACAAATCTCGTTTAGAACTCGAAAGGTTTCATACTCGACTCTTAGGTCAGTAGAGAAGGTAGTCGTTAACTTATTACGGCTTAAACGATCGAAAGAAACTAAGTTGCGAAGAAAACAACTTAGGAAAACAACTTCTGAAATTTCACTGCGCAAAGCAGTAGTTCTGGGGACTGTCCAGAACAGAGGAATTGGAAACAGGGGATGAACCCTGTACCGTTAGAAAGCTTGGAAAGTCTAGTTTACGCTCCAATTTACGGATCTTAAATCCGATAAACGAGCTAAGAGATATTACAGTTTTCGGGAAGGGTCGCAAAACTGCCTCGGCTAACCCAAGTTGCTCGATAGAATCGACGTATAACTTCCTAAGTTCGTTCTAAGTTCTCATACTCGATTTCTCACGAAACTTGACACTCAAGGCAGTCAACACGTACTCCCGTACGTGAAGGACTCCTTTTCAAAACTCGTCCATAACCACGACGATCAAACCTCGTCGTTTCAACTACCATTTACTAAACCAACAACAAGTTAACAAATTCTCGTTTCTAGTTCTCGATTATAACTACAACTCATATTATAATATTCCGGATGCTCATATCGTCAACTACAAAGTCATTCCTTAGTCCATAATAATCATTATTATCAAGTTAGAAACCTTACTCGGCTTCTCGATTATTAATTACGTCCACTTGTTCGTCTCTTACAAGATTTCAAAAGTTATCGTTCAAATTCTACGTCATCAATCATCATCTAACGTAGATCATTATTATACACATCATCACCTCATATTATTACTTAAACTCAACTTAAATCCAATTCTTTGTCTCTTACAATTTCATTAATATTTTTAGAAAATTCTCAAATAATTCCCAACATCATCTAATATCATTAGAAACATTAATTCATCAACAAATCATCAACTAAATCAAGCTACATGAAAACCTCCATTTTTCACATAAAATCGGTATTAACAATAATAATTTAAGGGGTGATTTTCTTCATCGATTAACCTCATTAATCCATTTATCATACTACTATATCATCAATCAACCAATTATCAAGTCTTATTACATCATTAAATAAAATTCATCTCAAACCCTAGCCTAAAACTCGGTCCTCTTCAAATTCATAGGGGTTTCGATTTCTTTTTGTTTTAATCAACAATTGAACATCTACTAAACATAGTTATCCAACTAATTGAAGAATCAAAACATCATGCATGAAAGCCCTAAAATTCAGTATTCATTAGGATTTAGGGTTCTTGATTTTCTTTCAATTTTAATCATAGATCCATATCTGATACACCTAATTACACTAATTAAAGATCAAAACATTTAATCTCCATCATCCTAATTTTCGATCAACAAGAGAAAATTAAAAGAAATGGAATCCAATTGGATAGAAGTGTAGAGGAGGAGATTACCTTGAAGTTTACTAAAGGAAGTTGGAGGATGAAGAACTTGTGATGATTTCTTGCTTCAAGAACTTGAGGATCCAACAATGGAAGAAAGAAAATGGAAGTGATGAACTTGATGGGGGGGGGGGGTGGCGGCAATGACTTGGTGGAGAAGAAGGAAAATGGCTAACTTAGTGATATAATATCTAATTAATCCCTTAGGTGTAAAGTTGGAATAGTATTAGAATATTAGGTGTAAAGTATAAAGTAGAAAAATGAAAAATATCCTAAGGTAGAGAGAGTAGCAATGTCGGCCAAGAGGGGGAGGAAAAGAGAAAATACGCATTTTTCCGGCGCGATACGACGTTTCGAAAATTAAAAGATGAAAACGTATCTCGGCACAAAATCGTCAAACTCCGATTCTACCAATAATTCCGATATATTTAACTTAATCGGAAAGTAATATTTGAAATCTAATTTCCGACAAAAACTCGGGACATCATAGTCCGAGTTTTGTCCGGAAAATCAAAAAAATGAACTTTCTCGGGCGAGTTCGTATCGCGATTTCAAGAATGTAAAAATCAGACGGTTTTCCGTTCTGAGTTCTAGAACTAAAAAGTTTTTGTACGCGATAACCCTAAATACAGTAGTCATCTAACTGACTTCCGTAATTTATTTTCGGAAACTGATTTCACCGTTGGTCTTAAAATTCAAAATCGTAAACTTAGGCGTGCAAAGCCATTTTTATTAATAACTTTAAATTTTTAAGACTGTACGGAAAATCTGGGGTATTACAATACTTGAATTTTTTTTTATCTTATTTATACTAGAGGTGCTCGTAGAACTGGTCGATGGCGGGCCGATTATGACCTGAAACCTTGGTGATAGATGGGCCGATTCTGAGCTGAAACCTTAGGAATAGACAGGTCAATACCAAAAACCGGTCAGTTAAACTAAATTCTTTGATGTGGGATATTTAGTATCACATTTATCTTACAGATAGTATTAAAAAAGTAAAAAAAATTTATCTAAATCATCATGGGACAAATAGATATTTGATGTCAAAAGAATCTACAACAATTCTCATATGAAATCGTCGTGAGACAATTTCTTTGAGAGTTAAATACACTTTTGTCCCACATCAATTTTGAGAAGAAATTAAGAGAGTTTGAAAATTGTCTATAAAAATAGGGGTGAATTAAATTGATTTTTTAAACAGATTTATATGTAAATAATAGGCATGCGCTATCAAACAGGGTGGTCAGCGCAAAGGAAAAGGCAATCTAGCAGGTATGGGAAAACTCCACAACATCCCCATTAAGATACTGTTTGATACTGGCGCATCGCATTCTTTCATTGTTGGCTCGTGTGCCGATAACTTAGACATCAGACCTGTAAGAGCTGCACAATCTATGAGAGTAGCCACACCTTCAGGAGAGATCACTACTTCCACGCATGTTTGCTTAACCTAGAATTAGAAATCGGAACTCATAAGGTTATAGCAAATAACTTAAATGTTATGATAATGTGGGACGTAGATATAATCCTAGGAATGGATTGGTTGTCAGAGAATTACGCCACAATTCTCTGCAACGAGAGAAAAATCTCTTTTCAGCCGCCGGGTAAAGAACCGACCGAATTCCACGGAATTTCAATGGTAGAGGCGTACCAATTATATCAGCCCTTCAAGCCACCAAACTCATGAAGAAGAAAGGTACCACAGCCTATCTTGTGTACCTAGTTGGAGAACCAGGAGCAGAGAAGACCATTCAGGACGTAAAAGTCGATTTAGAACCAGGAGCAGCACCTAAATCTAAAGCCCCATATAGAATGGCACCAAAGGAACTAAAAGAGCTCAAAATCCAGTTACAGGAATTACTAGACCTTGGTTTTATCAGGCCAAGCGTCTCACCTTGGGGAGCACCCGTGCTTTTTGTTAGGAAAAAGGACGGATCGATGAGGATGTGCATAGATTACCGAGAACTAAACAAGATAACGCTCAAGAACAAATTTCCTCTGCCAAGGATCGAGGATCTGTTTGATCAGCTCAAGGGTGCAGGAGTCTTCTCCAAGATAGATTTGAGGTCAGGGTACCATCAGCTCAAGATCAAACCCGAAGACGTACCGAAGACCGCTTTTAGAACCCGATATGGCAATTACGAATTTCTAGTAATGCCATTTGGTTTAACCAACGCTCCAGCCGTATTCATGGACCTTATGAATAGAGTCTTCCACCCCTACTTGGACAAATTTGTTTTAGTATTCATCGACGATATCCTCGTTTACTCTAAGAATGAAAAGGAGCACGAGGAACATCTACGGATAGTGTTGGAAACACTAAGAACTGAGAAACTCTACGCCAAATTCAGTAAATGCGAATTTTGGCTGAAGGAAGTTATGTTCCTTGGACACATAGTATCGGCAGAAGGAATCAAGGTGGATCCAGCCAAGGTAGAAGCAGTGCACAACTGGAAGTCGCCAACGAGTCAGAACGAGATCAGAAGTTTCTTGGGTTTAGCCGGTTATTACAGAAGGTTTATCGAGGGATTCTCTACGATCGCCCGCCCGATGACGCAGCTACTCAGGAAGGATACCAAATTTAAATGGACGGATGAGTGTGAGAAGAGTTTCCAAACTCTTAAGGAAAAGTTAACTACAACGCCAGTACTAGCACTTCCAGACACGAACAAGGAGTATGTGGTTTACACAGATGCATCGAAAAATGGATTAGGTTGTGTCTTGATGCAAGACGGACAAGTGATAGCTTATGCTTCACGACAACTTCGACCTTACGAAGTTGAGTACCCGACCCACGATCTAAAATTCGCAGCCGTGGTGCATGCGTTGAAGATTTGGAGACACCATCTCTATGGTGTAAGAGTTGAAATATTCACCGATCACAAGAGCCTGAAGTACTTTTTCGAGCAAAAGGAACTGAATATGAGGCAAAGGAGATGGCTGGAACTAGTCAAGGATTATGACTGTGGAATTAACTCCCATCCAGGAAAGGCTAATGTGGTAGCAGACGCATTGAGTCGCAAGGCACCAACGAAGTTAGGATGTCTTTTTGTAGAAGAAGGAACTTTAGTACGAGAATTCGAGAAGATGGATATCAGAGTGCTTGACACGCCAGCTACGATAACAAGTCAGATCGCAGCATTAGAAGCTAAACCAGATTTGAGAGAAAGAATCATCAGTGCTCAGAGAAAAGACGAGTCAATGGAAAAGTTGCGAGTAAGGATAAAAACAGATAAGCCAGAAGGATATTTTGAAGCTCCAGACAATGCGATACTTTTTGAAGGCAGGATTTGTATTCCTGATGACGACAACGAACTAAAGAACGAGATCTTGAGTGAGGCTCACGATACGCCTTACACAGCACACCCAGGAAGTATGAAGATGTACCAAGATTTGAGAAGAAACTTTTGGTGGAATGGAATGAAATGAGACATCACCTCATTTGTAGAAAGATGCCTAGCATGTCAGCAGGTTAAGGCTTTACACCGACGACCGTATGGATTGCTACAACCGTTGGATGTCCCAGAATGGAAATGGGAAGGCATAGCTATGGACTTTGTCACAGGCTTGCCTAAGTCGAGAAGAGAAAACTCAGCAATTTAGGTGATAATAGATAGGCTTACAAAGTCAGCACATTTCTTGCCGATTAAGATTACATACGGATCAGAGAAACTAGCTCAATTATATGTCAGAGAGATTGTACGTCTGCATGGAGTACCGAAGGTCATAATATCAGATAGAGATGCCAAATTCACCTCGAGATTTTGGATTACGATGCAGGAACAGAGCTTAATTTCAGTACAGCATTTCACCTACAGACAGATGGGCAGTCTGAGAGAACGATTCAGATTTTGGTTGATATGTTGAGAACAGTAGTTTTGGACCGAGGCGCGAATTGGGAAGAAATTCTACACTTAGTCGAATTCGCCTATAACAACAGCTATCAGGCCACGATAGGAATGGCGCCGTTTGAGGCTTTGTATGGAAGGAAATGTAGATCACCACTTTATTGGGACGAAGTAGGTCAAGGGACATCACTGCAGGCTTGCCAATCTATAGGTCATTCCTTCTTTAGTAATGGGAGTGGGAGCATCAGGCTATTCTTAATTGGCTCCGTAGGGTGATATTAAGAGTCAGGAAACCGCCAGCTAAACACTGGTCAGGGAACACAGTAGTTGAGGTTGATAGAACCCTACGACACCAATCAACCTGTAGCTAACCAAGTGTAGATCCATCCATCCGAATCCTATGAGAGAAAGAACCTAGGCCCAGATGCGATTAATGAGATGATCGAGATAGTTCGGCAGATTCGAGATAGAATGAAAGAAGCCCAGAGCCGACACAAGTCTTATGCTGACGATCGTCGAACCAATCTTGAGTTTGAAATAGGAGATAAGGTTTTTCTTAAGATATCCCTGACCAAAGGAATCCTTAGGTTTGGAGTTAAGGGTAAGCTAAGACCCAGGTTTATAGGACCTTATGAAATCCTCGAGAGAATAGGACCAGTCGCTTATAGATTGGCCTTACCGCCAAGTCTAGGAGGCGTTCACAACGTTTTTCACGTTTCTCAGTTGAGAAAATATGTTTACGATCCTAAGCACGTCATTAGTCAGCAAGACGTAGTTCTTGAATCTGACCTAAGCTATGAAGAGAAGCCAATATCGATTTTGGATAGAAAAGTTCAAGAATTAAGAACCAAATCGATACCAATAGTTAAAGTGCTTTGGAACCACCACGGGCAAGAAGAAGCCACGTGGGAACTCGAGGAGAAGATGAAGGAGCGATATCCTCATCTTTTTGCAGAAGGTATGCAAATTTCGGGATGAAATTTTTCGTAAGGGGGGGAGGATGTAATGCCCTGTAATTTCCTTACGACCCTAAAATTTTAAAGTTAATTAAATAAATGGCTTTGCACGCCTAAGTTTACGATTTTGAATTCTAAGACTAGCGATCGAATCCGTTTCCGAAAATAAATTATGGAAGTCAGCTAGACGACTACTATATTTAGGGTTAGCGCGTACGAAAAGTTTTTAGTTCGTGAACTCAGAACGGAAAATCGTCTGATTTTTACATTCACGAAATCGCGATACGAACTCGCTCGAGAAAGTTCGTTTTTATGATTTTCCGGACGAAACTCGGACTGTGTCGTCCCAAGTTTTTGTCAAAATAAATTTTGTAAATTTATTTTCCGATTAAGTTTCGTACGTTAAAATTTTAGGTCGAATCGGATCGCGACGATTTTGTGCCGAGCGACGTTTTTTTCGTCGAACGTTTTCCGTAACGTCGGACCACGCCGTAACGTTTTCCTTTCCCTCACCCAACCGACATCACCCCTCTCTATTTGTTAGATTTTTATGTTTTATATTGTATTTTTAGGACACCTAATGTAGTTCCTATTCACTACTTTACACCTTTCAATCTTATACCATAAGTTAACAATTAAAACATCATTTCTCCCTCCCAAACTTCATTCTTCCTTTGTTAATTAGCAAGGTAATTCTCCCCTCTTAACTTCTATAAATCCATCATCTTCATCTTTTCATTTTCTTCTTTTGATCGAAAATTAGAGCATTGAAATAGATGATTCGATCTTGGATTAATGAAATTGGTTGTGTTAGATAGGATAATTAGGGATTAAAATTGAACAAAATCAAGAACCCTAATATATATATATTATTACCGAAAATTAGGGTTAATTAGTAGGATTTTGGTTTTCTTCAATTAATGATAAATTCATGCTTAAGAGATGTTTAATTAGTGATTAGAACAAAGAGGAATCGAAAGCCCCATGTTTTGTGAAAATTCGATTAGGGTTTGAGTATGAATTTGGGGATTTATGCATGTTGGTATGAAATTGGATTTCAATTGTTCAATTAATGTTATAGTAGGATGATTAATGAGTAAATGATGTTAATTGAAGAAGAAAATCACCCTCTTACCTTTAGCAACAATACCGAAAATTATTGAGTAATTAGGGGTTTTCATGTGTTTGATATAATTGATGAATTGTTGATGGAATATAGTTGCAAATGATGTCAATTGATAATAGGAATTTATTTAGATTTTTCTAAAAATATTGTATGTAATGTAAGAGACGAAGAACACGTTATAAGTTGAAATATAGTGATGGTATGAAATGATTGCATGCATAGAAGTGATTCTCGTTAGATGTGGATTGATGTCGTAAAATTTGAACGGAATCCGACAACTTTGAAAATTTCATAAGAGACGAACAACTAGACGTAACTAATAACCGAGAAGTCGAATGAGAATTCTAATTTGATATTATTGTCTATGATGGACTTGAGAACAACTTTGTAGTTGACGTCATGAGCTTTCGAGCTTTATAATATGAGCTATAGTTATAGTCGAGAACTAGAACGCGTTTTTGAATAATTTGTTGGTTTAGTAATTGTTAGTTGAAAGCCGACGTTTAGAACGTCGTGCTATTGAACGAGTTTTGAGAAGGAGTTCATCATGTACGGGAATACGTGATGACTGCCTTGAGGGTCCAGTTTCTAAAGAAATCGAATACGAGAGCTTAGAACGAACCTAAGACGTTATACGTCGAATCTATCAAGCAACTAGGGTTTTCGCGGCAGTTTTGCGACCCTCGCCGGAAACTATAATAACTTTTAGCTCGTTTGTCGGATTGTGATCCGTAAATTGGAGCGTAAACTAGACATCCCAAACTTTCTAATGGTACAAGTCTCATCCCCTGTTTCCAAATCCTCTGTTCTGGACAGCCTCTAGAGTCACTGTATTGCGCAGTAAAATTTCAGTTTCAATTCTTCTAAGTTATTTCGTTCACAACTTAGTTTCTTTCGATCGTTTAAGCCGTAATAGCTAACAAATATCTTCCTACTGACCTTAGAGTCAAGTACAGGGCCTTGAGTGATAAACCAGTCGAGATCTTATTTCTTATCCTTTCAAATAAAGAAGTAGTAAGCGAGAAATTTCATAAGTCGTTTAAAGAACTAAAACGTAGTTCTCCTAAGTTGATTCTTTCCAACTTAGTTCCTAATGATCTTTTAAGTCGTATTAATCTATCGACTACCCTCTCTACTGACCTAAGAGTCGAGTATGAGACCTTCTGAGTTCTAAAATGGGATTTGAACGAGTCTCGTTCCCGTTTAAGTAAAATGAAACTAGTAAGCGTGCAAATGCCAAAAGAATGAAACGACTAAAACTTATTTCGATTCTCTTTGATCGATTTTCTTTTTACGACCCGTTATTAAGTATTATTATTTTACGATGAAGGAGGAAGCCAGCTGTAGAGAAAGGACGGAAGATCCGAAGTTTGGAAGCTAGTGCTTTTAATTCTGTATATCGAGGTGAGCTTTTATATACAAAATAAAACGAGCAATGCTCGGAAAATCTTTCTTTATTGCTTTGATATCTGTGTTTTCAAAGTGATATTATGGCATGAACTGTTTTATGTTTTATGTGAGTTCTCTTGTACCTATCTGAGTCAACATTCGTGATTTCCAGATTTAGAGTTAATCTAACTAGGTTAACTAACGATCGGCTCTGAGTTAGCTGCTAAGTGCTTTCCAGAGTTAGTGCACTTTGTAACCTGTGGTGTATGTGATATCCTGTTGAGGAGTACTAGCCACGGTGAATGAGAATTGGTCAAGATTGAACATAGCATACCTGAAAATACTCGGCCGAGTAAATTGTGAAAATCAGTCAGAAAATGTCTAGTAGACACGGGCCCTTTTCAATAAAACCCCGATGTGCTACAATTATAAAATGCCATATTTATCTATACTTATGATTATGATTTCGGCATCGTGCCCACTAAGTACATTTGTACTTAGCCCTGCATTGTTTTCTAAATGTGCAGGTTGAAGCGACGGTGAGCGGCGACGGTTGATGTTGAGTTGAAAGATAGGTTGCTTTAGTTAGAACTCTTTCGCTGCAGAACTCTCAGTCTTTTGAAATGTACCTTTTGAACAATACACTGTAGTTAAGTCTGTAAATATGAACTTAGTTTCTTCTGTGTACTTTTGTTGAGTAATCCGTAGCGATTAACTCTTTCTTATTTATATTCAAGTCTTGTTCATGGTTTGTTTGATGTCTTTGATGTATGTTTAGTCAGTTAGCCCCCTTCTTCCCCGCTTCTTTAATCCAACCCCAGTCGCACCCTGGCTTCTGCCGTCCCTCGGAATTTGGGGTTGTGACATAAGTACTCGTTACCCATCTCATATCAAATCAAATATATAATTTTACATTTTGTTATCGTCCCAAACTTGCATATTCATGTGCAATAAAACTCTGCATATTACAAAGAAAAATTAACAAAATAAAATAAGTTTTAAGTATAAATATGAAAATTATACTACAATTTACAAAACTTTCCTCATGTCCGATTAAGAAGTTATTTTACTACTTGTTCCCGCCACACCATGTATTACATTGCACGCTAATAATTTAAACTCCGTTTATTGTTCATCTCTAAAGTATTCTTTTTCAAGAATTTGTAATGTGTATTTGTTTTTTTTTTTTTACAATTGAACTATATTTTGGAAATGCAGCAAAATGAAATTCAGACTTCTAGTTAAAAAATAATTATTGTTTAATTATCTTAATGCAAATTTGTGCCCTTCTTTTATTTATCTTATTAATGATGGCTAACAAATTGCTAAATTTTTATTTTTTATAATAGAAATTTATGCGAGTAAACCGTTTGTACACAATATATTTCTCCCATTTTCAAGTAAATTGGTACAATTAAACTGCTTGTACGCTTGTTGCAATAGGTGTTGACCAAATTATACTATTAGTCAAATTAAATTTACTAAAACTAATACAAAAATAACTATTCAATTGGTCAAATTAAATTGGTGGTGAAAAATAATTGTGTAATGAGAAAATACACATTGATTTAAGTATTTATATAAATTCTTAAATGGGACTTTCATTTAAAAATGATGTGAGATATAAGATTTAGTATTATGTGTATATATACAACCTACCTTTTGTTTCATAATTTTATTTATTATCATGGAAATAGGAGAAATCACAAAAATATAATAAGAGGCAAAATTCTTATGCATTGGATGTTTTTATGGAGGTGTGAAATCTTTGAAAATTTAAGAATAAAAATATCATTATAAATTATGTTATACATTCTTAAAAAAAATGACCGTCAATCTAAAATTGTGTTTCCATGTTTCATGCTTTGTAATTTTTTATATTAACGATTTTATTTTTTTGGCCCTTATAATTGAAAAATTATTAATATTTATAATATATTATTTTATTTTTAATATTTTGAAAAATGGGATAATTTAGATAAATAAGAGTTGAGGAAAGACGTTCCACATAGAGAAAGAATAAAATAATCCATTTTTGTTTACATAATCAAGTGGGTAATTGGTCGAGATTCGATAGAAATTACTTTATGTGATAATTTTACATAAATAAATTTTTAAAAATAAATTAATGATTTATTGAAAAGAGATATATTTTAATAAATCATAACAATAAGCATT
Organism: Schizonepeta tenuifolia; assembly: GCA_029490685.1. Lineage (NCBI taxonomy): Eukaryota > Viridiplantae > Streptophyta > Magnoliopsida > Lamiales > Lamiaceae > Schizonepeta > Schizonepeta tenuifolia. Next base: position 32,659,627 of record CM055959.1, read on the forward strand.
ACATGAAGGATCATCTCATTACAAATAAGTGTTAATGATGGATCATCTCGTGCATTGAAAGATAATCACTTTACCAGGTAATAATTAAAAAAAATAATTCAATACTTTATTTCGAAGTGATATAATTCGTCATTGCAAATAATCATCTTGTTGGACAATAAGTGTTATATGAATGATCATCTCGTTGCAAATAAGTGTTGTATGAAAGATGATCTCACGTAGAGTTTATTGACATAGAATCACTTTAGCTGTAATTTCAATATAATTTAAAAAAAAAAATATTTCACTATTTTATTTAAAGTGATATAATTAGACAAATTATGTTTTCAAATAAGCGTTATATGAAGTATCATCTCATTGCAAAAGGTGTTACATGGAGGATCATCTTGTGTAAAATATATTGAAGGGAATTATTTTAAGTTGTAATTTATAAAAATAATTTAAAAGATAATTCAATACTTAATTTCAAAGTGACATAATTTGACAAATCATTGGAAATTTCAAATTGATACTCACTCCATCCCGGTTAGTATGACTATTTTCTTTTTTTAGCCGTCCCAACTTAGTATGATGTTTTCTTTTTAGGACATATATTTTACTTTTTTACCCTTAAAAATTCAATTCATTTGCTCTTATAAAGCTTTTTTTTCATCCACTAAAAAATTAACAACAGATTTTAAATAGATATCTTCTTCCACTTAAAATATCTCTACAAATATTTATCTATTTTTTAAATCTGTGCAAAGCCCCCGCACCATACTAAGTGGGGACGAAGAAAGTATAATTTGACAACTTTTTTCAATTAACCAATGGCTGCCCCCGGGGCCCTAAAAACCTAGGTTATCTACAACTGTCCTAACATCAACTTTTAGTGGAAAATGCTACCATTTCTTGTTACATGAAAGATTGAAAGTTGCAATAATTGTTACATAAATGATCATCTCGTGTTGAATATATTGACGTGAAATCACTTTATATTGTAATTTACAGATGTAACTTTTAAAATAATATAATAATTTATTTGAAAGTGATAATCTCAGAAATCATTACAAATAAGTGTTTATGTGAAGGAATGTGCCATTGTAAATAGGTGCTACACGAAGTTTGTAATGTTTTAAAGTTTATAAGTGATTTTGTTCATGAATTGTTATAATATCGATAAATTCATTAAATTTAAAAGGAGAGCTCGGTCGACAAAGATTTAAAGCCAAATTTATTCGAATTTTTTTACTTTCAATAAAAATTAGAGTTAGCATCTTACGATATTATATAATACTTGTACAATACAACTCAAAGCTTAAAATTCAAATCATTTATATCAAATCCCCATCATGAACGTGTGAAGTAATTAGCATAATTTCACCAATTATATCATTGACTAATTTTGCATCCGTTTGGATTGCGTTCTAATGCTTGATGTTCTTTTTTAAGAATTCATATTAAACTACAAAGCTATAGCTACTATTCAATATTTTTTACTAATGTATAAATCAAATTCGTGTTCATAGTTAGGTAAAAATAATATTTGCTAATAATACAAAATTTATAAAAAATTGGGTGAATCTCCCGCAATACACCACTCCATTTTTTATTTAAAAATAAGTAATTTTGTTTCCTTATTCAAAACACAACGTAACATTTTTTTACAAAAACGCACAACATAAATATATACGCTTCATTTGGTATTTGGAATTTCATGGCAATATTCACTGCTCAACTCAGATAAAATACAAAAATGATTTCATTTAACAACGGGAAATAAAAAAGATCATGGATATGTCATATGTTGCAAGTATATTATTAAGGAAGAACAGTTCGACTTTGACATAGTTAAAATGAATATACACGACAAATACACCATTTAAATTTTCTAATTTCTTGAGGGATGTTACTTCTCATTTGTCATGTACAACAATATCGTCAACATATTCTTTCAACAAAATTATTACAATATAATAATACATTTAGAATTGCTACACCAAGTCAATACATATATACAACAATCTGATATGTAAAGTTTAAAAACTCACTACAATTGAGACCAAATCAATACATCTCTAAACTTAATTCTATGTTGGACGAAACACATAAAGTAAGTACTGCAGTCTACAACATTCATGATGATTTAAAATGATCAATTTCCTTGATTGAAGATGATGTTGGAGGCGTACTAAAGATTTCTTCCGCTTAGACCTTCTATAAATAAGATAAACAATAGCTCATAGCTAAGTATTTGAATATTATCTATTTCATGCATGGTAATTGCTCAAAGTAATAGGAGTATCATGCATTGTGAAATTACATGATTTATAGGCACACAACAATATCAAAATAGAAAATGCATTAATAAAATGACTTAATTATTGCTTTTGTAACTTCCAATCTTAATTGATTGATTGAAAATATTAATGAGCAATTATTTGGATATGTTATGGTTTTTGGTGTGAAGGGGGATTTTAGATATTTACAAAAGTAAAATTCTTAAAATTCCACATCATCACGTGAATGATTGTGAGCTTAGGAATCTATATTCCTATTATAAAAAAGATTATTGTTGTTATTGGGTATAAACGCCATGAGATAGATAATAACAAAGAATAAATATTTTAATATTATGGCTGAATAAAATCAACGTGCAAGTATCGTTTTTCTTTCTTATTCAATCCTTCATTTGTCACATTAAGAAGAATATTGTATAGTATCTAATATCTTTGTAAAGTAAAATTAACACGATTTTCCTCACACATCATATTTATTTATTTACTCATCAGTGAATGAAGAAGAATGCTATCTTCCAAAGGACATTAAGGAATGGGAATAAGAAACTTAGTGTATTTTTTTTTTTTTTGGAATAATATTACAAGGAAATTTAAATACCGCATGACGGAGGACTCGAACTCATGACCTTAGATCCGAACATTAACCTCACTAGTACTAGACTAACACACACACACAACTTAGTGTATTTTTAAGAAACGAAGGAGGCTATCCATTATTCACGGAATAACAGCAAATATAAATACTTTTCTTTTCAGTAAAACTGGAAAAAACCAAAAAGGAAAAATAATTCGAATTCGCAGAGGTCCCGCCAACTTCAAAAACCAAAACAAAAACAAAAAAATGGTTTCTAAAACTGTAGAAGCTTCATTTCCTTCGAACATCGAACGCAGCGTCGCCTCCGCGCTTCTCATCCTCTCCTCCTGTCCCTCCGTGTAAGATATTTAATCGCCGTTCACCTCCGATTCTTGGTCTTCTTTTCGGCGTTACTATTTGTTGGCGGAATTCTCTTCGTTGATTGTGGATTTGACCGAGTTTATTTCTTCTCAGCGGAGTTAGCGGCGACGACGGCGACAGTCCGGAGAGCCTCGAGAGCACGGCGATTTCGGCCCTCAGAAGCGTCCAACCGCCGGCAGAGGCGGAGGGGAGTGTAGATGAAGACTCCTCTAGCGCTCAACAGCTTATGGTGGTCGCGTTTGTGTCCGGATCGCAGGATCTGAAGCTCAAGGTGAGCTTCTGCTCCTCTTTTTGCTTCGGTTTGCTTGTGATTTTTCCGAGTTTCAAATATATGTATGCTGCGTGAATTATTCTACTGCATTTTCGATTTCTGAGTTAATGCTATTAAATTTCGATCTGATTATGGAACTATGTGTTGAGTTTCATGGTGATTACCCTTAGCTGATTGAGTTTCAGATTTGCTTTCTGTTTTTCTCTCAGCTTGAATCTCAAGTGAAGGTGATGAGCTGATTGTTCGTAGCCTAGATTTTTGCAGTAATATCCGTTGTTATTACTTGCCAAATTTGAACGTCTGTTGATTGTATTTTATGTGTATATAAATCAGTGGCAGAGTTACTGAGTGTTCGCGATCAGTTAATTTGATTCTCCTCTTACTGTAATGCTATCTGTCCTCCCTTTGGTTTTGGTACTATTATAATCGCATATGAAGCTGCAGTTTAAACAGTTTATAAAACGGATGATGTATTTGATAAATGATTAAGTTCTGAAAAACTACTCTGTTTCTCAATTTTGGCATTGCTACTATGCATTCTCCGAGTACTTTATTTGAGATTCGTTTTAAAAGATGAGGTCGTTTTTTGTTCAAATTACAGTAGCAATCACTCAGTAGATTCTAAATATGTGTTATGTTCTGATTTTATCCCTTAGATATCTCGTTATATGTTAAGAGTTTCATTTTCTTGTATTCATATACAGAGCGATTGATTAGTTCAAGTATTTTCAGCTGAAGTTGGCTGTTTCTGTTGCTAAGTTCTGAATGACATTTGTTTTTTAAGAACATTTCAACCTTATTACGAGGATTCTTCTCTTATTTGTGAATTTTCTTGCAATTTTGAAGAAGTTTGGTTATGCTCTCCTACACAAATTACATATTCATATGTCATGTTGAAACACCGTTTGTTCTGCTCAATTTGGATCTCAAGCAATGCTTCATGACTTTTGTTGCTATTCCTCCATCGAAATGGCTCAATGTGACTTGAATAATTTTTTAAAAAATTCTCAGATAGTGCAGAAGAAACGCTCAAAAAGTATCTATATCTCCAATGGCAAGAAACTGAAAACCAGCAAGCCAGAACCAGCTCCTGCTCCGGCCTTGTCTGAGACTGTTTCTGAGATAACCACTGAGGCTTCATCATGCATTTCTAGTGGCTCCAGTGGGCAAAGTCTTAGTAGTAAAACCAGTGCTGGTGATAAGCAGAAGAAGCCAGTTATCCCCAGTCACATGGGGCACAAAGCTGCAGCCATTTTGAGGGTTCTTGCTGATGGAAGTGCTTCTGAAGTGATGATTCGTCAGTTGCTCGGAGACAGCCCTTCCACGAGCAAAGCCTTGAGAATGTGGGTATCCTCAATCGAACCCTTTTTAAGTTCTTATGTCATAGTCACATCACACTATCACATACTTTCTGCACATTATACCAAATTGGTGACATTATGCCTATGAATACTTGTATGTTTTGATTATTGGCATGTATTAGTTTCTAAAACTCAGAAAAAATTGAGCAAGCATTCCTTACAGCAGCCTAATTGATCGTATATCTCCTGCAGAGCTTGTTGAACCCAGATTTAAAGTTGGTTTGAGAATATATATTCTGTGATTCTGATTAGTAGTATATAAAATTGTCACAGGTTGTTGAAGTTGCAAGCAGTGCGGAGAGTTGGAGCTGGAGGCCGCTCTGATCCTTATATTTACACGGTAAAAAATGCTGGATTATAAAAAACACTCTTTACCTAAGAAAATAAATAAAGGAAAGTGGAAGGATTATAAAAATTAAGAACTGATTTCTTGAGTTTTTCTTTTCTTTTCCAGATTGCGTAGTTAGTTACACAAATGATCAAGTTATATGCCCGGATCCAGATCGCAGCCAATACAATAAAAATAAACGAGGTGACAAAATTTATTTTGTTTCTGCATGTAATCGACCTTGGTCCTTATGTTAGTTATACGTGTAAGGCATTGATCTGATAGCACATTATGTAAGTAAATAGTTTTATAGTAGTATAAATGTTTCCTTACTTGTAATTGTGGAATTGGAATTTTGTTACACGAAAGTGGAATGCAGGAGTTCGTCTCTTTTGCTTTAGGGGGTGTATTGGATTGTAGAGTCTTGTGGAATTTAAAGGAATCAGAAATTTTGGGGTATTGGATTGACAGAATTTGAAGGAGTTTAAACTCTATCAAATTCCTGAGGTATTCAATCGATAGATTTTAAACTTTTCCAAACTCTTGCGGTATTTAATTTTCTATCGATTTCGCTGGATTTCTCAGATTTTACATCCCAAAAAATACAAAGGATGAAATCCGAGCTCTGGACCTGAGAATTCAATGGAATTGGTATCAGCGGGCGCTGATGACACGCGATCGCTGATGTGTGTTGCTCTTGTGCATCTCCCGCTGTCGCTGATGTCCCGCGTGCATAATAATCTCATCTCGTGGGAATGGAATGTCATCCACGCCCGTGGACCACCCACGACCGTGGGAATGGGATGTCATCCACGCCCATGGATCACCCATGACCGTAGGAATGGGATGTCATCCGTGCCCATGGATCACCTACGATCGTGAGAATGCGGAGTTAAACTCAACCAAACTCTTTAAAAATTACCGCGAATTCCTTCCAACTCAATACTCAACTCTCATAAATTCCATCCAACTCTATGGAATTCAACTCTTTAAAAATCTATCAAACTCTACATCCAATACACCCTCCTTAGTTTTTCACATTGCTAATTACTCATGGAGATTTTTCTTTTTTTTTTTTTTGAGAGAAATTACTCATGGAGATTGAATGGTATCCAATTAGGTAAATTACACTTGTCACTTGTGGATTTCAAATTATGGGTATTTTCTTTGTAAGGAGTACCGATACAGTCTAGACTTTAGAGTGAGCATAGTATTTTAAATAAGGATAGTATTTTAAAATATTTCAATATTTGTAGAAACTCTCAAATATTTTCAAATGTTTAATTAAGACGTATTCATTTTTAGTACCTAGTGTTTAGATAATCGGACATCTTCTTCTTTTTGTTAAAATAAGATGACACGTAATAGAATGATACGACTTAAATGCTGGAAAATTTTTGGGCGGCAAATGTTGGAACATTTTAGAATACTATCCCTTTTAACTAAAACTAAATATTGACAATCTTATTTCCTATAATAATTATATTATTATTATTATTATTATTATTATTATTATTATTATTATTATTATTACGATCAAACACAAAACAAACTGAGATCTCCATAACTCTAAAGCATATATAATTCATAACTCTCCCCTATTCTTTTCCACTCAAACACCCCTTAATCACTCCATACAAAATTCAAAGGGATTTATCATTTATGTAAATCCAATCCAATCCAATCCACCCAAAAGAATCAAAACTGAAATCTCCATACATCTATATAAAGCAATCTAAACAAAACAAATCCACTATTGCAGTAAAAAAAAATGGCCCCATTCCCAACCTCTTCCTCTATCATTTCTCTCCTTCTCTCCACACTTCTCTTCGCAGTTCCAATCTCAACCTACCCTCTAGACAACATCTGCAAACAGACCAAAAACCCAAATTTCTGCTACAATCTCTTGAAACTCCATGCAAATTCAAATCTGCAAGAACTCGACGAATTCGTGATCGATGCAACAGCAACCAGCGCCACGAAAACAAGCTCCAAAATCCAATCCCTTCTCTCCCAAACCAGCGATCCAAATCTGAAGGTGGTTTATAGCTTTTGCTCGAACTACTACGGCGCTGCACTCAGCGCCCTCACCGCGGCCAAAGAGAAGCTGAAATCACGCGATTTTCGCGACGTGAAATCCGCGGCTGATACCGTCTCTAGCGATGCTGCCTCATGCCGGAAGGCGTTTGCCATGGCGCCGTCCCAGCCTATCGCCATTGCAGGGGATAATGATGAGTTTGAGCTTTTTAGCAATGTTTTTGTCGTTGTTTCCGGGAAGCTTTAGGCCTTTTGGTTGGTTGTGTTGTGTGAGGATTAATTTCTAGTTTGCGGAGTTAATAAATGCGTAGGTTGTGAAGAATTGTGTTTCAGCTCCAAGATTTTAATCAAGGGATGCGATCATGTTATAATGGAGTGTGTAGTGTTGTTCTTGAGTTCAGAACAAGTACTATTTAGCACGTGTTAACTCACGGAGAGAATTCTTACGAATGGACAGATTTTCTAACTTTCGAGTTCGATATTTTAAGAAGATAATATTTTCTTACCTTGCGATTTGGTAATATAGAGGGAAAAGGAATATGATTGCTTTAATAAATAATAATGAAATTTAAATACTTTGAATGGTGCATGACCGGTTGTGTTATAAACATATAGTAATAACGTGTACATGGAGATCGATTTAAAAAGTTCAAATTCAAATTTTGAAGACTAGGTGTTGTGCTCTCAAAATAAAAAAAAAAATAAAAAAAAAAATAAAAAACAAAAACAAAAAAAAAACAAAAACAAACAAACGAACAAACAAAAAACAACGCAAAAACTTCGGTGCAACCGGTTGCAGTTTGCACCTGTTATATATTATATGATGTAAAAATATTCATAGTGTGGATGGTGGCGGAGTGGTTTGGGGTGGAGGTTTAGAGCTCTGCTCCCTCCTTCGCCCGAGTTTTGCTTCCTTTTTTTTTTTCTTTTTTTTTAATATTCGATGTATGGATGATGGCGGAGTGGTTTGGGGCAGAGGATTAGAGCTCTTCTTCCTACTCCCCCCGGGTTCGAAACCCTCCTGCCGCATATGATTGAGTCTTTTTTTTTTTTTTTAAATTATTTGACCTATTGGGACACTTCAAAGTGTCCCAATTACATGTATCTAAATATGTAATCTATTGGGACACTTTGAAGTGTCCCAATTGCTATTTGTTTAGTTTGTTATTTTAATATGTTTTTTTTAGTTTTTCATTTTGTTTTTAAATTATTTGTTTAAATAATACTCCCTCCGTTCGCGAAAACAAGTCCCATTGTGTGCTGGGCACGGAGATTAAGAAAGCTGATAAAGTTGTTGTGAATGGAGTTAAGGTCCCACTTATTGAGAGTGGAAGAAGTGGATTGGAAGTTAAAATTGTTGTGAGTGGAATAAGGGTCCCACTTATTGTGAGTGAAAAAGATAAAATAGAGTTAAAATTATTATGAGTGGAATAAGGGTCCCACATATTGTGAGTTAAAAAAGTTAAATGAGAGTGGAAGTTGTTGTGGGTCTCACTTGATGTGAGTGGAAAAAGGTAAGTAGGACTTGTTTTGGTGAACAAAAAAAGAGGGCAAATAGGACTTGTTTTCGTGAACGGAGGGAGTATTTCTTAATATACAAATACAATTTTATTTTTATTTCTAATTTTTTTAATAAATTTAACTAAAAATAAGAGTTGTGGTTACTAAAATTACATGTTGTTGTAAATAAAAGTAACAATCATTATGAAAAAAACAATATTTGTGAAACATTATCTTTCTTAATATCAATAATTACATTTCATCACAATAATAATTACTTGACCAAAGCACTAAAAATACACACTAAAAGTACACATTAAAGTAAATAGTACTTTAATCACTCTATTACAAAAGACCTCTCACCCTAGCTCTGTAAAGGATTATAGGCCTATAGCTTGTTGTAGTGTCCTATATAAAATCATCTCTAAGATCATGGTTCAGAGAATGCAAGGGATTCTAGATGGTATTATAAGCAAAAACCAGTGTGCATTTGTCAAGGGGAGGGAGATTGTAGATAACATTCTGCTAAGTCATGAAACAATAAAGAACTATGGAAGGAAACATGTGTCTCCAAGATGCATGATCAAAATCGACTTGCAAAAGGCATATAACTCAGTGGAATGACCATTTCTCTTTCATCTGCTGCTAGAATTTGGTTTCCCCCTAAAGTTTATAAGATGGAAAATGGCATGCATCTCCATTGTATCTTACACAATAAATGTGAACGGGGAGCTGACACAACCATTCAAAGCTCAAAAGGGTTTGAGGCAGGGAGACCCTTTATCTCCCTATCTCTTTGTGTTGTGCATGGAGTACCTTAACACATGCTTAATGGAGCTTAGACGGGATGGGGATTTCAATTTCCACCCAAAGTGCAGAAGATTTAACCTCCTCCAACTTTGCTTTGTCGATGGCCTGCTTTTATTCTATAAGGGAGATAAAACTTCTGTTAAAAAGCTAATGAACTCCTTTCAGAAGTTTTCAGAAGCATCTGGGCTCAAAGAAAATCCTCAGAAAAGTTGCATCTACTTTGAAGGGGTCAATAGAGATCTGCAGGAAGAAATTTTGAGTGAATTTGATATGGTTAGAGGTGAGTTGCCATTTAAGTACCTTGGAGTCCCTCTGTCCTCCAAGAAACTTTTTGTAGTGCAATGTGAACCATTAATCAGGAAGATTCTAGCTAGGGTGGACTGCTGGACTGCTAAAATGTTGTCTTATGCAGGCAAGATACAATTGATTAAGGTTGTGTTGTTTAGTATCCAAACGTACTGGTGTTAGATTTTCTTGATACCTCAGAAGGTTCTCAACCTAATACAAAGAGCATGCAGATCTTTTCTTTGGACTAGTGCTTCAGTTGTTACAAGAAGAGCTCTTGTAGCATGAGAGTTTCTGTGTCAACCAAAGAGTGCAAGGGGTTGGAATCTGATCCAAGTAAAACTATGGAATAGAGTTGCGGTTTGTAAACTGTTATGGAATTTGGCAAGGAAGCAGGATACATTATGGGTGCAATGGGTGCACAGTTATTACATTAAGGGGCAAGATATTACAACTATGAGGATTCCTCAAAATGCAGCTTGGGTAATAAGGAAAGCTATAGGAGCAAGAGATTATCTGGAGAGAGTGGAGAATGGGAAAGATGTGTATCAGATGCAAAAATTCAGCATTAAGAAGTTGTATAACAGTATGAGGGGGGTTGTTCAACAAGTAACTTGGAGGAAAATGATCTGTAACAATAAGGCTCCTCCAAAATGTGTCTTCATAATGTGGTTGGCTATCTTGAATAGATTGGCAACATGTGACATGTTGCTAAGTTTTGGCATTGAGTGTGAGTCTACTAGCAGCTTGTGTGGGAGAGTTGATGAAAGTCTGGAGCACCTGTTTTTTTGAATGCGAATATTCTCAACAGGTATGGAAAGGTTTGAATGAATGGTGTAAGTTACCAAGGAGAGATTCCAGATGGGACAAAGGATCTGCACTATATCATAAGTCAATGTCCTACTAATTCAGGAATGCATGAGGTTAATAGAGTGCTCTTGACTATTGCAGTTTATTTTGTGTGGAAGGAAAGAAATGAGAGGCGATTCCAAGGAAAAAGAAAGGATGTGAATGAGGTTTTGAAACAGTGTAAGTGGCATGTGGCTGTTAGCTACAATAAGGATAGAAAACTTGCTAAGTTTATGATAGGAGTGGATAGAATTTGATGTCTATGGTTCTGTTTTTGTAATAGGAGATGTTAGGTGGTTGTGTTGTTGTACCTCTCCACCTCCACCACCACTACGTCGAGACATAGAGCATTTGTTCCTCAAAAGAAATCCACTTGTCTTTACTGGATCAGGAAACCCGAGCGATGCTGAGCTTTGGGTAAGAGTTGTAGAGAAAATTTTTAAACTTCTCAAATGCACGGATGAGGAGCGTCTCTCATGTGTTGCTTTTCAACTCCACGGACCAGCTGATAATTGGTGGGAAGCTAGGCAGAAGGTTATTCCTATAGAGCATCTGGCTCAGTTTACTTGGGAGGAGTTTAAGAAAATATTTTACGACAAGTACATTCCTAAAACCTATAGAGCAAGAAAGGAAGCAGAATTCTATAGTCTGAAACAAGGGAAGATGACAGTGACTGAATACGATGCAACCTTCTGTGAATTATTAAGGTATACACCCGAGCAGGTAGATACGGATGAGAAGATGGCAAAGAAGTTCCATGGGGGACTTAGACACGAACTAGGATTGGCACTAGCCAGCCATGGAGGACTAAGCTATACAGACATATTAGGACGGGCCTTAGAAATGGAGGCAGTGGTGCCAGATGAACGAGAGATTGTAGCGCCCGTATCAGCACTAACCCAGATACCAACTCCAGACCATTCCAACAATAGCAGCAACCATAAAGGAAAAAAGAAAAAGGAAAGGAGGAAACCAGGGTGGAGATCGAAGGTCAAGTTCGCAATACTTAGTGCAATTTTTCAGAGATTTGTTTATGTAGTCAGTCAGTTAGAATAACAAACAGAAATTGAAATATTTGAAAGTAAAAGAGACACAAGTATTTTTTTACGTGGTTCAGAGATGAACTCCTATGTTCACGACTAGCTTTTCGGACTAGTAATTCACTAGATAAGTTTTCGCATACTTATCAAACATTAGCTTTGGTTTGCGGGCACCAAACAGCCTAAACAGTTCGATTTCGGGTTCAAACTAAACCTACAACACTTTTACGGACAAGTGTAAAGCCTATCCTTAGATTGCGGATTCTAAGGGACCTAATGAGTTCGATTGCGGGTTCGAAGGGGACCTAGGAAATGGGGGTTGGGGATTTCCAAATTATGAAGCCTTCAACACTTTACATTGGAGTCTTCCTTCTAAGAATTACAAACTCAAACTATCTCAGTGAATCTACTTAGAAATTACAAGGAGAAGGGGATTCTAGACTCGATCAAAAATAGAGATTCTGAGAGACTAGAAATGAAGAACAAGAAGGAGGATCCTATCACTCAACTACTACTACTTATTTTCGATTGAAATCTTCCTTGCTTTAGAGCGAGAGAGTGCTTTGAATGTTTGAATGCTTAAATGCTCGTTGTTTCCGTAGTCTTCTCGTAATGATGAAGGTTTCTATTTATAGAGAGAGTGGTCCAAAGAGCCGTTGGAAAGAGCCATTTGACCTCTACCAAAAAGCATGGTCCTTCACTTACTCTTCTGTAAACTTTCCTAAAATGGTAATTGTGAGTCTTGCTTTCTGCATGTTTCAGCGGTCGGTCCATAAAAGGAAATTTACAGGTTGTCTTGTACTTTGGAGCAGTTTTAAATTTGAATTCTAGTTATTCTTCCTCCTCCACCTTCATCACTCAACCTGCACATTTATAAATACATACAGGGCTAAGTATAAACATACTTAGTGGGAACATTGCCGAAAACATATCATACTTATAGATTAATCAGGCATTCTCAATAGTAACACAACGGGGTTTTTCTTTTAAAGGCCCGTGCTTACTAAAACATTTTCTTTTCATAAATAGCTTCGAAGCATTTTCTGACTGTTGTTACGTTCAACTTGCCCAAAATCTGTTTCAACGCCGGGGAAGAGTTAACTTCTTCCGCTCACGTTCCTCACCGTGGCTGACTACCCCTCAACAGAGTACCACACACAACGGCTACCGTGTACACTAACTCTGGATAGCACTCTGTGGGGTAACTCAGAATCCGATCGATTAGTAACTCTGGATAGCACTCTGTGGACTAACTCAGAATCCGATCCTCTGGATAGCACTCTGTGGGCTAACTCAGAATCCGATCGTTTAGTTGGCGAACCAACACAGAATGGCACAAATGAACTCACAAAAACAAAGTATTTTATGCCATGATAATCACTTTAAAACACACTTATAAAGCAATAAGTAAACATTTTGAGCAACGCTCACTTTATTTTGATAGATAGAAAAGCCCACCTTAACCGGTTACAGAACAAACACAAACTTCTATCTTCGGTCTTCCGTCCTGTTTTCTAATCTCGACTTCCTCCTTTTTAATGCAAAGAATCAACTTTAGTAATCGGTCGAGATGTTAAAAGAAAAGAAAACGAATTCGGTTAAGTCTTTTAGGCATTTGCACTTTAACTAATCCCTTTTTGTTTAAAAAGAAATGAGACCAGGACACATCTCTATTAGAACTAACTCGGTTCCTTACTCGACATTTAGATTTAAAACGGAAGTCAATAACTCTTAACGACTTAAAAGTTTTTAAAGAAGTAAGTTGAAAAGAATTCAACTTAAGAAAATGAGTTTAGACTTTTTCCTGCACAAGTCAGTAGGTCTGGAGCCTCTACAGAATAGAGTATTTCGAAACAGGGGATGTGCCTTATGTCAAAAGAAAGATACTGATGTCTAGTTTACTGTCCAATTTATGGATCTTGATTTCGTTAAACGAGCTAAGAGTTATGGCCGTTTCCGTGAAGGGTCACAAAACTGGCCGAGAAACCCTAATCGTTTTAAAACTCGACGCACGATTCCCTATGTTCGATCAATGCTATACAACCTTTATGTGCACGAAATTTCCATCAACTTAACAGTCAAAACACACAACCATTTAACGTGAATACCTTCACATTCCTCGATTAAAAAATACGACGAGCAATCTCGTCCTTTCAACTAACGAAAACACTTAGCAATTTCATTTCAATTTCACCCCAACTTCTAATTTCTATTCCATAACTTATATGAAATCATCATCAACTACACTCATGCTTATTAATCATCAACTAACTCAAATCAATCAACATATACCCATAATTATCAAACACGTTGTCTTTATCGAGCAACGAACATCGTTGTCGATTTTTCCAAATATTTTTATAAAATCTAATAAAATCATACTAAGTACATATTATCATGCTTATCAATAATATGCAAACTACAACTTTAATCGAGAACATATAAAGTCTCGTTTTCTCGTTTCTTCTTTTACACACTTACTTACTTTCTTTGATTTTTGGAGTTTTACTCATTCAATTTAAATCAAATTAGTTTCTATCATCTTTTTACTTAATAATGAACATCTTAACATATTAACATCATCGAAACTATTACTTAACCAATTCACGTCATTTTTATCGGTTTATGAACTCGATTCTTCATAGTTGTTAATTAATTCTCAATTAATTCCACAACTAACCTAACATACCAACAATCACTAATATTCGATTAGTTTTCTCGTTCGATTTTCCTATCGACGATTATGCTCGACTCTTCGTCTCTTACGAAAAGTTCGACATTCTTAGAATTCATTCAAACTTTCCAATTATCATCATTAACTACTTAGATTAACTAATATGCAAACCATAAGTCCATATCAACATCAAAACTAATTCTATCGACGATTCTTCGTCTCCAACGATTTCGTTTTTATTTTTAGAAAAATCTAACTTAAATATATGTTCAACTACATGCTTCCTACTTCTCATAAATCGTAACACATCATCAAAAATATAACAATCACTCAAACAAAATCCTACTTCTTCATCTCTTACAATATTGTCTTTATTTTTAGAAAATCCTCAAACAATTCATGCAATCATATCTTAATGCATGAGATCATAATCTACAAATCATACCTCTAAATTCAAGCTCAATCTTCACCAATTAATTAATGAAATTTTTCGAAAAAAAAGACATATATTTTTCGAAAATTCTAATTAAATTCTAACATGAATTATACTTGATTTAAACCATAGAAACTTAATCCTAAGGATAAATAATCATGTAATAAATTTAGAACATCAATCCTACACCTCCTATAATTTTCGCCATTTTCAAGAATTTAAGGAGGAATCATTTTGTTCGGTTGGAATTAAAGAGGAAGCTCTCACCTTTACGAATATGCAATCGGAATAGACTTTAATCGAGAATCGAACAAGTTATGAGCTTCAAAGGCTTGAAGAACTTGAAGAACATTTTGAAGAAAACTTGAAGATGGAAGAACAAGAGAGAGAAGAGAGCATAAGGGGGGGGGGGGGGGGTGGCGGTTTGGGGAGGGGAAAAATGAAGAAGAAAAATGGAAGACAACTTGATATTTATATAGGAGAAAAGAATGGAGATATTATGCAATAGTAAGGAGGTTTAACCAATTAAATTATCTAATTTTTCGGATCTAATACTGCAAACTAAAAATAAACAATTACTTTCTTAGATGGTTACATTTTCGGCGAAATCTAATTCAACCAATAGATTGGAAATAATTTACTTAGTCGGAAAGGACAATTCAATTTCCGAAATCCATCGAAAAGTCGAGACGTGACAGTCCAAATTTCGCCCGAAAAAATAAATAAAACTGACTTTTACCAGTAGACTCGTATCGCAAAATAAGTGAATGTAAAGTCCGATGGTTTTTCGATCTGAGTTCTCGAAAGAAAATTTTATCGGACGCGAAAACCCTAATATAATAGTCGGTTGAACGACTTCTAGAATTTATTTTCAGAAATGGATTTCACCGTTAGTCTTAAAACTGAAATTCCTTAACTTAGAAGTGCAAAGCCTTAATTTCTTAGAAATTTTTTATTTCTCGACGGAAAAGAAAAGTCGGGTATTATACAAGACATATGAGATGAAAAACACATTAGCGTATGAATTTTAGCAAGAAGATTAATGGCAAAATGAAAAAATAAAAAAGAAATATGGAGAAATTTTGAAGAAGATGACACTCTTGTCTTTATAAGAGAAATATGGAGAAATTTTTGTCCTACATATCACCCTAATCTCTAGGAAGATAAGAAAATATGGTAGTTTATGTAATGCCCCGGAAATTCCTTACGATCTTAAAATTTTAAAGTTAATAAAATAAATGGTTTTGCACGCCTAAGTTTACGATTTTGAATTCTAAGACTAACGGTCGAATCCGTTTCCGAAAATAAATTACGGAAGTCAGCTAGATGACTACTGTATTTAGGGTTAGCGCGTACGGAAAATTTTTAGTTCGTGAACTCAGAACGGAAAACCGTTTGATTTTTACATTCACGAAATCGCGATACGAACTCGCCCGAGAAAGTTCGTTTTTATGATTTTCCGGACGAAACTCGGACTGTGTCGTCCCGAGTTTTTGTCGGAATTAATTTTATAAATATTATTTGCCGATTAAGTTTAATACGTTAGAATTTTTGGTCGAATCGGATCGTGACAATTTTGTGCCGAGCTACGTTTTTCGACGTTCGATTTCCGTAACGTCGTATCGCGTCGGAAAAGCGCGTATTTTCCTTCTTTTTCCCTCTTATAGCCGACCTCCCTCTTCTCACATTAGCTAGATATTTGTTTTTATATTGTATTAATATGTGACACCTAAGTGTATTACTATTCAACTTTACATCTAAGTCTTTAATTAGAAATATCTAAAACTAGTTAGTCATCTCCTTCACTCCCTCTCCTCCCCCAAAACCGCACACATACACACATCCCTCTCTCTCTTGTTCTTCCATTTTCACCATTGAAGAAGCTCCAAGATCTAGAAGAAGGTTTTCACACAAGTCTTCATCCAACCATTGAATCTTATAACTTTCTTTGTTAAATCTCAAGGTATTCATCTCCTCTCTAATCCTATCCAATTGGATTCCTCTTCTTTTTATTTTCTTCTTGGATCGAAAATTGAGGAATGATGAACTAGATGTTTGATCTTGGATTAGTAAAATTAGATGTGTTAGATGTGATAATTAGGGATTGAAATGGATTGAAACCAAGAACCCTAATTGCTTTGTAATTACCGAAATTTTAGGGGTTTGTGTAGGATTTTTGGAATTCTTCAATTGATGTTATAATCATGCTTAGGAAGTGTTCGATTAGTGATTAAAACAAAAAGAAATCGAAAGCCCTTTGATTTGTTGAAACCGAGTTCTAGGGTTTAGGGTTTGAAATTGGGGGTTTTGCATTTTAATGTGTAATTGGATTTCATTTGATCAATTGATGATATAATAGTATGATTAAGAGATAAATGGTGTTAATTGATGAAGAAAATCACCCTCTTAATCTATGTGTTAATACCGAAATTAAGTAGAAAATTAGGGGTTATCATGTAGTTGATTTAGATGATGATTTGATGATGAAATAATGTTCCTAATGATGTTAGTTGATAATAGGATTTATTTGAGAATTTTCTAAAATTATTATGTGGGATGTAAGAGACGAAGAACTCGTCGTAAGTTGAGATATAGTATTGATATGAAGTGTTTATATGCATGAAAATGAATCTTGTTAGATGATGTTTGATGACGTAGAAAATGAACGAAATCCGACAACTTTTAAAATTGTGTAAGAGACGAACAATTAGTCGTAATTAATAACCGAGAAGTCGAATAAGTTTTCTAACTTGATAATATCGTTTATGATAGACTTGAGAACGACTTTGTAGTTGACGTCATGAGCTTTCGAGCTAATATAATATGAGTTGTAGTGATAATCGAGAACTAGAACGAGAAATTGATAACTTGTTTTTGGTTTAGTACTTGTTAGTTGAAAGCCGACATTTAGAACGTCGTGCTATTGGACGAGTTTGGAGAAGAAGTTCATCACGTACGGGGGTACGTGTTGACTGCCGTGAGGGTCAAGTTTCATGAGAAATCAAATACGAGAACTTAGAACGAACCTAAGAAGTTATACGTCGATTCTATCGAGCATCTAGGGTTAGCGCGGCAGTTTTGCGACCCTCGCCGGAAACTGTAATAACTTTTAGCTCGTTTATCGGATTTGCGATCCGTAAATTGGAGCGTAAACTAGACATCCAAAACTTTCAAACGGTATAGGGCTCATCCCCTGTTTCCAGATACCCTGTTCTGGGAAGCCCCCAGAGTTACTGCCTTGCGCAGTGAATTTTCAGATTTCATTCTTCTAAGTTGTTTCGTTCGCAACTTAGTTTCTTTCGATCGTTTAAGCCGTAATAACTTAACTTATATCTTCCTACTGACCCCAGTATCAAGAAAGGAGTCTTGAGTGCTAAACGAGACGAGATCTCATCTCGTATCCGTTAAGGTAAAGAAATCTAGTTAAGCGTGAAAAAGCATAAATCGTATAATGAACTAAAACTTAATTTTCCTAAGTTGATTCTTTTCCAACTTAGTTCCTTATGATCTTTTAAGTCGTATTAAGCTATCGACTACCCTCTCTACTGACCTAAGAGTCGAGTATGAGACCTTTTGAGTTCTAAACGGGATTTGTTCGAGTCTCGTTCCCGTTTAAGTAAAATGAATCTAGTAAGCGTGCAAATGCCTAAAGAAATGAATCGACTAAAACCTATTTCGATTTTCAATAATCGATTATCTTTTACGACCCAATTTTAAGTATTTTTATTATTTTACGATGAAGGAGGAAGCCGGCAGTAAAGAAAGGATGGAAGATCAGAAGATCGGAAGCTAGTGCTTATTAGTTCTGTATCACAAGGTGGGCTTTTATATATAAAATAAAACGAGCAATGCTCGGAAAATATTTCTTTATCGCTTTGATATCTGTGTTTTCAAAGTGATAATTATGGCATGAACTATTTTATGTTTTTATGTGAGTTCTTGTACCTATCTGAGTTAGCATTCGTGTTTTCCAGATTTAGAGTTAATCTAACTAGGTTAACTAACGATTGGCTCTGAGTTAGCTGCTAAGTGCTTTCCAGAGTTAGTGCACTTTGTAACCTGTGGTGTATGTGATATCCTGTTGAGGGGTACCGGCCACGGTGAATGAGAATTGGTCGAGATTGAACGTAACATACCAGAAAAATGCTTGCAAGCTAAATTGAGAAAAAGAGTCAGAAAATGTTTAGTAGACACGGGCCCTTTTTAATAAAACCCCCGATGTGCTACAAATTATGAAATGCCATATTTATCTATACCTATGATTATGATTTCGGCATCGTGCCCACTAAGTACTTTTGTACTTAGCCCTGCATTATTTTCTAAATGTGCAGGTTGAAGCGATGTGAGCGGCAGTGGTTGAAGTTGGGTTGAGAAGTTAGGAAGCTTTAGTTATGACTCTTCCGCTGCAAAACTCTAGAATCTTTTGAGAATATGTATATTGAACAAAACACTGTAGTATAAGTCTGTAATCGTGAACTTAGATACCTTTGTGTACTTTTGTCGAGTAATCACTCGTGATTAACTCTTTCTGTTTAATATTCCAGTCTTGTTCATCGAATGTTTGATGTCGTTTATGTATGTTTAGTCAGTTAGCCCCCTTCTTCCCCACTTCTTTAATCCAACCCCAGTCGCACCACGGCTTCTGCCATCCCTCGGGATTTGGGGCTGTGACAGAGTGGTATCAGAGCAAGGCTTGCTTCCTGCTCTGATTATGAGACAATTTTCTAGTATGAGTCATTTTTTTTAGTGATACCACAGAGTGGTATCAGAGCAAGGCTTGCTTCCTGCTCTGATTATGAGTCAACTTTCTAGTATGAGTCCTTCCTTTTAGTAATACCACAAAGTGGTATCTGAGCAGAAGTTCGTTTTCTGCTCTGGTTGCGAGTCAGTCTTTTAGACTGAGTCATTCTTTCAGTAATACCACCAAGTGGTATCGGAGCAGTAGTTTGTTCCTGCTCTGGTTATGAGTCATTTTTTTTCTCTAATACGAGTCATTCCTTCTAGTAATATCACAGAGTGGTATTTATATACAAGTCTTTCTTCGAGTAATAGTATAGAGTATTCATTCGTACTCTATATCGAGTCTTCTTTCGAGTCATAAGATGGAATAATGGTATGTACTTTAGATCAGAAACTTCCGTCAAGTAGAAGATAAGAGTTAGACTATAACACTAAGATTGAGAATGTAGATGTCAACTCAACCTCCCGCTACGTCGACTCAACGAGGTAAAGGAAAGAATTTCAATTATGTAATTTCTTTTAAATAAGAAATTTTATGAACAAGAATGCAATGAAACTGAGAATGAGAATGAGTTGTGTTCCGAATTTAAGAATTTTATGGGAGTAAAATTTTTATACTTTATGTGATTATGTGATAGTACGAGTACTATCTTATGTGAAATTATTTGCGCAATAATTTCTTTATTTTGAAAAAAAAATTGGACACAAGAATATAGTCGGATCTTAGGGATTTTTTCCGGTTCAATGAGAACGTAGACTCGAAACCTAAGATCTTTCCGGTTCTTCGAGAATTTAGACGTTTTTAAGAAACGTTATTATGAAATGATTTCCAAAGGAGATCCCCGACATGAGGAGAACTTCTACTGACGAATGTCACGTGCGTTAAGTGACATGAATAAAGATTTGGCAAAGTCGAACTTTGTTTTAAAAATCCAAATAAGAATTTCCTGCGAGGAAAGTGAAATGAAAAAAAAAGTAAATAAAAAAATAAAAATAAAAGTGATTCGGTAAATCATGTTAGTAAACGAAGGGAATGATTTTACGTTTGAGAATCTTTCGGCTTTGAATTAAGAAAGATATGAATGAGACGACGAAGGCAGAATAAAGGGAATCAAAGCTTAATAAAATAAGTGAACGCTACTTACGTGTAAGTAACGTAAATGACGTCATTCGCGTCACGTCATTCCGTTTTCTTTTCGTTTCGTGTTTCAATAGGGTTCGCCTCGATCGAACTCTACAAGGAAAAATCGTATAGATTATTAGGAGTCGAGCACAAAGCTTGATTAAATTTCCATCGATCGCCCGATTCTAGCGACGACAACTGAAACTTAGTTTTCCAGAAAGTTATTCTTTAAGTTAAATTCCATTTTCTTTTGGAATTTCTTCCATATTTCATCTTTGAGCGACGACTACAACTAGTACGAATACCAAGAGTCGTAAACGACAAGTTCTTTTGTAAATGGATGTTACTTTTGAATAAGTAACATGAACGAAGTAAACGTACTTTGTTTTAATAAGTGAGAGTCGTTAAGAAATGTGTTGAGAAAGAAATAAAGAATTAAAATGAGTAAAAATATAGTGAAATAAAGAATGAAAATAAAATCTTGAATTTTTTTTATTTATTGTTGTTGAGTGCAATTTCTTGAATTGCTAGAAGTCTTGATAAGTGGTTGACTTAAGTGATGATGTTACAATTGAATAAGGAATATTCATTTTGTAATCTAAATTTTACATTGAGATAAGTTATTTTCTCTACCTGTTACTGATCCGTGTTTCCTTAAAACTTTTGTAGGATGGCTAGGACTCGTGTTACGGCTCGGAAGAGCCAGCCTTTGGTAGAGTGCGAGCGCACCATACTGGACATGATTCAGGACGAGTATTACGAGTTTGAGGCAGACTACAGCGAGGAAGACGTGGGACAGATTGTTAGCAATTTCTCTTCAGCTTACTTTCCAGTGCGACACTTGATCCCGGAGAGTCAGGCGATTCTAGACCTGATTGTACACCTACCGGACGAGTGGCGCGGTTAGGCGCACCATGTGGCGTGGTACTTCTTTGGGATCTTCGGCGACGACACTGAGCCGACCAACAACTACACCAGATTCGCCCTGTTTGTGCACAGGCGCTTCTTTGAGAGCAGATTCATGCTTCCAATCCCATTAGAACCATACCTTCCCTACAGTCAGTTTCCAGCAGAGACAGAGCCAGAGCACCTTGACTTAGACCCAGAGTTTTCCGCCCTATTGGAGTTGCCACCAGACGGTGTACCGAGTGAGGAGGAGGACGTAGAGTCCAAGCAGTTAGAGGAGGACGAGGAGACCGTAGTTACACCAGAGTCACCACCAGTTGGTCAGCAGATCGAGGAGTTGATCCCAGGGCCGGGATTCGTGGAGGTTGATGCCGAGACCGCTGAGTTGTTAGGGTTGTCTTCACCTTTTGTGCCAGACGTTTGTGTTAGAGTCAGGGGACCGCTAGAGACGAGACTGTATAGGGAGGAGCCAAACTACCGGGAGATCGACGCGGAGCTTGCCGCCATGTTAGAGTTACCTTCTCCACTTACGCTGCTCGAGGAGATCTGTGCAAAGTGGGGAGTAGTCAGAGAGCAGATGGAGGCAGGACCGTCCAGGGTCCGTTCTAGGAAGGACTTCGAGTCAGGTTCAGGTTCTGGTTCAGTTCCCAAGCACCTTCTTCCCCTGAAGAAGCGTGCGGTAGAGGTCAGCGAGGACTACTTGGTTTCCGACCTGGAGGAGACGGTTTCAGAGGCACCGTCACCCGCTTTGCTTACACTTGCTGACGGCTCCACTTTGAGAGAGGACGAGGCACTCCAGCTTATTTTTGGTTCAGAGTCCGAGGAGGAGGACCCGGACGAGGATCTGGAGGAGGACCCGGAGGAGGACCCAGAGGAGGACTCTTAGGGTTTTTGTAGGCCATAGGGGGTAGTTTTTGGACTCGACTGCAGTTTAACTGAGCAGAGCGTTGTAGACGCGGGTAAATATCAGTAGTAGTAGTAGCTCTTTTGTCCTGTATAGAGTCGGATCAGTAACTAGTAAGTTTTTGTAGTACTCTAGAGGATACGAAATTTTATGAATCGTTTCCGTTCTAGTACTTTAGTAGGTACGGAGTTGCAGCTTGTTAGTGCACCCGGTAAATAGTAGGCAGTCAGCCTAGTTTAGACTACTAGTAGTCTAACCTTTTGTGTATAAGTCCTCGTTGGAGGCAGAATTAATATTATTTTTGATGTATATATACATACATGACCCATAAGAGGGTTTTTAATCAAGAAAAATTTCCTATGAATCGTATAATTAAAATCAGAATGTCGAATGAACTCGTGTAACGAGAATTGAGTTTAACTTGAAAGTTAAAAGATTATGAAGTTAATATCGAAGCTATGTTCGAATGGTCATCCCGTGAACTTGAATAAGTTGAGAACAAGTTAATAAGTAATGAGAGCGATTAACAGAAATGACTAATGAGAATTTTAATTTTTCCTTAGACCAAAGAAAATGCCGCCGAGAAACATTAACAATAGGAGAGGTCGAGGACCTGGAAGGCCTAGAGGACGTGGGAGACGTCAACCGGAAAATAACAGAGAACAGGAGTATGAACAGAATGCTACACCACCCCCATCACCACCACCTCCACCACCGCCCCGTAGAGATATCGAGGATCTCTTCCTCAAGAGGAACCCTCCGATGTTTAATGGAACGGGCAGACCTAGCGATGCTGAGCTATGGGTGAGATCTACGGAAAAGATTTTCAAGCTCCTCAGATGCACTGATGAGGAAAAAATGCTATGTGTCGCATTCCAACTGACTGGATCGGCAGATTACTGGTGGGAAGCAAGACAGAAGGTGATACCCGCAGAGCATCTGGCTCGTTTTACATGGGAAGAGTTCAAGGAGATCTTGTTTGATAAGTACGTCCCCTAGACGTATAGGGCGCAGAAGGAAGCCGAATTTTATAACCTGAAGCAAGGAAAGCTGACCGTGACTGAGTATGATGCCAAGTTTTGCGAACTGTCAAGGTATGCGCCAACATTAGTTGATACTGAGGAGAAGTTATCCAAGAAATTTCAAGGGGGTTTACGACATGAGCTAGGAATCGCGTTAGCTAGTCATGGGGGACTAGGCTATACTGATATTTTGGGAAGAGCTTTGGAAATGGAGGCTGTCGTGCCTGATGAGAAGAAGATTGTACTGACTGCATCAACACCAGCACAGAATCAGAACCGAGGCTACTACAACAGCAATAGTAGCAATTATCAGGGAAAGAGAAAATGGAACGGAGGAGGTAGCGGAGGCTACAATCAGAACTTCAATAACCAAGGAGGTCAGAGAAAGGGAAATCAGCAGGGATATCAACAGCCTGGCCAGAACAACAACAACAACAACAACAACAACAACAACAACAAGAGGCCGTGGCAGGGAAACAACCAATCGGGGTTGTTTATTCAGGGGAATAAGCAGAACTCACCGTGGAAGGGTAACAATCAACAGAACCAGCCACAAGGGCAACAGAGAAATTTCAACCAGGGAGCAATTAACCCAGGGAGGGTTACCATCCCCGTCTGCCCAAAGTGCAACCGAGCCCATCCTGGAGTCTGTCAGATAGGCATCCTTAACTGTTTCAACTATGGACAGAAGGGGCACATGAACAAGGATTGCCCGAAGCCGCTCCAAGCCGTACCTCTCCGAGCCATTCAAGCACAGCCGCAACAGCCGCCAATGAACCAACAACAGTTTCAACAGCATGCACAGCAGCAACAGAATGCGAGGGCATGCACTATCAAACAGGGTGGTCAGCGCAAAGGAAAAGGCAATCTCGCAGGTATGGGAAAACTCCACAACATCCCCATTAAGATACTGTTTGATACTGGCGCATCGCATTCTTTCATTGCTGGCTCGTGTGTCGATAACTTAGACATCAGGCCTGTAAGAGCTGCACATTCTATGAGAGTAGCTACACCTTCAGGAGAGATCACTACTTCTACTCATGTTTGCTCTAACCTAGAACTAGAAATCGGAACTCATAAGGTTATAGCGAACAACTTAAATGTTATGATAATGTGGGACGTAGATATAATCCTAGGAATGGATTGGTTGTCAGAGAATTACGCTACAATTCTCTGCAACGAGAGAAAAATCTCTTTTCAACCGCTGGGTAAAGAACCGACCGAATTCCACGGAATTTCAATGGGTAGAGACGTACCAATTATATCAGCCCTTCAAGCCACGAAACTCATGAAGAAGAAATGTACCACAGCTTATCTTGTGTACCTAGTCGGAGAGGCAGGAGCCGAGAAGACCATCCAAGACGTAAAGGTTGTGAATGAATACAAAGATGTCTTTCCAGAAGTGCTACCAAGATTGCCACCACATCGTCATGTGGATTTCACGATCGACTTAGAACCAGGAGCCGCACCTAAATCAAAAGCCCCATATAGGATGGCACCGAAAGAATTAAAAGAGCTCAAAATCCAGTTACAGGAATTGCTAGACCTTGGTTTTATCAGGCCAAGCGTCTCACCTTGGGGAGCACCAGTGTTATTTGTTAGGAAAAAGGACGGATCAATGAGAATGTGTATAGATTACCGAGAACTGAACAAGATCACGCTCAAGAACAAATATCCTTTGCCAAGGATCGAGGATCTGTTCGATCAGCTCAAGGGTGCAGGAGTTTTCTCCAAGATAGATTTAAGGTCAGGGTACCATCAGCTCAAGATCAAACCTGAAGACGTACCGAAGACCGCGTTTAGAACCCGATATGGCCATTACAAATTCCTAGTAATGCCATTTGGTTTAACCAACGCTCCAATTGTATTCATGGACCTTATGAATAGAGTTTTCCACCCTTACTTGGACAAATTCGTTTTAGTATTCATCGACGACATCCTCGTTTACTCTAAGAATGAAAAGAAGCACGAGGATCATTTACGGATAGTGTTGGAAACACTAAGAACTGAGAAACTCTACGCCAAATTCAGTAAATGCGAATTTTGGTTGAAGGAAGTTATGTTCCTTGGATATATAGTGTCGGCGGAAGGAATCAAAGTGGACCCAGCCAAAGTAGAAGCAGTACACAACTGGAAGTCACCAACGAGTCAGAATGAGATCAGAAGTTTCTTGGGATTAGCCAGTTACTACAGAAGGTTTATTGAGGGATTTTCTACGATCGCTCGCCCGATGACGCAGGTACTCAGGAAAGAGACCAAATTTAAATGGACGGACGAGTGCGAGAAGAGTTTCCAAACGCTTAAAGAGAAGCTAACCACAGCGCCAGTACTAGCACTTCCAGACACAAACAAAGAGTATGTGGTTTACAACGACGCATCGAATAATGGATTAGGTTGTGTCTTAATGCAAGATGGACGAGTGATAGCTTATGCTTCACGACAACTTCGACCTCACGAAGTCGAGTACCCAACCCACGACTTAGAACTCGCAACCGTAGTGCATGCGTTAAAGATTTGGAGACACCATCTTTATGGTGTAAGAGTTGAGATATTCACCGATCACAAGAGCCTGAAGTACTTTTTCGAGCAAAAAGAACTGAACATGAGACAAAGAAGATGGCTCGAATTAGTCAAGGATTACGACTGCGGAATCAACTATCATCCAGGAAAGGCTAATGTGGTAGCAGACGCATTGAGTCGCAAGGCTCCAATGAAGTTAGGATGCCTTTTTGTAGAGGAAGATACTTTAGTGCGAGAATTCGAGAAGATGGATATCAGAGTGCTTGACACGCAAGCTACGATAACAAGTCAGATAGTAGCATTAGAAGCGACACCAGATTTACGAGAGAGAATCATCAGTGCTCAGAGAAAAGACGAGTCAATGGAAAAGTTGCGATTAAGGATAAGAACAGAGAAACCAAACGGATATTCTGAAGCACCAGACAATGCGATCCTTTTTTAAGGCAGAATTTGTATTCCTGATGACGACAGCGAACTGAAGAACGAGATCTTGAGTGAGGCTCACGATACGCCTTACACAGCACATCCAGGAAGTACGAAAATGTACCAAGATTTGAGAAGGAACTTTTGGTGGAATGGAATGAAACGAGACGTTGCCTCGTTTGTAGAAAGATGCCTAGCATGCCAGCAAGTTAAGGCTTTACACCGACGATCGTATGGATTGCTACAACCATTGGATGTCCTAGAATGGAAATGGGAAGGCATAGCTATGGATTTTGTCACAGGCCTACCTAAGTCCAGAAGAGGAAACACAGCAATTTGGGTGATAATAGATAGGCTTACGAAGTCAGCGCACTTCTTACCGATTAAGATTACGTTTGGATCAGAGAAACTAGCTCAGTTATATGTCAGAGAGATCGTACGTCTACATGGAGTACCGAAGGTCATATTATCAGATAGAGATGCCAAATTTACCTCGAGATTTTGGATTACGATGCAGAAAGAATTGGGAACAAAGCTTAATTTCAGTACAGCGTTTCACCCACAGACAGATGGGCAGTCAGAGAGAACGATTCAGATTTTAGTCGACATGTTAAGAACAGTGGTTTTGGACCGAGGCGCGAATTGGGAAGAAATTCTACACTTAGTCAAATTCGCTTACAACAACAGCTATCAGGCCACGATAGGAATGGCGCCGTTTGAAGCTTTGTATGGAAGGAAATGTAGATCGCCACTGTATTGGGACGAAGTAGGTGAGAGAAAGAACCTAGGCCCAGATACGATTAATGAGATGATCGAGATAGTTCGGCAGATACGAGATAGAATGAAAGAAGCCCAGAGCCGACAAAAGTCTTATGCCGACGATCGTCGAACCAATCTTGAGTTTGAAATAGGAGATAAAGTCTTCCTTAAGATACGGAGTTAAGGGTAAACTAAGACCCAGGTTTATAGGACCTTATGAAATCCTCGAGAGGATAGGACCTGTCGCTTATAGATTGGCCTTACCGCCAAGTCTAGGAAGTGTTCACAACGTTTTTCACGTTTCTCAGTTGAAAAAATATGTTTACGATCCTAAGCACGTCATTAGTCAGCAAGACGTAGTTCTTGAATCTGACCTAAGTTATGAAGAGAAGCCGATATCGATTTTGGATAGAAAAGTCCAAGAATTAAGAACCAAATCAATACCAATCGTTAAAGTGCTATGGAACCACCACGGGCAAGAAGAAGCCACGTGGGAACTTGAGGAGAAGATGAAGGAGCGATATCCTCATCTTTTTGCAGAAGGTATGCAAATTTCGGGACGAAATTTTTCGTAAGGGGGGTAGGATGTAATGCCGCGGAAATTCCTTACGATCTCAAAATTTTAAAGTTAATAAAATAAATGGCTTTGCACGCCTAAGTTTACGATATTGAATTCTAAGACTAATGGTCAAATCCGTTTCCGAAAATAAATTATGGAAGTCAGCTAGACGACTACGGAAAATTTTTAGTTCGTGAACTCAGAACGGAAAACCGTTTGATTTTTACATTCACGAAATCGCGATACGAACTCGCCCGAGAAAGTTCGTTTTTATGATTTTCCGGACGAAACTCGGACTGTGTCGTCCCGAGTTTTTGTCGGAATTAATTTTATAAATATTATTTGCCGATTAAGTTTAATACGTTAGAATTTTTGGTCGAATCGGATCGTGACAATTTTGTGCCGAGCTACGTTTTTCGACGTTCGATTTCCGTAACGTCGTATCGCGTCGGAAAAGCGCGTATTTTCCTTCTTTTTCCCTCTTATAGCCGACCTCCCTCTTCTCACATTAGCTAGATATTTGTTTTTATATTGTATTAATATGTGACACCTAAGTGTATTACTATTCAACTTTACATCTAAGTCTTTAATTAGAAATATCTAAAACTAGTTAGTCATCTCCTTCACTCCCTCTCCTCCCCCAAAACCGCACACATACACACATCCCTCTCTCTCTTGTTCTTCCATTTTCACCATTGAAGAAGCTCCAAGATCTAGAAGAAGGTTTTCACACAAGTCTTCATCCAACCATTGAATCTTATAACTTTCTTTGTTAAATCTCAAGGTATTCATCTCCTCTCTAATCCTATCCAATTGGATTCCTCTTCTTTTTATTTTCTTCTTGGATCGAAAATTGAGGAATGATGAACTAGATGTTTGATCTTGGATTAGTAAAATTAGATGTGTTAGATGTGATAATTAGGGATTGAAATGGATTGAAACCAAGAACCCTAATTGCTTTGTAATTACCGAAATTTTAGGGGTTTGTGTAGGATTTTTGGAATTCTTCAATTGATGTTATAATCATGCTTAGGAAGTGTTCGATTAGTGATTAAAACAAAAAGAAATCGAAAGCCCTTTGATTTGTTGAAACCGAGTTCTAGGGTTTAGGGTTTGAAATTGGGGGTTTTGCATTTTAATGTGTAATTGGATTTCATTTGATCAATTGATGATATAATAGTATGATTAAGAGATAAATGGTGTTAATTGATGAAGAAAATCACCCTCTTAATCTATGTGTTAATACCGAAATTAAGTAGAAAATTAGGGGTTATCATGTAGTTGATTTAGATGATGATTTGATGATGAAATAATGTTCCTAATGATGTTAGTTGATAATAGGATTTATTTGAGAATTTTCTAAAATTATTATGTGGGATGTAAGAGACGAAGAACTCGTCGTAAGTTGAGATATAGTATTGATATGAAGTGTTTATATGCATGAAAATGAATCTTGTTAGATGATGTTTGATGACGTAGAAAATGAATGAAATCCGACAACTTTTAAAATTGTGTAAGAGACGAACAATTAGTCGTAATTAATAACCGAGAAGTCGAATAAGTTTTCTAACTTGATAATATCGTTTATGATAGACTTGAGAACGACTTTGTAGTTGACGTCATGAGCTTTCGAGCTAATATAATATGAGTTGTAGTGATAATCGAGAACTAGAACGAGAAATTGATAACTTGTTTTTGGTTTAGTACTTGTTAGTTGAAAGCCGACATTTAGAACGTCGTGCTATTGGACGAGTTTGGAGAAGAAGTTCATCACGTACGGGGGTACGTGTTGACTGCCGTGAGGGTCAAGTTTCATGAGAAATCAAATACGAGAACTTAGAACGAACCTAAGAAGTTATACGTCGATTCTATCGAGCATCTAGGGTTAGCGCGG
This sequence comes from Schizonepeta tenuifolia, assembly GCA_029490685.1. Lineage (NCBI taxonomy): Eukaryota > Viridiplantae > Streptophyta > Magnoliopsida > Lamiales > Lamiaceae > Schizonepeta > Schizonepeta tenuifolia. The sequence goes on from CM055959.1 coordinate 32,689,299, forward strand.
CAGTTTTGCGACCCTCGCCGGAAACTGTAATAACTTTTAGCTCGTTTATCGGATTTGCGATCCGTAAATTGGAGCGTAAACTAGACATCCCAAACATTCAAACGATACAGGGCTCATCCCCTGTTTCCAGATCCCCTGTTCTGGGCAGCCCCCAGAGTTACTGCCTTGCGCAGTGAATTTTCAGATTTCATTCTTCTAAGTTGTTTCGTTCGCAACTTAGTTTCTTTCGATCGTTTAAGCCGTAATAACTTAACGACTATCTTCCTACTGACCCCAGTGTCAAGAAAGGAGCCTTGAGTGCTAAACGAGACGAGATCTCATCTCGTATCCGTTAAGGTAAAGAAATCTAGTTAAGCATGAAAAAGCATAAATCGTATAATGAACTAAAACTTAATTTTCCTAAGTTGATTCTTTTCCAACTTAGTTCCTTATGATCTTTTAAGTCGTATTAAGCTATCGACTACCCTCTCTACTGAACTAAGAGTCGAGTATGAGACCTTTCGAGTTCTAAACGGGATTTGTTCGAGTCTCGTTCCCGTTTAAGTGAATCTAGTAAGCGTGCAAATGCCTAAAGAAATGAATCGACTAAAACCTATTTCGATTTTCAATAATCGATTATCTTTTACGACCCGATTTTAAGTATTTTTATTATTTTACGATGAAGGAGGAAGCCAACAGTAAAGAAAGGACGGAAGATCGGAAGATCGGAAGCTAGTGCTTATTAGTTCTGTATCACAAGGTGGGCTTTTATATATAAAATAAAACGAGCAATGCTCGGAAAATCTTTCTTTATCGCTTTGATATCTGTGTTTTCAAAGTCATAATTATGGCATGAACTGTTTTATGTTTTTATGTGAGTTCTCTTGTACCTATCTGAGTTAGCATTCATGTTTTCCAGATTTAGAGTTAATCTAACTAGGTTAACTAACGATCGGCTCTAAGTTAGCTGCTAAGTGCTTCCAGAGTTAGTGCACTTTGTAACCTGTGGTGTATGTGATATCCTGTTGAGGGGTACCGGCCACGGTGAATGAGAATTGGTCGAGATTGAACGTAACATACCAGAAAAATGCTTGCAAGCTAAATTGAGAAAAAGAGTCAGAAAATGTTTAGTAGACACGGGCCCTTTTTAATAAAACCCCCGATGTGCTACAAATTATGAAATGCCATATTTATCTATACCTATGATTATGATTTCGGCATCGTGCCCACTAAGTACTTTTGTACTTAGCCCTGCATTATTTTCTAAATGTGCAGGTTGAAGCGATGTGAGCGGCAGTGGTTGAAGTTGGGTTGAGAAGTTAGGAAGCTTTAGTTATGACTCTTCCGCTGCAAAACTCTAGAATCTTTTGAGAATATGTATATTGAACAAAACACTGTAGTATAAGTCTGTAATCGTGAACTTAGATACCTTTGTGTACTTTTGTCGAGTAATCACTCGTGATTAACTCTTTCTGTTTAATATTCCAGTCTTGTTCATCGAATGTTTGATGTCGTTTATGTATGTTTAGTCAGTTAGCCCCCTTCTTCCCCGTTTCTTTAATCCAACCCCAGTCGCACCCCGACTTCTGTAGTCCTTCGGGATTTGGGGCTGTGACAATTTAATTTAGCCGATTGACGAAAAGAACTATGCTCGATTGCCACAATTTTGGCGAAAAATGATCTGGGGAAAATCGAAATCGGATAAAAAATTAAGTTCGTGAGAATAATGAAAATTGAGTCAAAGTTTGTGTATTATCACAAAAAGTTGAAAGTTCGTGGGGAAATTGAAAGTTAACTCAAAGTTTGTGTATTATCACAAAAAATTGAAAGTTCGTAGGAAAAATGAAAGTTGAACCAAAGTTTGTGTATTTTCATGAAATTAACCCATTATTATTATTATTATTATTTTTTGAAAATAAATTAACCCATTATTATACCTTTGTGCATGTCTATATATTATATAAACGAAAACGACTCTATCTTTAAAAATTCCTATGTGGCACCCCTAAAATCTCTCCATTCTCATTTATCTAAATTCTCAATTTTTTGAATTTAAAATTAATATTTATCATATTATTTATATTCTATATTAGATATGACATGGAAACAAAATCTTAACAAAATCAACTCATCAAAATCAATATCTATCGTATTTTAATATACTAAAAAATATACTTATATGGTATAAATTAATAATAATAAATCTTCAATTTTTTCTTAAATATTTAAATTTGGTATTGAATTAATAATCGAGTAATACCATACACATATTTTTTTATTGATTAACTAATGAGATGAAATTTTTTTTTACGGATATAAATATCATCAATGTAGAGTGTGATATTATTTATAAGGAATGTCACTTTATCCAATGTGAATCATTATTTTTAATTTTTATTTAAAAGGAGTGTTATTTTTTGGTTTGTTCGATAAAATTTGATTTTTTTTTAATGTAGAGTGTGATTTTATTTATAAGGAATGTCACTTTATCCAATGTGAATCATTATTTTTTATTTTTATTTAAAAGGAGTGTTATTTTTTGGTTTGTTTGATAAAATCTGATTTTTTTAACATAAGATATAATAAAATTTGATTGGTAGAATAATCCAACTTAATCAAATGTTTGGTTTGAATGATTATGCCCGTCCTATTCACTAACAAAGTGATAATTTATCATTTCAAATTTGGTTCAATTTTTAATCATTCATATAATCCTATCAATTCGTGGGGATAGACGGGTTAATTCGAAACCGGTGGTTCAATTGTTTTTTGAAATAAAATTATGTTAATTTCATAATGTAGAATATTTAACATCACCATGCGGTGGTGAGAGAGAGATAAGAGAGATAGATAGCGAATAATATTATAGGGGTTACGGACAAGAACAAATTAGTATAATTACTTTTTTAAAAATTTGGAGTGAAACCGTGGTCGACGGGACAATTCCGACTTAGAACCGTAGGGGTAGATGGATTGATTCCAAACCTACGATTCAACCTTTTTTTTTAAACAAATTATATTAATATTTTTTTAAATTTAGTTAGAAGCTAAAGATTTTCACAGTCGAAAAATGATATCACTATTATCTAATAAATTTGATAATCTTATTAAATAATAAATTCCCGTCGATTTTTTCGACGAGTTTACACTAGTTAGATAAATATAAAATGGGGTCAATTGTAACTTATGACGTGACTTTTGAGTCGAGTTGCAACATTGCCATGACTTTTAAATAATACTATTGATAAAGTGTATTTTCAAAAGTAGAAAGTTATAAATCAAGTTTCAATATTTCATGAAAGTTTAAAAGATTCCATGGTACAAAATTTCCAAGCTAACAATATCGATTAGGGATACATGTGTACTTCTCATAGTACTAGTGGAAATATACGTGCAACTTAGAACCTCTCATTTAATATAATTTATTTGTACATTAATTTGAAAAATAAAATTCTAATATTATTAAATTTTATTATATTTTTTAAGAAAATAGACATAGAGGATCACATCATTATCCATATGTTGATTATGTATCATATATTGCATATAGTTTTCAATTTTTATGACGACATCCAGTATAATATTATTAATATAAGTGTAAATTTTAGATTAAATCTTAAATTATTCACCCTGTCCAAAAAAAGTTATTATGAACTTTCAATAAAATGCGAATTGTTGATATTGTTTCAAAACGCCATGCTAACATTTTCTTTTCGTATGTTCGCAGTTTTTTGCAAAAAGATATATTTTCTTATGATGCAATTGTATCATGATACAAATTTTTGTCACTCCTTTAGTATGGTTCAACATTTTCATCCGAATTTAATTTAGTAATGAAAAACATTAGCATGATACTTTTGGAAAAATATCAATAGTTCAGACCTTTATATTGTTATTGAAAGTTTATGCCCATTTTTAGACAAGGTGCATAGTTTCATTTTACACGCTATATATTTTATTTTCAAATAACCAGGAAACTAAAATATAGTAACAACAACAATAGTAATATATTATATGTTTCAAATTAGAAAGTGTAAAACATCGGTCCATACTAATATAATCGAGTAATTCATTCAATAAAATATGTTTAAATTATTAAGCTAGTAGAGATCATGTACGCCATGGTATGCATTTTCTTAATTTTCATTTTGTTGATGAAAATAGTAATATAATTATCATTATAATTTTCATACATTTGCATCATCATTTCAATTTCATGGTGTATGGTAAAATCTATAAATTATATTTTATAATTGTCAATGAGCATCAACTTTATTGTAATTTTATATTATTAATTAATACATGTGTTGCGTATAATAAATATTTCAATGAAAAGAGATTATACATATATAATTAACAAAAAAATACTCGATCTTTTATTTATATTCTATATTCCCTCTGTCCTGCGAAAGTTGTCTTCCTTTTCTTTTTGGGTTGTCCCATGAAAGATGTCTCCTTTCCATATTAGAAAATAATTTTTGCATTCACACTACTTTTACATTTGCATTCACACTGCTTTTTCACTACTTTTACATTCTTTATTATTTATTCACACTACTTTTACATTCTTTATCATTTCTCCTTAATTTACGTGCCAAACACAAAGGAGACAACTTTGGTGGGACGGAGGGAGTACATGATTTTGAAATTGGAATCACCACTCACTGTCCTTAGCTCTTCATCCTCTTTCTGCCTTTTATAACCACCATCCACCACTATATCCAGGCCCACTCCTCATCCCTCCCTCATTATTATTTTTCAATAGTAAAAACAAATACTCCCTTTGTCCCGATATTTTTGTCATGTATTTCTTTTTGAATTATCCTATTATTTTGTCTTGTTTCCCTTCTTTTTGGTAACACTTAGGAAATGATTAAGATCCAATTAATTTGTTAAGCAACTCACTTTGCAACTTTCATCTTATTTATCCACCTCATTTTCTGTGTTATTCACTATTATCCCCTCTCTCTACCCACTTTATTGCACTTTATTTCATTATTCACTCTCTCTACTAACTTATTCCACTTTATTTCATTATTCCCTTTCTCTACCCACTTTATTTCATTATTCACTCTGGCTACCCACTTTATTTCAATTTAAAAACTCCACTAAACATATCTTCTACTCTAAATTATTTTTTCCTTAAACCCCTTGCTCAAAAGAAATAAGTTAAACCTGATGGGATGGAGAGATTACTTTTTTGTGATCAATCACTTAAATAGGCTCTATTAAAACGGTGTATGTGTGTATATTACAATGCATTTTTAATAATGAAAGTAAAAATTCTGCAATATAGAACGGATGGATAAGATTATACAATTTCACAAGCCCCTACTTTAATTTGCAAAATTTATATTTTTTCCTATACAAACACACGCATATTCTCACGGTAAATTTTTTTTTCATGTTAATTAATGATCCAATTAAAGCTAATAGAATTAATTCTAAAACTACTCAACTTGATATTGTTAAACTTCACATACATGCTAGTCTCTTTGACTCCCAAAATTATGCACGTTTGGGCTGCACAAGTTTTACGAAAATCTTAGAAAGTAATGTGAGTGGAGATAAAAAGTAGATATAAGTGGAGAAAAAATAGAATTAGCAACAAAAAGTGATAGATTATGGTGGGTCAATGTGATAGAAAGTGTAAATATATGGAAGTTGTCTCGGTAATCAGTGAGAAAGTTATTTCCTAAAATGAACTATGCATAAATTTGGAATAGACGAAAAAGAAAACTATGCATAATTTTATGGATTAAAGGGAGTAAAACATAAGAAAAGAAAATTGAGAATATGCAATGACCATATAAGAATTACTTAATTTGCTAAAGAAATATACAAAAATCATGAGAATATACTGATCTGTTTATTGATAATTGACCATGAAATTTTCTACAACCTTTTTCTTTCTCAATTTATACGGATCCACCCCACTCTCATAATTAATTCTTTAGTTATGTGAATTGCTTTTTCTATAGATCTGATTTCTGAATATTTATATATTTTTTAAGAGAATATCATGTGATATAGCCAATATGAGTATTAAAATATAAATTATGACTCACCCTCTTCATAAATATAAATTATAGCCATTTTTTTGAACTTAGGACCTAAATATCCTTTTCCCTCTTTTATTTGTGATCCATCACTCTTGATCCATTTTATTGACACTTAATTTTCCTTTTCAATTTTTTTTCAATTTTTATTGTTTTTTTATTTTCCAATTTTTTTTTCTTTTCTTTTTCTATTTTTTTTTCTTATTTCCAGATTTTTTTCTTTTTTTTTCTGTTTTATTTTTTATTTTTCAGATTTTTTTTTCTTATTTTCCATATTTCTTTTTCTTTTTTCTATTTTTTTTTATTTTCCAGATTTTTTTCCTTTTTTCTGTTTTTTTTTTCAATTTTTTTAATCTCCAAATTTTTGTTTGCCTCTTCGTTTTCTTGTTTGCCGCTTATTCTTTCGTCAAGATTCGAGCGAGGGGAGCCGAAGGCCCCGGAGCGAGCCGAAAAAAATCTGAATTGTTGTTCGACGATTATCCTTATATTAGTAATCGGAGCGAAGGCGGAGCCGTATAATCGGAGCCGAAGGCGGAGCCGCAAAATCAGAGTAGTATAACTTAAAATAATTGGAATGTTCGTCCCAAGAGGTTGATATCATAACTTGGAACATCTGGAACTAATTTGACAATTCGTCCCAGTTGTACCAAATCTGGAACAATTGGCACTAATAAGGCTAAATTCGTATCAGATGTACTAGAACAATTGGTACTAATAAGACTAAATTTGTACCAAAAGTACCAAATGCCTCATACCAAACAGACCCGACCTGCGCCCGCCCGCGTCAAACCCGACCCGCTCCGCATTTCATTAAGGGTATTTTCGTCCCAAATCGAAAAAAAAGGCCAAAATTTATATTTTTGAAGAAGGTGGGCCAAAATTTATATTTTAATGATCATTATGGCTATTTCAAAATATGTCTCTATTTTTTAATCTACTAACTAGTTTTGCATTTAACTTATTTTAGTTTCTTCAAATTAACAAAATACCACATAATTAAAATTTGCATATTTGTAATATGGCCCAATCTTGTCATGAATTTCAATAAATATTGTATGTAGGAAACGATGGTATTATCCTCCTGCTTAAATTAATTTTTTCATTGATTAATTTTTTTCTAAAATTTTGTGTTAGAATTTTTAGGTGGACTTCTAATATAATTATAACTAGTAAATTGTAATGCCCCGTAAATTCCTTACGTTCTTAAAATTTTAAAGTTAATTAAATAAATGGCTTTGCACGCCTAAGTTTACGATTTTGAATTCTAAGACTAACGGTCGAATCCGTTTCTGAAAATAAATTACGGAAGTCAGCTAGACGACTACTGTATTTAGGGTTAGCGCGTACGAAAAGTTTTTAGTTCGTGAACTCAGAACGGAAAACCGTCTGATTTTTACATTCACGAAATCGCGATACGAACTCGCCCGAGAAGTTCGTTTTTATGATTTTCCGGACGAAACTCGGACTGTGTCGTCCCGAGTTTTTGTCAAAATAAATTGTGTAAATTTATTTTCTGATTAGGTTTCGTACATTAGGATTTACGGTCAAATCGGATCGCGACGATTTTGTGCCGAGCGACGTTTTTCGTCGAACGTTTTCCATAACGTCGGACTGCGCCGGAAAAGCGCGTATTCTTTTCCCTCTCCCACACCATGACCGACATCAACCCCTTTTTAGAGGATATTTGTTATGTTTTATAGTTTAATTAAGGGACACCTATGCTAGTCACTATTCACACTTTACACCTTTCACCTTATATCATACTTTAACAATTAAATCATCTCTTCCCTCCCAAACCCTCACAAAATCGGCAGCTCCCCATTCCATCTCCTTCTTCATTTCTTCCATCCTCCATTGAAGAGAAGCTCCAAGAACAAGAAGAAAATCACAAGTCCACATCCCTCAATTCAAACTTCTTACATCTTTCATTAATTCTTAAGGTAATTCCCTCCTCTTAACATCTATCCATCCACCCTTCTCTTCTTTTCTTTTTTATTTCTTGATCGAAAATTTAGAGTTTTGGAATGGGTGATTTGATCATGGAATAATGAAATTGGATATGTTAGATAAGTTAATTAGGGTTTAAAATTGATCAAAACCAAGAACCCTAATTTATGCATTAATACCGAAAATATTAAGGTTTATAGTAGGATTTTGGGATTTCTTCAATTAATGATAGATTCATGCTTAATAGATGTTTAATTAGTGATTAGAATAAAGAGGAATCGAAAGCCCCATGTTTTTGTGAAATTCAATTAGGGTTTGAATGTTGAATTTAAGGGTTTATGCATGTTAGTTGATTTTAGATTTGCAATTGATTAATTGATGATATAAGAGGTTGATTAGTGAATAAATGTTGTTAATTGGAGAAGAAAAATACCCTCTTAATATATACTTGAAAACCGAAAATTATGGTAGAATTAGGGGTTTTCATGTGTTGATGTTAATTGATGAATTGTTAATGGAATATAGTTGCAATTGATGTGAATTGATAATAGGAATTTAATTAGATTTTTCTAAAATTATTTGTCGTAACGTAAGAGACGAAGATCATGTTATAAGTTGAATTATAATGATGTTATGAAATGTTTGCATGCATAGAAGTGATTCTCGTTATATGTAGATTGACGTCGTAAAATTTGAACGGAATCCGACAACTTTGAAAATCGCGTAAGAGACGAACATTTAGTCGTAACTATTAACCGAGAAGTCAAATGAAAATTCTAATTTGATATTATTGTCTATGATGGACTTGAGAACAACTTTCTAGTTGATGTCATAAGCTTTCGAGTTGTTATAATATGAGCTATAGTTATAATCGAGAATTAGAACGCGTTTTGAATATTTTGTTGGTTTAGTAATTGTTAGTTGAAATCCGACGTTTAGAACGTCGTGCTTTTGAGCTAGTTTTGAGAAGGAGTTCGTCACGTACGGAAGCACGTGATGACTGCCTTAAGGGCCCAGTTTCCAAAGAAATTGAATTCGAGAGCTTAGAACGAACCTAAGACGTTATACGTCGAACCTATCGAGCAATTAGGGTTTTCGCGGCAGTTTTGCGACCCTCGCCGGAAACTGTAATAACTTTTAGCTCGTTTATCGGATTTGCGATCCGTAAATTGGAGTGTAAACTAGACATCCTAATCTTTCCAGTGGTACAGGGCTTATCCCCTGTTTCCAAATCCTCTGTTCTGGACAGCCTCCAGAGTTACTGGTTTGCGCAGTGAAAATTCAGTTTCTTGTCTTCTAAGTTGTTTTGTTCGCAACTTAGTTTCTTTCGATCTTTTAAGCCGTATTATCTATCGAATATCACCCTACTGACCCTAGAGTCAAGTACAGGGCCTTGAGTGATGAAAACCAGTCGAGATCCTATCTTTTATCCTTTCATTAAAGAAGTAATAAACGAGAATTTTCATAAGTCGTTCAAAGAACTAAAACGTAAATCGCCTAAGTTGATTCTTTCCAACTTAGCTTCTTATAATCTTTAAAGTCGTATTAAGTTATCGACTACCTTCTCTACTGACCTAAGAGTCGAGTATGAGACTTTCCGAGTTCTAACGAGATTGTGCGAGTCTCGTTTCCCGTTTAAGTAAAACGAATCTAGTACGCGTGCAAATGCCTAAAGAATGAAACAACTAAAACTTATTTTGATTCTCTTTGATCGATTATCTTTTACGAACCGTTTTTGAGTATTATTATTTTACGATGAAGGAGGAAGCCAGCAGTAGAGACAGGACGGAAGATCCGAAGTTGGAAGCTAGTGCTTTAAGTTCTGTAAATCGAGGTGGGCTTTTATATACAAAAATAAAACGAGCAATGCTCGGAAAATCTTTCTTTATCGCTTTGATATCTGTGTTTTCAAAGTGATATTATGGCATGAACTGTTTTATGTTTTATGTGAGTTCTCTTGTACCTATCTAAGTCAACATTCGTGTTTTCCAGATTTAGAGTTAATCTAACTAGATTAACTAACGATCGGCTCTGAGTTAGCTGCTAAGTGCTTTCCAGAGTTAGTGCACTTTGTAACCTGTGGTGTATGTGATATCCTGTTGAGGGGTACCAGCCACGGTGAATTAGAATTGGTCAAGATTGAACATAGCATACCAGAAAATGCTCGGCCGAGTAAATTATGAAAATCAGTCAGAAAATGTTTAGTAGACACGGGCCCCTTTTCAATAAAACCCCGATGTGCTACAATTATGAGATGCCATATTTATCTATACTTATGATTATGATTTCGGCATCGTGCCCACTAAGTACGTTTGTACTTAGCCCTGCATTGTTTTCTAAATGTGCAGGTTGAAGCGACGGTGAGCGGCGACGGTTGATGTTGAGTTAAAGGATAGTATGCTTAGTTAGAACCCTTCCGCTGCCAAACTCTGAATATCTTTTGAGTTGTACTTTTTGAACAACAGTGTAGTTAAGTCTGTAATTATGAACTTAGTTTCTTCTATGTACTTCTGTCGAGTAATCCTTAGCGATTAACTCTTCCTTATTATATTCAAGTCTTATTTATGTTCTATCGATGCCTTTTCATGTATGTTTAGTCAGTTAGCCCCCTTCTTCCCCGCTTCTTTAATCCAACCCCAGTCGCACCCCGGCTTCTTCCGTCCCTCGGGATTTGGGGCTGTGACAGAGTGGTATCAAAGCAGTGCTCGTTTTCTGCTCTGCTTCTGAGTCAATCTTCTAATATGAGTTAGTGTGAGTCATTCTTTGTAGTACGAGTCATTCCTTTAAGTAATATCACAGAGTGGTATTTTTATGCAAGTCTTCCTTTCGAGTAAAAGTATAGAGTATTCATTCGTACTCTATATCGAGTCTTCTTTCAAATCGTGAGACACGGTATTTGTATATACTCTGGATCAGAGTCGTCTTTCCAAGTATGAGATAAGAGTTAGACTATGATACTAAGATTGAGAACGTAGAAGTCAACTCAACCGCCCGCTACGTCGACTCAACGAGGAAAAGTGAAAGAATTTTATAATGAGATTTTTTTTAAATAAGAAATTTATTGAACAAGTATTCAATAAAGATTGAGAATGAGAATGAGTTATGTTTAAAAATAAGAATTTTTCAGAAATATAATTTTTTATACTCTACGTGATTATGCGATAGTACAAGTACTATCTTATGTGGAATTATTTGCGCAATAATTTTCTTTTTATGAAAAATTATGCGGATACAAGAATATAGTAGGATTTTAGGGATTTTTCCCGGTTCAATGAGAACGTAGACTTGGAACCTAAGAACTTTCCGGTTCTTCGAGAATTTAGACGTTTTTAAGAAACGTTGTTTCGAAATGATTTCGAAAGGAGATCCCCAACGCGAGAAGGAGTTCTACTGATGAATGTCACGTGCGCTAAGTGACATGAATAAAGATTCGGCAAAGTCGAATTTGTTTTCTAAGAATTTCCTGCGAGGAAAAAGAAATAAAATGAATAAAAATGATTCGATAAATCGTGTTAGTAATCGAAGGGAGCAACTAGACGTTTGAGAAGCTTTCGGCTTCGAGTTAAGAAAGATGTGAACGAGACGATGAAAATCGAGTTGAATTGGAATCAAAGCCAAATGAAATAAGTGAACGTTACTTGCGTGTAAGTAATGTAAATGACGCCAATTCGGAACACGTCATTTCTTTTTCTTCTCGTTTCGTGTTTCATTAGAGTTCGCCTCGATCGAACTCTACGAAGTAAAATCGTATAATTTATTAGGAGTCGAGCGCGAAGCTTGATTAAATTTCTCTATCGATCGCCCGATTCCAGCGACGACAACTGGAACTTAGTTTTCCAGGAAATTATTCTTAAGTTATATTCTATTTTTCTTATGGAATTTAATTCCATATTTCGTCTTGAGCGACGACTACAATTAGTATGAATATAAAGTGTCGTAAAACGACAAAATTTCTTGTAAATGGATGTTACTTTTGAATAAGTAATATGAACGAAGTAAATATACTTTGTTTAAATAAGTGAAAGTCGTTAAGAGTTAATGAGTTAAGAAATAAAGAAGAATTAAAATGAGTAATAATATGGTGAAACAAAAAGAATGAAAATAAAATCTTTTATTTTATGAATGTATATGTATATATATATATATATGTTGTTGAGTGCAATTTCTTGAATTGCTAAAAGTCTTAATAAGTGGTTGACTTAAGTGATGATGTTACAATTGAATAAGGGATATTCATTTTGTAATTTATGTTTCGTTGAGATAAGTTATTTTTCCCTACCTGTTACTGATCCATGTTACCTTAAAACTTTTGTAGGATGGCTAGGGTTCGCGTTACGGCTCGGAAGAGCCAGCCTTTGGCCTCGTGCGAGCGCACCATAGTTGACATGTTGCAGGACGAGTACTACGAGTTCGAGGTAGACTATGGAGAGGAGGATGTAGGACAGATTGTTAGTAACTTTTCTTCAGCCTACTACCGAGTGCGACACCTGATCAGGGAGAGTCAGGCGATACTAGACTTGATCGTACACCTACCGGACGAGTGGCGCGGATGGGCGCACCGTGTGGCATGGTACTTCTTGGGGATTTTCGGCGACGACACTGAGCCGACGGGCAACTACACCGGGTTTGCCCTACTTGTACACAGGAGGTTCTTCGAGAGCAGATACATGCTCCCCATTCCTTTAGAGCCGCACATCCCCTACAGTCACTTTCCAGCCGAGACGGAGCTTGAGCACCTAGACTTAGACCTTGAGTTCTCCGCTCTGTTGGAGTTGCCACCAGACGGTGTACTGGAGGAGGAGTCTGACGCTGAGTTAGAGCAGCTAGAGGAGGACGAGGAGGTAGTAGCCACACCTGAGACTCCACCAGTTGGACAACAGATTGAGGAGTTGATCCCAGGGCCGGGATTCGTGGAGGTTGACGCTGAGACAGCCGCACTGTTGGGATTGACTTCACCTTTTGTGCCTGACGTTTGTGTTAGGGTTAGGGGACCGTTGGAGACGAGACTGTACAGGGAGGGGCCAGACCACCGAGAGATCGACGCGGAGCTCACCGCCATGTTAGAGCTGCCCTCTCCACTTACGTCACTCGAGGAGATCTGCGCGAAGTGGGGAGTAGTCCGAGAGCAGATGGAGGCAGGACCGTCCAGGGTCCGTTCTAGGGAGGAGTTCGAGTCGGGTTCAGGTTCAGTTCCCGAGCACCTTCTTCCCCTGAAGAAGCGTGCGAGAGAGGTCAGCGAGGACTACTTGGTCTCCGACCCGAAGGAGGACCCGAAGGAGGATCTGGAGGAGGACCCGGAAGAGGATCCGGAGGAGGACCCGGACGAGGATCCGGAGGAGAACCCGGACGAGGATCCGGAGAAGGACCCAGAGGAGGGTTGTTAGGATTTTTGCAGACTTAGGGGTAGTTTTTGCACTCGACTGCAGTTTAGTTGAGCAGAGCGTTGTAAACGCGGGTAAATATCAGTAGTAGTAGTAGCTCTTTGTCCTGTATAGAGTCGGATCAGTAACTAGTTAGTTTTGTAGTACTCTAGCGGATACGAAATTTTATGAATCGTTTCCGTTCTAGTACTTCTAGTAGGTACGGAGTGCAGCTTGTTAGTGCACCCGGTAAATAGTAGGCAGTCAGCCTAGTTTAAACTAATAGTAGTCTAACCCTTTTTGTATAAGTCCTCATTGGAGGCAAAATTAATATTCTTTTTGATGTATATATACATACATGACCCGTGAAGAGGGTTTTTAATCAAGAAAATTTCTTATGAATCGAGTAATTAAAATCAGATTGTCAAATGAACTCGTGTAACGAGGAAATGAGTTTAACTCGAAAGTTAAAAGATTAATGAAATAATATTGAAGCTATGTTCGATATGTTGTTCCATGAATTTGATTAAGTTGAGAACGAGCAAGTAAGTACTAAGTGTAATTAACAAAAGAGAACTAATGAGAATTTCAATTTTTCCTTAGACTAAAGAAAATGCCGCCAAGAAATGTAAACAACAGGAGAGGTCGAAGACCTGGAAGGCCGAGAGGACGTGGTAGACGTCAGCCAGAGAACAACCAAGAACAGGAATATGAGCGGAATATCACCCCATCCCCAACTCCATCCCCATCTCCACCCCCGTCACCATCACCACCACCTCCACCACCGCTTCGTAGAGATATTGAGGATCTTTTCCTCAAAAGGAACCCTCCACTGTTTAATGGAACTGGTAGCCCTAGCGATGCTGAGCTATGGGTGAGGTCGACTGAGAAAATTTTCAAGCTCCTCAGATGCACTGATGAGGAGAGAATGCTTTGTGTCGCATTCCAACTGACGGGATCGGCAGATTACTGGTGGGAAGCCAGACAGAAGGTGATACCTACAGAGCATCTGGCTCGTTTTTCGTGGGAAGAATTTAAGGAGATCTTTTTTGACAAGTACGTCCCCAAGACGTATAGGGCACAGAAGGAGGCCAAATTTTATAATCTGAAGCATGGAAAGCTGACTGTGACGGAATATGACGCCAAGTTCTGCGAGTTGTCGAGGTATGCGTCGACATTGGTCGACACTGAGGAGAAGCTATCAAAGAAATTTCAGGGAGGTTTAAGACATGAGTTAGGAATTGCTTTGGCTAGTCATGGAGGACTAGGCTACACAGACATACTGGGAAGAGCACTGGAAATGGAGGCCGTCGTGCCTAATGAGAAAAAGAATGTACCAACTGAGTCAGCACCAGCGCAAAGTCAGAACCGGGGCTACTACAACAACAATAGTAGCAACTACCAAGGGAAGAGGAAATGGGACGGAGGAGGTAGCGAAGGCTACGGTCAGGGTTACAACAACCAGGGAGGTCAGAAAAAGGGGCTATCAGCAGCCTGGCAACAACAACAACAACAACAACAACAACAACAACAATGGCAAGAGGTCGTGGCAGGGAAACAACCAATTGGGGTTGTTCATTCAGAGGAACAAGCAGAACTCACCGTGGAAGGGCAACAATCAGCTGAACCAGCCGCAAGGGCAACAAAGGAACTTTAACCAGGGAGCGAATAACCCAGGGAGGGTTACCATCCCTGTCTGCCAGATAGGCACCCCTAACTGTTTCAACTGTGGACAGAAGGGGCACATGAAAAAGGACTGCCCTAAACTGCTTCAAACAGTACCCCTCCGAGCCATCCAAGCACAGCCGCAGCAGCCGCCTATAAACCAGCAGCAGTTTCAGCAGCATGCACAGCAGCAACAGAATGCGAGGGCATGCGCTATCAAACAGGGCGGTCAGCGCAAAGGAAAAGGCAATCTAGCAGGTATGGGAAAACTCCACAACATCCCCATTAAGATACTGTTTGATACCGGCGCATCGCATTCTTTCATTGCTGGCTCGTGTGCCGATAACTTAGACATCAGACCTGTAAGAGCTGCACAATCTATGAGAGTAGCCACACCTTCAGGTGAGATCACTACTTCTACTCACGTTTGCTCTAACCTAGAACTAGAAATCGGAACTCATAAGGTCATAGCAAACAACTTATATGTTATGATAATGTGGGACGTAGATATAATCCTACGAATGGATTGGTTGTCAGAGAATTACGCCACAATTCTCTGCAACGAGAGAAAAATCTCTTTTCAGCCGCCGGGTAAAGAACCGACCGAATTCCACGGAATTTAAATGGGTAAAGGCGTACCAATCATATCAGCCCTTCAAGCCACGAAACTCATGAAGAAGAAAGGTACCACAGCCTATCTTGTGTACCTAGTTGGAGAACCAGGAGCCGAGAAGACCATTCAGGACGTAAAAGTCGTGAACGAATATGAAGATGTTTTTTCGGAAGTGCTACCGGGATTGCCACCAGATCGTCATGTGGACTTCACAATCGATTTAGAACCAGGAGCAGCTCCTAAGTCTAAAGCCCCTTACAGAATGGCACCGAAGGAACTAAAAGAGCTCAAAATCCAGTTACAGGAATTACTAGATCTTGGTTTTATCAGGCCAAGCGTCTCACCTTGGGGAGCACCTGTGCTTTTTGTTAGGAAAAAGGACGAATCGATGAGAATGTGCATCGATTACAGAGAACTGAACAAGATAACGCTCAAGAACAAATATCCTTTGCCAAGTATTGAGGATCTGTTTGATCAGCTTAAGGGTGCAGGAGTCTTCTCCAAGATAGATTTGAGGTCAGGGTACCATCAGCTCAAGATCAAACCTGAAGATGTACCGAAGACCGCTTTTAGAACCCGTTATGGCCATTACGAATTTCTAGTAATGCCATTTGGTTTAACCAAAGCTCCAGCCGTATTCATGGACCTTATAAATAGAGTCATCCACCCCTACTTGGACAAATTTGTTTTAGTATTCATCGATGACATCCTCGTTTACTCTAAGAATGAAAAGGAGCACGAGGAACATCTACGGATAGTGTTGGAAACACTAAGAACTGAGAAACTCTACGCCAAATTCAGTAAATGCGAATTTTGGCTGAAGGAAGTTATGTTCCTTGGGCACATAGTATCGGCAGAAGGAATCAAGGTGGATCCAGCCAAGGTAGAAGCAGTGCACAACTGGAAGTCGCCAACGAGTCAGAACGAGATCAGAAGTTTCTTGGGATTAGCTGGTTATTACAGAAGGTTTATCGAGGGATTCTCTACGATCGCTTGCCCGATGACGCAACTACTCAAGAAGGATACCAAGTTTAAGTGGACGGATGAGTGTGAGAAGAGTTTCCAAACTCTTAAGGAGAAGTTAACCACAGCGCCAGTACTAGCACTTCCAGATACGAACAAGGAATATGTGGTTTACACTGACGCATCGAAAAATGGATTAGGTTGTGTCTTGATGCAAGACGGATGAGTAATAGCTTATGCTTCACGACAACTTCGACCTCACGAAGTTGAGTACCCAACCCACGACTTAGAACTCGCAGCCGTAGTGCACGCGTTGAAGATTTGGAGACACCATCTCTATGGTGTAAAAGTTGAGATATTCACTGATCACAAGAGCCTGAAATACTTTTTCGAGCAAAAAGAACTGAACATGAGACAAAGACGATGGCTCGAATTAGTCAAAGATTATGACTGTGAAATTAACTACCATCCAAGAAAGGCTAATGTGGTAGCAGACGC
Source organism: Schizonepeta tenuifolia (assembly GCA_029490685.1). Taxonomy (NCBI): domain Eukaryota; kingdom Viridiplantae; phylum Streptophyta; class Magnoliopsida; order Lamiales; family Lamiaceae; genus Schizonepeta; species Schizonepeta tenuifolia. Next base: position 32,706,383 of record CM055959.1, read on the forward strand.
ATTGAGTCGCAAGGCTCCAACGAAGTTAGGATGTCTTTTTGTAGAAGAAGAAACCTTAGTACGAGAATTCGAGAAGATGGATATCAGAGTGCTTGACACGCCAGCTACGATAACAAATCAGATAGCAACATTAGAAGCTACACCAGATTTGAGAGAAAGGATCATCAGTGCTCAAAGAAAAGATGAGTCAATGGAAAAGTTACGAGTGAGGATAAGGACAGATAAACCGGAAGGATATTCTGAAGCTCCAGACAATGCAATACTTTATGAAGGCAGCATTTGTATTCCCGACAACGACAGCAATTTGAAGAACGAGATTTTGAGTGAGGCTCACGATACGCCTTACACAGCACACCCAGGAAGTACAAAGATGTACCAAGATTTGAGAAGAAACTTTTGGTGGAACGGAATGAAACAAGACGTTGCCTCGTTTGTAGAAAGATGCCTAGCATGCCAGCAAGTTAAGGCTTTACACCGACGACCGTATGGATTGCTACAACCGTTGGATGTCCAAGATTGGAAATGGGAAGGCATAGCTATAGACTTTGTCACAGGCTTGCCTAAGTCGAGAAGAGGAAACACAACAATTTGGGTGATAATAGATAGGCTTACAAAGTCAGCACATTTCTTGCCGATTAAGATTACATATGGATCAGAGAAACTAACTCAATTATATGTCAGAGAGATTGAACGTCTGCATGGAGTACCGAAGGTTATAATATCAGATAGAGATGTCAAATTCACATCGAGATTTTGGATCACAATGCAGAAAGAGTTGGGAACAGAGCTTAATTTCAGTACAGCGTTTCACCCACAGACAGACGGCCAGTCAGAGAGAACTATTCAGATTTTGGTCGATCTGTTAAGGACAGTAGTTTTGGACCGAGGAGAGAATTGGGAAGAAATTCTACACTTAGTTGAATTCGCTTACAACACTAGCTATCAGGCCACGATAGGAATGGCACAGTTTGAGGCTTTGTATGGGAGAAAGTGTAGATCACCGCTTTATTGGGATGACGTAGGTGAGAGAAAGAACCTAGGCCCAGATGCGATAAATGAGATGATTTAGATAGTTCGACAGATTCGAGATAGAATGAAAGAGGCCCAGAGCCGACAGAAGTCTTATGCCGACGATCGTCGAACCAATCTTGAGTTTGAAATAGGAGATAAAGTTTTTCTTAAGATATCCCCGACCAAAGGAATCCTTAGGTTCGGAGTTAAGGGTAAGCTAAGACCCAGGTTTATAGGAACTTATGAAATCCTCGAGAGAATAGGACCCGTCGCTTATAGATTGGCCTTGCCGCCAAGTCTAGGAAGCATTCATAACGTTTTTCACGTTTCTCAGTTGAGAAAATATGTGTATGATCCTAAGCACGTTATTAGTCAGCAAGACGTAGTTCTTGAATCTGACCTAAGCTATGAAGAGAAGCCGATATCGATTCTGGATAGAAAAGTTCAAGAATTAAGAACCAAGTCGATACCAATTGTTAAAGTGCTTTGGAACCACCACGGGCAAGAAGAAGCCACGTGGGAACTCGAGGAGAAGATGAAGGAGCGATATCCTCATCTTTTTGCAGAAGGTAAGCAAATTTCGGGACAAAATTTTTCGTAAGGGGGGTAGGATGTAATGCCCCGTAAATTCCATACGTTCTTAAAATTTTAAAGTTAATTAAATAAATGGCTTTGCACGCCTAAGTTTACGATTTTGAATTCTAAGACTAACGGTCGAATCCGTTTCTGAAAATAAATTATGGAAGTCAGCTAGACGACTACTGTATTTAGAGTTTGCGCGTACGAAAAGTTTTTAGTTCGTGAACTCAGAACGGAAAACCGTCTGATTTTTACATTCACGAAATCGCGATACGAACTCGCCCGAGAAATTCGTTTTTATGATTTTCCGGACGAAACTCGGACTGTGTCGTCCTGAGTTTTTGTCAAAAAAAATTTTGTAAATTTATTTTCTGATTAGGTTTCGTACGTTAGGATTTACGGTCAAATCGGATTGCGACGATTTTGTGCCGAGCAATGTTTTTTGTCGAACGTTTTCCGTAACATCGGACCGCACCGGAAAAGCGCGTATTCTTTTCCCTCTCCCACACCATGACCGACATCAATCCCTTTTTAGAGGATATTTGTTATGTTTTATAGTTTAATTAAGGGACACCTATGCTAGTCACTATTCACACTTTACACCTTTCACCTTATATCATACTTTAACAATTAAATCATCTCTTCCCTCCCAAACCCTCACAAAATCGGCAGCTCCCCATTCCATCTCCTTCTTCATTTCTTCCATCCTCCATTGAAGAGAAGCTCCAAGAACAAGAAGAAAATCACAAGTCCACATCCCTTCATTCAAACTTCTTACATCTTTCATTAATTCTTAAGGTAATTCCCTCCTCTTAACATCTATCCATCCACCCTTCTCTTCTTTTCTTTTTCATTTCTTGATCGAAAATTAGAGTTTTGGAATGGATGATTTGATCATGGAATAATGAAATTGGATATGTTAGATAAGTTAATTAGGGTTTAAAATTGATCAAAACCAAGAACCCTAATTTATGCATTAATACCGAAAATATTAAGGTTTATAGTAGGATTTTGGGATTTCTTCAATTAATGATAGATTCATGCTTAATAGATGTTTAATTAGTGATTAGAATAAAGAGGAATCGAAAGCCCCATGTTTTTGTGAAATTCAATTAGGGTTTGAATGTTGAATTTAGGGGTTTATGCATGTTAGTTGATTTTAGATTTGCAATTGATTAATTGATGATATAAGAGGTTGATTAGTGAACAAATGTTGTTAATTGGAGAAGAAAAACACCCTCTTAATATATACTTGAAAACCGAAAATTATGGTAGAATTAGGGGTTTTCATGTGTTGATGTTAATTGATGAATTGTTAATGGAATATAGTTGCAATTGATGTGAATTGATAATATGAATTTAATTAGATTTTTTTAAAATTATTTGTCGTAACGTAAGCGACGGAGATCATGTTATAAGTTGAATTATAATGATGTTATGAAATGTTTGCATGCATAGAAGTGATTCTCGTTAGATGTAGATTGACGTCATAAAATTTGAACGGAATCCGACAACTTTGAAAATCGCGTAAGAGACGAACATTTAGTCGTAACTATTAACCGAGAAGTCGAATAAGAATTCTAATTTGATATATGATGGACTTGAGAACAACTTTCTAGTTGATGTCATAAGCTTTCGAGTTGTTATAATATGAGCTATAGTTATAATCGAGAACTAGAACGTGTTTTGAATATTTTGTTGGTTTAGTAATTGTTAGTTGAAATCCGACGTTTAGAACGTCGTGCTTTTGAGCGAGTTTTGAGAAGGATTTAGTCACGTACGGAAGCACGTGATGACTGCCTTAAGGGCCCAGTTTCCAAAGAAATTGAATTCGAGAGCTTAGAACGAACCTAAGACGTTATACGTCGAACCTATCGAGCAATTAGGGTTTTCGCGGCAGTTTTGCGACCCTCGCCGGAAACTGTAATAACTTTTAGCTCGTTTATCGGATTTGCGATCCGTAAATTGGAGTGTAAACTAGACATCCCAATATTTCCAGTGGTACAAGGCTTATCCCCTGTTTCCAAATCCTCTGTTCTGGACAGCCTCCCGAGTTACTGGTTTGTGCAGTGAAAATTCAGTTTCTTGTCTTCTAAGTTGTTTTGTTCGCAACTTAGTTTCTTTCGATCTTTTAAGCCGTATTATCTATCGAATATCACCCTACTGACCCTAGAGTCAAGTACAGGGCCTTGAGTGATGAAAATCAGTCAAGATCCTATCTTTTATCCTTTCATTAAAGAAGTAATAAACGAGAATTTTCATAAGTCGTTCAAAGAACTAAAACATAAATCGCCTAAGTTGATTCTTTCCAACTTAGCTTCTTATAATCTTTAAAGTCATATTAAGTTATCGACTACCTTCTCTACTGACCTAAGAGCCGAGTATGAGACTTTCCGAGTTCTAACGAGATTTGTGCGAGTCTCGTTTCCCGTTTAAGTAAAACGAATCTAGTATGCGTGCAAATGCCTAAAGAATGAAACAACTAAAACTTATTTCGATTCTCTTTGATCGATTATCTTTTACGAACCGTTTTTGAGTATTATTATTTTACGATGAAGGAGGAAGCCAGCAGTAGAGACAGGACGGAAGATCCGAAGTTGGAAGCTAGTGCTTTAAGTTCTGTAAATCGAGGTGGGCTTTTATATACAAAAATAAAACGAGCAATGCTCGGAAAATCTTTCTTTATCGCTTTGATATCTGTGTTTTCAAAGTGATATTATGGCATGAACTGTTTTATGTTTTATGTGAGTTCTCTTGTACCTATCTGAGTCAACATTCGTGTTTTCCAGATTTAGAGTTAATCTAACTAGATTAACTAACGATCGGCTCTAAGTTAGCTGCTAAGTGCTTTCCAGAGTTAGTGCACTTTGTAACCTGTGGTGTATGCGATATCCTGTTGAGGGGTACCAGCCACGGTGAATTAGAATTGGTCAAGATTGAACATAGCATACCAGAAAATGCTCGGCCGAGTAAATTGTGAAAATCAGTCAGAAAATGTTTAGTAGACACGTGCCCCTTTTCAATAAAACTCCGATGTGCTACAATTATGAGATGCCATATTTATCTATATTTATGATTATGATTTCGGCATCGTGCCCACTAAGTACGTTTGTACTTAGCCCTGCATTGTTTTCTAAATGTGCAGGTTGAAGCGACGGTGAGCGGCGATGGTTGATGTTGAGTTAAAGGATAGTATGCTTAGTTAGAACCCTTCCGCTGCCAAACTCTGAATATCTTTTGAGTTGTACTTTTTGAACAACGCTGTAGTTAAGTCTGTAATTATGAACTTAGTTTCTTCTATGTACTTCTGTCGAGTAATCCTTAGCGATTAACTCTTCCTTATTATATTTAAGTCTTGTTTATGTTCTATCGATGCCTTTTCATGTATGTTTAGTCAGTTAGCCCCCTTCTTCCCCGCTTCTTTAATCCAACCCCAGTCGCACCCCGGCTTCTGCCGTCCCTCGGGATTTGGGGCTGTGACATAAATAACCCGTCAAAAAATTTCGACGAGATTAATTTATGTAGTGATTTATATTTTTAAAATTTAAAACGAATGTTTGTTTTTCTTAATTTTTGAAATCACAAGATTACATCAAGAAATTTCTATAAGTATTATCAATAATTTTTTTTTTTATAAAAGTGCTCGATGACATAATTAATATTACAATAAGATATCGTTCATAAAATAAAGTTAATATGCGTTATTCTAATTAAATTACCATTAACCAATATCAAAAAAATATATATGTACGTTCTGTATTAAATTAATATACTTTATTTGGTTTTGATACATAAAACTAAAATTAAAGTTTTATATGTATCCCTATATAGGTAAATTTAATATTTTATTAGTTTCTTATCAACTATTATTGATAAAATGGTTTAATTATTAAAGTGATAAATTTAAGTTTTTTTTTTTAGAGAAATTACCTGTAGCCTCATGTTCTTAGTTAATTTAAGAACTTCGCATGAATTCCAAAGTTGTGATGAGCTTATTGAGGCATGGACAATATCTTGTCGGCTCCCGTTAGGAATGACTGGGAGGATTTGTTTGAAGTCACCCCCTAAAACAACAATCAGACCACCGAATGGTTTGCAAGAGCACCTTCTATCTTTCGACCACATAATGTCCCTTAAGCTCATATCGAGAACTTCAAAGCAATATGTGTGTGTCATTGGTGTTTCATCCCAAATAATAAGTTTAGTCTTCTCAAGAAGTCGTGTCAGATCATTATCTGGTTTGATCTTGCTGCATGTTGAGTTCTCGATGCAGTCCACGGTATACCGAATCTAGAGTGTGCAGTCATTCCCTTAGGTAGAAGTAGCGAAGCTATACCGCTGGAGGCCATAGGAAGTATGATGTCACTCCTTTTACGTAAGCCTGAGCATAAGGTCTTCCAAATATAAGTTTTTCCCGTACCACCATATCCATATAGGAAAAAAAATCCTCCATCACCACTATCTACTACTAGCATTATCTTTTCATATATTGTCCTTTGCTCATCTGTCAAAGAAGAATATAGACTTGCATGTTGTGCATTCATTTCTTCTATGTCGTAAGATGTTTCTTCCAATATGAGTAGGTTTTCAGCATTTGATATGAGACTTTAATCTGGTAGTGGCATTCCTTGGAAGTTACTTAGACTTGTTGAATTAGCTACAAGTAACTTTTCGATTTCAATCAAAGTGAGATTTTTTAACTGGTCTTCCTTGAGTTGTAAATCTATAAAGAAAAAAACAAAAAGAATTGAGATGCATACTTTTTTATGATAAAATGATAATTATTTAATATTGAATATTGCAATCTTGACAGATGATTTGTGAAAAATTTAAATGCATAGTTTATTGCCCGATATAAAATAAATATTTATAAATTTCATAATTAAATAATCAAAATTTGAAACTAAAAAAATAATATAATTAACAAAATATGTAGAAATTTTTACCCATTCATCGATTAAAATCATCTCTATTCTTTCATTGCGCTTGAAATATTTTTTAATCCATAGTCTCAAAATTCTGACAACCACAGATCTATTTTTTGTTTTTCCATGAATGGTCTTTAAGCTAATGCTATCAATATTTGGTGCCACTTCCTATATCATGTAAAAAATGCAAATTCAAATAGATCTTATTTTTTGTCCTCGATAATTAAATCAAACAAAACAAACGAAGCCATGTGATGGTCCCGATACGAGTTCTGGTGTATGGGAGGGGAATACACCAGTTAGCCCTGAAAATTATCACAACCCCCTGAAAATTATCACAACCGAGTAAGAGGACTCAGCTGGATTCACAACTGAGTATGAAAACTCAGCTGTAAGAGTGGTGCTGTGCGGAATGTGGCGGAAACAACAATAACTCATATAAAATAACTCACGCTCAGATGCAAGGTCGGTCAATAACCAAATCAGTTGAAAATGTAAAGATGCAGTTTTGAGTGTTGGTTAGTTGGTCAGTTGGATGTGCAAAAAGTAACTGAACAGAAAACACAAACACACAAAGGATTTACGTGGTTCGGAGAGAACTCCTACGTCCACGGGGAGTTGTAAGTCCACACAACTCAGTCCAAATTCTTTAGGACAGCTACCACAAAGCTTACGCGGGCTTTGCAACCGTTCAGATAAGTTTACGGGTACTTATCAACCTTACAGATAAGTTTACGGGTACTTATCAACCTTTCTACTCAATTTCGGGAAGAGCAGGATCCTAACAGCCTTTTTAAGGAATGTGTATAAGGGTGGGTTTTCCAACTACTAGCTCGAACAAAGAAGTGAGCTAGGATCTAAGCTTAAACAAATGAAGACTCAAACTAAGATCGAAAAACACCAAGACAGATTCTAACACTATATGAACTCTCAACTGGTGATGTTCTTAGAGATTATTTGCAGTTCAGCTTGTGTGAAGTATATCGTAGTTCTTTCGCTTGTGTATCTCTTCTCTGTCTTCTTGGTGATCTTGATGAATGAGTGAAGGCCTCTATTTATAGGCGGAGAGAATCAACTAGCCGTTGGAGGAGCCGTTGATCTCTGTTCTGTGAAAGCGATGGCTTGTCTCTCATCTCTGCAGATTTTCCCAATTTGGCAACTGTGAACTTCTGCTTTTCATCTGAGACAACCTTGTGTTGGGCCAAATGAGGTAATGTGATGAACCCATATTTGTGTCCATCTTTTCTTGTTTCTTTCTTGTGTTTTTAGTCTTTATCGAGTCATTATGTGTCTGGGAGGACACGCAAGTCGAGAGATAGTGTGCAGGGGAAGAACAGGTGGATACTGGGCAAATCCGATGGAAAATCTGTTGTTGAGATGGCGATACGATGCGAATGGGCATAGGGCTGGAAGCTTGTAGCTGGGCAACATCGAAACATCCTTTCTACAAGTCAGGAAGCACCTCCCCATATCCTTAAGCCAACAGACAGAGTACTCGGAGGAGCCAGGATCGTGGTCAAGATCGGAGGCAATTCTGGATGCAAACGATGAAGGGCAGGATGCGAGTTGGACCAGCAGTAGCAACAGATTTCTTTTCCTTCAAGGAAGAGGATAAGGATTGGATGTTTTTTTCCTTATCCTAGCCGAGCTAAATCATTGAAGATATCTACCATGCAAGGAAAGAATGATCGTGCATGCGAAGGAAAGAGAGAGAGGCGGAGATTATGATATGCATGGGAAGAATCCTTATTCAACAAGGAAACTTCCCTAAACCTTAGAATCTCATCGCCTATATATATGGTCAACTCTATCATGTAAAGGAGGCTTCGAATTCAGTAGTTTAGATTAGTTCTGCATTCTAGGTTGAGAGAAAGTGAGGAAGAAACAAGTCCTAAGGGCAATTTACTTTAATTTCGTATTTTACTGCTTTAGTTTTAGTTGTTGGCGTGAAGCCAAGACCCTGGTTGCTGACTACGCTTTTGGGCAGCAATCCCTTTCTAGATTTATGCTAAGTATGCTTTTCTTTATTTGCTTTGTGTTCTTATTTAATATTATGTCTAGCTAAGTTTATTGTTTGGGTTGGATGTAGATGAAGTGATTCTAAATTACTCGTTCAAATTTGTGAGGTCTAATTGTGTTAGTTCGTTAATTGATTTTGTTCCCGAAACACTTAGGATTAATTCTAGACTTAATTGATATTGAAGTTGATTGATCACCATCTAGATATTGAGATTAAGTCATTAACAGAAATTGGGATCAACACGAGAGTGTCTTTCGTGCCCAAGAAGGTAGGAGAGCAGTCGGTATTGACCTACCTCTTGGCTGTCTTGGGTCTATTTATTCTTAATGCCTGTTGGGCAGCATCGTTACTGAAGTGTCTTCGTAACTTTGCTGATCAAGAGAGGAGATCTAGCCTTCTGGTCAAGATCTGTAAAATTCATTAGACATAGGTTAAGTGTGTTAGCATCGTGACTTCGTGACCTTAGGGTGTTAACTAATCTTTTCCTTAAACCAAGTGATAAAATTAGTTAATTGAATATCTTTGCACCGATGAACGAGTAAAGAGTAATTAGGATCATGGATTCGAAACCCAATCCAAACTCTTTTGTTATTTGATAGTTTTACTTGTTGAGTTCAGGTTCGTGACCAAAACCCTTTTGTTGAACAACATCAGAAGAGCAAATTACGCCGAGTCCCTTGGGTACGATCCCGCTTGCCGCTGACTACTACCTTGTTGGGAAAGAGGTGTTTTATAAATATTATTTGTACGAAGTATGTGACGACAGCGCTCTGTCAAATTGGCGCTGTTTTCGGGGACTTGGTTTTAAGCTAGTTTGTTCTTCTAGCTTGTGTGTGAGCACAGTTTATGCCCAAACCACATCTACGAAGTGACGGAGATCCACAAGATCACGGTGCTTGCCCGGAGGTGATAGCTAGGAGAAATCGAGCAGAACAATGCAAGAAGAAGAGAGATCTGGAGGAAGGCGTCAACGAACCTTCAGAGTCGCAGAGCTTGACAGACGATCAGGATACTGAGCAAGAAGTCGAATCTTGCTCAACAGCCAGTTCAGACAGTGAGAAGTCAACATCCAGTTCAGAAGCAAAAACATCAACAATAATGGCAGGAACACCAGAGAGAACCATCCGTCAGATCATGTTCCCTGACAACAAGGGAATCCGACCATCAAGTATCCAGTTGCCCACCATCAATGGCAATTGGGAGCTCAAACACTCGCTGATACACATACTGCCCAAGTTTAGTGACCATCCTGGAGAAGACCCCCAAACTCATCTTTAAAACTTTGAGATGGCAATTAGCACAGTAAGGAACCATGCCACTACTACTACCAGGAACAATGGGGATAGACAAGGACAAGTTGTTAGGAACGATGCTGAAGTTATGAGGAACCAAGATGCTGCCCAAGACACCTTTCCTGACTACGTAAGGTTGCTCACGTTCCCGTTCTCACTTCTTTACGGGGCACGTGAGTGGCTTTACACCTTGCCAGAGGGAAGCATTGATACGTGGAACAAGATGCAGCAGGCCTTTCTTGACAAATACATACCCGTTGGCCGGATACAAAGTGGGAGGAATGCCATTTCATCGATCAAGATGAGAGGATGTGAGTCATTATATGACTACTATGAAAGGTTCAAGAAGTTGTTGGCAAGATGTCCTCAACATCGGATTCAGGATATTGATTTGATCGAATATTTCTTAAAGGGATTAAGGGCATCAGAGAGAAAATACATCATTGCAGCGTGTAGAGGAGCCATAGTCGATCAACTACCATCTGAAGTGTTCAAGAAAATAGCTTTCATGGCTGAGCAATCCCGAGATGAAGATGATATCCCAAGAGGGGGGTACGAAGGCAGCAAGGGCAACCAAGACAACTTGGTCAGCACCATGAAAGACTTCATGACCAAGATGTCTGGCCTGATGAAGGATTTGAAGAAGCAGGTCAATGGCAAGGAAGTTCAAAGAGCTGTGAAGAGATGTGAAGTATGCCAGGCAACATCACATGTCACCTCAGAATGTCCCAGTTGGTTCATGGAAGAAGGAGAAGAGGTGAAGGCAATAGGTCAAAACCAGCAAGGAGGAGGGCAACAAAGGTTCCAGTATGGCAATAACAATAACTATGGCAATAACTATGGGTATAGGCAGAATCAGCACGAGAACCTGAGGTATGGCAACAACCATTATCAGATACCTTCTTGCTCACCAACAACCGCAGCAGCCTGTTGGGCAGCAACAGCAATATGTGCCTCCACCTCAACAACAACCTCAACATCAAAATAATTATGTACCTCCACATCGAGAACCAGCGAAGACAGAATTCATGAAGGAGACCATTGAAAGGTTTACCAACGAGAACCAAAGACTGAGGAGAGACTTCGAGAACTTCCAACTAGAAAGTCGAGGACAGTCCAACAACCTTCAAGATCAACTGACTCATATCAACCAAACCTTGTCAAGGTTGGTAGAAGACAAGCCAGGCAGACTTCCTGCCCAGGTAGAGGTCAACAAGGAGCAAGTCAATGCTGTAACGTTGCGCAGTGGGAAGAATTTTCCAGAGATGTTGCCCAGGACCCAACCCAAGGAACCAGCTCGAGTAGAGGAAACTAAAATGAGTTCAGGAGATATTAATGACATCTACGAGGAGTTGAAGGCAAAACGTGAAGAAGGGATAAAGGCCAACAAGAACCCAGTCTTTGATAATGAGGAGGATGAAGCCTTGTTTGATTACGTAAAAATAGAGAGATCTAAGCTGAGATTTGACAAAGATGACGTGATGTTGGAGTCGTTGAAGGCTGAAAAAGAAGCAGAGGCTTTGGCCAAGAGGACTGCTCCTCGCACTACTAAGGCCAAAATCCCATATCCAAAGCGTTTTGCCCGCGATCGTGATCAGAGGGAGTTGGAGGACATGATGGAGGTGTTCAAGAAGGTGGAGATCAACCTACCGTTGTTGATGGCATTGCAATCTATGCCTAAATGCGCAAAATTTTTGCGAGAGATATGCCAAAAGAAGACAAAGTACCCAAATAATGCCCGTTTTCATGTGGAGAATGTGTCAGCCCTAATGAATTCCCAGATCCCGACCAAAAAAAGGGATCTAGGCATGTTCGCTATTCCATGCACGATTGGTACTACGTCAATACCCAGGGCGATGCTTCATCTTGGAGCTTCGATAAATGTGATGCCAAGAGCCATGTTTGACGAGATGAGTTTTGGACCTCTTTCTCCTACATGTGTTGCCATCCAATTAGCAGATTTATCCACAGTCTACCCGGATGGAGTGTTGGAGGATGTGTTGGTCAAAGTGGGAGATCTTCTATTCCCAGCCGACTTCTATGTTCTTGACATGGGAAAGAAAGCAATCAAGAACCCAGTGATCTTGCTCGGGAGGCCATTCTTGAGGACAGCATGTACCAAGATTGATTGCGATACTGGGAAGTTGACAGTCCAAGTAGCAGGAGAAGTAGTAGAGTTCGATGCTTATAGGCAAAATCAAGATGATGCCCTAGAACACCTCAACACCCTCAGTGCATGTGGAAAGCAAGTGGAGACTTTGAATAGCTTAAGTTGTTTTGTCGAAGACAACGAAGATGCAATCCAGGCGGAATTCAACCTAGTTCAAGATCTTGACCAGGATCCTGATCAGCATGAGGATAATGAGGAAGATGGTGCTCTGATGCAATTCTACGAAAGAGATGAGTACGAAAGTGAGAAAGATTTTTGGGAAGAGTCAGTTCATGGACATAGCTTCGACTCTAACGATGAGGACTACTCCATGGACGAAGAGTTGGAGAATTACGTGTTTGAAAATATCCGTGGAGATGATGGAGATTAGGATGTAGGGGAACAAAAACCCCTTGATGAGTTTGATGAGGAACTTGAGAAGTTACCCCATGATGAGACCGAGGAGTTAGTAGAGGAATTTTGGCAACAAACAGTTCTTGAGAAGGATGCCAGCTTGCAAACAGAAGAGGATCTTGCCCAGAACGAAGAACCAGTAGATGTAGAGGAATGCAGTTACGCCAGGATTCCGGGCAAATATCTAGCCTCAGGGATTTGAACCACTCAATATCCCTGAACTAAAACTGGAGGACAGGTTGGTGCCATCATTGCAAAAAGCACCTACATTGGAACTGAAGCCCTTGCCCAACCACCTGAAATACATCTATCTTGACAAGAACGAGACCTTGCCCGTGATCATATCGTCAAAGTTATCGAGCATGGAGGAGGTCAGAGTGGGTGAGGTGCTGAGCAAGTACAAGGAGGCATTAGGGTGGACGTTGGCTGACATCAAGGGCATTAACCCTTTAGACTGTGTTCATGACATTTTACTTGAGGAGGATGTTGCCCCAGTAAGAGATCCACAACGAAGATTGAATCCAGCCATGAAAGAAGTGGTAATGAAGGAGTTGTTGGCCATCGTCTTCGCCTTTGAGAAGTTCAGATCATATTTACTAGGAGGCAAGACCATAGTGTACACCGACCACGCTGCATTAAAGTACTTGGTGAGAAAGAAGGAGTCCAAGCCAAGATTGATTAGATGGATTCTTTTATTGCAGGAATTTGACATAGAGATCAAGGACAAGAGTGGTGCCCAGAATGAAGTTGTCGACCACCTAAGTCGAATCCTCCAGCCAGACGATGGGATACCGATCAAGGAGACCTTTCCTGACGAGCATCTGAGTCTTGCCCAAGATGAACCATGGTATGCAGACATCGTGAACTATTTGGTGACTGGAGAAATTCCCTCCGATCTTGGGCGTTATCAAAGAAACAAGCTGAAACATGAGAGTCGTTTCTACCTATGGGATGAGCCATACTTATGAAGAGAATGTGCGGATAAAATAATTAGAAGGTGTGTCGAGGATAAAGAGCAACGAAGCATTCTTGAGCATTGTCACAACAAGGAGTGTGGAGGACACTTTGGGCACCAACGTACTGCAAGGAAAATTTTGGAGTGTGGTTTTTATTGGCCAACATTATTTAAAGACTTTTACGAGTGGGTCAAGATGTGCGAGAAGTGCTAAAGGGAAGGCAACATCACGAGAAGGAACGAGATGCCCATGATCCCGATCTTGCCCGTGGAAGTTTTCGATATATGGGGCATGGATTTTATGGGACCATTGCCAAGTTCCAAAGGCAACAAGTACATCATATTAGCAGTGGATTATGTCTCGAAGTGGGTAGAGGCTCGTGCTTCGTACAAGGATGATTCGTGACTTTGCTGATCAAGAGAGGAGATCTAGCCTTCTGGTCAAGATCTGTAAAATTGATTAGATATAGGTTAAGTGTGTTAGCATCGTGACTTCGTGACCTTAGGGTGTTAACTAATCTTTGTCTTAAACCAAATGATAAAATTAGTTAATTGAATATCTTTGCACTGATGAACGAGTAAAGAGTAATTAGGATCATGGATTCAAAACACAATCCAAACTCTTTTGTTATTTGATAGTTTTACTTGTTGAGTTCAGGTTCGTGACCAAAACCCTTTTGTTGAACAACATCAGAAGAGCAAATTACGCCGAGTCCCTTGGGTACGATCCCACTTGCCGCTGACTACTACCTTGTTGGGCAAGAGGTTTTTATAAATATTATTTGTATGAAGTGTGTGACGACAGTGCTCCGTCATAATGACAGAACGTCAAACCTTCACGTGACTTCCTTTTCGAAATTCAAATTTCAACCTTTGTCTTTCAACATTGGTTGGTCGGTTGAGAAGTTTGATCTTCATCCGAGTGGTCTTCAGCTGATGTTCCATCTGATCGCTACCTTCATCTGACATTCTGTCTGAAGAGGAACAGTTGAACCCTCAGCTACCTTGAGCTTCATGTTGTCGATCTATCGGATTGAGTCCTGCAACTGATGATCCATCTGAACAGTTGGCTTGAATGCTCAGTTGTCTTTCTTACATCTGATGTTCTATATCTTGAACGCTCAGTTGTCTTTCTTTCATCTGATGTTTTATATCTTGAACGCTCAGTTGTCTTTCTTACATCTGATGTTCTATATCTTGAATGCTCAGTTGTAGTTCTATCCGAGTAACGCCATGTTGTCGTCTTCAGCTGGAGACCTGTAAAGATAAAATCTCAACACTGCTCAAACAGCGAGCCTAACTACTAACATTAGGATCTGACAACATCTACTCGGTTGGGTCAGTTGGTTTTGGAATCAATCAAAACTTTACTAAATTTCCCAACACCATGCATCAATCACACAACATGGGTAATTAAATTCTAACATCTAAAAAACAAATTCAACACAAATAATTAGTCACTAATAATTATCGGCAATAGCATACACAACAAGGCTAATTAAATACTAACATCTCAAAAACAAATTCAACACAGAATCACTTTTTTTTTTCCTGAGAAGTCGTTTTTCTTGTGCTCGCAATTTCAATTTTACTGCTTACAAAAGTCTGTCTAATACTAAATTAATATTTAGTAGGATTTTTCGTTTTGACGAAGATAGAAAAGATGAAAATTAATAAAAACAACAAATTAAGACAAACATGTTTCTTGCTAAAAAAAAAAGACAAACATGTTTACCAACGCAAAATTGACCACGGTGATTTCAGAGCAACTGTCTATGTGAAGAAAAAAATTATGATTTTAATGTACGATTAATGCCATTAAATAAATATTATAATATTCCTAATTCTATAATAATCTAAATTATATGTAAAATTCCTTACACGTTTACAACTCTATATACACACACACACAGATATATATATATATATATATATATATATATATATATATATATATATATATATAGGAGATAGATCATGTGAGAATGGATTTTATCCTAAGAAATGAGAATAGATCTCCATCATAAATCTACTGGTGATGGAGGGTCAAGATTTGGCCAAGTCAAAGCGGGTCAAACCCGGGCCAACCCGGGTCAACCCGTTGACTTTTTTTTTTTAAACTGTCACCCAAGATGCACAACTTCACATATTCGGATGCACCACTCTATATAACTAGATGCACCACTAAGTGCATTTAGATGCACAAGATTTTCAGTTTTTTTTTTCAATTTTTTTTAAACTGTCTCCCAAGATGCACAACTTCACATATTCGGATGCACCACTCTATATAACTAGATGCACCACTAAGTGCATTTAGATGCACAAGATTAGTTTTTTTTTTCAATTTTTTTTTAAACAGTCACCCAAGATGCACCATTTCACATATTCGGATGCACCACTATACATAATGAGATGCACCACTATGTGTAGTGAGATGCACCGAATTTGTAAAAAAAAAAAACTGAAAAAAAATTGGATGCACCACAATGCGTAACTAGATGCACCACACAGTGTAACTAGATGCACCACATAGTGTAACTAGATGCACAATGTTTTACGAAAATATAAAAAAATGAAAACAAAACTAGTGCATCGTAATGCACTTAGTGGTGCATCTCATTATATAGTGTGGTGCATATGAATATATGATATGGTGCATATGACCTAACCTTAAAAAAAAAACGAAAAAAAAAAACATAAAAAAAAAACTTAAAATCTTGTGCATCTCAATACACTTAGTTGTGCATCCGAATATGTGAATTGGTGCATCTGAATATGTGAAGTTGTGCATCTTGTGTGACAATTTAAAAAAAAAAAGTTCGAAAAAAAAAGTCAACGGGTTGACCCAGGTTTGACCCGCTTTGACCCGCTTTGACCAAGCTAAATCTTGACCCTTCATGTAGATAAGATCAATGGTGGAGATCAATGATTTAGTAATTGGTAGTTGTAAAAGACGAGAAAGTTTACGTCGTGTTTTTAATCGAGAAATATAAAGAAGTTCGTCATGAAAGATTGTGCATGTTGACTGCCTTGAGATGGAATTTTCATGAGAATAAAAGTGGTATATCATTAGTCGAACCTAGGAAATCGTGCGTCGAGTTATCGAACACCTAGGGTTTCGCGGATTTTGCGATGCGTTACGGAAACTGTCATAACTTTTAGCTCGCTTAACAAAATCGAGATCCATAAATTGGACAATAAACTAGACATCCGTAGCTTTCTTTTGGTACCAAATTTATCCCCTGTGTCGCAGGATTCTGTTCTGTACGAACTCCAGAGTTACTGCCTTGTGCAGAAACTTTCGTAAAACTATTTTCTCAAGTTGAATCCTTTTAAACTTCATTCCTTGTGACTTCTAAGTCATTATAAGTTATCGACTCCAGTTATTAACTGACCTAAGTGTCGAGTAATGAGCCGAGTCAGTTTCTAAACGAGAATTTATCGAGTCTCGTTTTCTTTGATAATCAAAAGAATATAGTTAAAGTGCAAAGGCCTAAAAGTCTAAAACGAATTCGATTTCCTTTTACTTTATTGTCTCGACCGCTTATTAAAGTGTTATTATTTGCGTTCAAAGGAGGAAGTTGAGTTTAAAAGATAGAATGGAAGACAGAAGACGGAAGCTTTAGTTGTTCTGTAAATCAACTAAGGTGGGCTTTTCTATATACGAAATAAAATGAGCGATGCTCGAAAATCTTTATTTACAGCTTTGATAATTGTGTTTTCAAAGTGATAATCAGGGCATGAAATATTTGTTTTATGTGAGTTCTCTTGTTGCCTTTCTGAGTTAGCCGACTGCTATCCAAAATTATTAGTTAGCCGACTACTAACTAATCGATCGGACTCTGTGTTAGCCAAAAGGGTGCTTTCCAGGGTTAGTGTACATGGTAGCCGTTGTGTGTGGTACTCTGTTGAGGGTAGCCAGCCACGGTGAGGAACGTACGCGGAAGAAGAAAAGGCTTCTTCCCCGGTGTTGAAAAGGGCAAGATGAATGTAACAACAGAAAAATCTTTGAGCAAAGTGTTTAGAAAAGAGAAAATGTTTAGTAAGCACGAGCCTTTAAAAGAAAAACCCCGTTGCGTTACTGTTAAAGATGCCTGATTAATCTATACTCTTATGAGATATTTTTGGCAATGTGCCCACTAAGTGCTTTATGTACTTAGCCCTGCATATGTTTTTAAATGTGCAGGTTGAGTGACGGAAGCGACGGAGGTTGAGTAGAGTTGTTATAGGAAAGAAGATCAATGTTTCAGTTCTACGTTTTCCGCTGCAACTAGTTCTCGTTAATGTATAACTTTTGGTCTAAGTCTCATCCTTTGAACTTAGTTTCTTTTTTAGAACAACTCGGTCGAGCGATCGTTCGAGGTCGACTCTCTTTTATTAAATAAAATCCGTTCATTGATATTAGTTGTTTATTGTCAGTTAAGGTGATTTATTCATTTATCCCCCTTCTTCCCTGCTTCTTTAATCTAACCCCTAGTCGCACCCCGACTTTGCCATCCCTCGGAATTTGGGGTTGTGATATTATTAATATTGTGTACACAGTTATAACTCCTCTATATTATTTATTAATATTATGTAATTAATTATTATATAAATAAGACAATTAGTTATAATATATATATATAGAGGAAATGCACCCATATGTCATTAGTTGAAATGTAATATCAAAAAAGGTCATTAGTTCAAATTTTATCAATTTTTGTCATATGTTTACTTTTTGGACATTTATACCCTTATGTTTTATAACTTATCTCATCCTAGTACACTCTCTCTCCTACTTTTTCACTTTTATTTTTCTCTCTCTTTTTTCTCTCTCTTCTTCCCTTACCTTACCTTTCTCTCTCTCGTTTTTTTTATGTTTTCTTCTTCCTCACGTTAATCCTTCCTCCCTCAACTGATTTCTCAATCCTTTTTCTCTTCGTCATCGTCGTTGCCGTCGCTATCGCGGCTGATTTGTCGTCGTCGCGCCGTCGTCTCTTTCGTCTCCATATTTTGGACCTTTTTCCTTCGTCATCGTCGCCGTCTTCTTCACTTCTGCTTTTGTGGTCGCGAAGTGGCTTCATCATCGTTGTCGTCGTCTATATGCTTTTGCTGTGATTTTGCAGCAATTTGATTGTGATTTGTGAAGAATTTTTTGTATTTGGTTTTTTTTTTATTCTGCAAATTTGTTTACGATTTTGCTATGTTTTATGCTTTAATTTTTATTTAGAAAGTGTTATGGTGGTTCAATTGTGATTTTTCGGCGATTTTTTATTGTGGCATCAAAGCTATGGAGGTAAATTTCCGGCGACTGAATTCTGGTTCTGAGTTGGTACGTGTTCACAATTGCGTACTGATGCATACCAAGTTCACCTGGTATGCAGTACGCATTGATAAATACGTACCGCGTACCTTATTTTGTTTATTAGTACGCAGTACGTATTTATCAGTACGTACCAAGTGTACTTGGTACGCAGTACGTATTTTTGAATGCGTACCAAGTTTACTGGGTACGCAGTACGCATTTATTAATGCGTACCAAGTTTACTCGGTGCAAGTAAGGACATCTTCTTTAGTGGTTGTGCATGGAGGATACTGGAAAGAGAACCTTTATGAGGGTGGTAGGAAAGAGTATATTCTGACGTAAATGAGAAAGGTCATTATATGAGTACATGCCCTCTAAGACGCCGCTTGATTAATCTAGAAGAAGAAGGGAGTAGCAACCAACCAAACATCAAAACGAGAACCCGCAAAACGAAGAAATGTGGTATTTGTGGTGTTGCGGGTCATACTCGCCAAACATGTCAAGATCCACATAGATTTGGTTGATATTGGAGATTTATTGAATTCTATTAGATATGTACTGTTTGTCATGGTTTTTGTTTGAAATTTTTGACGTTTTAATTATTATTGTGTCAAATATTATTGTAAATATTGGTACGCTTTTACATATATTATAACAGATAGGTAAGTAAATCTTGGTACGTTTTGTTTAATTGCTTACCTTGCGTACTAGAAAAACTGTTACAAACTTGACTAAAAACGTACCGGCGTACCAAGTTCGGATTCGGTACACCTGGTAAGCATTTACAATTGCATACCAAGTTTGCTTATCAGAACTTGGTACACTGGTACGCATTTTCTCAATGCGTACCAAGTGTTCAAGTAAATTTTGGTACATTTTGTTTAATTGCTTACCTTGCTTACTAGTAAACTGTAGAGAATTTATATTTGTGTACCGTGCGTACCATAATGCAAGTATATAGTTATCTTATACATAATACCAATAAAGATAAAAAATATACATATTATCATCTTCATCATCTTTGTTGGTAGCAGGTTCTTCATCATTGTCACCATCGTCGGCTAGTTCTTTTTTTTCTTTTTCTTTTTGGCATCATTCAGATCATACTCAAATGCAAATTTGCCGAATTTTGAGTCATTCTGTAGAGACAGCCAGTATGGTGTTTCCTTCTCAGCATAAGAGGGCTTCAACAGCTATCGAAGATTCTGACAAGGATACAAGATGGTTATATAAGTTGTTGGTAAACTTGGAACACTTGGTACGCAATGACAATTGCATACTGAGTTTACCATTTTATTTAGACACTCTCGGTACGCAATGCCTATTGTGTACCGAATGTACCTAATAAACTGCTGGTTTTTAACTTGGTACATTCGGTACGCATTTATAATTACGTACCAAGTTTACCAATTTATCTATGGACACTTGTTACATATTTGTGAATGCGTACCAAGTTTTACTAAAAGCATACTATGATGTTTATAAAATTAGATTAGAACTAAGAAGAAATCTTACCAATTTTATCTTTTCCTCTGGGGGATTTATGTATCTTTGAGAAATATGTACCTCAACATCCGAGGCAGTTTCTTCTCGGTGGAACTCAATGCCACCTTCTTTCCAATCGCCGGCACAGCATCAAATATCCAACCCTGTTTAATAAATAAACTTTGTTAGTATGTAATCATATACAATATACAATAGGTTTACTTGGTAAACTTGGTACGTTTTTGTAAATGCGTACCGATTTTATCAATATTAAACTGTTACGTTTGGTACGTAATTATAAAATCGTACCAAATTTTCCAATAGCTTACACTTATATTTGGATAACTTGGTACGATTTCCTAATTGCGTACCGAGTTTACCAGTATGAAACCGTTAATTTTGGTACGTAATTATAATATTGTACCAAAATTTCCAATGCCTTATACTTGTATTTGGAAAACTTGGTACGATTTCCTAATTGTGTACCGAGTTTACTAGTATGAAACTGTTAATTTTGGTACGTAATTACAAAATTGTACCAAGATTTCCAATGCGTACCAATTTTACCATTCGTGAACTTACCAACAAAGCGAAACTGCAGCCTCGAATGTGGTAAGCGATGCCGGATTTGTTTTTCTTATCTTCTGTGTCGATTGTTTTAAACGAATCGACAACCATCTGAAACGAGAAACTACCCCAGGGGAATTTTTCCCAAGCTTCCTCATCCTCAACCAACACCCATAGCCAGTCCGAATTTTTTTTTCTGGCATTCTCATAGCCCAGGACGTACGACACCGCCAACAGAATTTTGGCCAACTTCAAGTAGTCGTCGGCTGAGCTTGATAACAGATTCCTTGCAAAAAAACTTCCGGTTCTTAAATGGTGTCCACACCTCTGCATGGGTGACCATTTGATTGCCGAAGAGTCGGGTGTACAGCGAGGATCGCAATATAGTGTGGTTGGCGTATGGGTTGAATTCTGCAGAGCCAAATCTCAGCCCGCTCACCAATGCAAATTCTGATCTGGAGAAGCGCAAGAGCTTCCCGTCAACCTTGAACCATATAGCTGTATCATCATACTTGGGGAAGGACTCGACCTGACGAAGCACCATCTAGTGTATGGCCTTCCCCGATCGCGTGTTGAGGTCCTCCATCCCCATAAAGTGCTCGAAGCAGGATTGCTTCAGCTTCTCCAAGGTTAAGTTGCCACTTGCAACGAGGCATCCTCGAATGTCTAAAATAAGTGACTCATAATCATGAATCATCACCTTGCTTTTCAAGGTGGCAAGCTCCAACCGCTTGTATGTCCAGTTGTGCTGCAATAAGACAGAAAATAATTCAATAACAAATATATATTCACTGTTTAGTCATAATCTGCTTGGTAAAAGTGGTAAACTTTTACAAATATGTACTAAAATTCCTGGTACACTTGGTACGTTTTTACTAATGCGTACCTAATGTACTTGTCACGTAGGTACATATTTGCAAATACGAACTTGAAAATAATGAATTACTGGTACACTCGGTACGTTTTTTACAATGCGTACCAAGTGTACTAGTAAAGTAGGTACGCTTTTGTAAATACGTACCTTCATGACAATGAAATACTGGTACACTCGGTACGTTTTTCAAAATGTGTACCGAGTGTACTAGAAACACACTAGTTTTCCTGGTACGTATTTGCGAATGCTTACCAAGTTGCAACTTATATACTTCGGAATTAGGTACGCATTTACAAAATCGTACCAATTTTAACCAGACAATGCCATATTCACATGAACCGAATGCAAAATATATCATGTATAAACAATCTCAGAAATTCAACAACAAGCTATGCTCAATTTCAAAAATTACATATCTGGAATTACCGACACGTATTTCATAAAACGTACCAGGTGTACCAGTACAATTTTCCCCCAAATTACAAATTGTACCCTAATTTCCATTCTACTCAACAAACTAGGTACGCAATTGACATTCAAAACATAGTAAACCCGCGAAATCAAAGAAATCAAGTGATAATCAAACATGCAACCACCATAACTTTCAAATCTCGATTTTGCAAATTAAAAAATGATAAAACTTACCGGCAAATCTGCAAAAATGTCTTCTTCATCATCCTCCTATTCCTGCGCGGCGACGACTGTTCTTCTTCTTCTTGCGGCGACGGCGACGACTGTGCTGCTTTCTCTTACCGCGACGATGTCGAATGTGCTGCTTCATCTTGTCGTGGCAGCGTCGACGCTTCGGTATCATCGTGGTGTGGTGTTTGTTCGCGCGGTGGCGTTTGCTCGCGCGGTTGCATAAGAATTTCGGTTCATTTAGACCTAGTTTTCGTCGCGGCTTTTCTCTTCTTCGTCGCGGCTTTGCTTGGCTTGGTCGCGGCGGTTTTGCTCGTCACCGCCGGGTTTAGGGTTTGTTCCGCCGCTGGTTTGACGGTTTTCGATTTCTTCGTCCGTGACGCCATCTAGTCGGGATGTAGGAGGTTGACGGCGGAGAGAGGTGACGGCGGAGCGAGGTGGAGATATGGTGGAGAGATGATGAATCCTTCGCAGAGAAAAATGGAAGAGAGAGAATGGCTGAAGAGAGAATGAGAGGGAAGAGAGGGAAAAAATAGTAATAAATATTTTTTGAATAATAACCGTATACACACCCCACTACCCTATAAGGGTATTTCAGTCAAATATGGTACAATTTTATCCAATTTTTGTCAAAAGTGAACTTTTGACAAAATTTGTTATTACATTGTACCCTAATGTTATATTACCATTTGCCTCATATATATATATATATATATATATATATATATATATATATATATATATAATGCCGAAAATACGAGAATTAAGATAAACAAGAATGAAGAACCGTGGGCGTGCCATGTAGTGCAAACATAAACCTTACTATTATATGATATGATTCTTCAATTAATATATAAACTTATATTACTATAGATGTGTGTGAAAGCTATTTACGTTCACCTGCTCAAAATAATTTCTTTGTTAGTCAACTCGTTTATCTTTTAAGTTTCATATTATCCTCATGCTCAAAATAATGGTAGATCTTCTAATATAATTAGAACTCCTCAGTTAATAACATGTGTGAGAAATCTCCTATACGTCCTTCCAACTCAAAGTAATCTCTTTATTGATTAATTTTTTTTCTTAAGCTGTATATTAGAATTTTTGGGTAGGCTTCTAATATAGTTAGGATTGTTCAATTAATAATATAAATATATATTATTATCCTTAAAATAAATGTAATTAGAAGGACATATTAGGTAAATTAAATTTTGTGAAAATCCGCTCTTTGTCAATAGGTATAGAATAGATATAGATTAGATAATCTCGTACGTGTAAACATGTGCGAGTTCAATTAAATGATTATCATATTGTATAAATTGTTGTGCAAAAAGTTCATATCGCTAAGAGCATCTACTACGGTATTCTTACTAGACCTAGGTTGAAGCACTGGGAAGCGTGATTTTAATGATTGGTGGTGTTGAGTTAGACCTAGGTTGATATTTTCACTACAATGGGATTGAGTAAGACCTAGGTTGAAGCACTGAGAAGCGTGATTTTAATGATTGAATAGATTTTATTTTGTTGTAATTTTTTTATTTGTAATAAATATTATAAAAAATTACTTAATTAAATTCAAAAATTAATAAATGACAATTTTATTGAATTTAAAAAAACTAAAACATACTACTCCAGAATAATTAAAAATAAAAATTACAATAATTAAGAAAAAAAAATTAGGACAACTACTACTCCCACTTAAATTCTTTTGTAAGAGCGCGACGGACATTTTCGTGCACCTCCTTTTGCTCAAGAGTAAACTTCGATGTGTTTGTAATATAGACACTGTATGCCCACTGCTCCCTCGCTGAACGGGAATCCGTTGCGAAGTTCTCGTTGAGTGTTTGCAACTCTCTTGCCGCCTGCTCCCTTAGCGCCGTTTTGCCCTTTCTCCCCTTCTTCACAGCTTTCACTTCTGCGGGGTGAACCTCCAGCGTGTTTGCATCGCTCGCGGATGTGGTGGATGCGGTGCCACTAGCAGTCGAAGTATACTCGTCGGCTTCATTTATCTTCATCCGCTTTGGAGCTGTCGGCCGCTTTGGGTTGGTGAAACTCGGGATATGCCTCAAGAGCTCCCACGCAGCCCTATACGGGAACTCTTTCCGATGCTTGGCGGTATACAGATCTTGGACCCTTGTGTATAGATCGACGTCGTTCTGCCCGCTTCCGAGGTTGTTCTCTTCTTGGATGTACATGCCGACGAAGTTCTAGATCTATTTCTTGGCGCGGGCCCATGCGCTCCTCATCGCATCCTTTTCTCTTGGGTAGGCGGGAGCTATGAACTCATTGAAGCGGTTCATTATTTTTTCCCAGAACGCGTTTGAGGTTTGGTAGTTGCTGGTGACCGCGTCCATCCCGTAATCAATGTAGCACCGTGCGAGGAATTCTATTTCATCGGCTATGTAGTTAGGACCTCGCAGTGGCCGGTTCCGCTTGCCGGTTGAGGTCGTGGGAGCTTTCTCCTTGCGACATGCCTTTCCCTTTCCCTTGGCTAGAGAATTGGCCATGCTTGAGGAGGCAGGAGCTTTCCCCTTGCGGCGGGGCGGGGGCGGTGGTGTTGTCTCGCGTTCGTCCGATTCCTCTTGTTCGGAACCTCAGTACGCCTCTTCCTCTTCCTCCACCTCAACATCGTCGTTGTCTTCGTTGAGAGAGAAACATCTGAATCGAGCAGTATCCGATGGCGGCTGCGAGAACTGTGAGAACCCGGATGTCGGGGGAAATTGAGAGAACTCCTGCGGCTGCGAGTAGTCGTATGACGGCGGAAATCGGGAGTATGCCGGCGACTGCTAGAACCTAACCGACGAGGGGAATTGTGAGAACGGCGGCGGCTGTGAGAATTGCGAGAACCCAGTCGCCGGAGGGAATTGGGAGAACCCCTGCAACTGTGAGAACCCCGCTGACCGGAAAAATTGAGAGAAACTCGGCGTCTGCGAAAAAGATGCAAACCCTGCAGAGGCCGAGTATTGGCCGAAACCGGAAGAATGGGAGAAATGAGAGCTTGGATTTGCCGGATTGGGAGTTGGATTCGCCGGATTTGGAGATTAGTTTGGTGAGATTGAACCAAATTTTGCGAGTACCACAAATTGAACTGATCGTTAGCCATTTTTTTGCACAAAATAAAATTGAAAGATTGATTATTTTTGTGGAGAAGAATGGATGAAGAAAGAAATTTGTGTGGAGAATAAATGAATGATGAAGGGATATATATAGGGAAAAAGAGGGATTTAGCCGTTGGATACATGTATATATCCGTTGCTCATAGTCGTTGCCTTTTAATTTATTTATTTTTTATCAGAAAAAAAAAAGGATTGGACCAATGGGGACACGCTACGTGTCCCCATATTGCGTCATCACTGAGTCGAAGGCTGTGTCTAAAAATCGACACAACCCTCGACCTCTCGCTCGACCCAGCCCTGCGTCTAAGCTCCACTATGGCTTCAACTCCACCTACGTCGAGCGGAGGCTGGGTCGAGAGGCATCGACGCAGGCCTTCGACTCCTCTCTTCATCTCCAGTAGTACATGCTCTAAATTGAATGATGGAATAAAAATTGTATTCTCGAAATTTTGAAGATCTTCACCGACATTTTTATCCTACAGTTGCCCAAAAAATTATTTCATGCTATATTTGTAAATATTTCCGATAGATAACATTTTTGTATTTTTTTTTTTTTTTTGCTTATTTTACAAGTTTGACTTTATATTATTTTATCACATAAAAAAGTATGCGTGCGAGCATTACTCTGATATTTTCTCAAACATAATATAATTTTTCATAGCCAGAGAGTTGATAAATAAAAAATCATAAGTTTAAATTTAATTTCCACATTTATTTATAGAGGAATACCCCAAAATAGCACTTCTTAGAAGTGAATTTAAAAAATATCACCTTCTTTAATTCCTTATAATAATATCACTTTTAGACTTTTTTACCCCTCCTTCCTCCTTTTCACTTTTTTTTGTCGTTCAACAAAAGATTACACATTTTTTTTATTTTCTTCTTTCCAATTCAAATCTTAATTTATTTCTTTCATCTCTTCTCTATCTCTCTTCTCTCTCCCTCGTGTCTGTCTCTCTTCTCTCTCTTAACTATATCTATTCTATCTCTCGAGCTGCTCCAACCACCACAATCCGCCGTGCCGCCGGCGGTGTCGACCGGTTGCAGCAAGAAGAATTAATTTCCTGGTGATGTGCTTATTAAGAGGAGGTGCGGAGGAGACGACGGCGGCGAGGCGGTGTCGACCGCGTCGTCGGAGATGTGCTTTTTAAGGGGAGGCGCGGAGGAGGCGGCAGCTACGGGGTGGGCGGAGTGGTTGCGGAGGTGGGAAGGGGGCCGGCAGCGTCGGCAGTGTCGACCGGTTGCAGCAATTCTTGGCGTGCGTGAGGAGGCGGTGGCGGCGCGACGAGAAGAAGCCGGGCTTGGCGGTGTCGGAGTGGATGACGCTGTCGTCGCGACTACGATTTGGAGGCCTGCCACCAAGGCATTGTTTAAGAGGTGGTGATTGGGAAAGGAAGAAAATTGGAGATTGGATGACTGCGATTTGGATGACCCATTTGTATGGTTGAGAGAGAGAGAGAGATTGGAAATTGGAGATTGGAAGAAGAGGAAGAAAATCCTATACTAGTTGCAGAAGAATTAGATTTCTTTTTTTTTTGTTATTTCACTATTTTTTTTGTGCTTTCGTAATTTAAAAAATGTTTCTTCTCATTTTATTTTTTGTTCACAGAATATGTTCTTATTGACAATGATTTTTTTGTGATTCATAATTATTTATTTTTATGAATCAGAGTCAGATACAAGAAAGACAACTGATCAGAGTCAGATACAAGAAAGACAATTGAGCGTTCAAGATGGAACATCAGTTGTAGGACTCAATCAGTTAGATCAACTGCTTGAAGTTCAAAGTCAGCTGAGAGTTCAATTGTTCTTACTCAGACAGAAGCATTCAGATAGAACATCAGCTGAAGACCAATCAGATGAAGATCAAACGACTCAACCGACTATCAAATGTTGGAGGTCAAAGGTTAAGATTTGAATTTCAAATAAGGAAGTCACATGAAGGTTTGACTCTCTGTCATTACCTCATTTGGCCCAACACAAGGCTGTCTCAGATGGAAAGCAGAAGCACTCAGTTGCTAAATCCGGAAAGTCTGTAGAGATGAGAGACAAGCCATCGCTTTCAAAGAACAGAGATCAACGGCTCATCCAACGGCTAGTTGATTCTCTCCGCCTATAAATAGAGGCCTTCATTCATCACCAAGAACATGAGACAGACAAGTGTGAGAAGAGACCAAAGAGCAAAAGAAAGAACCAAATACTTCACACGAGCTGAACTGCATTCAATCTCTAAGAACATCATTAGTTGAGAGTTCTAGAGTGTTAGATACTGTCTTTGTGTCTTTTGATCTAACCTTGAGAACATCACTAGTTGAGAGTTCGTAGAGTGTTAGATCATAGCTCACTTCTTGTTCGAGCTATTAGTTGGAAACCCACTTTCTCACACACCTGAAAAGGTTATTAGGACCCTACTCTTCCCGTAATTGAGTAGATAGGTTGATAAGTACCCGTAAACTTATCTGTAAGGTTGATAAGTACCCGTAAACGTATCTTAACGGTTGCAAAGCCCGCGTAAGCTTTTTGGTTTGTCCAGAAGAACTTGGACTGAGTTGTGTGGACTCACAACTCCCCGTGGACGTAGGAGTTATCTCTGAACCACGTAAATCTTTGTGTGTTGTGTTTATTATTTAGTTATCTTATTGCATATTCAACTGACCAACTAACCAGCATACAAACTGTATTTTTCCATATCAACTGTCCTGGTTATTGACCAACCTTGCACTTAAGCGTGAGTTGATTTTAAACGAGTTAATTTTCCACCAATTCCGCACAGCACTTCACTTCCAGCTGAGTGTTTCTTACTCAGTTGTGATTCCAGCCGAGTTGCATTACTCGGTTGTGTTATTTTTAGGGGGTTGTTTTTAAAAGTTTTACTGGTGTATTCCCTCCTCCCCATACCCCAGAACTCGTATCGAGACTATCAAGTGGTATCAGAGCAGTGGTTCAAAAGACTGCTGACTCTGTTTCATAAGGTGTGAATTCGAGGTGTTTTCTTCAGTGGTCAACTGAACAGATCTCTTTATCACGCTAGTGCATATCTGCTTGCATTTTTCTTCTGTTGTTGTGTGCAGATGGATGTTAAAGACAAGATCATGGTCATGTTCTCGGTTGTGAACTATACATCCTCGAGAACTCGGATGAAGAAGATCCTACTGTCAAAGCATCATCGAATGCAACAAGTACTCACATCTGGACCGATCATCATCAGAGAGAGAGTCACTCGCACTCCTACAAATCCCAATGATGGGGATGCAACTGAGGAGTTAGTGGAGAAGAAGCCAGAAGACTTCACTCCAGAAGAAGCCAAAGTGAGCCAGTTGGATATCTGGGCTCAGAGCACGATCATGTCCACAGTTGGACAAGACTATCTGCCTTGGATAGAAGAGTGCGACACCGCTAAAGAGATGTGGGATATCTTGGCATCTCTGAGTGAAGGAAGCGACGAAACAAAGGAGAACAAGTTCTCACATGCCTGTCAAGACTTTGACAACTTCTGTCTGAGAGCTGATGAAACCATTGATCAGTTAGAACTCAGGTTCATGGACATCATCAGAAGGATCCAGTCCATCTGAAGAGGAAAATATACTTTGAGAGAAATCAACCTCAAAGTATTACAAGCTCTACCAGCTGAGTGGGATACCTTCACCAATATCCATGAGAGCCGAGCTGACCTTGGTGAGATGGGAACTGAAAGATTGTTCTCAATTCTGAAGGGAAATGAGTACAAGGTGAACTGACGAAGGTCAACTCAGTCCTCGGTTCAGACAAGTCGACATGAGGATGTTGGTTCAGCCACAAAGTTAGTAGCACTCCAAGCTGACTATTCAAAGCCGCGAATTTCAAGGCCAACAAGATCTGCGGACACAGCTACGAAGGAGCCAAGCAGAGAAGAGCTGCAACAGAATATAGCCGCCCTGTCAAAGAAGCTAGCTGACATGGACACTCGGTTCGGAAAATACAAGAGGTTCTACAAATCTAACCGAACTTGAGATAACTCAAAGCCTGTGAACAGCGGTTGCTTTGAATGCGACAAGGAGGGACATTTCAAAGCTGATTGTCCAGACCTTTCTAAGAAAGAAAGAGAAGCGTTGAGGGCCAAGCAAACTGGAAAGAACTAGGCCATGGTTGCAGAAGAAGTAGCTGACGACATGGACATCTTCACCGACACTGAAGATGAGGATGAGCTGACTTCCACCAATAACGCTATTGGTCAGGATCAATGCCTCATGGCACTTGGAACCGACCAGGATGATACTGAGGTACTCTCTAGTCCTTCTAATTTAAATTCTTCCAATATTTCTAACATGCAGGAAAAACTGGATGAAGAGTTGGAACCCTCCTGGAGTGACTTTCAAGAACTAAGTGAGGAACTACATCAGCAATCGGTTGAGTTTAAGAGTCTTCAAGAACAGTTCACCAAACTTGAAGAATCCTTAACCGAAAAGGACGATCTGATTAAGAGTTAAACTGAAGAGATTGATAATCTCAAAAATCAGCTGAATGCGGCCAACCGAACTAATGCTCCAACCGATGAGGAGTTGAATAAGCAAATCCAGGAGCAGCATGATCAGTTGAAAAAGCAAGAGGCTCAGATCGACCAGCTGATAAAGAAGTCAGATGGACAGACCGATCATATAGCTGTTCTCCTCAAAGAATTGCAAACTGAGAAGGACAACTTGATAAAGCTATATCAGTCATCCAAGATCATCGAGAATCTCATCAGTTACAGCCGACAGATGGATGACATGTCGGGACTCGGTTATGATGTGATCAAGGATACTGGAATTCCTCCAGCAACCTTCATCAAAGCTGTGGAGGTCAAGGTTGTCGAACCTAACACACTTGAGTCTGAATCTCCCCAAAGTAATCCAACCTCCACTTCTCAGCAAGCTCAACCGACCAAGGGAACCACAACTGAGAAAGGAAAAGGAGCAGTGGATGGAGAACAGAACATTTCATCGGTTGGGACATCAACCGAGGGGGAATGCTCCAAGAGTCAGAAGAGGAACCAGAGGCGTCGGAGATACAATCAAAACCGAACTCAGAACCGACCTCTGAACCGACCTCAGAGCCAACATCAGAAAGAATGGAACCGACCGCAGAACCAACAAGGATCCAACCATCTGAATCAACAGCGGTTCCATCGTAGGTTCCAACCGAGTCAACCGATGAGGAACAGTTCGAACAGCTGGAGATATTCATGCCACAACATGAACCAACAACAGGGCATTAACAACTATCATCGACAGTCAGGAAGATGGAATCAGACTCGGTCACAGGGATTCCAACCAGGCGTCCGACCTCAACGACGAATCCAACATGATAAAAACCGCCATCAAAATAGGGGGAAAGCCTCTCCTCCTAAAGCTCACAATGGGAGAAATCTATCTCCTCCCAAGAAACAGTACATCACTACTAACAACAAGCCTAAGGATAACCGAGGCATTGTTATAGTTGATGATGAAGAAAAAGTGATCTGGAATGATAAATCTATCCGAGTATACAGGGAAAAATGAATCACAGTTCAAGGGGGAACTGGTTCTAACTCTCCAGGACCCAACTAAAATTGGGGACCTAAGCGAGTTTCTCTGTGCAGGAACAGGAGAAACAGCTGAGGAACAATAAGGCATCACGAACCATGTGGGTGATGGATAGTGGATGCTCGAAACACATGACGAATCTGAAGGATTTGCTTGGGAGTTTCGTGGAGAAAGAAGGACCCTCAGTTACCTTTGGTGACAACTCAAAAGGTCACACCAGAGGTTACGGTACCCTTGAAACCAATCACGTGTCAATTTCTAATGTTTCTTATGTTGATGGATTGAAGCATAACCTGCTCTCCATCAACCAATTCTGTGATAATGGTTTCTCTGTCAAGTTTGATGCACAGGGTTGCAGGGTTAAAAATGTTGGATCAAAGCAGGTCATATTATTGGGAAATCGATCCCCAACCGGGAATGTCTACTATGCTGACTGGAATAGTAGTCCTCCCGACACCTGTCTGTTATCAAAGAGCAGTTCAGATGTGAGCTGGCTGTGGCACAAAAGGCTCAACCATCTGAATTTCAAGACTATGAACCGACTTGCCAGACAAGAACATGCAAACGGCATACCAAACCGAGTGTTTTCAACAACACATATCTGCAGTGCATGTCAGCTGGGAAAGCTCGCTAGATCCTCCTTCCGGTTGAAAACAACTCCATCAACTGACCGAGTATTACAGCTGATCCATATGGATCTCTTCTGGCCAATTACACTAAAAAGCATGAATGGTAACGAGTATACCCTTGTTGTTACTGATTATTATTCTAGGTACACGTGGACCATTTTCATGCGTCACAAGAGTGAAACCCGAGATGAGCTACCCAAGCTGATAGATCGGATATCAAACCAACAAGAGATGAAAATTATTTCTATCCGATCAGATAGTGGAACCGAGTTTCTAAATGAAACCATCATTGAGTACTGCGAGAAGCATGGAATTACTCATCAAACATCAGCTGCGCGTACTCCGCAACAGAATGGAGTAGCCAAGCGAAGGAACCGAACGCTGAAGGATGCAGCTACATCCATGTTGACAAGCTCAGCTCTGCAAAAGAGATTTTGGGCTGAGGCCATCAACACAGCCTGCTACACCCAAAACCGGTCTCTTCTGACCAAGCAGTTGGGAAAGACACCATACGAGCTATGGAGACGCAGGAAGCCAGATATTTCATATTTTCGTGTTTTTGGTTCTAAGTGTTATATTCACAACAATGGAAAGACTCAGTTGAAAACTTTTGACGCCAAGGCTTTGAAGGGCATATTTCTTGGATATGCCGCTCGGATCAAGGCTTATAGAGTTTTCAACAACAGCTCTCGTGTTGTGGAAATAACACCTCATGTTAGTTTTGATGAATCTACTTTTGAGTGCAGGGAACAGGCTAAAGGACAACAAGCTAATCCACATGTTCCACCAGCTCTCACCAGATCGCAGGGTCTAAGGGAAAAGAATCTAGCTGAACCATTGGTATGGGCAACCGAGGATGATGATCCTTAATCCTCTGAAGATGAATGCGAAAACCCCAGCTCATCTCAAGGGGGAAATCCAGCTGATGCCACTCCATTTGCATCAGTATTCGAAGCCCAACCGAGCCCGGTTCAAAATATTGTCAATGTTGAGGATCCAGACTCAGCAGTTGATCAATCTTCAGTTCTGAAGATTCCAGCATCTCCCACAGCTTAGGATTCACCATCAATTGAAATCACAGAACAGCCAATGTTGGAAGAAGAAGGAAGACACAACAGAAGATGGTATGAAGATCATCGGGGATCCAACTGAAGGTGTGCGTACAAGGAGCAGAGTTGCAAATCCAGATTCAACCAAGGAAGATTCCAACACTTATGCCCAATATGCTGAGGAGTTGGCAGTTCTTGAGGAGTTCGAGCAAGCTAGAGATGTTGCCATGAAATCTTGCTTTGTAGTTGATGTTCCAGAACCGAAGAATGTTGTGGAAGCTCTCAACTGCGTTCACTGGACAACAGCCATGCAAGAAGAGCTGAATGAATTTCTACGCAACTGTGTATGGGAGTTGGTAGAAAGACCAAATGGTGTCAAAGTCATTGGATTAAAGTGGATTTTCAAAAACAAGAGAGATGCTATTGGATTCATCGTGAGGAATAAGGCAAGGTTGGTAGCTCAGGGATATTGCCAACAAGAAGGAATCGATTTTGAGGACTCTTTCGCGCCGGTTGTAAGGTTGGAAGCCATCCGAAACTTTCTAGCTTATGCCGCATTTCACAAGTTCAAGGTCTATCATATGGATGTGAAGTGTGCATTCCTCAACGGAGATATCAAGGAAGATGTATATGTTGAACAGCCTCCCGGTTTTGAGACTGGTGATGGAAGAGTGTACAAGTTGAAGAAAGCAATCTATGGATTGAAGCAAGCACCCAGGGCTTGGTATGACACTCTTTGTGGCTTTCTTCTGAACTCGGGGTTCAAACGAGGGTCAGTTGATAAAACACTGTTCACCATTAAGGTTGGAGAAGATATACTTGTTGTGCAAATTTACGTCGACGACATCATATTCAGTTCCAAGTCGGAGGAGCTGTGTGAAAAATTCTCAAATCTCATGAAGGAGAAGTTCGAGATGTCGATGATGGGCGAGATGAATTATTTTCTTGGACTACAAGTGAAGCAGTCACCAGATAGGATTTTCATCAATCAGTCCAAATATACAAAAGAGCTCATCACCAAGTTCGGTTTGCAGTCAAGTAAGACCACAAGAATCCCGATGAATACTAACTGGAAGATTGAACCTGGAACTGAGGGAAAGCTCGTGGATGCCAGTAAGTATAGAGGGATTATCGGTTCTTTGCTATATCTAACTGCCAGTCGGCCAGACATATCTTATGCGGTTGGAGTGTGTGCTCAGTTCCAGGTTCAACCAAGGGAAGCACACATGTTGGAAACAAAGAACATCATCAAGTATCTGAAGGGAACTGTTAATGTTGAGTTGTGGTATCCAACTGACGACAATATCCAACTGACCGGATACTCAGATGCAGATCTAGCCGGAGATCGGTTGGACAGAAAGTCCACATCTGGACACTGTCAGTTCATGGGAAGCAAGCTAGTTTCGTGGTTCTCCAAGAAACAAGCATGTGTTGCCACTTCTACAACCGAGTCAGAATATATAGCTGCTGGTAGTTGTTGCATGCAGGTGTTGTGGCTCAAGCAACAGTTGCGAGACTATGAAGTAGCAACTGGACAGGTTCCCATTCATTGTGATAGCTCAAGTGTCATTGCTATCTCTTTGAATCCTGTTAACCATTCTCGGACGAAGCACATCGACATCCGACATCATTTTATCCGAGATCATATTGAGAAGAAGGATGTATCCATGGAGAAAATTCCAACTGAGATTCAGAGAGCAGATATCTTCACCAAACCTCTAGCCGAAGCGCGGTTCAAGATGTTATGTGATTTACTTGGATTGTTGGATCCATTAGATGAGGAACCAGCTAAGGTGAAGAGATGATATCCATTTGAGGGGGAAGCTCAGATGAAGGGGGAATCTCATATGCGGATCGCCAACCGAAGACATCAGACGTCAGCTGAACAGACGAACTCAAGTCAGCTGATGGTATGCTGCAACGTTGGATCAGACGTCAGCTGAACAGACGAACTCGAGTCAGCTGATGGTATGCCGCAACATTGGAACACAGCTGATTCCAACATCAGCTGACAGGTGAACACAGCTGATTCCGACATCAGCTGGCAGGTAACATTTATGGTTGAAGGTGTTATGATCTTAAATGAGAATGTTTGAAATAAATTCAAACATTCCTGAGCATGTCAGTTACATTAAAATAGCCATCATGCCGCATTTAATGTAAAGTACGGCTGAACATCAATAGCCTACTTTATAGTGCGACCGGGCTGACATGAAAAACAGTTCACCTTCTCACGCGCTGGTTGGAACTCGGTTCGTGACGTCAAGTCAAAGCTAGACAACAGTCGCGTAATCTCAGCCGTTGATGGATTCGCGCCATTCAACCCTAGCCGTCGATTTCAACCGAGCCTAAAACCTATAAAAAGGCGGAAAATCAGGAAGTGATCTCTTACCTTCCTCATTCGTGTTTATCTGCAGTAATTGTTCATCATCTTCTCAGATTCTGTCTAACCATTTACTGCAAGTTTTTTTCTTTCCTTCTTATATATACCTTCTCAGACGTATTAAATGGCACCCAAAGGAAAGAAAATGGCTTTCTCCGGACCCTCTCTAGTCCCCACATCTTATGAAGAATCGTTCGACTTGCTGATTTCGAAGATACACTTTGAGCAGATCCTTTCAGAGGATGAATTGGAGTCGCATGTGCTGTCTCCCCTCGCCGATATTCTCAGGGAGAACGGCCTACTGGAATGGGCGAAGCTCTTCCCCTCCCATCTTCTCAGGCGCCAGGTAGGAGAGTTCTACGTGAATATGCAATCGCCCATCGACAACAGAGATGGCGTCATTACAGAGGTTTCGTGCCGACAACGGGATGTTCCAACCAGAACCATCCGCAGGGTCACCGTTCCCATAGCAGTTTCCAACTTCCTTCGCCAAGTCATTCCGCCGAATCATTCCGCCACAGATACCATCGACAACATAACCGACACGGAAGCCGATGAGTTTCTGGAGAGTGCTCTCATCATTCCGGAGAAGTTGAAGAGCAATATGCAGAGGACGAAGTTGAAGCCGGAGCATCGACTTTTGTTCGATGTTGTCTCCAAGGTCGTGTTCGGTTACAGTGGTGCTTTTGGCGACATCAGCCGACCGAAGCTCAAGCTATTGATTGCTTTGGAGCACAAACACAAGCACAACGTCGTCTGGTTCAAGTATTTTGAACACCAGCTGACTGTGGAGAGGCAAAAGATTTCTGAGACCACAACTGAATTCGGGGAGAAGTTGTTGAGTGTCAAGGGAACTCTCAACTTCAGTTGCAAAATCTCCGCTTTGATCCTGCTCGCAACCAAGGGTCAGAACATGGTCTGGGAAGACTGCGAGGAAACCCCCGTGAAGAAGCTGATGTTGTTCCCAACAGCGAAGAAAGCTCAGGATGTAGTTAGGAGTGTGTATACTTCTAAGGAGAAGAAGGATGTTGTGAAGACAACTGAGGAAAATGACACAGCTGAGGAGCTGCCCCCAGCTGTCGGCCGTAAATCTAAATCGACAGTTGGACGCCGACTAAGGGATGTGTCGGAGAAGGAGAAAGAGGCAGAACTAGCCAAGAAGAAGCTGAGGGTGAGAATCAAGAAGACGGTTGCAGCACCAGCTGAGGATATTCCAGCTGAGGAGCCAGCTGCTGATGTACCAGCTGAGGATGTTCCAGCTGAGGAGCCAGCTGCTGATGTGCCAGCTGAGGATGTGCCAGCTGAGGGTACGCCAGCTGAGGAGGAGGTACCAGCTGTGGAGGTGCCAGCTGAGACGGCACCAGCTGAGGAGCCATCCGAGTCGAGCCACTCAGCTGAGGCAGCTGCCTTCGAGATCGTTCCCCGCGCTGCTGGAACTGATGAGGCTGAAGGGATGGAAATAGATCTGACCTCGGATGCTTCTTCCTCCTCTGAGGAAATTGAAGACATTCCAACCTCCCCCACGGCAGGAGCTGATGCCGTACCGCCCCAAGAGCCTCTCGCTCTCTCAACCGATCAACAGCTAGAGATTCCGAGCTCATTGCTCGATGCCAACATTGAGACCATCTCTTCGGCCAATGTTGATGAACCTGTTGATACCCCACTCCCCACAGAATCCGAAATTCCGAGCTCTCAGCTCGATGCCAATGTTGAGACCGCCTCTTTGGTCAACATTGATGAAACTTTTGAACCATTGCCATATGAAAATCTTTCTCCCTCCCCAATCGATGACGAAGCTGATCGTCAGGCTGTTGCAATGGAGCATGAAGGCAAGGTGGCCTACTGCTTCCAGAAGTTGATCGGGATGTTCCCAGAAGCTCGTGACATGCCGATTTTTGCTACACTTGGAACCGAGCTGTTGTACCAGTTCAACCTCATCTTCAGTCACTGGTATGTGAATGAAGACACGATAAGGGTACATAGCTAGAACCAGTTGAAGGCAGACGAGTCACGCCTCCAAGATTATTTCAACTTCTCAAATCTGGAGGTCGCCTACAACAACAAGGTTGCGCTGCTCACGCGTCGTCTGGACCTGAGCAAGGCGGAAGGCTCAGACACGAGGGAAATGGCTGAACAAGGATTGCATCAAGTTCTTGGACAACATGCTTGCAAAATCTGTTGACTTCATTGTTGATCTTGATGCAGTCGCCGCAGCCACCAAGAAGGAAGAAGAAGAGCTTCAACTGTACCTGGCAAACCGTCAAGCCATGGTTATAGTTGACCAGCCAGCTCTGATTGAACACTAAGCTCCAGCTAATCAGCCAGCACCCTCAACTGAAGACATTTGCGAGCTGATAGCTGAGAGGGTGAACCAGCTAAGGATGGAGATGCTTACCAACTTCCAGCACATAAAAGAAGATCAGCTGAGGATGTTGGAAGCACAAGAGGAGAAGAACAAGCAGCTGGTGGAGGAGAATGTTTCACTGAAGATAAAGCTGGATATTCTCTTCTTCCACCAGCCAAGACATTTCTGACGTGAAATCAACTATTCTGGGGATCAAGTCCGAACTGAATGTCTTCCAATCCATTTCTTATTCCAACCTCGCCAAATCACAACAGACTCAGGATGAAGAATGGGAGTCTCGGTTCGAGTCAAGATAGGCTGAGTTCGTTGCTTTCCAGACTGAGGTAACTGAAACATTCGCTGGATTGAGGAAAGCCGAACAAGAGCGCCATGACTCCGAACTGGCAAAGAAGGTCGGAATAGAGTGCGCGGTCGATGAACTCTTCAACCGCATCCAACAAGCCGAACAACAACTCACCTCTCTGGATGGATCAGTAGCAAGCCTTGTTGCTGATGCCAAAAAGGGGAAAGATAAAAAGGGGGAAGAGGAGTTGCAGGGGGATGTTGAGATGTAGGGGGAAGATGAGACCCAGGCTGAGGAAGCTGCAAAATCTCAGCCGAAGAGGAGGACAACACAGAAGAAGAAGTCCGCTCCCAAGCCAACCGACGTAGGTGGAGCTGAAATGGCAAAAGACTTGGAGCAGGCGAAGCAGTTTGGAGTTTCTTACAACTCCATAGCCGAGATCGCAGCCGAGCTTGATTCAGAACTCGACGGTATCACAACCGAAGAGTGTATTGCTGCTGCCAAGGCTATGGACGTTGCAAAAAAGGATTACATGAATCCCGACTGGATTAAGAAGTTCGCAGCTAGCCAAGCTAAGCGAGTCAACCAGTTCGAGGATGAGTTGGACAAAGTAACCAAGAACTTGGACCGGAACATTGCCTCCCGCAGCCGTCGCCGAATAGACAAACATCAGGTTAAGGCTGAAGCTCGGCTGAAGTAACAGAGGCTGCCAGGGAAGGTCAAGCAACAAAGTCGGTTCAGGCATGTAGATAAGTGGATGCCAGCCGAGTGGAACGAGGACTGGGAGTCGTTCAAGCAGGAGTTTGTGAATGACTTCTATTATAGGAAGGTATTCACAACTGATGATCCGAGGAGAGCTTTCAAGGAAGCGCTGACCGAGCTGCACACTGGGGACCCGGGCATGTTCAGCCAGTTCAAGCGAGCCATGATAGAAGCAAAACTGGACATGAACATAGTTCCGGTCCCTCAGAAGGTTACATATCGGCCTCCCTTCCTCCCAGACTCTCGCAACCCCAACCGAACGAAGATAGCAGTTGAGGCAAGACAAGTTTGCCGAGAGCACGGGGTTGACATCTCGAAGGAGTCGGATGCAAAGAGAGAAATTTTTGTTAGAATTTTTAGCAAGTATGGGCTTAAGTTTTAGCTCAATTAGTTTTTGAGTAACTGATGTAATTTCTGTTTTTGTGCTTATCTTGTAACCATCAGTTGTAATAAAAACTATTAAGTTATACGATTCAACTTGACGTACAATCTCTCATTGTCCAAGCTCTGAATCGCAAAGTTATTTCAATATCATGTTATAACTGTGCTAACCCTTTGATGTTTTAATCTTATAGACTGTCTAGAATTTCAGCTGAGATTTTGGATAGGTCAGTAGGATTTAGATCAGTTTGCTTTGTAAGAATTTTATAAGGGTTTTGGCATCATCAAAAAGGGGGAAATTGTTGGGAAATTTATTAAAGTTTTGATTGATTCCAAAACCAACTGACCCCAACCGAGTAGATGTTGCCAGATCCTAATGTTAGTAGTTAGGCTCGCTGTTTGAGCATTGTTAAGATTTTATCTTTACAGGACTCCAGCTGAAGACGACAACAAGGCTTCACTTGGATAGAATATCAGTTGTAAGAGAGACAACTGAGCGTTCAAAAGATAGAACATCAGTTTTAAGGAAGACAACTGAGCGTTCATCAGATGAGAATTATAAAGCGGGAAGATGCCAAAGTCAACTAAGGAAGATGCAAGAGAACATCAGTTGTAAGGAAGACAACTGAGCGTTCGAAGCCAACTGATCAGAGTCAGATACAAGAAAGACAACTGAGCGTTCAAGATGGAACATCAGTTGTAGGACTCAATCAGTTAGATCAACTGCTTGAAGTTCAAAGTCAGCTGAGAGTTCAACTGTTCTTACTCAGACAGAAGCATTCAGATAGAACATCAGCTGAAGACCAATCAGATGAAGATCAAACGACTCAACCGACTATCAAATGTTGGAGGTCAAAGGTTAAGATTTGAATTTCAAATAAGGAAGTCACGTGAAGGTTTGACTCTCTGTCATTACCTCATTTGGCCCAACACAAGGCTGTCTCAGATGGAAAGCAGAAGCACTCAGTTGCCAAATCCGGAAAGTCTGCAGAGATGAGAGACAAGCCATCGCTTTCAAAGAACAGAGATCAACGGCTCATCCAACGGCTAGTTGATTCTCTGACGGAGCGCTGTCGTCACACACTTCGTACAAATAATATTTATAACACCTCTTGCCCAACAAGGTAGTAGTCAGCGGCAAGCGGGATCGTACCCAA
Organism: Schizonepeta tenuifolia; assembly: GCA_029490685.1. Lineage (NCBI taxonomy): Eukaryota > Viridiplantae > Streptophyta > Magnoliopsida > Lamiales > Lamiaceae > Schizonepeta > Schizonepeta tenuifolia. The sequence continues at coordinate 32,746,245 of CM055959.1, forward strand.
GGGACCTGGTGTATTCTGTTCTTCAAATGTTGCTCAACAAAAGGGTTTTGGTCACGAAGTATCTTAATAACCTGTACTCAACAAATAACAATATCAAATAACAAAAGAGTTTGGATTGGGTTTCGAATCCATGATCCTAATTACTCTTTACTCGTTCATCGGTGCAAAGATATTCAATTAACTAATTTTATCACTTGGTTTAAGGCAAAGATTAGTTAACACCCTAAGGTCACGAAGTCACGATGCTAACACACTTAACCTATGTCTAATCAATTTCACAGATCTTGACCAGAAGGCTAGATCTCCTCTCTTGATCAGCAAAGTCACGAAGACACTTCAGTAACGATGTTGCCCAACAGGCATTAAGAATAAATGGACCCAAGACAGCCAAGAGATAGGTCAATACCGACTGCTCTCCAACACCCTTTACCTTCTTGGGCATGAAAGATACTCTCGTGTTGATCCCAATTTCTGTTAATGACTTAATCTCAATATCTAGATGGTGATCAATCAACTTCAATATCAATTAAGTCTAGAATTAATCCTAAGTGTTTCGGGAACAAAATCAATTAACGAACTAACACAATTAGACCTCACAAATTTGAACGAGTAATTTAGAATCACTTCATCTACATCCAACCCAAATAATAAACTTAGCTAGACATAATATTAAATAAGAACACAAAGCAAATAAAGAAAAGCATACTTAGCATAAATCTGGAAAGGGGTTGCTGCCCAAAAGCGTAGTCAGCAACCGGGGTCTTGGCTTCACGCCAACAACTAAAACTAAAGCAGTAAAATACGAAACTAAAGTAAATTGCCCTTAGGACTTGTTTCTTCCTCACTTTCTCTCAACCTAGAATGCAGAACTAATCTAAACTACTGAATTCGAAGCCTATTTTTACATGATAGAGTCGACCATATATATAGGCGATGAGATTCTAAGGTTTAGAGAAGTTTCCTTATTGAATAAAGATTCTTCCCATGCATATCATTACCTCCGCCTCTCTCTCTTTCCTTCGCATGCACGATCATTCTTTCCTTGCGTGGTAGATATCTTCAATGATTTGGCTCGGCTAGGATAAGGAAGGAAACATCCAATCCTTATCCTCTTCCTTGAAGGAAAAGAAATCTGCTGCTACTGCTGGTCTGACTCGCATCCTGCCCTTCATCGTCTGCATCCTGAATTGCCTCCGGTCTTGACCACGATCCTTGCTCCTCCGAGTACTCTGTCTGTTGGCTTAAGGATATGGGGAGGTGCTTCCTGACTTGTAGAAAGGATGTTTCGATGTTGCCCAGCTACAAGCTTCCAGTCCTATGCCCATTTGCATCTTATCGTCATCTCAACAACAGATTTTCCATCGGATTTGCCTAGCATCCACCTGTTCTTCCACTGCATACTATCTCTCGACTTGCGTGTCCTCCCAGATACATAATGACTCGATAAAGACTAGAAATACAAGAAAGAAACAAGAAAAGATGGACACAAATATGGGTTCATCACACCCACACACTTGAATTACACTTGCTGTCAAGTGTATGGCTGCGACTTTGCCCAAGACTCAAACACAGAAAAGACAAAACAGAAAACACAGACTCAAAATAAATTAGCATCTCACATGTCAGTCAAAACAGAATATGTAAGAGATATTGCCATCAAACAGGTCAAGATAGAGTTATCGGGCAACAAGGACATCCTCACCAGCACTCATCTCTCAAGTGTATAAGGTTAAGTGTTTACGCTCTTGACCAATATCAACAAAGTTTTTCCATAGGCTTGCCTGCCCTCTACATCTCTACTTCTTCGAACAAATTCAAACTACTTATCCTTAGGTCTTCATTGGGTTGTAATGTGGCTTATGACAAAAGGTAGGATAATATGGAAACTGGCTAAGTCAAGAACTAGGTTCTCTAGCAACACATTGCCCTTGATTCCTTACTCCTCTTTATTTAGCACACTTATTCTGGACTTCTATATATTTATTTATTATTTTTTTTTAACCCAACACCTCTATCTTAGGTGATTCTGCCCACTATGTGTTACCCAACATTTCCTTTCATCCCTCGTTCTTGACCGCGACGGCTAAAATTCAGGCTTCTATAAGTGAATAGAAAGAATACGATCCAAGCTCAAGGGGGCTAATCAAAGGATAAATGTTATGGTAGGAAATTTTTAGGCCATGGCTATTTTGAACAAAAATTGCCTAATTCATCTAAGTAGTTCTACTAAGTTACATGAAGCTTTAATTAAGAGATGCAGGCAAGTTCTAGATCAACACATGTCAACTGATCATTATCACACAAGAAAGAATAATGCTGCATATGTATATAGCATTTCAAAAGCTCAAATCCTCACAGTTAATGCCCAATATCTCATTCCGTCCTACCTATTTACATACGGCATCATCCATAAACCTATTCTAACTTTCATGCTAACATGTTGATCAATAACATAAACATACTTTTAAAAACACAACTGACACCCCAACACCCACACACTTTACCTTAGGCAAAGTGGGTAAAATGTTGGGCAACAAACAAACATAAAACAAACTGACTCAATAAATACAACCGAGAAGGCAATAAGGTCTTTACCACACAATTTGCTGGGCAAATTGTGGGTGAAGACAGCAAAATCGCCCTCTCGACAGCAAGACACTAAATAACACAAAACAGGACTCAACAATAAAACACAAAAACGAAAAATAAAATCCTAAACTAACATAAAAGGGAGGAACACAAATCAAAGAGAAGATTCAGGTGGATACCTGAATCCTTGGTGTGCAAAGAATGCCAGCTGGGCATCTCTGATCTCGGTCAACAACCTCTCCACATTGGCCAGCCTGGTCTTGATCTCAATGTTGGGCAGCACCGCTGCACTGGTGCTTGCCTCCTCTTTCTTGCCTACTGGTGGTCGCCTGCTAGATGCTGGTTTGGAATGATCAACAAACACATATCTGCCATTCCTGATCTCGATGTCATTCATCTTTCTCAAGGCAGTTTCTCCCAACATGTTGACCGGCATCTTCGGCTTCCCCTTCAGATCACCATAGACCCCGACTCCATTCGTGAAGGCTGTCACAAAGTGGCCAAAAGTGCATCCCAACGCCTGTTTTGCCAATACGGTCTTGAGCTGCTCACCAAGGAACGCTGCGAAATTAACTTTCGTTTTGGTGTGCATACACCACAGTAGATATCGCTCCTTGTTGCTCAAGCTGTTGCCGCTATCACTCTTGCCATACAAGTTGTAGGCAAAGATGCGGTGGCAAAGTCTCAGGGCAGGCGTTCTTAGATCAGTACCCTTGTTGTTGGCTCCATAGTAGGGCGTCCCATTGCTGATCTCCTTCCACTGCTCCTCATAAACCACATCTCCTGGGGATGGCACCTTGGTCCTGGCCTCCATGAACTCCTTCCTGGCCAAATCTCGCAGACTCACCATCCCGAGAATCTGATTGAAGGCACTGACTTGAATCTCATACTTCTCGCCCAATAGCGAGAAGGAAATCATGCTCACCCCGTTCTCAGGGTCACTTGTTATTGCCGCCGTGCTATAAACTTCCTTGACTTGCTCCTCATAGACCTCCACAGGCCACTCCAAAAACTTACTCCAACCAATTCCCTTGAACAACTCCCTTACTTCCTGGGCAACACCCAAGTTCTCGTAGAATTTGAAGTCGAGAACTCGAGGTGCAGTCACCTTCCACTCTTTAGGCTTGCTACACGTCATCACCGTGGGCCCCTTCCTCTTCTTCCTGCTCTTAGCACTTGCTGGGGTAGACTGCTCATCATCCCCTTCCTCCTCAAGATTGTTTCCTTCTTCTTGCTCACTGACAGTCGTTCCCTTCGAAATCGACGGCTGAAAGGACCCGGCGTCCGAAGTAGCAGACTTGTGCTTCTTCGCCGGCGTCCCCTCGCCATCATGAGGGCATTTCTTAGCCGCCTTGGCTTCCTTCTTCTTCTCCGGACTTTCCTTTGCCTTGGTCTTTGCCTCCACCAACGCCTCCGCTGCCAGCGTCGCCACCACTGCGTCAATGGCTTCATTCACATCATCGTTGTCGCCTTTTCCCTCATTACCTCTTTCTTCTTCTTCATTCTCGCTGTCGTGTTCCTCCTCCACTGCTTCTTCCTCTAACTCCTCTTGCTCAAAAACCTGCTTCGATTGCGTCTTCTCCTCCTGCTGCTTCTCCGCCTCTTCCATCAGGCTAGGGTTTTCGTCGCTCTTCAGAAGCGTGGCGTCGACCGGCGGACTCTTGGGTACGGTAGTTTCGATCGAAATTTCTGGTGTTAGTCGGCAGAAGGGTTGGCAGGTTCCATGTGTAGTTTCCTCTTGGTGATGATTTTGGGCTTTGTGGTGGTGGTTTTGGATTTAGCGGTGGTGGTAGTGGGGTGTTCGGTGGTGAGGTCGATATTGGTTCCGGCAGGGATCTTGTTGAATTTGTTTTAGGGGTGAGTAGACACCATTGTAGGGAATTTGAGAGTTTTGATGGAGAGAGAAGAGAGAAGATGAGAAGTTGCAGACTTGAATTTGAAAACGGGTAGTGGGGGTATAGACGTGGTAGAGTGGTTTTAAAGGGCGCGTAGTTTTAGGGGTACAGTAACCGCCTCAATCGTTGTTTACCAACAACTTAGCTCTTGCCCAGAATCCTTGCTCTACTCCCACAGCTCTTTCCCTTAGAGTGGATCCTGATCTACAACCTGCATCTTGCTCAACATCTCCTGCACGCTTAGAAACACAAATATACTCCGGAACAAACTTCCCCTTATGGTTAGACTCGATCATAAAATGCTTTAAAATAAAATACTTAAAACATAAACTAGCTAAACTACACTAATTTTTTTGGATTTTCATGATTTTATGATTTTTTTTGGATTTTAATACTTTTACGGAAATAAGATAATTAAATAAAAACACAAAATTAAACTAAAATTAAAATAAATAAAATACTAACCAGGTTGCCTCCTGAACAGCCCTCCATTTAAGGTCTTGGGTACGACACCCCCCTCTTTAGAAGTCAGAGGTCCTCCTCGACAGGAAACCCAGATGGTTCCCCCTCAACAAACTGTTCTTGCCCAAGATAGGCCTTCAAGCGCTGGCCATTAACTTTAAAAATCTTCCCGTTCTTGGGATCCTTGATCTTAACAGCTTCATTAGGGAATTGAGCTTGCACTTCATAGGGTCCTGCCCACTTGATCGAAAGCTTCCCCGATGAAAGCCTAAATCTTGTTTGATAGAGCAACACATGTTGCCCAAAATGGAACTCATTTTCCTTGATCAAGAGGTCGTGGGTCTTCTTCATTCGTTCCTTGTATAGACCGGCATTGTCATATGCTTGGAGTCTGATCTCGTCGAGTTCCTGGATCTCGAGCTTCCTTGATTCACCTGCTTCATTCCAGTCGAGGTTAAGTTGGGCAACAGCCCAATGTGCACGATGTTCCAGCTCCACAGGCAAGTGACATCTCTTGCCATAGACCATGCGATAAGGGGACATGCCAAAAGGTGTTTTGAAGGCAGTCCTATACGCCCACAAGGCATCATCCAAGCGCATACTCCAATCCTTCCTTGTTGTGCCCACAGTCTTCCTCAAGATCGTCTTGAATATTCTATTAGACAACTCCGCTTGTCCATTGGCTTGTGGGTGGTAGGCTGTTGACACACGATGGGTAACTCCATACTTCTTGAACAAGGCAGTCACCGTGGCGTTGCAAAAATGAGTCCCTTGATCGCTGATTATAGCTCGAGGAACGCCAAACCTATTGAAAATTTGAGTTCTCAAGAAGTTAGAAACCACCTTCGAATCATCCTTGTATGAAGCACGAGCCTCTACCCACTTCAAGACATAATCCACTGCTAATATGATGTACTTGTTGCCTTTGGAACTTGGCAATGGTCCCATAAAATCCATGCCCCATATATCGAATACTTCCACGGGCAAGTCCTTGACAAATCTTCTGTAGAATCCAGCATGCCCAAGGAATCCTCTTAACTCTTTCACGGATCTTGGGTAAGGCAATTTGGCAATGATGTCGATCTTGGCCTTATCCACCTCAATTCCTTTTCCCGATATGACATGCCCCAAAACTATTCCTTCCTTGACCATGAAATGGCATTTCTCGTAGTTTAACACTAGGCTCTTCTCAACGCATCTCTTCAAGACTCGATCCAGGTTGTTGAGGCATGTGTCGAAGGTCTTGCCGTAGACGGTAAAGTCGTCCATGAAGACTTCGATGCACTCTTCAAGAAGGTCTGAAAAAATGTGCATCATACACCTTTGGAATGTCCCTAGAGCGTTTCATAACCCGAACGACATCCTCCTATATGCAAAAGTGCCAAACGGGCACGTGAATGTGGTCTTGCCTTGATCCTTGTCAGCAACCCAGATCTGCATGTAACCAGAATAACCGTCAAGAAAACAATAGTAGTTATTACCAGCTAACCTTTCAAGCATCTCATCTATAAAGGGCAAAGGAAAGTGATCATTCTTCGTCTTTTGGTTGAGCTTCCGGTAATCTATACACACTCGCCATCCAGTTTGTAGTCTCATGGCCACCATCTAGTTCTTATCGTTCTCGACCACCTGGATTCCTGACTTCTTGGGCACCACGTGCACAGGGCTCACCCATCGGCTGTCGGAGACGGGGTAGATGATCCCTAATTCAAGAAGCTTAAGTATCTTCTTCATAACCACTTCTTTCATGGCTGGATTCAATCTTCGTTGTGGATCTCTTACTGGGGCAGCATCCTCCTCGAGCAAGATATGATGAACACAGACCAAAGGGTTAATGCCCTTGATGTCAGCCAACGTCCACCCTAATGCCTCCTTGTACTTGCTCAGCACCTCACCAACTCTGATCTCCTCCATGCTCGATAACTCTGATGATATGATCACGGGCAAGGTCTCGTTCTTGCCAAGATAGATGTATTTCAGGTGCTTGGGCAAGGGCTTCAGTTCCAATGTAGGTGCTTTTTGCAATGATGGCACCAACCTGTCCTCCGGTTTTAGTTCAGGGATATTGAGTGGTTCAAACCCCTGAGGCTGGATGTTGCCCGGAACCCTGGCGTAACTGCATTCCTCTACATCTAGTGGCTCTTCGTTCTGGGCAAGATCCTCTTCTGTTTGCAAGCTGGCATCCTCCTCAAGAACTGTTTGTTGCTAAAATTCCTCTACTAACTCATCGGTCTCATCATGGGGTAACTCCTCAAGTTCCTCATCAAACTCATCAAGGGGTTTTTGTTCCCCTACATCCTAATCTCCATCATCTCCACGGATGTTTTCAAACATGTAATTCTCTAACTCTTCGTCCGTGGAGTAGTCCTTATCGTTAGAGTCGAAGCTATGTCCATGAACTGACTCTTCCCAAAAATCTTTCTCACTTTCGTACTCATCTCCTTCGTAGAATTGCATCAGAGCACCATCTTCCTCATTATCCTCATGCTGATCAGGATCCTGGTCAAGATCCTGAACTAGGTTGAATTCCGCCTGGATTGCATCTTCGTTGTCTTCGACGAAACAACTTAAGTTATTCAAAGTCTCCACTTGCTTTCCACATGCACTGAGGGTGTTGAGGTGTTCCAGGGCATCATCTTGATTTTGCTTATAAGCATCAAACTCTACTACTTCTCCTGCTACTTGGACTGTCAACTTCCCAGTATCGCAATCAATCTTGGTACATGCTGTCCTCAAGAATGGCCTCCCGAGCAAGATTACTGGGTTCTTGATTGCTTTATTTCCCATGTCAAGAACATAGAAGTCGGTTGGGAATAGAAGATCTCCCACCTTGACCAACACATCCTCCAACACTCCATCCGAGTAGACTGTGGATAAATCTGCTAATTGGATGGCAACACGTGTAGGAGAAAGAGGTCCAAAACTCATCTTGTCAAACATGGCTCTTGGCATGACATTTATCGAAGCTCCAAGATCAACATCGCCTTGGGTATTGACGTAGTACCAATCGTGCATGGAATAGCAAACATGCCTGGATCCCTTTTCTTGGTCGGGATTTGGGAATTCATTAGGGCTGACACATTCTCCACATGGAAACGGGCATTATCTGGGTACTTTATCTTCTTTTGGCACATTTCTCGCAAAAATTTTGCGCATTTAGGCATAGATTGCAATGCCATCAACAACGGTAGGTTGATCTCCACCTTCTTGAACACCTCCATCATGTCCTCCAACTCTCTCTGATCACGATCGCGGGCAAAACGTCTGGGATATGGGATTTTGGCCTTGGTAGTGCGAGGAACGGTCCTCTTGGCCAAAGCCTCTGCTTCTTTTTCAGCCTGCAAAGATTCCAGCATCACGTCATCTTTGTCAAATCCTAGCTTAGATCTCTCCATTTTTACGTAATCAAACAAGGCTTCATCCTCCTCATTATCAAAGACTGGGTTCTTGTTGGCCTTTATCCCTTCTTCACGTTTTGCCTTCAACTCCTCGTAGATGTCATTAATATCTCCTGAACTCATTTTAGTTTCCTCTACTCGAGCTAGTTCCTTGGGTTGGGTCCTGGGCAACATCTCTGGCAAATTCTTCCCATTGTGCAACGTTACAGCATTGACTTGCTCCTTGTTGACCTCTACCTAGGCAGGAAGTCTGCTTGGCTTGTCTTCTACCAACCTTGACAAGGTTTGGTTGATATGAGTCAGTTGAGCTTGAAGGTTGTTGGACTGTCCTCGACTTTCTAGTTGAAAGTTCTCGAAGTCTCTCCTCAGCCTTTGGTTCTTGTTGGTAAACCTTTCAATGGTCTCCTTCATGAATTCTGTCTTTGCTGGTTCTCGATGTGGAGGTACATAATTATTTGGATGTTGAGGTTGTTGTTGAGGTGGAGGCACATATTGCTGTTGTTGCCCAACAGGCTGCTGCGGTTGTTGGTGGGCAGGAGGTATCTGATAGTGGTTGTTGCCATACCTCAGGTTTTCGTGCTGATTCTGCCTATAACCATAGTTATTGCCATAGTTATTGTTATTGCCATACTGGAACCTTTGTTGCCCTCCTCCTTGCTGGTTCTGACCTATTGCCTTCACCTCTTCTCCTTCTTCCACGAACCAACTGGGACATTCTGAGGTGACATGTGATGTTGCCTGGCATACTTCACATCTCTTCACAGCTCTTTGAACTTCCTTGCCATTGACATGCTTCTTCAAATCCTCCATCAGGCCAGACATCTTGGTCATGAAGTCTTTCATGGTGCTGACCAAGTTGTCTTGGTTGCCCTTGCTGCCTTCGTACCCCCCTCTTGGGATATCATCTTCATCTCGGGATTGCTCAGCCATGAAAGCTATTTTCTTGAACACTTCAGATGGTAGTTGATCGACTATGGCTCCTCTACACGCTGCAATGATGTATTTTCTCTCTGATGCCCTTAATCCCTTTAAGAAATATTCGATCAAATCGATATCCTGAATCCGATGTTGAGGACATCTTGCCAACAACTTCTTGAACCTTTCATAGTAGTCATATAATGACTCACTTCCCCCATCTTGATCGATGAAATGGCATTCCTTCCACTTTGTATCCGGCCAACCGGTATGTATTTGTCAAGAAAGGCCTGCTGCATCTTGCTCCACGTATCAATGCTTCCCTCTGGCAAGGTGTAAAGCCACTCACGTGCCCCGTCAAGAAGTGAGAACGGGAACGTGAGCAACCTTACGTAGTCAGGAAAAGTGTCTTGGGCAGCATCTTGGTTCCTCATAACTTCAGCATCGTTTCTAACAACTTGTCCTTGTCTATCTCCATTGTTCCTGGTAGTAGTAGTGGCATTGTTCCTTACTGTGCTAATCGCCATCTCAAAGTTTTGAAGATGAGTTTGGGGGTCTTCTCCAGGATGGTCACTGAACTTGGGTAGTATGTGTATCAGCGAGTGTTTGAGCTCCCAATTGCCACTGATGGTGGGCAACTGGATACTTGATGGTCGGATTCCCTTGTTGTCAGGGAACATGATCTGACGGATGGTTCTCTCTGGTGTTCCTGCCATGATTGTTGATGTTTTTGCTTCTGAACTTGATGTTGACTTCTCACTATCTGAACTGGCTGTTGAGCAAGATTCGACTTCTTGCTCTGTATCCTGATCGTCTGTCAAGCTCTGCGACTCTGAAGGTTCGTTGACGCCTTCCTCCAGATCTCTCTTCTTCTTGCGTTGTTCTGCTCGATTTCTCCTAGCTATCACCTCCGGGCAAGCACCGTGATCTTGTGGATCTCCGTCACTTCGTAGATGTGGCTTGGGCATAAACCGTGCTCACACACAAGCTAGAAAAACAAACTAGCTTAAAACCAAGTCCCCGGCAACGGTGCCAATTTCACGGAGCACTGTCGTCACACACTTCGCACAAATAATATTTATAACACCTCTTGCCCAACAAGGTAGTAGTCAGCAGCAAGCGGGATCGTACCCAATGGACTTGGTGTAATCTGTTCTTCAGATGTTGCTCAACAAAAGGATTTTGGTCACGAAGTATCTTAATAACCTGTACTCAACAAATAACAATATCAAATAACAAAAGAGTTTGGATTGGGTTTCGAATCCATGATCCTGATTACTCTTTACTCGTTCATCGGTGCAAAGATATTCAATTAACTAATTTTACACTTGGTTTAAGGCAAAGATTAGTTAACACCCTAAGGTCACGAAGTCACGATGCTAACACACTTAACCTATGTCTAATCAATTTTACAGATCTTGACCAGAAGGCTAGATCTCCTCTCTTGATCAGCAAAGTCACGAAGACACTTTAGTACGATACTTCCCAACAGGCATTAAGAATAAATAGACCCAAGACAGCCAAGAGGTAGGTCAATACCGACTGCTCTCCAACACCCTTTACCTTCTTGGGCACGAAAGATACTCTCGTGTTGATCCCAATTTCTGTTAATGACTTAATCTCAATATCTAGATGGTGATCAATCAACTTCAATATCAATTAAGTCTAGAATTAATCCTAACACAATTAGACCTCACAAGTTTGAACGAGTAATTTAGAATCACTTCATCTACATCCAACCCAAACAATAAACTTAGCTAGACATAATATTAAATAAGAACACAAAGCAAATAAAGAAAAGCATACTTAGCATAAATCTGGAAAGGGGTTGCTGCCCAAAAGCGTAGTCAGAAACCAGGGTCTTAGCTTCACGCCAACAACTAAAACTAAAGCAGTAAAATACGAAATTAAAGTAAATTGCCCTTAGGACTTGTTTCTTCCTCACTTTCTCTCAACCTAGAATGCAAAACTAATCTAAACTACTGAATTCGAAGCCTCTTTTTACATGATAGAGTCGATCATATATATAGGCGATGAGATTCTAAGGTTTAGGGAAGTTTCCTTATTGAATAAAGATTCTTCCCATGCATATCATAACCTCCGCCTCTCTCTCTTTCCTTCGCATGCACGATCATTCTTTCCTTGCGTGGTAGATATCTTCAATGATTTGGCTTGGTTAGGATAAGGAAGGAAATATCCAATCCTTATCCTCTTCCTTGAAGGAAAAGAAATCTACTGCTACTGCTGGTCCGACTCGCATCCTGCCCTTCATCGTCTGCATCCTGAATTGCCTCCGGTCTTGACCACGATCCTGGCTCCTCCGAGTACTCTGTCTGTTGGCTTAAGGATATGGGGAGGTGCTTCCTGACTTGTAGAAAGGATGTTTCGATGTTGCCCAGCTACAAGCTTCCAGCCCTATGCCCATTTGCATCGTATCGCCATCTCAACAATAGATTTTCCATCGGATTTGCCCAGCATCCACCTGTTCTTCCCCTGCACACTATCTCTCGACTTGCGTGTCCTCCCAGACACATAATGACTCGATAAAGACTAAAAACACAAGAAAGAAACAAGAAAAGATGGACACAAATATGGGTTCATCATTCTCTCCGCCTATAAATAGAGGCCTTCATTCATTCACCAAGAACATGAGACAGACAAGTGCGAGAAGAGACCAAAGAGCAAAAGAAAGAACCAAATACTTTACACGAGCTGAACTGCATTCAATCTCTAAGAACATCATTAGTTGAGAGTTCTAGAGTGTTAGATTCTGTCTCAGTGTCTTGTGATCCAACCTTGAGAACATCACTAGTTGAGAGTTCGTAGAGTGTTAGATCATAGCTCACTTCTTGTTCGAGCTATTAGTTGGAAACCCACTTTCTCACACACCTGAAAAGGTTATTAGGACCCTACTCTTCCCGTAATTGAGTAGATAGGTTGATAAGTACCCGTAAACTTATCTGTAAGGTTGATAAGTACCCGTAAACTTATCTTAACGGTTGCAAAGCCCGCGTAAGCTTTGTGGTTTGTCCAGAAGAACTTGGACTGATTTGTGTGGACTCACAACTCCCCGTGGACGTAGGAGTTATCTCCGAACCACGTAAATCTTTGTGTGTTGTGTTTATTATTCAGTTATCTTATTGCATATTCAACTGACCAACTAACCAGCATACAAACTACATTTTTCCATATCAACTGTCTTGATTATTGACCAACCTTGCACTTAAGCGTGAGTTGATTTTATACGAGTTAATTTTCCACCACATTCCGCACAGCACTTCACTTCCAGCTGAGTGTTTCTTACTCAGTTGTGATTCCAACTGAGTTACATTACTCGGTTGTGTTATTTTTAGGGGGTTGTTTTTAAAAGTCTTTACTGGTGTATTCCCCCCCATACACCAGAACTCGTATCGGGACCATCAAGTTGGGACCACTATTCCACTCAAAACCACTTTACCAGCTTTCTTAATCTCCGTGCCTAGCAGTAAATGAGACTGTTTTTTGTGGATGGAGAGAATATTTCTCTAAAAGATATTTGTTCATGTCAAAATTGTTCTGATTCACAGCTTATTTTTTGTCGAAATTTTGAAGATCTTCATCGAAATTTTTATTCTACAGTTGCCCAAAAAATTATTTCATGCTATATTTGTAAATTAATATTTCCGATAGATAACATTTTTTTTTGCTTATTTTACAAGTTTGACTTTATACTATTTTATCACATAAAAAAGTATGCGTGCGAGCATTACTCTGATATTTTCTCAAACACAATATAATTTTTCATAGCCAAAGAGTTGATAAATAGTAAAAAATCATAAGTTTAAATTTCATTTCCACATCATTATATTATATTATTAAAAGGAAAACGATTCTTACTTTGAAAAAATCCTACGTGGTGCCCCTTATATTCCTCTATTGATATTTATCTAACTTCTCAAATTTTTGAAGTTTTAAATGTAAAATAATAGTTTTAAATATCTATACTAAAATCTTGTGTCCCACATCGGTTTTTCAATGAAACTTCTCATCTTTTGCTCCATCAGTTTTATTTGGCCAATTTATTTATTAATCGGCCGAATAAATAACTATATTTTATAGTTTAATTTAATTTAATTTGATCAATTTATTAATTGGCCGAATAGATAATTATTTTTTGTAGGAGTTTTATTTGGCCAATTTATTTATTAATAGGCTGAATAAATAACTTCTATATTTTTATAGTTTAATTTAATTTGGTCAATTTATTAATTGACCGAATAGATAATTATTTTTATTAAGGAACCGATTTATTAGTTGATAGAATAAATGGTTCCAAAATAGTTTGGATAATTTATTGGTTGACCGAATTAAATTTGGAAATAGTTATCAATTAATTAGGTAGACAGGACAATTTGACGGGTACCTCAACTCGGGATCACACATGACACATTTTCATTCATTTTTCTTATTAATTTTAAAATTTTCATTTTATTCATTTTTTCATGTATTTTCGAAAATCTAGAATCATCATAAAATTATGCATTTATAAATCAAAATCGTGGTCAACGGGCCAATTCTGACCCGGAACCGTGGCGGTAGACGAGTTAATTCCCAACCGACGGTTACCTCAACTCGAGAAATTTTTTATATTATGCTTTTTTTCCCATGTATTTTCTAAAATCTATAATCGTCATATATGAAATAATTTTTACCTTATTTGTAGTTGAGTTTCCAACTTTGCATAATTTGTAATTTTAATTATTGAATATTACTATACGATTAAGGATGATAGCGAATATTACAATCATTATTTTTATTAAATTTTTGGATCTATATAAATTCTAAACAAATTATATAAATTACGCACTTATAAATCAGAGTCGTGGTCAACGGGCCAGTTTCGACGCAGAATTGTGGCGGTAGACTAATATACGGATTTTTTTTCAGAAAGGAACACAAATGACTAATTTTTTAATCGGATTTTATACAAGTACGAGTATATAAATTTCAAACAAGTTTGAATAATCCTATATACATCATCTCAAATTGTTTGATTAATCGTCTCCGTTGGAAAACGTAGAATATGTAGGAAAATTGACAGAAAAATTACTAACGATTTATCAACGAGCCAATTCCGACCAAGAATTATGCACGTAGATGGGCCAATTCAGTAGTGGCGTAAATTTTACGTTATTTGTAGTTGGGTTTCCAACTTTGCATAATCTATAATTTTAATTAACGAATATTACTATACGGTTAAGGACGATAACGAATAGTACAATCAATTATTTTTCTTAAATTTTTTGATTTTATATAAATTCTAAAAGAATTTTTACATTACGCACTTATAAATCAGAGTCGTGATCAATGGGCCGATTCCGACGCGGAACTATAGCGGTAGGTTGTGCGCGTCGAGGGGTCAATTCAGTACTGGCGGGACAACTTTTTTAATATTAACTATAATTTTGAACTTATAGAGTCGTGGTCAACGTGCCAGTTCCGACGCAGAACTGCGGCGGTAGACTAATATATGGATTTTTTTCAGAAAGGAACACAAATGACTAATTTTTTAATCGGATTTTAAACAAGTACGAGTATATAAATTTCAAACAAGTTTGAATAATCCTAAACACATCATCTCAAATTGTTTGATTAACGTCTCCATTGGAAAACGTAGAATATGTATGAAAATTGGCAGAAAAATTACTAACGATTTATCAACGAGCCAATTCCGACCAAGAATTGTGCGCGTAGATGGGCCAATTCAGTACTTGTGGGACAACTTTTTTTTAATATATTATATAATTTTGAACTCATAAAATTAAGAATATTTATGGTCAACTTTTATCTTATATTATTGATTAAATAATTTTATGAATCACAATCATTTCACACAAAGTTTGTAAAAACGAAAAACTACCAAGTACATAGTGAAACAATTTTTGAAGTTCTATTCTCAGTTAAAATAGTTATTCTCGAAGCTGGTAAAAAAGAAAACAAATGTCATCATTTATTTCTCTATGAATATATTTGGAAGATGATTACTTATATAATACTACAATTTATAATTAAATTTTTATTTATTAAATATTGTGTGAATATTTTTGGAATATAGTTATATATATAATTAAATATTAATTTTAGATAAAAAGAAAACAAATGTCATCATTAATTTTTTTTGTGAATATATTTGGAAGATGATTATTTATATAATTTAAAATCAGTATTGTAGTCAATAGGCCAGTTCCAAGTTGGAACCGTCGGGGTAGACAGGATGATTGTGAAGTGGTGGTTTAATTTTTTTTTTCTTAATCTTGTGTTGAATTCATAATGTGGGGTATTTAGGATCACTTTCATCTTATAGACAATCTTAACATCTATAGTATTATTCGCTATCTATATATCTCTTCTCTCTCTCTCTCACTACCCGCTCCTTCTCTTGCCTCTTTTTTTTTTTATAAAAAGCTAAAAGATTGAGCTTAAGAGTTGATTTCCTTTGAGAGAGAAATATATTTTTGCCCACATTGATTTTGTAGAAGAATAGAGCTTTAACAATTATCGAAAGTAATGAGAATATATTAGTTATAATTTTTAACAAACATAACTATATGGTTTGAGACGTAAATATGTGGTAAAATTACTTTTTAATTGAATTTAAGATGTGTTCAAGAGATATAAATTCTAAGTGAGTTTAATAAATTGAATAATTAAATTATTTTAAGCTAAAATAATTAATAAATAATATATATTTTTTAATTTATCACTTATTAGTACTATATAATAATTTTATTAATTTTTATAATTTTCCGTCGAAAAATCGACCGGTTATAGGCTAGTTTATTTAGAGAGGAAATAGAAATTGGGACATAAAATTATCTAAAGTCTACGATCGTAGTCTATAGGACAAATACGGTCCCCACCACATGCACAAAATATTCTTAAACCCCTTTTAATATTAGGGTTTTAACATATAATCCTCTCTCTCTGTCTAAACAAATCCTATCTCCACCTTCCACATTCAGCAATGGCGTCTTCAATTTGCAAGCACGCAGCCATCTCACCCTCTCCCACCACCTTCCGCTCCACAAAAATCCCCATCCGCCCACTCTACTTCATCAGAAATGGCCGTCCAGCCGCCGCCGCCGTCGTCCGATGCTCCCTCCACCGCCCGGAGTACATCCCCAACCACATACCGGACCCCAAGTACGTGCGCATTTTCGACACCACCCTCCGCGACGGCGAGCAGTCCCCCGGCGCCACCATGACCACCAAGGAGAAGCTCGACATCGCGCGGCAGCTGGCGCGTCTCGGCGTCGACATCATCGAGGCCGGATTCCCGGCGTCGTCCGAGGCCGACTTCGAAGCCGTCGAATTGATCGCGCGCGAGGTCGGGAATGAGGATTCCGATCATGTCCCGGTGATTTGTGGTCTGGCTAGGTGTAATAAGAGGGATATTGAGAGGTCGTGGGAGGCGGTGAAGTATGCTAAGAAGCCGCGGATTCATACCTTCATCGCGACGAGTGAGATTCACATGAAGTTCAAGCTGAAGATGACGCAGGAGCAAGTGGTTGAGAAGGCGAGGAGTATGGTGGCTTATGCTCGGAGTTTGGGATGTGAAGATGTTGAATTTAGCCCTGAAGATGCCGGAAGGTGACGCAGATTGTTTTACTTCTGTGATTGTGATTATTCCGACGAACTTCTTCCAAATTTAGTTATAGTAATGAATTCTTTGATAATGAATTGGTTTTACCCCCACGAAATTGGAAAGCTAATGAAGAAGCTGTAAATGAATAATACCATTCTAGTTCATAAATTTTTTGCTTATATGGAATTGACTAGGAGAAGCCATTTCTAAACTTTTGTGGAAGAACTCAAAGTAAGAATAATAATCAAAGGATTCAGAACAGCTGGTTTCAGTAAGAAAGTTAACCATGACCAGTAGCAGACATTTGAAAAGCGTTACCTTATTTGGTACTACTTAGTGATTTTACTTGTCAAGTTACAATATCAGCAGCTGAGCATTTCCTGCTGAGGTATTTGTGATAGTCTTTCATGATTTTATTCTCCCTGATGGAACTGTGATTGAATAGGATCAACATGCTATCTGATTTGAATTATATCTGCAGTTGAAAGATATTGTACTGTTTTATTTTTCATGTTTCTTGGCTATTTGGATGATAGAGCCAAAACTGGATTCTTAGTTAACAGCCCGGCACTTCTTTTCTTTCCGACCACTAGCAATACAGGCAGTATTTGCTTTGCCCATACACCCCGAGCAGCAGATCCTTCTGGGATGCGGTTTCTATTATTTATGCGGGTATAGTAACCTTGGAGAAAGGCTTTCCCTCCTTTCTGATGGTTTCTTTGTTGTACTTTGTGGCTTAAGCTTTCAAATGTTAATTCCTATAGCTGTATCTTTAGAAGTGTGAAAGAGCTGGATATGCGTGCTGTGGTGTTTTTATTCCTTTATTTTTTGGTACCTTGAATTGGATTTTGGTGGCTGGGGCAAGGTGCTGACCACCTTGAGGTTCATTAATTGGTGTTTGAAGTAAAATTTGAACTCTGAAATATTCTCATTGGAGCAACAGATACAACAAGTCTTTTGAGGTTTTGAATTGTCATTGACTTAGGGCAGTGACTAATGAGTGACTGATGTAGATTTTGGCCTAAGGCAGCCTCGTTATCTCACCTTTATTTTCTTTGGTTTCTTACAGATCTGACAGAGAGTTTCTTTATGTAATTCTGGGAGAGGTTATTAAGGCTGGTGCAACAACTCTTAACATCCCTGATACAGTAGGCTACACATTGCCTTCTGAATTTGGAAAGCTAATTGCAGATATAAAAACAAACACCCCTGGCATTGAAAATGTCATTATCTCAACACACTGCCAGAATGATCTTGGACTTTCTACTGCTAATACTTTAGCGGTATGTATTTCTTTCTATTGGAGTGATAGACAACTCTATACAACTAAATTCACGTTGGATTGACACTGGTACTTTTCTCAACTTCAGGGGGCACATGCTGGTGCAAGGCAATTAGAGGTTACCATTAATGGCATTGGAGAAAGGGCTGGTAATGCGTCACTAGAGGAGGTGTGTTCTCTTTTACTTCTCTATTATTTCTTTGGAGGGGGGGGGGGGGGGGAGGGGGGGGGGTTATATAGTTCTTTATTCTTTCTAAATCTACTCCTAGTAGGAAATCTATATCTTGACAGGCATATCACCACATAAACTTTGAAGAGCTAGTTTTCTGTATCTCGAGTGAGTGATTCATTTCTGAGTCTTCATTGTTAAAAGTTTTAGGGAAACATGGTAGAAGAGATTCTTAATGGTTTCTTTCAGTTCGGCCTGATGTCTGGTTACGATAATTCTTTCTGTTCAATGTACTCAATTGGCTCAAGGACTTTCTAGGCTTCCTTTTTCCTCTAAATGAAAGTGTATTCGCTTTCTGATTCACTGCAGGTTGTAATGGCCTTAAAATGTCGTGGAGAGCAAGCTCTAGATGGTCTTTACACAGGGATCAATACTCAACACATAATCATGGCGAGCAAGATGGTATACTCTCCTGTGCCTCCTTTATGATTTCTTGATATAAATACACTCATACCCTTATATATATTATATAGGAATGGGTTCATATAAAAACAAGTCTTAGTGTAGAACGATCAGGCTTTTTTTATTTGTCATGCTTTTTATATACTACTATCAAGCTTCTATGTATGAAACAGCATATCATGAGAATGGCCTAGATTGAACTCTATGCTTGCAGGTAGAAGAATATAGTGGGCTGCGTATCCAGCCACACAAAGCAATTGTTGGAGCTAACGCTTTTGCTCATGAAAGTGGAATTCATCAGGTTGGTGTTCAACATTTTTCCTTTGCGATAGTCTTTTTTGCATTTACAATTACATCAGACATAGTCTGGTTTAATGATCTACCGTTTGCATTTATCACAAGTAGTGAATGTGTAGATCTGTGTCTTTCCTCCTGCTTTGCAGATGGTCACTTTCAATAAGTTTCTCACAAAGAATAGTATGAGAAATAACATATAGAAACATGGAAAGGATTAACATTTTCCGTCTTTAAACTTATTTTAGACTAGGTACTTCGTTGAGGTTTGTGGATCTTATAATTAGTGGATTGACCATTGAAGTTTTCAAATAATATCTGAACCATTTTATGCTAAGTGCCTAAAATACAAATGAACAACTACATGTTTGATGCCATTATTTTCTCTTTTTCGGGGGGGGGGGGGGGGAACTCTTTTAAGCTGTATAATATATTGTTATTACATTTTATTTGAGATTTTTTGCAGGATGGAATGTTGAAACATAAAAATACCTATGAAATTATTTCTCCTGAAGATATAGGACTTCTTCGTTCTAATGAATCTGGTATAGTGCTTGGAAAACTCAGGTATGCTGGGCATAACAATTGCTCTGCATTTTATTATTCCACCTATTTCTGCATCTTAATTGTTCTTTTATTGCAACTCTCAAGTTTTATGTGATAATTATCCCGTCAACTGTTATAACTTAAAAGATGCAATAACAAAACGCATTATTCTTTGTGTTTCTATGTAAACTAACAGTACTTGGTCACTTTCAGAAACAGACACAGTAGTTTGATAATATTGCATTGCTGAATAATTTCAATAACATAACAATCTGTGAAATCCATACATATGCATGTAAAATAAGAAGTATAATTATTCTTGATGTCATTATTATGGGGGGCAATGTATTCTTGATAGGGGGAAAATAGGTCTTAAAAAACACGGGATGAGCCACAGGCAGCAATACTACTATAAAAGTCGATTTATTTGAGCTGAATCCACCAGGTTAAGTGGTCATAGTTTCAATCGGTTGTCCATGGGCGAAGCAATTATGTCATAATAATTTAACAGCTAATATGCACATGTTTGTCATGAGCTTTAGGAAGATTAAGATCGCTATACCTGTCTTCGTAAAGCCAAAAGCTAATCTTAATTATAACTTTTGCTATAAGTTACTTTCTTGATCGTTGTTGCTTTCATGATGATGATCACGATATCTTAGGTTTTGATGTACATGGAGTACTTATGTTATTTTGCTCTTTTTTGCATTATTATACAGTGGACGCCATGCTTTGAAAGCCAAAATGTTGGAGGTAAATTTCAATGTTCTAGCTTATTATAACTATTTAAGTTGCTTCTGCAATTGTTCCACCTATGCACCAATCCTTTCTGTAAATGAATCTGCAGCTTGGGTACGACATTGATGGAAAGGATCTTGATGATCTGTTTTCACGCTTCAAAGCTGTAGCTGGAAATAAAAAGGTACTGGGAGTTTTGCCAAGACAGGTGTAGAGGACTTGCAGAATGTTTTCTATATTTTGAGTCATTTGTAGATATATTTTTTGTAGAAGAAATAAATTATTAATTATGATGAGCAGACATTAATTAACATCTTCATTATATTGCATATAATATTTATTATTTAACTCTCTCATTGCAAGTGGCTTTTTTTGTCATTTGAACAAGTCAGTGGCCCTCATGTAATTTGTAGATATATTTTTTCAGAAGAAATGATTATTAATGATGACGAGCACACATTAATTAACCTCTTTTTTATATTGAATATAATATTATAATTTAACTCTTTCCTTGCAAGTGTTTTTTTTGTCATTTGAACAAGTCAGTGGCCCTCGTTGTAACTGCTTAGCCAACTATGTTTAAACTTGTTTTGTTGTGACACTATTTCTGACATGTCCATATTCTGTCGATTTTTCAGAATATCACCGATGATGACCTAGTAGCCCTAGTTTCGGACGAAGTTTTCCAGCCACAAACTGTTTGGAAACTTGAAGATGTACAGGCATGTCTACATCCAACTTTCTACTTAGTAGTTGATCACTAGATATAGTGGTGCATTAAGATGGTTCATTCAATTACCATTTTTGTACCTTGTGTACAGGTTACATGTGGATCTCTTGGCCTTTCAACCGCAACAGTCAAACTTATTCATACGAACGGTGATGAGCATATTTCTTGTTCAGTTGGGACAGGGCCTGTTGATGCAGCATATAAAGCAGTTGACCTTGTTGTTAAGGTTAGGAACTTCAAAATATTTCAGTTGCTTGTACACTGTTTTGCCTTTTTAATTTGATTGGGTGACAGCATGGAGATTGTGCATGATCTTATTTGTGTCTTCTGCTAATAATAAAGTGAATATACACACATGTATAATTCCTCAGAAATAGTCACTTTGGGTTTATGTTTCTAAGTTTTTTCTGCAACTAGACAGATTTCATAACTCGTTCTCGTGAACATCCTCAAATCATTTGCAATTTTTCATGCTGCATGTTAAAATCCTGATTTATGTGAAGTGCTTTGATGTACATGCCAGTCTAGACATATGGGCAAGACCTTGTGAGTATTTGCAAGTCAATTGAAAGTACTTGCCATCATTTATTGCAAGCGTTCTATTCTCCCTATCAGAGAACACCTGAACCTCGATGTTTGGACCTTAAGATTCTCTTATTAGTTCTTTGTCGTAAATTTTGATTATACGAAACAAAATTATTTACAGTTTTGCTTGCTAACAGGTTCCTGTAACACTTCTTGAGTATTCCTTGAGTGGTGTTACTGAAGGAATCGATGCTATAGCCACAACACGCGTTCTAATACGTGGTGAAGATAGTGTAACATCAACCCATGCTTATACAGGAGAATCTGTCAACCGTGCATTCAGGTACTGAAATACTTTGAACAGAAAGAAAAAAGCTTTGTTGTATTGTCAATTTTCTGTGACATGATTTCTTCTTCTATATAACCAGTGGGACTGGAGCATCCATGGACATCGTCATCTCAAGTGTTCGAGCCTATGTTAATGCCCTCAACAAGCTCTTAGGGTTCAAGAACCGCCTTAAAACTGAAGATCCCAATGAAAGCAAGGTAATGCAGACATTATAAGTTTAAAAATAACAGGTGGGGAATGCCTTGTTTGTATGTAGCCTAAGGTCGAAAGCATTGTCTTCTTCTCCGGTTGCTGGTTGATATTAAGATTGATCTTGTTTGGATTTTCTATTTTGGTAAGACGGCGGGCTAAACGCCTTTGCTATATCTTGTATCTATTAGAACTTAGTCAAGTGTTCATCAATGCTGTATAACTGGTGCATGTTTCTTATGTAACATTTTTGCTGCAACTTGTATTAATCCTCATCATACCTTTCCTTATGCAACATCATAATACAAGCTTAACTCCTCAAACTTTTCAACATAGGCATATAGCTTTTACCACTTGTTTCAACTTTTGAAAATCAGCGATAATATGAGTTTCTGTGAGTTCCTAACGAGAGGAAACAAGATTAACAAACTGCTCCGACTCTAAATCAGCCAATTCAACAATAAGAGAAAATTGATAAATGTGATGCAGCCATTGAAGCTAATTAAGGAGAAAATTGGTTTAAGGTTATCCATCCAGTAATCGAGCGTCTTACCGAAATACAGTCGTCCCAAATCCACAAACCTCAGTTCACTTAGGAAGATTTGTAGCAGCAGAAATGTAAGCTTCTCTAACAGAAACATTGTACGTGCGAGATTTAGTGCAGAACCTCACGTCTTCTTCCAAAAGAATATAACACGAAGCATGTCTAGAGCAATTTCTGTAAAGAAATCTCCGTAAATGCCAGACACCATTATAATAAAAGTCGGACAATTTATCATTCGAAAGCTCAAATATCCTATCCATCAATTTTTAGCCTAACCATTTGTCAACCCAGAATAAAACCTCACTACCATCACCAACCTTACAGAAGGAATTATCGTCCAATGTCTTCACAAGAGGTGAGTGAGACCCCTCTCCAAATTGTAGAGGAAGCACGAGAAAACATTTCGATAGCTTAGTTCGTTGCATTGATGTGAGCTCGAACGAGCTATCATAAACCTCAACTAGAAAACATTGTGATAGCTTAGTTGCATTGCATGCAAGTGAGCTCGAACAATATGCAACTTAGCAGTTAGCTCAACCAAAGTTTTCATTATTGCATATTGGTCTTAACGTATGTCTGCAAAGAAGCAAGAAATTGCCGCAGCTTCACGAAATGTAAACACTCTTTTGTAAAAATATCGAATAAATTTGCTGCTCGAAGGCTATTCTAATAACATACTATCTCAATCACTTATACACATGGAAAATGACCCTACGTACATCTTACTCCTCGAGGCTCTTGAAAGTTGAAAATACATTATACAGTTCATAAATATTACACAGACACACACACACAGAGACAGATGGCTCAAGGTATTCAGAGTGAAGGAAAACGAATTAGGACATTAAATCTAAGGGAAGCATATGAATATGGAACAAGTAAAGTATTACAAAATATAATTCAGGAATGTTGAAAACATAATCCTTTTACTATTTCTCTTCACTTAGATTCAAGATTGACAGATAGTTGTGATGGCAGAAAATATAACTTAGATGACCAAACTAATGAGACCCATGGCTTCTAATCACATGAATTACACAACCTATCCTATGCAAGAAACATCTTCGAAAAACGGCTTCTTATAACATGTGTTAAAACAACAAGACAACACTAACCACATCTTCAATTTACACAAAACAATCAACACCTAATTTTCATAGTTGTGATGATCCACGTTCTTGAAGCAAATGCTTAACTTCATCTAAATACGGGCGGACAAATCTCTCGGAAAACTTAGCATCAGTAGAAGAGGAAAGCACAGGAAGAGGAGGCCAATTATCAACGAGGTTCCTACTTTCAAGAATTCTTAAAATTCTCATCCGCGGTTCATACCTCTTCTCAAAGCTGTAACCAAGTGATTTCGGGTAGTGTGCAATGCTCGATATGTTAAACTTCCCGGTCGCAACCAAAGCCTTCGTTATCTTCTTCATCTTCTCAGTCGATGCACGAAACGCTAGAGGCTCCTTCCTAAACATACTCAATATGTCACTCTCTGAGAACCCCATATCCCGGAAAGCTTGCAACTTGAGCTCCCACGCCTCGTTGCTCATTGAAGCAATAGTTGGAATGGCATAAAAGAAAGCTATAGAAGATGCAGTCAACCCCATTTCTTTAGCCTTCTCTACTGATGTTCTTATAACTTCTGGCTTGACACTGAAAGCCCTTGGACTTTGTTTAAGAATGATACGAATTCGATCCATAGAAACGCCAATACTCTTCAAGAATTCCACATTAGCCACAACAGTTCCTTCCATATTAGAGCTAAGTAACTTAGGATATTTCCTCAGAACTCTGACTAATGCAATATTGGATCCTAACAAGCCCTTGAGCACAGATAATGAAGGAATAATGTTTTTATTCAAACTCAACAGCAGAATTTCCGGGCTATTTGAGATCATCTTGGAAATGTCGCCGGAAGAAAAGCCCTCGTCTTGGAAACCCTTGATTTTGGGTTTAATGTTGTCTTCAAGCCTACGACAGAAGACAAGAGGCCGAAATTTCAGGATTTTCTGCAATTGGGCATTCGAAAATCCACTGGATTTGAAGAATGAGAGCATCGAATCTACTCTTTCAGGGTTCTTGACGTGACTCAATTCGGAGGCAAACCACGAGGCAAAATCACAAGGAAAATCGTGTTTATGCACCAAAACGTCATAGACAGTAGTAGGATAGAAATCGAGAGGGGTCGGCGTCTGAGTAGAAAAGAAATGGAGCGAAAGAGAGACAAAAGCAGGGGATGTGCAGAAACGAACATTCTTATTTGAAAAGTTCTTGAAAATATTAAAGGTCAGATTTTTGGGAATGGATGCAACCATTTTATTGAAGAAATTGAAAATGTAAAGAAGATGGGTTCTGAACTTGCCTTCCAAATGAAAGCCAACGCCGCCGCTACAGAAGCTTCAGGTCTGGTAGGTTAGTTATATGAAAATGGGGCGTTCCAATGCAAATGGTGCATAATGTATTTGTGGATCAAATTTTGTCAAGCGTCATTCCATTTTTCATACCATATAAGATATTGGGTTAATTATTATGGTTAACTCAACTCATGCTGCAAAAAGTCAAAGATTTGTAAATCTTTGTGGACCATCCATGTCTTCGGTTGGGAAGTGATGGCTCCATTATCAATTCTCTAAACTCCGACGATTACCTCAATTTTCGACGAGTTTAATATCGGCGATTACATATTTGGAATCTCCGTGTTAGTATACATGTAATTATTGAATCGGCGGATGGTTTCTGAGTTTATTCCGAGATCGATTTTTTTTGTTCTACTTTGTACGAGTATATAGGATTTTTCTTTGTAGTTAATCAAAATCCTTCCTCTCTCTTGCCTCCCGTCTTCTCCTTCACTTCCGACTACTCTTTCCCGACTTCTCCTTCTCTTCCCGACTCGTCCTTCTCTTCCCGACTCGTCCTTCTTGGAAGATTAGCAATTTTCTAGTAGGAGCTCACGGGTGAAGGCCTAAGTGGTTGAAATTCGGCGTATGAGTATGTAATTTATAATTTTCTGTTTTAGATATAATGAATTGGGGTTTACTTTATTTTTTGATTTATAGTGATGTAAACTAATTTACCAAACATCCTTCCCGAATGAGTATGTATTTTATAATTTTCGTGTTTTTGATTTCATAAATTTGGGTGGCTTGAATTGGGGGAAGCTAAGGGGTCAGGTTGATCCATATTAAAAATAATTTCCTGAAAAACCGATAATCCTTCCCAAATCAGTATGTATTTTATAATTTATGTGTTTCTGATTTCATGAATTTGATTGAATTGGTAGTGTTGATTATTTGTATTTTTTGAATTGGGTTACTGATGCTTGACTGATTTGTTTGTAAGCAGTTTAGTTTAATTTGTCGATTCCCTTCCTCTTGAATTGAGTATTTTCTTCGTTTTATTTATTGTAGCATTATTGATTTAAACCAAGTTTATATTATATTATGCATGATTGTTGTAATTTAGATGTATATGATTCTGTTGTCGAAGGTGTTGAATATGGGTTATCCTTTGAATGTTGCGTTGGGTTTGGGGGAGCTTGATTCAGTTGAATCTATTGAAGAGAAACCATCTGAAAATATAAAAAAAAAGACGAGGTTGTTCATAATGAGGAGACTTTAGTGGATAATACATGCCCGATTATTCAGAATGTAAAAAAAGAGGATTCTCTCGATTTGCCGGTGAATGTTGAGAATGTTTCAGTGAAGGTTGAGAATGAGGAATTTGACTAAGAAACTTTGCATAAGGAGCTGGTAAAGCAGTTGATTAAAAAGGAATACGAGGTCTGTGGTGATGGTAATCCTTCAATGGAAGAAGCAGATGATTTTAATCCTTCTAAGGAGGAAAGAAACCTTATGTGCAAAGTCCTTGAGGAAAAATTATCACATGGCAAAGAATTCCCACATTTAGAAAAGGTGTATCTGTTGTATTGTGAATATGCACGTATTAGAGGCTTTAACGTTTGTAAAGGTGAGCAACATTATTTTGGTAAGGGCGGTGAAATTTGTTGGAAGATGTTTAATTGTTCTTGCAACGGGGTGCCTAATTATAGGAGTACGAAGCACAGGTTGGCTGTCTACAAGAAATTAGTTATCCGGATCGATTGCAAAAGCAAAGCTGATTGTGGCAAGAGAAGATTTAGGAGTTTTTACAGTGGTTCTATTTGATACCGAACACAATCACGATCTTGTACGTTTCGATCAAACCTATCTGTTGAGATCCAGTCGTAATTTGAATTACGCTAAGAAGTCTGTCTTGGTGCTTTGACATCAGTCGGGATTGGTGTTAGCAGTCCATCTAAGTTCATGGAAAAAGAAAGCGGGGGCCTTCAAAATGTTGGCTTCACTCGAAAAGATGCTTATCATTACATTGAACAAAAGAATAAGCAAACCAGAGTTGAGGATGGAGATGAGTGGATGCTAGTTGACTATTTGGCTAAAAGGTCAAATTCTGAGCCCTTGTTTTGGTGGAGGTATCAATTGGATGACGATGATCGCATTTTGAATCTTTTTTGAATTTTTCTTTGGAGGGATACTAGATGCGCCATCGATTACGATGCCTTTGGAGATGTTTTATCAGTGGACACCACATTTCGGATGAACAAATACAATTTGATTGCTGCTCCATTTGTCGGCATCAACCACCACACTCAGAACGTGTTGTTTGGCATGGCACTTATATCAGACGAGACCACCGGTTCATTCATGTGGCTGTTTGAAACTTTCCTGGAATCCATGCACCGTAGGCATCCAAAAATGATCTTCACCGATCAGTGTTGGGCCATGATGAACGCGATAGACGCGTGCTTTCCCAATTCGAAGCATCGTTTGTGTCAGTGGCATTTTAATAGAAATTGCACTTCAAATTTTCTTAAATTGAATGGTGATGCTTCTTTCAAAAGGTTATGGAACAAATGCATGAACCTAGTTGAGACTGAAGATGACTTTGACAGTACTTGGAGCGATGATGCTTCTTTCAAAAGGTTATGGAACAAATGCATGTACCTAGTTGAGACTGAAGATGACTTTGACAGTACTTGGAGTGAGATGATTCGAATTACCAAATTGAGAACCCCTCATGGTACAAGGCAATGCACGATATTCGCCACCGATGGTCTTCAGTTTTCAGCCGTGGTATTTTTAGTGCGGGGCTTTTGGCTACATCTTGGAGTGAAGCCACAAACAGTGCGCTAAAGACACTTTTGCATGCTGATATCTCCATGATTGAATTTGTTCGTCAGGTCGAAGAAGTTTAAGATACATGGCGGTTGAAGGAGAGCACTGAGGACACATATGCCATTTGGCGACCTGGCCACATCCTTCAAGATAATGAACTACTAACTCATGCAGCCACTATCTACACACGCAACGTTTATAAAACATTTGAGTTCAGTTTGACGCAATCTTTCAATTATGTTCTTGATGAATTTGGATGTGATGTTGGGAACGGGAATATTGAGTACATTGCACGGGATAAAAGATTTCCTAAGGCATACCGAACTATTGTATTCAACATGGGAACTCAGTTTGCACGTTGCAGTTGTGGGTTTTGGGAAACTGAGGGAATGATCTGCCCTCACATTATCAAAGTCTTTGATCGCAGGAATGTATTAGTTATTCCTGAAAATTTTATACTCCGGAGCTGGACCAAAAGCGCGAAGAAGGACATGCCCAGCTTGAACAAGGTTTCTTCAGGTTTGAAAGTTCGCTGCTTGAATACATGACATTTGCTAATACCACAATGCGGCATTTATATGAGATGGTGTCTACGGGCTTCAAGCATGCTCTCGCACATGAGAAAATTGCGCAACGACTGAAGAGTTTGAAAGATGAATTTTCAGAGATCATGACCAGCTGCAATGTGCCAGGGGTCGGGAAATGATGCGCCAAAGAAGATATATACAACACCTCATGGCAAAAAGTTCTGAAATCTGAAGAAGGTGGCTGATAGACGTTTCGCTAATGTGAGAAAGCTTATGAAAGGCTGGAAAAGGACTCGCAAATGGATGCCTAGTATGTTTTCCCCTCTCATACTTGTTTATTGTATGTTAAATCTTTAAAACCCTAATACCAATAATTGCCACAGCCCGGACACCGATCAAGAAAGCGAGAAAATGTTCTGAAAATAACAAAAAGTTGGAGAAAGACACTGCCTGCCCCGGTTCGACTACGAAATTTTATGGTGAAGACTACCCTTTATGCAAGTTGTCTCTTTAATTCGTTGACTGGATTTTATGGTCACTGAACATTAAATTTTGATACTGTTGTAATAGTTGAACAATAATCTCCTTTTTTTTTTTTTTTCCATATTATGTGTTGTATGAGGATGAGGGCTTCCGTTGACTTATCTCTTTATGGTTTAATTAGAATTAAGTGGTGCATACCCTAATCAAGAAATGTATTGAAAATATAAACAGAATGGAATTCAACATAAAAACCCTAATGATCAATATTCATCCAAATCGGGAGCAACAAAGTAAATAACTAGGTCAACTAGTTCTGTATAATGAATACATTTTGAACCCTAACAGTTAATGAGACATTATTTAAATTTAAAAACGTAATTCGTGGGAGAACCCGAAAGTTGTTTGATTGACATAGATTATCGACAAATATAGCAAAGCCTAAACCCTAATTCCGACTTGCCAACGACCCATTTTCAAATGCCAAACCCCTAATTAAGAAACTTTGACATTGGCAGATGACCATATAATACTTTTTTTAGTGAAGATTCAATCTTAGTAAACAATATTTAATTGGAAAAATTAAGGCACTTAGTAGTCGATTGCATGTATATGCTTCTTACACACGTGCGGCATGCAGGAAACTCTAAATTCATCATATTTGTGACATTTTAAACCCTAGGGTCAAAGTCTAAACCCTAATTCTGACTTTCCATCGGCGATTTTTCAAATATGCCAATATACGTTCGACCTCTTTACATGTTTATTTTATTATTTCTTAAAAATTAAAATAGCATATAATAGCATATAAATAAGAAGCGTTGATGACCACTTTTTACAATTTTTCGATGTTGACACTAGATTGCGACTATTTTTCATGTCCATACCTAATTATTTAGATGTCAATTTACACAAATTTATAGCATTAATAATTTTATATACGAGGTCATAATTAATTACTGAAATTATAATCCGCCGTCCAAATTTTATGAAGGTTTATGTGGGGCCATGATATGATCGTGTAACTAAGAAACTTTGACATCGACAGATGGCCATATAATACTTTTTGTTGCGGCGATTCAACCTTAGTAAATAATATTTAATAGGAAAAATTAAGGCACTTAGAAGTCGATTGCATGTATATACTTTTTACACACATGCGGCACGCAGGAAAAAACCCTAACTCCATCATATTTATGACATTTTAAACCCTAGGGCCAAAGCCTAAACCCTAATTCCAACTTGCCATCGGTGACGACGATTTTTCAAATATGGCAAAATACGTTAGGCCCCTTTACATGTTTACTTTAATATTTCTTAAATATTAAAATAACATATAATAGCATATAAATAAGAAGCGTTGATGACCACTTTTACAATTTTTCGATGTTGACACTAGATTGCGACTATTTTTCATGTCCATACCTAATTATTTAGATGTCAATTTACACAAATTTATAGCATTAATAATTCTGATATACGAGGTAATAATTACTTACTGAAAATTATAATCTGCCATCCCAATTTTATGAAGGTTTATGTGAGGCCATGATATGATCGTGTAACTAAGAAACTTTGACATCGGCAGATGGCCATATAATTCTTTTGTAGAGGCGATTCAACCTTAGTAAACAATATTTAATGGGAAAAATTAAGGCCTTTAGAAGTCGATTGCATGTATATGCTTTTTGCACACATGCGGCACGCACGAAAAACCCTAAATCCATCAGATTTTTGACATTTTAAACCTAGGGCCAAAGCCTAAACCCTAATTCCGACTTGCCATCGGCGATTTTTCAAGTATGCCAAAATACGTTCGGCCCCTTTACATGTTTGCTTTATTATTTCTTAAATATTAAAATAACATATAAATAAGAAGCGTTGATGGCCACTTTTACAATTTTTCGATGTTGACACTAGATTGCGACTATTTTTCATATCCATACCTAATTATTTAGATGGCAATTTACAAAAAATTATAGCATTAATAATTTTATTATACAAGGTCATAATTACTTATTAAAAATTATAATCCGCCATCCCAATTTTATGAATGTTTATGTGGGGTCATGATATGATCGTGTAACTAAGAAACTTTGAAATCGGGAGATGGCCATATAATACTTTTTGTAGCGGCGATTCAACCTTAGTAAACAATATTTAATGGGAAAAATTATGGCACTTAGAAGTCGATTGCATGTAAATACTTTTTACACATATGCGGCACGCAGGAAAAATCCTAAATCCATCAGATTTGTGACATTTTAAACCCTAGGGCCAGAGCCTAAACCCTAATTCCAACTTGCCATCGGTGACGGCGATTTTTCAAATATGCCAAAATACGTTCGACCCCTTTACATGTTTATTTTATTATTTCTTAAATATTAAAACAACATATAATAGCATATAAAAATGAAGCGTTGATGACCACTTTTACAGTTTTTCGATGTTGACACTAGATTGCGACTATTTTTCATGTCCATATTATTTAGATGTCAATTTACACAAATTTATAGCATTAATAATTCTGATGTACGAGGTCATAATTAATTACTGAAATTATAATCCGTCGTCCCAATTTTATGAAGGTTTATGTGGGGCCATGATATGATCATGTAACTAAGAAACTTTGATATCGGTAGATGGCCATATAATACTTTTTGTAGCGGCGATTCAACCTTAGTAAATAATATTTAATAAGAAAAATTAAGGCACTTAGAAGTCGATTGCATGTATGTGCTTTTTACACACATGCGACACGCACGAAAAACCCTAAATCCATCAGATTTGTGACATTTTAAACCCTAGGGCCAAAGCCTAAACCCTAATTCTAACTTGCCATCGACGATTTTTCAAATATGCCAAAATACTTTCGGCCCCTATACATGTTTACTTTATTAATTCTTAAATATTAAAATAGCATATAATAGCATATAAATAAGAAGTGTTGATGGCCACTTTTACAATTTTTCGATGTTGACACTAGATTGCGACTATTTTTCATATCCATACCTAATTATTTAGATGTCAATTTACAAAAATTTTTAGAATTAATAATTCTGTTATACGAAGTCATAATTATTTACTGAAAATTATAATCTGCCATCCCAATTTTATGATCGTGTAACTAAGAAACTTTGACATCGGCAGATGGCCATATAATACTTTTTGTAGCGGCGATTCAACCTTAGTAAACAATATTTAATGGGAAAAATTAAGGCACTTAGAAGTTGATTGCATGTATATGCTTTTTACACACATGCGACACGCAGGAAAAGCCCTAAATCCATAAGATTTGTAACATTTTAAACCCTTGGGCCAAAGCCTAAATCCTAATTCTTACTTGCCATCGGTGACGACGATTTTTCAAATATGTCAAAATACGTTTGGCCCCTTTGCATGTTTATATTATTATTTATTAAATATTAAAATAGCATATAATAGCATATAAATGAGAAGTGTTGATGATCACTTTTACAATTATTCGATGTTGACACTAGATTACGACTATTTTTCATGTCCATACCTAATTATTTAGATGTCAATTTACACAAATATAAAGCATTAATAATACTGATATACGAGGACATAATTAATTACTGAAATTATAATCCGCCGTCCCAATTTTATGAAGGTTTATGTGGGGCCATGATATAATTATGTAACTAAGAAACTTTGACATCGGCAGATGACCATATAATACTTTTTGTAGCGGCGATTCAACCTAAGTAAACAATATTTAATTGGAAAAATTAAGGCACTTAGAAGTCGATTGCATGTATATGCTTTTTACACACTTGCGGCACGCAGGAAAAATCCTAAATCCATCATATTTGTGACATTTTAAACCCTAGGGCCCAAGCCTACACCCTAATTCCAACTTGCCATCGGTGATAGAGATTTTTCAAATATACCAAAATACGTTCGACCCCTTTACATGTTTACTTTTCTATTTCTTAAATATTAAAATAGCATATAATAGCATATAAATAAGAAGCGTTGATGACCACTTTTACAATTTTTCGATGTTGACACTAGATTGCGACTATTTTTCATGTTCATACCTAATTATTTAGATGTCAATTTACACAAATTTATAGCATTAATAATTCTGATATACGAGGTCATAATTACTTACTGAAAATTATAATCCGCCATCCCAATTTTATGAAGGTTTATGTGGGGCCATGATATGATCGTGTAACTAAGAAACTTTGACATCGGTAGATGGCCATATAATATTTTTTGTAGCGGCGATTCAACCTTAGTAAACAATATTTAATGGGAAAAATTAAGGCACTTAAAAGTCGATTGCATGTATATGCTTTTTTCACACATGCGGCACGCACGAAAATCTCTAAATCTATCAGATTTGTGATATTTTAAACCCTAGGGCTAAAGCCTAAACCCTAATTCCGACTTGCCATCGGCGATTTTTCAAATATGCCAAAATGCGTTCAGCCCCTTTACATGTTTACTTTATTATTACTTAAATATTAAAATAGCATGCAATAACATATAAATAAGAAGCGTTGATGACCACTTTTTATAATTTTTCGATGTTGACACTAGATTGCGACTATTTTTCATGTCCATACCTAATTATTTAGATGTCAATTTACACAAAGTGATAGCATTATTAATTCTGATATACGATCGAGGTCATAATTAATTACTGAAATTATAATCCGTCATCCCTATTTTAGGAAGGATTATGTGGGGCCATGATATGATCGTGTAACTAAGAAACTTTGACATCGGCAGATGGTCATATAATACTTTTTGGAAGCGACGATTCAACCTTAGCATTATTAATATTTATATTTTGTCACCACAAACTTATTTATTTTTATAAATCTCTTGTAACTGAAAGGAAGCGATAAGTCAGCAAACACTAATATAGAATAACTGTTTTTGGGATAGGATGATTAGTAAACCATCGCATCTTTTTTTTCGAGAAGTTATGTCTTTGTCGATGAACCATTCAGTTCTATAAATACTAATAATTCAACACTTCCCATCTCATTTTGCCGAAAAATTTGATTTCGTGATGGCTGACTTTTACTTTAATCATGAGATTGTATGGGAAATTCATGAAGACGTGGCTCTATTGAATGCATTTCAGCGACGCCTACTTCGTCTGCCCATGCAAAATCAGATCATTTTTAACAATGAATTGAGCGGGATTTCACGAGAAATTAGTAGGGACTCCCACATGAGCGAAGAGAAAACTGGAGTCGAGATCGTTGAGCGACTTCTAAAACTTCTAGCTCGCCTCCGTATGTTTGAGGAGTTTATCTATCTTCCTGGAATTACGTTGCATCGGGTTAATCATGTGGTCACCGTCGGCCAGGAATACTTCATTGCATTGCTTCCGGTAAATTGATCCTCTCTTTTATCTTAGTGTCTATTTTTTAAACAAACACACTGTAACATTTACGTTCGATTTGTTTATAAGATAGAAGAGCCTCCCATATTCAGGGTATTCTGCCAAGAGGGTTTGCGCCATGAAGACAAGCCTCGTTCATTTTCAATGCATGCAGGCTTGCTGAAGTTGATTTCAGATGGATTCTCGATGCACAACGGAACTGGGATTGCGGAACAATCCCCCAGTTGTTTAGGGTGTAATTTATAAAATTATGCATTTGATATGTATTTGAAATTTAGATAATGTAAAAAGATTTTTTATTATTGTGCTAGTACTTAGTACCAGAACATATACAAATTGTAATATAATATTTTCACTTATTATATTGTAATTTAATATTGTCACTTATTGATATCCACATTTCAATTATTTTTAATTTATTTGTTGTAGTCAGGCATAAAGAGTTGTCTATCAAGGATTTGCACTTATTACTTTGTTAAAAACAATTGAGCATTTTAATAATACAGTTTAGAGGATCCTAGTTGTAAAAAGAAGAAATAGAATTTACCATCAACATTTAAAAAACCTAATTGCAAAAGGTATTAGAATAAAAAAATTGGACACAAAGGAATGTAAAAATCGTTGTTGTAAAAAGCATTAGAATCAAAATTGAAAGGGATCCACAATACCGTTTGGTGGTCTACTCCATTCCGGATTGATTAGGATTTTTGTCGCAATAAGGCACTTAATTTCGCAATTAAGGAGTTAATATAACGGAGTGACTTAGCTTAACTTTTGCAACAAGAGTGGACTACAACGGTGGCTTCACCGTTTTGTCTGATCCAATTTTGACTTAAACCGGCTTCTTAGGTCGGCCCCAAGCTTAAACGGGCAATTGACAACGGCGGGTCCAAATTCGTGGACACGCGAAAATCGGCCGGTCGGCCAAAATTAGCCGGAAAATAACATCAGAGTGAAGCCAAAATTGCATGTTTGTGTTCGTATTTCAATAATGAAATCCAGTTAAAATGTAAAACCGTCTCAAAATATTTTATATCAGAGCAATGACACCCCATTTAATTTTTTATTTTTATTTTTAGTTGTAGCCAACCATATAAAGAGGTGTCTATCAAGGATTTGCACTTATTACTTTGCATGCATAATATAAGAACATTGTGGCAAGTTATTACATTAATATTCTTGAATGGAGTTAAAATGGTGAATAAAAAATTGTTAATTTAAAAATGTGAATAAAGAAGTGTGAATATAATAGTGGTGCATATAATTCTTTAATGGAGTAAAAAAGAAGGGTGAACAAAAAGTGTGACTATAAATACTGTTAATATAAAAATATAAATAAAATTGATTGGAGATTGACGAGCCGTATTCAATTTTTTTGCAAAAATAATTATATTAATTTTATAAATTATAGCGTCACTTGCAGTTTTATAGACTCTTTAAAATTAATTTTCTTCTTTAAATCAACCCGGTGGAAAGAGATATTTGCTATCAAATTGATCCAATATAATTTTCATTTGAACTCGACGTGGGACAATTTATTTGACAAGCTAATATATTTTTGTTCTACATCAATTTTGAGCAAAAAGAGATTTAAAAATTATTTGTAAAAATGAAGAAAATACGGCAATCGTGTATGTTTGTATATTTAACTAGAAAATATTGCATGGTTGCACGTAATTATCTAATATGATTGATGCGTTCATAAATTTAAATATTAAAAAAATTTCATAATAACTACAAAATTGGACGTTTTATTTCGGTTACTGATTTCTCTTGGGGGTGCTAATTTTTTTTTATTTTTCACTTAATATTAATGGTAATTTACAAATTTTATATAGCAAAAACAAAATTACACTATCAATTTATTTGTAAAGTTAGATCCATGCCCTTCATAACTAACTCCTTAATCTAATCTTAGCCGTCCATTTAATGCAACATATATATATATAAATGTTGGAGGAAAAGAGTTTCAACCTAAATTGCCCAAATTGCAACGGCGCCGACGCGGAGACGATTTCCATCGCTTGCTCCGACTTCTTTCTTCTTGCTCTTCGTTTGCGCTCCGATTTGCACAAGGTATGCTACTTGGGCTTTATATTTTAGGATTAATGTACATAGAGAAAGCCTTCAGAGTTCAGAAAAGTTTAGCGACCTATGTTATCGTGAACGAAATTAGGGGAGAAAGCCTTCGGATTATCATATACTTTTGCTTATGAATTTGCTTAGGTAAATTATCTATTTATATATGATATTCTGAACTACTATGATATGTCCTGTACTAATCATATCAATTATGAACTACTTATATATGAATTTGCTTCGGATCGTCGTTTGATTAGGGTTTAGGTTTAGGGATCGTTTGCTTCTACGTCCTAATCATATCAATTTTAATTTATTCGTATCCTCGAGATCTGTTTTAATTTTTAAAAAAATGCGCTTTGAACTCTGGAATTGAATCATTCTTTTTGAGATGTATGTATGTAAATACTGATTCTTATGAAATAAATGACCGACCCTTGTGAATTGTACTTCATCAAACATCCTAATGCAAAATTTGTATAAATGATTTGTTATGGTTAGAATTTGTAGTTCGGTAAATGACTGATTCTTATATTTGTTGTAGTTCTGCCTGCCATGGATGTTGAATGCCTGCCAAGCCGTTACGAAAGACTCAAAATCGATTTCTCAATCAACAGGATTGCGATCTGGGATGGAGATGACGAAGATATCCTAATCGATAAGTTGTATGAGCTGGTATGAGTTTAACCTTGGCAAACCAGCAGGGGTGTACAGTGCACTGACGAAAGCGTGGTTGTATGTTAATGTCAACAGAAAGCACCCCGAACACTACTTTTTTCTTGACTGCATATGTGAGCTGTGGCACTTAAGGGAGTACTTTTATAAGTTTGAAGAGTTTTTGGAGTGCCCAGGAATAAGATTCGATGTTACGAAAAACGAAGTGCTCGTCAGACAAGCTTATTTCGAGGCTAACCCACTGAAGGATGTAAGCTCATCTCTTGCTTGTATCAACCAACTCATATTTGTAATTTATTTCATGGTGAAACCGTTTCTATTTTTGCAGGAATGCATGTTTTATAAACAGTTTCGGAAACAGGGGGAGAGTCATTATAAAAAATTGAGGGAGCTATGGACAGATTACTTTTGTGGCCATGTCGGATTATTAACTTCTTGCTAGGTTGGTTGGGATGTCCTTACTTTGGCTTTGCCTTTGTTGTTATTAGTATCAACTGAAACTTGAAACTACAACAATTGGTGATGTTAATTGCAGTTTCCTTAATATTAAGTATATACATATGTTTAATTGGAGTTTCTTTAATTATTTATATTAAGTACTCCCTCCAATTTATATTTCGCTACTTGTTTTTATATTTTGTCTCAATTTGCCAGATATAGTGCTAATGTAAATTTTTTGTTATGTTAATTATTAGTTTAGTGTTTAAAATTATTTTAAAACTCAAGATTCTGGCGTATCAAATTATCTGAACCATGCATACATGCATTCATTAAGTAGCCATAAGCCATGCAGGAGTAGATGCATGCATGCATGCCTTATTTACTTATTTAAATGTAGCCATCTTTGTGCAGGTTGGTCATAAAAGTTTGACTGGTCAAACCATTTAGTAAATGCACTCATTACAAGTTGTAGATTGTAATTTCTTCCAAGTTTTTGGATGAATTTGAAATTAAAAAATTTATTAGGTCATGTTAAAATAAATGGTTAATTTATTTAAAATTTTCAATTCGTTGGGTTGGTTCAGTTGGGAAAATATATTCATAGAATCTTAATTAATCATCCATACCCAATTTTAAACAGCCGGCCGATTTCGGAAGCTTTAACGTGCGTTGCAATGGCCCCTGCCCGATCGTCGCTACTTGACGATGGCGAGCATCCTAAACAATTCAATACGTGTGAGGGCGGCCAAAAAAGCCAGTTTAAGTCAAAATTGGATCGGAAACCATACAAATTGTCAAACCGATCACAATCACATACTCCTTCGTTGCAAATACAATTTTAGTACAATAAAATACACCTAATATTAATATTCTTGCGAGTGAAAAAGATAAACAACAAAGGTACAACAAAAGTACAATAATGCGACTGAAATCCTAATAATACAATTCTTGCGAGTACAAAATTAAACATGGAGTTTTTACATTATTACCCGAAACCACACCTACCTTCTATAATCCGAACCTCTTCTCTGACAATGCTTAGACCACCACGCATCTCTTTCAGCTTCAGTGTAAAAAAACAGCTTCAACCAACCATAAAAAGGCTCCGTTGTGTTTTCATACGCTGCTGCAAGTGGCACCTCCTGTGTTACCAAAACAATACTTATTGATAAATGAATTATGTTAAAAATTAGCCTCTAAGTTTTTACTAATTAAAGATCGTACCTTCTTAATATTCTTCCACGCAGCTTTCGTCAAATATGTTACCTTACCCGTGTTAACGTCGTAGATAGATTTGGGATGCCCAAGCATATAGCTGAAAGTCCAGAAGTGATTTCTGAACTCGTCGATCTTCCTCCATATAAATGTTATTGGATATTCATCGACATGCACACTTTGAAATTCCCTATACACATTCTGAACGACCTGGCGATTATTATTGCCTCCTACTACCCACGTACCTTTCACATACTCCTCGTTCAACAAGATTAGCAAAATTTCATCATCTTCCTTCAACCATGCGCCGTCATTATCCCCGATTATTCTCCGCCTGTTTTTAGTGTATGCACGCTGATTCATTTTCGTAGGATAAGTTTCTAGTTTAGAATGGAATGGATAATTTTTTGCATCATTATATAAATGGAAAAATGAACCTGCTCACACCACAGGTCACGGGAAAGTGTTTGCAGCCATCAACGTGACTCATTATTCCCAACTTTTGCCACGTCAAAGCTATACACAGTACGTATTAGCAAAGCTGCCTGGTGGGAAATGACAATTCGATGGGGAAAGCTGCATGAGGGTTGAAAGATTCTTGTATTTCCTCTGCCTTGGAAAATCAGCATCAATGTATTCTCTTTTTGCCCCCAAACATGAGATAGTGTATTCTTTCATGAATAAATTAGATAGTGTGGATCATTTGCAAGATTTAGAGCTCTAGCAAGTTTACAGTCATAAATTAAGACCAAATATTTTGAGCATGGGGTCGAGCTAAATCTCGTTTCGGATCAACGGATCAATTACTCACACACACACACACACACACACACACATATATATATATATATATAAGTGATGAAACTACACTTATAGCACGTGGAATTAAATTAGAGCATTATTTATTATGGCCAAAAGTGCCAAACCTACATGGGCAAAAAGTGCCATTACAATCATAAAGCATCGAAATAAACCATACAAGCTTCTTCTAAGACTGAACCCTAATTGCCACGATCTCCTAGGTTATGAAACATTGCGTCAATCGTGTCATCCTCTTCCAATCCAATCTACGTAGTTATGAAATGAAACAAAATTAAGAAAGGAAATAATATAAGTTGTGAATTGAAATCAACTATTTTAGTAATTAATGACCTTCTTGGGTGTAAATTCTGGTTTCACTTGCTTCCCATCAAATAGGAATACATACTAGTGCCTGG
The DNA here is from genome assembly GCA_029490685.1 of Schizonepeta tenuifolia. Taxonomy (NCBI): domain Eukaryota; kingdom Viridiplantae; phylum Streptophyta; class Magnoliopsida; order Lamiales; family Lamiaceae; genus Schizonepeta; species Schizonepeta tenuifolia. The sequence continues at coordinate 32,786,150 of CM055959.1, forward strand.
GCTTCCCCATCATCTCTGTGAAATCTCTAAACGCCCTCGTGAACTGCTTTGTTTTCTTCATCCGGAAAAACCTCTCAGAGTCCTCATCCTAATCCAAAAGCGAAGCAAAAACACACGCACATGAGAAAATTTACTTCAATCTACGCAAACATATCGGTTGATAGAGAATCGAACCTGAGTTTTGATGGAGAAAGTCAACCACTCGTTAGCAGGAGAATTAATAGTAGACTAAGACGTCATTTTCTTTATCTTTTGATCTGCATTTCTTGATATAGTATGTGTATTTTGACACGTCCTAAACCCTTGTTTTATACTATTTATCTTGAAGGAAAGCCAACTTCAATGACCGGTCAAAAATCCATTGGCAATGAATGTGACGAAGCCGTCATTTAGCCTCGTGCAAATAATATTTGTTTTCTCCTTTTGCCCAACAGGCAAGTAGCCAGTAGCTAGTAGAGGTCGATCCCACGAGGAACTGGTGTAGTCTTCTCTTCGGTGTCACTAAGGTAGGGGGTTTCTTTTGCTCACAAACTAACTCAACAACTATAACTCAAAACTGAAATCTAAACAAGAAACTTATCAAATAATAAAAGTACTTGGATTGGATTTGAATCATTGATCCTAATTACTTCACTCAATCATCGGTGCAAGAATATTCAATTACAATCTTTTATCACTTGGTTAAGCAAAGATTAATTCATGCCCTAATGGTCACGAAGTCACAACATGAATACTCTAAGCCTTTATCTATCAGATTAAATAGATCTCGACCAGAAGGCAAGATCCCTTCTGTTGATCAACACAGTCACGAAGACACTTCAACAAATGTATTGCCCAACATGCATTAAGAACAAATCAGATCCAAGACAGCCAAGATGTAAGTCAATACCGACTGCTCTCCAACACTAATTACCTTTTTGGGCACGAGAGACTCTCTCGAGTTGTATCCCCATATCTGTTATTGCCTTAATCTCAATATCTAATTGGTGTACACGCAATTATCAATTTTGATCAAGAACTAATTATTAGACCTAAGTGTTTCGGGAATAAAAATCATGCAACGAACTAAACCGATTAAACCTCACGAGTTCGAACAAAGTAATTAGATTCAAATCATCTACTCCAATCCAAGCTAAGGAATTTAGCTAGATATAACAATAAAAGAAAGCACAAAGGAAATTAAAGTAAACATGCTTGAATAAATTCTGAAAAGAAAACTGATCAACATCGAAGTCAACAACGTAGGTCTTGGTCAATAGCCAACAACAGAAATCTAAAGTAAAATACTAAAAACGAATCTAATTTAAGAATTCTAGAAACTTAAATGCAAACTAACTAAGAACTAATAAAAATACAATATGAAAGTGGTGGTGGTCGTCGTGGGTGGTGTGTAAGTCGTCCAAGGTCGTCTATATATATATAGGCGATGAAATTAGGGTGAAGATAGATTCCTTGTTGGAAAAGGACTCTTTCCATGCATATCCGTCTCCTTCCTTATCCATGCAGCTGTGATTTACTTCCCTTACGTGGTAGATATCTGCTAGATCACGTTCAATTAGGATAAGGAAAGAAAAGTTTCCATCCTTATCCTCTTTCTTGTAGCGAAAGAAATCTGCTGTTGTTATGCATGTTGCCCAACAGCTTCCGTTCTGTGCTTGCTACGCCTGTCTTGCCCACGATCCACTGTGATGTGTTTCTTGCCCAACATCATATAAACAAGTTTTCTGCTGATTTTACCCAACATCTATCCTGAAATGCCCTGCACATACTTTCTCTACTTTGTGTCCTCCCAAACACATATTAACTTGAAAAGGATCAAAACACAAAGCAAAAACACAAGAAAAATGAACACACATTTGGGTTCATCACACCCACACACTTGAATCACACTTACCCTCAAGTGTGCAATTGCAATGATTTTGCCAAGACTCAGACACGAAAAAGATAAATCAAGAACACAAACTCAAAACACAAGTCAACAAGTTAGTCAAAACAGTGTACAAAATATGCAAAGAGATATTGTCATCAGATAAGTCAAGATAGAGTTATTGAGCAACAAGGAAATCCTCACCAGCATTCATCTCTCAAGTGTATAGGGTTAAGTGCATACGCTCTTGACCAACATCAACAATGTTTTTCCATAGGCTTGCCTGCCCTCTACATCTCTACTTCTTTTGAACAAAATTGAAATTACTTATCCTTAGGACTTTATTGGGTTGTAACGTGGCTTAAGGCAAAAGATAGGATAATCTGGAATTTGGCTATATCGGGAACTCAGTCTTGGGCAACAAGAATGCCCTAGATTCCTTACTCCCCTCAAACATAACATCGGCCCTAGCACACTTATTCTTTCAGGACTTTTATTTTGTTATTTTTTTCTTTTCTTTTTTTTTTCTTTTTTTTTTCTTTTTTTAAGTCCTTAACCCAATACCTCTAAATAGGTGATATTGCCTAGCAAGTGCTACCAAACATTTTCCTTTCATCCCTTCTTCTTCTAGACCTGAGTTCTTGACCGGGAAGGCTTATAAATTTAGGTTACTATAAGTGAATCGAAAGAATTATCAACAAGCTCAAAGAGGCTAACAAAGGATAAATGTCAAGGTAGGGAATTTTGGCCATGGGCTAATTCGAACAAAAACGCCTAATTCATCTTAGCAATTTGACTAAGTTACATGAAGTTTCAATAAGAGATGCAGGCAAGTTCTAAATCAACAAGTCTCAATTGGTCATTATCATACAAGAAAGAAATAAATGCTGCATATGTATATAGCATTTAACAGCTCAAAACCTCTCAGTTCTTTGCCCAATATCTCATTCCGTCCTACCTATCTACATACGGCATCATCAACATTTACATCAACATACCTATTCTGACCTATCATGCCAACATACTGATCAACAACTTAAACAAAATTTAAAAATACACAAAGCAGACCTAAATCCCAACACCCACACACTTTGCCTTCGGCAAAGTGGTAAAATGTAGGGCAAAACAGACACTAAAAACATTTTGACTCAATAAACCAATAACGACCCCACCCACACACTTTGCTTTCAACAAAGTGGGTAGGTTTTTTACCAAAAAAACTCAATAAAATCAAAAGACACAACAAAACAAAATGAAAAACGAAACCTAAACTAAAACACAAGGGAGGAAACAAGAATCAAGAAAAAAGTATGACAAAACACCTGGATGTGTCGTGGACAAAATACATGTTGTGAGCAAAATGAGTAGCTTGGACGGTCATCATATGTGTTTCTCAACTTCTTCCACTCTGGTCAAGATCCCAAGGTTTGCGACTCCTTGTTTCTTGGGCAAAGCAGGTGTACATCCTGCCCAACACTCATAGTTCTTGGAAAAGAAGTGTTGCATGCATGTTTTGCCTTCTTCTGGTGACAAGTTTAGCAAGTATGAACTCCTTGTGTGCGGCAACAATCCCCTTCAGTTAGCCCAGGCTGCTACCGTAGATGTTATCCAGAGATAGCAGACTTCCTCTTGCCCTTGACAATGATTCTGGGCAAGAAGGCCATGCTGGTGGTATTGCCTTCACTTTTGATTGTCATCCCAATCTTGCTCTGTTGCCCAAGCTCCTGCACATCATGAACAAACCATACCTTTTACAAAAATACTACCTAATTTAGGAATTAAATAAATAATAAAAATTTAAAATAAAATAAATAAAAAGGAAAGATAATACCAGGTTGCCTCCTGGTCAGAACATTGGTTAACGCCGTGGGCACGACGTGGGACTCATTTAGTGTTCCTCAAAGTCAAGGAGATCTAAAGCCTCCTTTTGACCAACATTGTTCCCATAGTATGAATCATTTTTCTTGATGATCCGGTCACGAGCTTTCTTCATCTTCTTCTTTTGAGGCCATGCTTGCATATCCAACTTCTTCATAGCATGGTCGGGTTGCTCCACACCTAAAGATCTCTTGGTCTTGCGAGTGATCTTCAATTCATTATCTTGAACAGACTCCTCTTGGGCAAAATCCTTGGTTCCGCCTTCTTGATTAAGATCATCTATACCAGTCTGTTGCTCAAGATCCTCCTCAGTTGGCTCAATAATTTCAATGCACCTGACCATCTCAATATCATGGTGTTGCCTTTGTATGTTGTAAGCATCGAACGTGACAACTTCTCCCGCAAACTCACATGATAATCTTCCCGTCTCATAATCGATCTTGGTCTTGGCCGTCTTCAAGAATGGTCTCCCTAAAAGCATCATTGGGCTCTTGCCCGACAGCCTTCTCGTGTCCAAGACATAAAAATCTGCAGGGAATATGAGATCCCTTACCTTGACCAAGACATCTTCCACAAGTCCATCGGGCCACACCGTTGACAAGTCCGCCAATTGAATCGCAACTCAAGTAAGAATCAACGGTCCTATCATCATCTCATCGTATATTGACTTGGGCATGACGTTAATGGATACGCCCAAGTCAAGCATGGCTCTTGGAATATTAGTTGTTCCAATTGTGCACGATACAGAGAACATACCCGGATCTCAACACTTCATGGACAAGAACTGGTTCATTATTGCCGAGATGTTCGGTGACCAAAATGTAGTCATCAGAGGTCGATTAATTTCCACCTTCTTCAAGCTCTGAAACATGTTGGGCATTTTCTGCTGCTCCTTATCTCGGGCAAGTCTGAGAGGATACGAAACATGTTGCCTATAGGTCGAGGCAGTAGTCCTCTTGCCCAACACTTCTTCTCTTTTGGCATTGAGTTCATCATTTAATTCCTCCGCATCAGCCGACTCCATGCTTACTTCAGTAATTCCCACAACTTCTTTTTTCGGCTCACGATTGGTCTCTTCTTGGGCAAGAAGTCTCTCACTTTTGTCTTCCACCAACTTTGCTAATGCTTGAGAGATATGTGATAGTTGAGCCATGATGTTGGTCGTGTTACCCTTGGTCTCGGTCTGGAAATCCTCAAAGTCCTTACGCAACTTCTGATTCTCTTGGGCCATATTGTCAATGGTCTCCTTCACATAATATCCTCTGTTTTGGTCATGATATGGGGGTACATATGGTTGTTGCTGTTGAGCAAGTTGTGGAGGTTGCCGGTGTTGAGCAGTCTGCTGAGATCGTTGGTGTTGAGCAGGTACTGGATAGTTGTTGCTCAAGTTCCTATTCTGCCCAAATCCATAATTGTTGCTCAGATTGGGCACAAACCTGTGTTGCCCATTACCACCTTGCAGTAGCCCAAGAGCGTTGACTTCCTCTTGTTTAAACCAATTTGGGCATTGGTCAGTAGCATGGGTCGTGGCATGGCATACCTCGTACTTCTTGACAGCCTTCTTGGCTTCTCTCTCGCCATCAACCTTCTTGCTCAACAACTCCATTTTGGCATCCATCTTGGTCATGAACTCCTTCATGGTGTTGACTAGAAAGTCTGAATTTTCATCTCCTCCATATGGAGCACTCCTCGGGATATCATCATCGTCTCTCGACTCCTCAGCCATCACAGCTATCTTTTTAAATGCTTCCTTGGAAACATATCAATGATTTCTCCTCCACATGCCGCATTAATCCATCTTCTTTTGAAAGGTCGTAAACCTGTCATGAAATAATTAATGAGGTCAATATCCATAATATGGTGTCGAGGACACTTCACGATCATCTCCTTAAACCTCTCATGATAGTCGTAGAGCGACTCATTAGCTCCCATCTTGATCGTGGCGATGGCCTTCCTTACACTTTGGATTCGGAAAACAGGGAGGTACTTGTCGAGGAATTTATTTTGCAATTGCTTCCATGTTTTGATGCTCTCCTCGGGCATGGTATATAGCCACTCACACGCCCCATCATGTAGAGAGAAAGGGAACGTGAGCAACCTCACATAGTCTAGAAATCGGTCTTGGGCATCAGCATTTTTACCCTGCCTTTGGGCAGGAGATTGAGTGCTCCGAATAGTGCTACATGCCATCTCAAAGTCTTGAAGATGCCGTAACGGATCCTCCTCGGAATGATTGCTGAACTTGGGCAAAATCTAGATCAATGAGTACTTTAGTTCCCAATTTCCAGTGATCTTAGGCAACTTGATACTCGAAGTCCTGATGCCCATGATGTTGCCCGAGAACATCAACTCACGAATGGTCTTCTCCGCCATTCTTCTCGGGATCCTGCACTCTCTAGGTCAGAGTAAGGATCGTCTCGCTCAAATCTCTCTTTTTGAAGAGCAAACTATCTTGGAACCAATTCCTCGGCAACGGTGCCAATTTGATGAAGCTGTCGTTTAGCCTCGTGCAAATAATATTTATTTTCTTCTTTTGCCCAACAAGCAAGTAGCCAGTAGCATGTAGAGGTTGATCCCACGAGGAACTGTTGTAGTGTTCTCTTCAGTGTCACTAAGGTAGGGGGTTTCTTTTGCTCACAAACTAACTCAACAACTGTAACTCAAAACTGAAATCTAAACAAGAAACTTATCAAATAATAAAAGTATTTGGATTAGATTTGAATCATTGATCCTAATTACTTCACTCGCTCATCGGTGCAAGAATATTCAATTACAATATTTTATCACTTGATTTTAAGCAAAGATTTATTCATGCCCTAATGGTCACGAAGTCACAACATGAATACTCTAAGCCATTATCTATCAGATTAAATAGATCTCGACCAGAAGGCAAGATCCCTTCTGTTGATCAACATAGTCACGAAGACACTTCAGCAACTGTATTGCCCAACATGCATTAAGAACAAATCAGACCCAAGACAGCCAAGAGGTAAGTCAATACCGACTGCTCTCCAACACTAATTACCTTCTTGAGCATGAGAGACTCTCTCGAGTTGTATCTTCATATCTGTTATTGTCTTAATCTCAATATCTAATTGGTGTACAAGCAATTATCAATTTTTATCAAGAACTAATTATTAGACCTAAGTGTTTCGGGAATAAAAATCATGCAATGAACTAAACCGATTAGACCTCATGAGTTCAAACAAAGTAATTAGATTCAAATCATCTACTCCAATCCAAGCTAAGGAATTTAGCTAGACATAATAATAAAAGAAAACACAAAGGAAATTAAAGTAAACATACTTGAATAAATTCTGAAAAGAAAACTGATCAACATCGAAGTCCACAACGTAGGTCTTGGTCAACAGCCAACAACAGAAATCTAAAGTAAAATACTAAAAACGAATCTAATTTAAGAATTCTCGAAACTTAAATGCAAACTAACTAAGAACTAATAAAAATACAATATGAAAGTGGTGGTGGTCGTCGTGGGTGGTGTGTAAGTTGTCCAAGGTCATCCATATATATATAGGCGATGAAATTAGGGTAAAGATAGATTCCTTGTTGGAAAATGACTCTTTCCATGCATATCCGCCTCCTTCCTTATCCATGCAGCTGCGATTTACTTCCCTTACGTGGTAGATATCTGCTAGATCACGTTCAATTAGGATATGGAAAGAAAAGTTTCCATCCTTATCCTCTTTCTTGTAGCGAAAGAAATCTACTGCTGTTACGCATGTTTCCCAACAGCTTCCGCTCTGTGCCTGCTACGCCTGTCTTGCCCACGATCCACTGTGATGTGTTTCTTGCCCAACATCATATAAACAAGTTTTCTGCTGGTTTTTATCCAACATCTATCCTGAAATGCCCTGCACATACTTTCTCGACTCTGTGTTCTCCCAAACACATATTAACTTGAAAAGACTCAAAATACAAGGCAAAAACACAAGAAAAATGAACACACATTTGGGTTCATCAGATTGTCAGCCTTGAATGAGTGGAAACTGCCACATAGGGCCAAGAGAAGATAAGATCGGTCAAAGTGAAAATTTAGTGATTGAAAATTTCTAAAAATATTTAATTCAAATTAATAAGATGGAATAAAGACATCTTTACAAGTGTCGTCTCACTTCAACAATGGTAGATATTTTTAAATATTTCCTTGCAGGGGAGGCCCTACGTATGATAGGATTTAACCTCTAGCATGCAGTCCTACAGAGTTCCCGTGAGCAACCTGGTCTTCAAGGCATGCAGCGCACCAACTTTAATTCTCTGCAATGCCCGCCCCTCAACTTTAATCTTCATGCAGAGAATCTTCGACTGTAGCTGAAGGGAGAGCCATGATGTTATGTTAGCTTAGGGTTTAACGATAATCAATATTTATGGACGTTTTATTGCCTTTATTATGGGCGTTTAACGATAATCTTGATCAAGGTTCTTCGACATTGTTTTGACATTCCTCTAGAATATACTTAGGTAAAATTCTAGATTTCTATATAAGTTGGTTTTCGATTTATATTCTAATATTTTCAAAAGTTAGGATTTGGGATTCGAGAATTTAGTGTGAATTTTATTTTTGCATTCTAAGATGGAGAAGAAAATAAAGCCTAGCATTTTCTGTTTAATTTAAAACAGGAAACATTCGCTTTGTGTCCACATATTGTCCTCGAAGTGGGACCCACCGGTGTCAACCGCCTGGTCACGAGTGGGGCCGACTTAATAAGTTGATTTAAGAGCAAATTGGATCAGACCCAATAAATTGACGATCCGATCACGTCGGCGGAGACCTCTTTATCGTCTACCCTTGTTGCGAAACACGACTTGACTAATTTCGAAATTAGTTGCAACTAGGTTTTTTAACTGTTGACGGTAACATTCGCTTTACTTAAACAATTTCCTTCAATATTTTTGCAGCTAGGATTTGTAAGTGTCGATGGTAACTTTTTACTATTACTTCAACAATTTCTTTAATATTCACACTTCTTTATTCATTTTTAAATTAACAATTTTTATTCACCCTTTTAACTCCTTTCAAGAATATTAATGTAATTAAGTAAACAATTTTCTAACGGGGAGGAAACCCTAATTGCGGTGCTCCGCGGTTAGACCCCCAAAGCGACAACGTGGGCCCTCGTTGGAAACCTTAATATCGCACATCCCGCAATCGTCACCTCGCCGGCGTTATTTTCTGGCGAATTTTGGCCGGCCGACAGGTTCCCTCATTCACGACGAGCATTGCCATGGCGCGAGGCCGATCCTCCCAACGTGGCGGCGGCGAGCATCCTAATCAAGCCAGCACGCAGCACGGAGGCTAATAGCGAGGTCGCACATGCGATTAGTGAGTGCAACCGTTGTCGCCTCCCTTTACTTGTCCATCTCCGGGAAAACCCTCTCTCTTACTATATGATAATGAACTAGAGGTTTTGGGATTCGGTCGCCCTCAAGAAGCGATCCTTCCACGGGGTGAAAATCGGTGCGCATGCATTCACGAATAACTTTGTGTCCACATATTGTTCTCGAAGTGGGACCCATCGGTGTCAACTGCCCGGTCACGAGTGGGGCCGACCTTATAAGTCGATTTAATATCAAATTAGATTGGACCCAATAAATTGACGATCCGATCATGTCGGCGGAGACCCCGTTGTCGTCTACCCTAGTTGCGAAACACGACCGGGCTAGTTTCGAAATCAGTACCCAAATTATAAGTAATTTAACTATTATTTTAATTCATTATTTTATCTATTATTTTACTATATTTTGCATATGAAATTAAAAGTAATTTGAACAAAATGGAACCAAATAACTCCGTTTCTCCATTACAAGCTTGTAATTAACAGAAACACAAACCAACCACCATAGGGTTTTTCTTCATAACACTGCCGAGCAGAAAATGGAACCAACATAGACTAATTAATTCAGGATACATTGAGCTACAAAATATAGATCACGAGCACTTTCTTTATGCTTTGGCAAACAGGTACCTACTTATCAAATCTCGTTGTCGTTTCACCAGATCCAATTCTTGTCAACCTCTCCGTTTCGGCGAGTAGGTTGTCTCTTTCAGCAATTAGGTCGAAGGCACAACTTCGTGTATAATCACTCATTGCATGGTCCAAGAACATGATTGGTTCCTCACATCCTTCTTCCTGCAATAACAGTAATATATATATAGGAAAGAGAACATATGATAATGAATATTATCCTAAGAAATGAGAATAGATCTCCACCATAGATCTATGGGTGATGGAGGGTCAAGATTTGGCCTAGTCAAAGCGGGTCAAACCCGGGTCAACCCGTTGATTTTTTTTAATTTCGATTTTTTATTTATTTTTTTTATTTTTTATTATTTTTTTATTATTATTTTTTTTTTTTATAAACGGTTACCCAAGATGCACAACTTCACATATTCGGATGCACCACTCTATATTAACTAGATGCACCACTAAGTGTATTTAGAAGCATAAGATTTTCAGTTTTTTTTTTCAATTTTTTTAAGGGGTCACTTAAGATGCACCACTTCACATATTCTGATGCACCACTTCACATATTCGGATGCACCACTAAGTGCATTTAGATGCACCAGATTTGTAAAATCTGTAAAAATAATGAAAATTAAAAACTGAAAAAAAAATCGGATGCACCACAATGTGTAACCAGGAGCACCACACAGTGTAACTAGATGCACCACATAGTGTAATTAGATGCGCAACGTTTTACGAGAATAAAAAAAAAACGAAAACAAAACTAGTGTATCTTAATGCACTTAGTGGTGCATCTCATTATATAGTGTGATGCATATGAATACATGATGTGGTGCATATGACACGACTATAAGAAAAAAAAAAGATGAAAAAAAAACGAAATAAAAAAACTTAAAATCTTATGCATCTCAATGCACTTAGTGGTGCATCCGAATATGTGAAATGATGCATCCGAATATGTGAAGTGGTGCATGTAAGTTAAACGTTAACAAAAAAAGTCAACGGGTTGACCGAGTTTGACCCGCTTTGACCAGACCAAATCTTGACCCTCTATGTAGATATAATCCATGGTTGAGATTATTTCATAATTCTCACTTTAAAATCTCTTTGCATGAGAATCACTCCATATATATATATATATATATATATATATATATATATATATATAGGTTTAGGATCATATAAGAATAGATCTTATCCTAAGAAATGAGAATAGATCTCCACCATAGATCTATTGGTGATGAAGGGTCAAGATTTGGAAGTCAAAGCGGGTCAAACCCGGTCAACCCGTTGACTTTTTTTTCGATTTTTTTTTTCTTAAACTTTCAGCTCACATGCACCACTTCAAATATTTACATGCACCACTCTATATAATTAGATGCACCACTAAGTGCATTTAGATGCACAAGATTTTCAGTTTTTTTTTTCAATTTTTTTTTTAATAAACTGTCACCCAAGATGCATCACTTCACATATTCGGATGCACCACTCTACATAATTAGATGCACCACTATGTGTAGAGAGATGCACCGAATTTGTTAAAAAAAAAAACTGAAAAAAATGGATGCACCACAATGCGTAACTAGATGCACCACACAGTGCAACTAGATGCACCATATAGTGTAACTAGATGCACAATGTTTTACGAAAATAAAAAAAATAAAAACAAAACTAATGCATCTTAATGCACTTAGTGTTGCATCTCATTTTATAGTGTGGTGCATATGAATACATGATGTGGTGCATATGACCTGACCGTAGAAAAAAAAAAAAAAATCTTGTGCATCTCAATACACTTAGTTGTGCATCCGAATATGTGAAGTGGTGCATGTGAGCTGAAAGTAAAAAAAAAAAATCGAAAAAAAAGTCAATGGGTTGACCCGGGTTTGACCCGCTTTGACCAGGCCAAATCTTGACCCTCCATGAAGATATGATCAATGGTGGAGTTTAATTCCTATTTCTCAATTTAAGGGGCATTTGCATGGGAACCCATCCCTATATATATATATATATATATATATATATATATATATATCAATTGTGCTATTTGCAATTACAAATATGAAGAAGTTGATATTCCAGTAATTAGATAAACTATACTACTCACGCCAGAACGCGGGCATTTGTAAAATCGACGGAAGGCATTTTCGCCCCATTTGAACACCCCTGGTTCTAGGTAACAGCCGTGATTTCTACACCTGAAACGAAGACCGCTCCCTGAATTTGCCATGTTTGAAATGAGTAGTAGAATGAAAGTAGTTAACAAAACAGAATTTATAGCATCTAGAACTTAATATTTCTGGCGCATAAATGAAAAATTGAATGAAAGTGGTGGGAATTTTGGCGCCAACGTTAATATTTTCGTAAACAAAAATACCTTCCACGTGATATAATTTGAATTTCGAATTTTTAACTATGACGTGATCTTCGCCGTAATCTTCGCCGTCCCTTTAACTATTATTTGATATATTCAACCTAAATTCGTCCATCGCTTCTTTAGCTGTTGCAAATCTAATTTCAATTTTTAACTATGATTTTAATATATTTTGAATTTGAAAATATAAGCAACTTGAACAAAATGGATCCAAATAAGCTTCTAATTAACAAAAACACAACCACCATAGGCTGTTTCTTCATTACAATGCCGAGGAGAAAATGGAACCAACATAGGCTACTTAATTCAAGATACATAGAGCAACAAAATATAGAAGATACGCACGAGACTCAGTTCTTCCAATTACAGAAACCTACTAATCGAATCTCGTTGCTGTTTCACCACCACCAATTCTAGTCGCAACCTTTCTATTTCGGCGAGGAGGTTGTCTCTCTCAGCAATTAGGGTGAGGACACAGCTTCGTGTATAATCACCTCATCGCATGGTCCAAGAACATGATTGGTTCCTCACATCCATCTTCCTGCAATAACAAGAAAAAAAAATATCAATTGTTCTATTTGCATTTTCCTCACACCCATCTTCTAGCAATAACAAGCAAAAATTAGAGGTCTATTACTCACTCCAGAGCCTGGGCATTTCTAAAAAATCGACGGATAGCATTTTCCCCCGATTTGAACAACCCTGGTTCTAGGTAACATTTGTGAGTTAAGCACTTGAAACGAAGGCCGATCTCCTCCCCGTCGAAATGGAAGTCGTAATTTTTCTCTGAATTTGCCATTAGTATTATTATTATAGTTTGAAATGAGTAGTACAATGAAAGTAGTTGTGGATCCTAAGAATTTATAGCATTTACAAGTTAATAATTCTGGCGCCAAAAAGATAAATTGAATAAAAGTGACGGGAATTTTGGCGCCAACATAAATTTTTTGCATTAGTTGGGAGGATCGGGCCCGCGCCATGGCAATGCTCGTTGTGAATAAGGGAATCTGCCGGCCGGGCAAAATTCACCGGAAAATAACGCCGGCGAGGTAACGGTTACGGGATGTGTGATATTAGGGTTTCCAACGAGGGCCCACGTCGCCGCTTTGGTGGTCTAACCACGGAGCACCGATTATGGTTTCCTCCCCGTTAGGGCAACTGATTTCGCAATTAATGAGAAGCAAATAAGTACGTGGCGCAGCCCGGTTGTGTTTCGCAACGAGGGTAGACGACAACAGGGTCTCCGCCGACGTGACGGGATCATCAATTTATTGGGTCCGATCCAAATTGCTCTGAAATCGACTTATTAGGTCGGGCCCACGCGTGATTGAGCGGTTGACACCGGCGGGTCGCACTTCGAGGCCAACTTGTGGACACAAAGTGATTCGTAAATGCGTGCGCACTGATTTGCATCGCGTGGAAGGATCGCTTCTTAAGGTCGACCGAATCCCAAAACCTCTAGTTCACTATGATGTAGTAAGAGAGAGGGTTTTCCCGGAGATGGACAAGCGAAGGGAGACGATTCCGGTTGCACTCACTAATCGCATGTGCAACATCACTATTAGCCTTCGTGCTGCATGTTGGCTTGATTAGGACTCCAGCCGCCGCCACGTTGGGAGGATCGGGCCCGCGCCGTGGCAATGCTCGTCATGAATGAGGGAACCTCCCGGCCGGCCAAAATTTGCAGGAAAATAGCGCCGGCGAGGTGACGGTTGCGGGATGTGCGATATTAGGGTTTTCACCTAGGGCCCACGTCGACCCTTTGGTGGTCTAACCGCGGAGCACCGATTAGGGTTTTCTCCCCGTTACGGCAACTGATTTCACAATTAATGAGAAGCAAATAAGTATGTGGCGCAACTCGGTCGTGTTTCGCAACGAGGGTAGACGACAACGTGGTCTCCGCCGACGTGACGGGATTGTCAATTTATTAGGTCCGATCCAAATTGCTCTTAAATTGACTTATTAGGTCGGCCCCATGCATGACCAGGCGGTTAACACTGGCGGGTCGCACTTCGAGGCCAACTTGTTGACACAAAGTGATTCATAAATGCATGCGCACCAATTTGCATCACATGGAAGGATCGCTTCTTGAGGTCGACCGAATACCAAAACCTTTAGTTCACTATGATATAGTAAGAGAGAGGGTTTCCCCGGAGATGGACAAGCGAAATGAGGCGATTCCGGTTGCACTCACTAATCGCATGTGCGACCTCGCTATTAACCTTCATGCTGCGTGTTGGCTTGATTAAGACGCTCGGCGCCGCCATGTTGGGAGGATCGGGCCTGCACCATGGCAATGCTCGTCGTGAATGAAGGAACGTGCCGGCCTTCCAAAATTCGCCGGCGAGGTGACGGTTGTGGGATGTGCAATATTAAGGTTTGCAATAAGGGCCCACGTCGCCTCTTTGGTGGTCTAACCGTGGAGCACCGATTAGGGTTTCCTCCTTGTTAGGGCAACTGATTTCGCAATTAATAAGAAGCAAATAAGTACTTGGTGTAGCCCGATTGTGTTTTGCAATGAGGGTAAAGGACAACGGGGTCTCCACCGACGTGATGGGATCGTTAATTTATTAGGTCCGATCCAAATTGCTCTTAAATCGACTTATTAGGTCGGCCCCACACGTGACCGGGTGGTTGACACTGGCGGGTCGCACTTCAAGGCTAACTTGTGGACAGAAAGTGATTCGTAAATGTGTGCGCACCAATTTGCATCACGTAGAAGGATCGCTTCTTAAGGTCGACTGAATCCCAAAACCTATAGTTCACTATGATATAGTAAGAGAGAGGGTTTCCCCGGAGATGGACAAGGGAAGGGAGGTGATTTCCGTTGCACTCACTAATCGTATGTGCGATCTCGCTATTAGCCTTCGTGCTGCGTGCTGGCTTGATTAGGATGCTCGCCGCCGCCACATTGGGAGGATCGGGCCCGCGCTATGGCAATGCTCATCGTGAATGAGAGAACCTGCCAGCCGGCCAAAATTTTCTGAAAAATAACGCCGGCGAGGTGACGGTTGCGGGATGTGCGATATTAGGGTTTCCACCTAGGGCCCACGTTGCCGCTTTGGTGGTTTAACCGCAGAGTACCGATTAGGGTTTCCTCGCCATTAGGGCAACTGATTTCGCAATTAACGAGAAGTAAATAAGTACGTGGCGCAGCCAGGTCGTGTTTTGCAACGAGGGTAGATGACAACGGGGTCTCCGCCGACGTGATGAGATCGTCAATTTATTGGGTCCGATCCAAATCGCTCTTAAATAAAATTTGAGGGTAGACGCTAAGATGAAATCTAAAAATGAAATGTGAAGTCGTGCATACCGTAATCAAGAAATGTATTGAAAATATAAACAGAATGGAATTCAACATAAAAACTTAATGATCATTAAAATATTTTACAATCTGATTTCGAAATAGATAAACATATTTACAAACAGACAGATAAAAAAGAGTGCACTATTTCACATAATTTATAAACTAAGGCACCTAGCCCAGCATACTGAAAATCGGTGAAACCCAGGGAATTTCCTCAGTCGGTGTCTGGATTCTCCTTGTTGTTTTCTCGGGAGTGACGAAGCTCAGGGAAATCTTCAATGTCCTAAGAAGGTGTGCGCGATTTGTCCATTTTGAAAATATTCTCCAACTCATCAGAGTATGGATCTACTTTCTTTTTATACGCAGCTGCTAGTCACCTATCACAATAATTATGAGTAAGCAACTACATTGAATTAAAATCTACAAGCATTAAAATTCTTACAAGAAAGAAAATATTGCTGAAATCTATATTTACCGATATGAGGAACTCCCATGTATCATCACTTGCTTCAACAGTAAAGCTGGCTTTTACCGTTACGCCCGGATGATCTATTACCCATCTGAACGTGTTGTGTCTCTGTTCCAAGAATAACAATTTCTCGAAATAGAAGTCAGAATATAAACTGAGATAAAACATGTTATTCATCTCCTCAGTAACCCGCTGAATAAATCGAGGTCGCATCTCCACCGTCAAACCTGATCTGAGATAATGTAGATTCAGTAATTCACTCTTTATTTCCTCTACAAAATATTGCTCCATTGTAGGAGTCCAGGTTTGGTCGTAGAACCACTCTTCCTGAGACTCGTTAAAATTTGAAGTCATTGCTAGAAAAAAGTTATAGTATACATGCCCTAGAATGACAAATATATAAATGGACTACAAGGATACCAGGGTACAGTACCAAACAATAGCAAGAGGACAAAAGAATAAGCATAAAACAACAAACAAAAGCAAACATACAAAATTGAATAGTGCTTGAAACAATAATGTCACACAGTATGAAGCAACAAACAGAAGCATATGAGCCTAAAATCGGATTCCTACACTAAAAGCCCCAAAAACTTCGAAACATATGAGCCTAAAATTAGGATTTTTGATATCGAGCATGTATGTATATATATGTGAAAATTTTGAAGGTTATGGAGCATGAAAGCATGAAATTTTGTGTTCTTTATATTATTTGAAGCATATGATGATTTGATGATGAAATTGGAGTGACAATAAGCATGTTAGCCTCTTAAATTTCCTAATTCGGAATTTATATGAGAAAGTTATTGAAAGTCAAAGTTTTTGATAATTAAAAATCGAATTCCATGTTTTAAAGTGAAATTGGCTAATTTAATAAGTTATTTGAGCTTAAATATATTTATCAAGCATGTTAGAATTTGAGTCGGAAGAAAACGAACTCTTGTGCTTAAAAAGATGAAAAAGTCGAACCTCAAGAGATTCAGGGTTCGGGTTTTTCCATTCCGATTATTGAAAGTTTAAATTAATTGACTAAATGTTGAATTAGAATTATTTTGAGTTAATTTTTAAAAATTGATTTGAAACTTTTTTCGTTCAAATCCGATGACTTATATTGTTCGAGTTAAAAGTCGAGCAGTATTGAGTGAGCATGAGACTGGTATGAGTCTTGAATGAATTTCTCAGTTGATATTTAAAATCGTTATGAATTTATGTGATTTTCTTGAATTTTTCTAGAATATGTTTTGTTGGTGTTCTTTTGTTGATGCATTAGGTTGGTGTTCTTTTGTTGATTTTCGCTCATATTTTCTTCTCCCGTCCACGTGAAATCGCTGCCACCATCAAAGGATATCGTCAACTGAAGTAGGTTAAAATTTATGAAAGTAGATCGCTGCAGTTTATTCAAAGGAGTATCATTAGGGTGTATTTTATGAAGCATATATTTTAAGTTTGTCATAGAAGAGTAATCCTAATTTAACTGAGTAATCCAAATTGAAGTGCCTGCTAAAAAAAAAATAAAAATAAAAATCCTAATTCAAGTGCAGTTAAGATTTTCTTCAACATTCTATAATCCTAATTTAACTAAGTAATCCAAATTCAAGTGCCTGCTAAAAAAAAAAAGAAGTGAGAAATCCTAATTCAAGTGCAGTCAATCTTCAACATACAAGACTAATCCTAATTTAATAGAGTAATCGTAATGCACAAACAACATACAAATGTAGCTTCATGTCAGTTTCATTCCATACAAAATGATGTAGTCAGACAAAATAATTCTTCATGCCATTTTCATTGCAGCCTCGAGTTGTACAACTCGTCACAATAGTTGTCTCGTGAAGGTGGCCCGATGTTCCCATCCACATACTGCACACTTCTCCCCGTGGCAAGGCACTTGACAAACTTCATGGCAAAAATGCCACAATCGTAGCTGTTTGGTTGTTGTGGAGGGTGCCTGTGAGGGATAACTTCCCACTTCGTGTTCCATTTTCCATTGGGATATTAGAAGCCTGCCTCACCCAAAATCCATGGTACTCCCCAAGACATAGTATTAAATTGATTCAATACTGCAGCAGCTTTATGGCACTTGGATTGGGAATCATATACCATGATGACCTGTTCTTTCAGCTGGATGTCGTAGGCAACGAAGTGATTACCGAGCACGTGGCCGAGACCGTAGACATGATCATGTTTGGACCAGGGCTTCCCACTCTCCTCTGGCAGGATTCCTTGCACAAACTTAAGCATCGTTTTCCTGTGACGCTTGAAATTATTGCACTGAAAATAGTACTGCAGACAGAAGTATAATCATACACCACAAGAGAAGTATATTCATATAGCATAATAAGATAATTGTGGAAGAAAATCATCCTAATTTGATGCTGCACACAAGTCCACCTCGGAAGGAATTGGGCTGGTTCTTGTTGTGCTTTCAAGATCAACAATTGTATCAAAGCATCCGTTTGCTTTACAAAAACAAACCAAAAAACAAACCAAATGATGCTCAGAAACCACAACAAATGAACAATTAAACCACAACAAATGAACAATAAAAAATGAGAGATCAACATGTTGTTAAATACCTTAGTGCTCAGAAACTCTTGATGCTCAGTGAGTTTTTGGAAAAAAGCCAATCAACAAATTCTGAATCTTCTATGCGAAGGTGAATTTTTCTGAAGGTAGTAAGTTACAATGAGATTAAGGAATACATGAATCAAGAAAAAATATGCTAACACTAATAGAAATTAAATACCTCTCATCCTTTTTTGCAGCCTTGTACCACTCTTCAAACTCCACATGCATCCGGTTTGAGAATGGTTAAAGAGGGTCGTACATCATAACTCTCCGCTTCGCCAATTTCCTTGTAACAGGCCTTGATGACTGGCACATTTTCTTCACTTCAGGCTTCGAAACTCCATCACTTTCTGAGCTTAACTCAGCAGTATTGCTACGCGTGTTCGGCCGTTGTCTTAAAGGAGCTTTCGGAGCAGGAGTAGGACAATTCTCCAAGATTGAAGTATTAACAGGCCTATCCATTGTATAAGAAGCACACACTAGGGATGTCTGACTATAACATGTTGGCTTCTCAAACAGATGAGGGTTCCAACCCATCAAAGAATTGCCAGGTGGGATGAAAGGTCGACTTCTCGATGCTGCTGTGGAAAGGGAATTTGTATCGCCACACGATTGTGACACAAGCATATTAACTAATCTTGCTAGTCCTTCCTCTCCCAAACTTTCATCACCCCCAGCAGCATTGATCTCCTCAACAACAATCACATTTTCATTTCCTTTCATCTCCTCCGCAGGCTTGATCTCATCACCAGCATTCATCTCCTCAACTTCTTTTTTCTTATCAACAACTGCATTCATGATGTCAACTTCTTTCTTCTCCTCCTGACCTTCTTTCTTCTCCTCCACCACTGAATTCTCCTCCTAACCTTCTTTCTTCTCCTCCACCACTGCATTGTCCTCCTCATCTTCTTTCATCTCCTCCACCACTGCATTATCCTCCTGACCTTCTTTCATCTCCTCCACCATTGTATTATCCTCCTTATCATCTTTCATCTCATCCTGATCTTCTTTCATCTCCTCCACCATTGTATTATCCTCCTCATCATCTTTCATCTCCTCCACCATTGCATTCTCCTGCACATCTGCATTCATCTCATCATAATCACTTGCTACTGCAACCTCATACAACACCATCCCTTCAGTTGAAAACTTGTCCTGATTTGCACAAACCTTCTCATTATTGCACATTTTAGAGATCAACCCCATCATCATTTGGATATTCTCGGCCATTTGTGCATTGGTGGATTCGAGGTTTTGCATGCGGGCTACAACTTTCTTTTGACATGGGCAATGCTGTCAATAAAAGGAAAGGTTAAAACATGTATAAATATAAACAAGTAAGGATTTACTGCACAGATTGGTTAAATATTGCCGCACACATTTCCGTAGTCTTGATGGAAGGGGCAGATTGCCGGGTTTGAGGGGCAGAACATTCACCCTTGTCATTTTTCAAACCACGAAGCTTGTACTTCTTAACAGGTACTGGAAAAGGAATTGATCTCTTCACCGACTTTTTCTGCCGTACTGGAACATCACCAATAGTACAAAACATTGGTTCAATAATTGGCTCGTAATTGAGAATTTCTTCAAGTTTGGGACCAATCCACTCATGATATGCATCAGCCTCAAGAGGTCTCTGCCAAAACAAAAAAACCATTACAAGTTATAATTGCAATAGCTCAACATTTTAAAGTAATATGCAAGTGCATATATAACTCACCACAACCAGGGAAGGGTCATTAATCAGTTCTTTGACCGCATCATACTTGTGAACCCCAAAACTCGTCCACCGTAAAATACGTGGATAAATTGCTTTCCATCCAACCTTTCTATTGCCCATTCTTTCACCAATCATCAGCATAATTTCATAAAACCAGCACCCGAGTGCAAATAGAATTCCATAAACATCAAATTTAGGCTTCTCATTCGTCTTAGAATTCACCAAATCTATCATAAGATCGTATGAATAGAACAACGAATTGCAGAAGTAGTTGTAAGCTACCACTCCCACGGATGATTGTTGAAATCATTGACATTATCAATAACGTGAAGATAATGCATGTCGATCTTCTTGTCATAGTTGTCACGGGTCAATAAGACACCGCAAAGGAAAACAAGCAGTGCAAGCTTCACACATACTTCGTCATCTCCATCAAATTCTACGCATTTATCATTGAATGCCTGAGTAATGTCACAGAACTTCAAATTTTGTTGCTCATAAAAAATGGTCTTATGGATAGTAGAAGAAGTTAGGGCCTTCGTCAAAGGGCCAAATTTCAGACCAGTCATCAGATAACAATCCTACTTCCTAAACTCGATCATCGAGCCATTGAAATTGAAAACTGGCACTCATCTATCTCTTTTTACCATGCTCATATTGAGCATACCAGCATATATCAACCGTAACTGGAACTTCAATTGACTATCTGCAAGGTCTAATAATGAACCAAAGCATGATTATTTTTTATAACTCTCACAATATAATATCCTGGATATTTCTTCCGTCGCTAAAATAAAAAGTTATTAATTAATTAAGGCTTTGCACGCCTAAATTAAGGAAATTCAATTCTAAGACTAATGATGAAATCCGTTTCTGAAAATAAATTCCAGAAGTCTTTCAACCGACTACTGTATTAGGGTTTTCGCGTCCGATAAAATTTTCGTTCGAGAACTCAGATCGAAAAACCGTCTGATTTTACATTCACTTATTTTGTGATACGAGTCTTCTGGTAAAAGTCAGTTTTAATTATTTATCCAGGCGAAATTTGGACTGTCATGTCCCAACTTTTCTTTGGATTTCAGAAATCGAATTATGCTTTCCGACTAAGTAAATTATTTCTAATCCAATGGTCGAATTAGTTTTCACCGGAAACGTAACCGTCTAAGAAAATAATTAATCGATTTCAATACACTGTATTAGACCCGTTATCGATATATTTTGAATTAAAACCCTCTCTTAAACCGCCACCTACACCCCCCTTGTCATCCTTCTACTTTATTAAGTTAAATATCATCTATTAATCATCACACTCTCTCTCCAAAATCCTCAACCAAACCGTCGCCCCCCATTACTCTCTCTTCTCTCTCTTGTTCTTCATTTCTTCAAATCTTCAAGTGTGTTCATCAAGTTCTTCAAGTAACCAAGCTCCATAACTTTTTCATCTACCGATCGATTTCAAATCCGAGTTCATATTTGGAAAGGTGAGAGCCTTCTCTTCACTTCTATTCGAACAAAATCTCATTCCCTTAATTATGAAAATTTTGAAAATTTAAAGAGAGTAAGAAGATGATGTTCTAAGTTTAAGACTTCATTATGGATGTTTAGAAATAGATTTCCATGGTTAAAATCAAGTGAAAATCATCCCCCCTTATTCTTTGTCAATACCGAAAATTTAGAGGATAGGGTTTGATGTTTTAAATTCATGTTTTTAGATGGTTTGTTGATGGATTATCACTCTAGGTATTAGTAGATTGATGTATGAATTGTTTTAGAATTTTCTAAAAATAAAAATGAAAATGTAAGAGATGAAGAAGCATGAGTTTGAATGAGTAAATGTTATGATTGGGATGATGTGTTGATATAATTAAGATGTAGGAAGCATGTAGTTTAACATATATTTAATTTAGATTTTTCTAAAAATAAAAATAAAATCGTTGGAGACGAAGAATCGTCGATAGAATTAGTTTCGATAATGATATAAGTTTATGGTTTGCATATTAGTTGATCTATGTGGTTAATGATGATAATTGGAAAGTTTGAACGAAATCTAAGAACGTCGAAATTTTCGTAAGAGACGAAGAGTCGAGCATAATCGTCAATAGGAAAATCGAACGAGAAAACTAATCGAATATTAGTAATTGTTGATATGTTAGGGTAGTTGTTGAATTAATTGAGAATTAACTAACAACTTTAGAAAAACGAGTTCTTAGACCGATATAAATGACGTGGATTAGTTAAGTAATGGTTTATAATGATGTTAATGCATTAGGATGTTCATTACTAAGTAAGATGATGATAGAAACTAAATTTGATTTGAATTAAATTAGTAAAACTCCAAGAAATGAAGAAAGTATGTAAGTATGTAAAAGAAGGAATAAGGAATCGAGACTTTATATGGTGATTGATTTGAGTTCGTAGTTGATTAATAAGTAAGAACGAAGTTGATGAAGATTTCATATAGATTATGAAATAGAAAATAGAAGTTGAATATTAAAATTGAATTGAAATTGAAATGGAAATTCTAAGTATAAATAATTGGTCGAAAAGACGAGAAGTAATTGTCGTAGTTTTAATCGAGGAACGAGAAAGTATTCACGTTAGATAATTATGAGACTTTTTAGACTGTATTATGATAGAAATTTCATGCACATAAAGGTTGTATAGCATTGATCGAACCTAGGGAATCGTGCGTCGAGTTTTACGAGCGATTAGGGTTTCTCGGCAGTTTTGCGGCCCTTTCACGGAAACAGTCATAACTCTTAGCTCGTTTAACGAAATCGAGATCCGTAAATTGGAAAGTAAACTAGACATCCGTGTCTTTCTTTTGGTACCAAGAACATCCCCTTTTTCTCAGTATTCTGTTCTATAGATGCTCCAGACTTACTGCCTTGTGCAGAAACTTTCGGAAACTCATTTTCTTAAGTTAAATTCTTTTCAACTTAATTCCTTAAGAACTTTTAAGTCGTTAAGAGTTATCGACTTCTGTTATTAAATAATCTAAATATCGAGTAAGGAACCAATTTAGTTCTAAACGAGATGTGTTCGAGTCTCGTTTCTTCGTTGATCAAAAGAAATTAGTTAAAGTGCAAATGCCTAAAAGTCTTAACCGAATTAGAACTTCTTTTCTTTTATCGTCTCGACCGATTTACTAAAGCATGTTTATTTGCGATAAAAGAAGGAAGTCGGAATCAAGGATAGGATGGAAGACCGAAGACGGAAGCTTTAGTTGTTCTGTATATCGCCTAAGGTGGGCTTTTTCTCTATATATCAAATGAAATGATCGATGCTCGAAAATGTTTACTTACTGCTTTAATAAGTGTGTTTTCAAATTGATTATCAATGCATAAAAGATTTTTTTTTATGTGAGTTCTTTTGTGCCATTCTGAATTGGTTCGCCAATTAAGTCGATCGGACTCTGTGTTAGTCAAAAGAAATTTTCCAGGGTTAGTGTACACGGTAGCCGGTGTGTGTGGTACTCTGTTGAGGGGTAGCCAACCATGGTGAATAGAACGTGCGCGGAAGAAATTAACTCTTCCTCGGCGTTGAAACAGAATTGAGCAAGTTGAACGTAACATCAGTCAGAAAATGCTCGCGCGAGTGATTTATGAAAAGAGGAAAATGTTTAGTAAGCACGGGCCTTTGATAAAAAATCCTGATGCGTTACTTTTTGAGATGCCTGATTAATCTATACTTTTATGATATGTTTTCGGCACTGTGCCCACTAAGTATGTTTATACTTAGCCCATGCATGTATTTATAAATGTGCAGGTTGAGTGACGGAAGTGGCGGAGGTTGAGTAGAGTTGTATATAGGAAAGAAGATCAGTGTGTCAGTTCTACGTTATTCCGCTGCAAAACTATTTCATTTTGAATGTGTAACTTTTGGTCTAAGTTTTGTACTTAAAACTCAGTCTACTCTGATAACAAACTTCATCGAGTGATCCTTCGAGATTGACTCTCTTTTGTTAATGAAATCAGTTCCTAGATATCAACTTGTTTATTATTAATTAGTTAAGCCCTGCTTCTTTAATCCAACCCCTAGTCGCACCCCGGCTTTGCCGTCCCTCAAGATTTGAGGCTGTGACGAAGTGATATTAGAGCAATTATTTCTGCTCTGCATCCAAAATTCTTTCAAGTTAGTCCAACAGAGCATTTGTTTATGCTCTGCACCCGAGTCTTCGTTCAAGTAAAGTTTAGTTTGCATCACTAAGCTTAAGAAAGTAGTTAACAACTCAACTTCCCGCTACGTCGACTCAACCGAAGAAGAAAAGAAAGAAAAGTATCGGAAGTGTTGTTTCTTTTTACAGAATTTTTTTTTATGAATAAGTATGCAAGTATGTTGTGAACAAGTATGCCACGTATGATATGATTGAAGTATAAGTGTTATACTTTGTGATGTTATGTGAAATTAATTGAGTTATAATTTCTTTGATTGAGATGTATGTCGGCTTAAGAACCTAAACTATTACTCTAAGATTTTTCCCGATTTCTTGAGAACATAGAATTGATAAGAAGCATTGGTTCCAAAATTATTCGAAAAGCGATCATGAAACAAGAAGAACCGAACCTATTATTGACGAATGTCACATGCGTATAAGTGACATGAACAAAGTCTCTTTGGAGTCAACTTTGTTTTAATAATTAAAGAATTGATAAGTTAAAAAGTTGGAAGAAAAATCACAATTTTTTTTTATTATTTATTAAGTGTTTAAGTGCAATTCCTTAAAATTGCTAGATTCTTAAGATAAGTTGTTGATTAAGTGGTTAAAGTATTGCAATTTGAATAATGAAATATTCTAATTGTAATTTAAGAATTCCTTAAGATATGTTATTTTCCTACCAGTTACTGATCCGTGTTCTCTTAAAACTTTGTAGGATGCCTGCTAGACGCGTCACGGCTCGGAAGAGCCAACCCCTGAGATAGCGTACCATGGTAGACGAGATTTTGGATAAGTACCATGACTACGAGGTAGACCTGAACCATGATATAGGACAGATAGTCAGTGACTTCGCTGCACGTTACCACGCAGCTCGGCACTTTGTTACTGAGCTTCAGGCTATAGCTGACTTGATCAGATGGCTGCCCGGCGATTGGCATGGGTGGGCACACGACATCGCCTGGTACTTTCTTACACTGGTCGGTGACGACACCGAGCCGACAGGTGACTTTTCTGGATTTGCTCTAGCCGTACATGGGCGTTTCTTTGAGAGTAGGTTCATGGTGTCTGTTCCTGTTCTCGAGCACTACCCCTACGTCCACATCCCAGCTTCTCTTGAGCCTGAGCCGTTTGTCATGGATCCAGAGTTAGCTGCACTGTTAGAGTTGCCACAGGTTCTTACACCCGTCGAGGATCTGTTTCCAGAGGCAGGGTACCTGGAGATCGACGTAGAGTTTGCTGCGATGTTAGAGCTTCCTTCCCCACTTGCACCACCTGAGGAGGTTCCTACAGAGACAACTTTACTCGTAGGGGATGAGGTTTCGACCTCTGACCTACCCCAGTCTTGGACGAGGGTCCGAGGACAGTTTGAGGCAGGACCATCCAGGGCCCGTTCTGCAGAGGCATACGTGCCCAGTTCACCCCCTGAGCACCTGCTTCCCCCGAAGAAGCGGACAGTAGTGACCAACTTTGACGAACTAGTCCCACGCTTAGAGAGGACCGTTTCAGAGGTGCCTCTGCCACCACCTCTAGTGCTTTGGGACGGCACCACACTCAGGGTTGACGAGGCGCTTCAGCTAGTCTTTGGTACAGACTCGGAGGAGGATCCAGAGGAGGACCCTGAGGAGGACCCTGAGGAGGACCCAGAGGAGGAGGACCCCGAGGAGTTTCAGGCCGTAGAAGGCAGCATAGACTCGACTGCAGCCTTTTGAGCAGAGGGTCTTAGACGTATAGTAGTTTTTGGTAGAACTGTCTTGTACATAGTTCGGATCAGTAGACTTCTTTTGTAGTACTCTAAACGGATACAAAATTTTATGAATCGTTCCCGTTCTAGTACTTCCGGTAGATACGGAGATGCAACCTGTTAGTGCACCCGGTACATAGATAGACAGTTAGCCTAGCTTAGACTAATTGTAATCTAGCTTTTTGGTATAAGTCCTCGTGGAGGAAAAATTAGTACTCTTTTTGACGTGTATATATATATATATAACCCCGTGAGTGGGCTTAAATCCAGTAAATGTTTGTTCTTACCATGTTCGATGGTTACTCATAATTAACTTGCGAAGTTAAAAAGTTTCATAGAAGTAGTGCGGATGATATTATCTTTTTCTTTCCGTGAACCCGTTTAAAGTTGGGAGAATCTTACTAAGTGGATGAAATTTTTCTTTTATTTTAAAACAAAAGTGCTAATAAGAAATTCTTGTTGTCTATAGTTTCAAAATGCCGCCGAGAGTAGTAAACAATAGAAGAGGACCTGGTAGGCCTAGAGGACCAGGTAGACGATAAGCAAGAGGTGAAAGGGAAGAGGAACAAGAACGTCACAAAACCCCTCCACCTTCACCACCACCATCTCCACCACCACCCCGTCGTGATATTGAAGACCTATTCCTCAAACAAAATCCACCTGTGTTTAATGGATCTGGCAACCTAAGCGATGCTGAGCTTTGGGTGCGATCCATCGAGAGAATCTTTAAACTCCTCAGATGTTCTGATGAGGAGCGACTTTTGTGTTTCACATTTAAACTCTCCGGACAAGCTGACTACTGGTGGAAGGCTAGGCAGAAGGTCATACCAGCTGAGCACTTGGCTCATTTCACTTGGGACGAATTTAAGGAGGCATTGTATGATAAATACGTGCCTAAGACTTATAGAGCACAGAAAGAGGCAGAGTTCTACAATCTGAAACAGGGAAAGATGACGGTCATAGAATATGATGTGATATTCTGTGAGTTATCAAGATATGCGCCGGAGCAAGTAGATACCGAGGATAAGATAGCAAAGAAGTTCCGTGGGGGACTTAAGCACGAGCTAGGTGTAGCATTGGCCAGTCACGGAGGACTGAGCTACACTGAAATACTAGGACGAGCCCTAGAGATGGAGGCCGTAGTGCCTGATGAAAGGAAAACTATAATACCCACACCAACCCCAACCCAGACTCAGAATTGAGGCCAATTCGGCAACATTAACAACAATAACTACCAGGGAAAACAGAAATGGGAAGGAGGGAACAACAGTGGCTACTATCAGCACTTCAACAATTAGGGAAACCAGAGTGGAAATCAGTGAGGCTATCAGCAGCCTAACATGAATAACAATTATGGCAAGAAGCCATGGCAAGGGAACAATCAGTCAGGACTGTATATATACAAGGGAATAATAAAGCAGGACCATGGAAAGGAAACGGCCAGCAGGGTCAGTCACAGGGGCAGCCGAGGAACAACAACCAGGGAGGAAATAACCAAGGAAGGATCACCGTTCCTCCCTATCCGAAGTGTAATAGGGTACACTACGGTGTCTATCAAGCAAGCTCTGGTGGTTGCTTCAACTGTGGACAGAAGGGGCATTTTAAGAAGGATTGCCCGAAACCGTTGCGAGCAGTAGGGCAAAACCGGTATGGTCAGCCCCAACCTTTAAGAGCAATTCAGGCATAGCCGCAGCAGCAGTATCAACAACACGCCCAACAGTAACAGAATGCCAGGGCATTCACGATCAAGCAGAATGAGCAGCATAAGGGCAAGGAAAACCTGGCAGGTATGGGTAAACTTCATAATACCCCTATTAAGATATTGTTTGATACTAGCGCATCACATTCTTTCATTACTGGCTCATGTGCGGATAACTTAGATATCAGACCTGAACGAGCTAATCACGCTATGAGAGTAGCTACACCCTCAGTGTCACGCCCCGACTCTCGAGGTGTGACTTACGAATAACAACAAAACCCAAACAACTAACAATCAACTCAAATAAGGGGAAACATGCTCGGGGAAAAAGATAACGAAAGTTAAGGCAATCGAATTGGGCTTCCAAAAACACAACGAAGTAATATCCGAGCATCTCAAAACTACGTATAACAAGAATATGAATAAGTATTTCATGCTGACAAGGATAGGATTCCAAAAAGAGAATACGCCCATATATAAATACCAAGTTAAGAGGATCATATTCAACAGCAATTCAAGTCAACGAGCCCATCGCTCGGAAGTGCAAATCAAGTAGTTTAAGAAGTTAACAAATTTTCAAAATCATCGAGTACAACACTCGGAAACAAAAACATAAGTATCAAAGTATTAGCATCAACAGACATTAATTCAAAAGGGTTGCAGTGGAAACTTGCATCAATACCCAACATCTGCACGTATGAAGACGTACAAATGCCAGTCTAATATCCAACTAGACTCAACCAAAAGAACCAAACCACACCACAAAATATCCATGCCATCGCCATCCAGTCAACCTGCATGTTTAGAAATACACGCAGGGCTGAGTACTTCGTACTCAGTGAACACAAGCCAAAACATTTGAATAAAGATGCTTCTTAAAGCTATAATAATTGAACTTGCCTTGCCGAACATCACAAGTATATAAGCAGCTTTTAAAACAGTTTTACTTGTAAATGTGAAAATATTTTCTTTTAAACAGACTGCGCAGTCAAATATCATATAATATAACAGTATGTATCATCTGTCACAAACAATTTCACTGTGCCGAGAAGTAGGCCTCCTTCTCGAGCACTGTGACCGGCCTAACCGAAGCAAGGCTCACAGTCACCTCAACATATACCACACGTGGGTTCCTGCCTTTCACAGGATAATAACATCTTCATATAAACAGATGATAACACATACCAACTTCAATAAAAACGGCAAGTCAATCATATTTGAAAACATATCATAATACTTAATAGCATAACTAATTTTCATCGATAGTTTTGGTTCAGAAAAGCCCACCTGACTTCCGAAGAACTAGCTAGGTGGTTTTAGGGCTATTTGTCCTCGCTTAGTGATCCGTCCGGCTCGATCCTTCACAGTTCGACATCGATAGGAAAATAAGATACATGAACGACAGACACAAAGGCGTTGGACTTTAACTGAAGGACTTCTATTTGAGTCGATTCTCTCCTTGCTTAACCTTTCTAAGGGATCTCGCGTTCTCGTCTTTAAAACATTAACTCTACTTGAATTGGTTAATACTATTAATCGACGGCTTAATACTTTTCTCGTTCTAATTAATAATGTCATCGTCTACATTCTATTACTCGAGTTTTCTTTCAAAGATTTCATTTGATTCTCGACTTATCAATCAATCATTCAACCATTTTGCATACAAAATAATTCAATTAACTTTAACATCATAACGGATATCATGCATTTAAACATTTATTCAATCATATAATGAATTCAAATAAATCAAACACACTTCAAGACACATTAACATTCATTCAATTTAGATCTTAAGACTTAATTCGATTATGCATTTCTTTTTATGAAGGCTCAACTATTTACTCTATGTTTCTTATTTATTTTTAAATCGATTCTCATTTCTTAACTCGACTATTGTTTTTCTAATTAATTACTCGGTGATTTATCTCGGTTTATTCTTAATTTGTTTGGTTGAAAATAACGTACTCAATTAATTATTTAATTAACTTCTTTCAACTTATTACTCGATATCTTATTCTATCATTATCATTTTCTTGATTAGCTTATACGAGTATCTATCTTAACTCGTCTAGCATCTTTTCTTTACTCGATTTAAAACTTCCTTTTTGTTTCTTTTCGATTCATTCTTTTTAAACTCGGTTTTCTTTATTCTTACTTATTTTTTTTAATAATTTCTTCTTTTCTTGTCTTTAATCTTTAAGCCATTTCTTACTTAATAATTCTTTTATCTTTTAACAAACATTTTTATTAATTAGTTCATTCTATTAGTTAAATTATAAAAGATCTTTTTGTTGTAGTTTTAGTAAAAATTCAAGTCTTTAATTTTTAATACAAGAAAATTTATTAACATATCTTTTATGCATTTTTCATCTTTTAATCAATTAAAAGCTTTTAAATTTTAATCTTTTGTTATAAAACTTCTATCTTTATTTATGATTTAACTAATAATCATACATACATTGTAACACTTAAACATTCAATCTTTTCTATATTTTCACATTTAATTTCTTTAAAAACTTCAACATGCAATCTCAATTTCTTTACTTAAACACATATACAATTATATTAACATAACATACAATCATCTCATTGATCAAAACATCACTCAATTCATCAGCAAAATCAACAAAATAAATACTCCATTTTTTCTCAATATACACGGCACACACACATTTCTTTGTGTAATTTATTTCTCAATTTTTCATGCATATAATCTCATTCTCAACATAATAAAAATAATAAATCAAGTATCAAAATAACAATAACTCAAAGAATTCATATTTTTCCTATTTTTCTTATAATTTTCTTTATTAATTCCTTAGGTTTTAAATTCTCTTTCTTCTCTTAATTCACCGATTAAAACTAACGTTTGATTTTCCTAACGGTTTCTTCTCACTCGATTATCACATGCACATCCTAAGTTTGCCTAAACATAAATTAAATAGCATGCATGCATAGTTCTTTCTTTTAGGACTTAGAGATATACACATTTACAACTAAACAAATGAATTTCATACTTTAATTTAAATGGAATTCTTCTCCTTGGCTCTTGGAATTGGAAATGGATGGAAAATGAAGCTTCAAAGCTTGGATTTGAAGGAAGAAAGAAGTCTTCTTGAATCCTCAAAAAGAATAACATGGAATTAGTCATCCATTCCTTTTAGGATTTAAGAATCAAAATGAAGAAATTGTTGGATGAATATTGAATTTAATCTCAAGAACTTGAAAGATTATTACGTTTTCTTGAGAATATGGATGGAATGAATGGAGGATGACACTTTCTACTTCATTTCCATGGATAAGGAGCTTGAATACATGGTTGCATATAAAGAAAAATTGAAGTATGAGGGAGAGAGAGAGAATGCCGAGAGTGAGGGAGGGATTGGAGAGATTGAGAGTTTTTCTTTGTTGTTTGAAAGAGAGGTTTCGAATGAGAGAGAGATGGAGTGTAGATGACTAAGTTTTCTTTCTTTGTCTTAGATGTAGGAATTTTAAATCCAACAAAGAGAATAAAGTGAATTGTTGGAAGTTGTAATTGTTAAAGTGATTGATGGATGAATGATGTGATGTTAGTTGCATGCAATATTTTGGTAAGATCATGTAGAAGACATAATCATGATAATTAACATTGGAAATTGAGGAGTGATGTGAGAGGATAAGTGATGTGGCGAGAGGGAGTGAGAGGTGAGTGACACGTGTCTTCGTCGTGTCGTTACGGGTGTTAATTACCCGGTCGTAAAGGTTTTCCGGATAAAACGATTCGTATTAATTCCTTTTTATGCTATTAACGGGTCTAACCTCTTCTCGTCTCACTATTGACACTAAGCATCTCAATCCTATTTTATGTCTCAATTAAAAGATTAACGAGTTCGATCATTTAGTCTTTTAAATTTTTAAAGGAAAAATTAGTCGGCTTATTAATCCGTTTATTAATCCTTTAAAGATTAACTCCTCATTACTCTTCTCAATTCTCGGATAAGTTCTTATCCTATCTCAGTGATCTTAAAAGAAATTCTAAGTTAGAAGATTCCAATTCAATTCTATTTTAAGTTCATCGGTGTAAATATATTTCTCGGCGATTAAAATTATGCTAATTCAATTAAGCAAACTTCTCGGAATTATTTTAGAAATTAATCTCATACTCATCTTCATACAAATAATTCAACAAGCATATCACATCATTATCATTTCAGATAAGTAAAGCAGATAATTTCACACAAAACTCACAAAGCAATTTAAACGTTTTACTCAATTCTCTTCGATTAGAAAAGAAAAAATTTACTCCTAATTTCTCATCTTTTAACTCACTCGGTTAATTAAGCGCTTTCTAAAGGTTTAAAAACTCGAGGTATCACATCCTCACCCTCTTAAAAAAAATTTCGTCCCGAAATTTACTGACCTCAAGAAAATAACTCGGGATACTTTGCTTTCATCTTTTCTTCGAGTTCCCAAGTGGCTTCTTCAAGATCATGATGACACCATTTGACTTTTACTAAGGGAATCGATTTTGTTCTAAGCTGTTGGACTTTATGGTCTAAAATTTCTTTGGGTTTCTCCTCGTAGCTTAAATCTGGCTTCATCTCGACATCTTCTTGGCGTATTATATGCTTTGGATCGAAGACATACTTTCTCAATTGCGATACGTGAAACACATTATGCGAACTTCCGAAATTAGGCGGTAATGCTAAACGATACGATACGGATCCAATCCTCTCAAGGATCTCGTATGGTCCTATAAAACGAGGCCTAAGCTTTCCTTTAACTCCAAAACGATAAACTCCTTTCGAGGGGGATACTTTCAAAAACACTTTATCTCCTTCTTCATACTCCAACTTGGATCTTCGATTATCGCATACGACTTCTGTCAACACTGAGCTTCTTTAATCTTCTCGCGGATTTGACGCACAGATTCTATCATTTTCTCAATCGCTTCAGGTCCTAACACTTTCCTTTCACCTACTTCATTCCAATACAACGGTGATCTACACTTCTTTCCATAAAGAGCTTCATACGGGGCCATTCCTATTGTATTCTGATAGCTATCGTTGTAAGCGAATTCAACAAGAGGTAAAAACTTTTTCCCATTCAACTCCTTTATCTAACAGGACGGCTCTTAACATATCTTCGAGAATTTGAATCGTTCGCTCGGATTGACCATCGGTTTGGGGATGGTAAGCAGTGATGAATTGCAACTGAGTTCCCAATTCTTTGTGGAAACTTTCCCAAAAACGGGATGTGAACTTCGAATCTCTATCAGAGGTAATCGTCTTCGGCATTCCATGCAACTTCACAATTTCTTTGATGTAGATCTCGGCTAATTTGGCTGATCCATAGGTATGTGGAATAGGTAAAAAATGAGCAGACTTTGTCAACCTATCCACTATCACCCATACTACTGTATTTCCTTTTCTTGATCTTGGCAATCCCGTCACAAATTCCATTGTGATTCCATCCCACTTTCATTCTGGGACTGGTAACGGTTGCAGAGGTCCATACGGTCTTTGATGTAAGGACTTCACTTGCTGGCAAGCTAAACATCTTTCAACGAACAATGCCACATCCATCTTCATTCCATTCCACCAAAATTGTTTCCTTAAGTCCTAGTACATCTTCGTGCTGCCAGGGTGAGCTGTATACGGGGTTTCATGAGCTTCACTCAATATTTCGTTCTTCAACTTGTCGTCATTAGGCACGCAAATTCTTCCTTGATACAACAACGCATTATCGCTCGATTATGAAAAATCTTTAACTTCTCCTCTTCTCACCTTCATTCGTAACTTTTCCATTTCTTCGTCTCTTCTCTGGCCTTCTACGATACGGGTTCTCAAGTCAGGCATTACTACTAAGGTAGCAATCACTTGGTCTACTGTCGCTGGCGGTACGATTACTTCAATCTTCATCTTCGCAAATTCTTCCATCAGCTCGACTTCGTCGGTTAAAAGGAATCCTAATTTGGTACTATCTGAACTTTCCTTCCTTCTTCTTCTACTTAACGCGTTAGCTACATACGTTCGCTTTACCGGGATGGTAAGATATCTTGCAATCGTAGTCTTTTACTAGCTCAAGCCATCTCCTTTGTCTCATATTCAACTCCTTCTGCTCGAAGAAGTACTTCAGGCTCTTGTGATCTGAGAATATTTCACACTTCGCTCCATAGAGGTAATGTCGCCATATCTTCAAAGCATGAACGACGGCTGCTAATTCCAGGTCATGGGTTGGATACTTCTCTTCATGAGGTTTGAGTTGCCTGGAAGCATATGCAATCACTTTTCCATTTTGCATTAGCACACATCCTAGTCCTTGAGCAGATGCATCGGTATAAACAATATAATCTTTATCTGGCTCGGGTAGGGCTAGAACTGGGGCTGTCGTCAATCTCGTCTTGAGTTCTTGAAAACTTTTCTCACACTCTTCTGTCCACGTGAACTTCGTCTCTTTCTTCAACAGGCTCGTCATCGGCTTCGCGATTTTAGAGAATCCTTCAATGAATCTCCGGTAGTATCCTGCCAAACCAAGGAAACTACGGATTTCATGCACTGGCGTCGGGAATTTCCATTCTTGCACAGCCTTCACCTTCTCCATATCCACTTTGATTCCTTCGGATGAAACGACATGTCCTAAGAAATTTACTTCCCTTAACCAAAATTCACACTTACTGAATTTGGCATACAGCTTTTCCGCTCTAAGTGTTTCCAACACAATCCTTAAATGTTCTTCATGTTCAGCTTTACTTCTTGAATACACCAAAATGTCGTCTATAAAGACAATCACGAACTTATCCAAATATTCGTGAAAAACTCTATTCATCATATCCATAAACACTGTCGGGGCATTTGTTAATCCAAATGGCATTACTATGAATTCGTAATGTCCATATCTCGTTCTAAAAGCAGTCTTTGGAATATCTTCTTGCTTGATCTTCAGTTGGTGCCAGACCTTAAGTCAATCTTGGAGAAAACACCGGCTCCTTTCAGCTGGTCAAACAAATTATCTATCCTTGGCAAAGGATATTGATTCTTCAGTGTAATCTTGTTTAACTCTCGGTAGTCTATGCACATCCTCAAACTACCGTCTTTCTTCTTTACAAACAATATCGGAGCACCCCAAGGCGATACACTTGGTCGAATATAGCCTAAGTCCAACAATTCTTGCAGTTGGATCTTCAACTCTTGAAGTTCCTTTGAGGCCATTCTATACGGTGCCTTGGATATCGGGGCTGATCCGGGTTCTAAATCGATTAAAAACTCCAATTGACGATCAGGGGGTAAGCCTGGTAACACTTCTGGAAACACATCCTTGAATTCTCTCACGATTGGAACATCATCAATACTTAACTCGTGATTCTCGTCCTTATTCAGATAGAATAAGTACGCTTGGGTACCTTTCTTCCGCATCAAACTTTGCGCTTTCATGGCTGAAATTATCGGTACGCTCTTCTTCACTCTCTTTTCCATTCCGAAATCTATGGTCGACTCTTCTCCAGGGGTTTTAAACGATATTTACCTCAAGTCGCATCGGATCGTCGCAAAGTTCTCGGTTAGCCAATCCATTCTTAGGATTATATCAACGTCATGCATCTGGATCTCATTCAGGGATTTCGCGACTAACTTACGGTTTCCGACTTCAAATTCTAGATTCGAGCAAACACACGAAATTAATGCAGACTTTCCTAAAGGGGTTGCGACACTAAGCATCTGATTCGATTCTACTACTTCTAGTTCTAGGTTCTCTACGCAGATACTAGATATAAATGAATGCGAAGCTCCGGTATCGAACAAAACAATTACAGGTATGTTGTTAAGCTTTCCCATACCTGCCAGATTTCCTTTCTCCTTTTCCTGCGGCTTCTGCTCAATCGCGTACGTTCTTTGGAAATGCGGCGGTTCTTGCTGAGGAGGTTGCTGCCTTGGCTGCGGCGGCTTACGTTGGCGCAGGACAAACTCTTGCAGAGGAGCTGCCTCGATAGCTTTCATTTGCGACGGCTGGAATTGGTTTGGTCTTCCGCTTCTAAACCCTTGTTGCTTACTTGGGCACTGGTTTGAGAAATGACCAGGTTGACCACAAGTGTAGCAAAAGTTACTCCCGCTCTTACAAACACCTTGGTGCATTTTTCCGCATTTCGCACAGGGAGGGAATCCTAAAGGTCCGATGGGTAGGTTGCCTCGGTTCATCTGCGGTGCCTTTCCCTTCTGGGGCTGCGGTTGGCTCTTTCCTTGCCACTGCTTCTTGTTTGGTTGATTTCCACCATTCCACTTTCCTTTTCTTTTTCCGTACTGGCCGAACTGGGGTTGTTGAGCAGACGTAGTCGTGATCATCTGACTTTGTGGTTGGGGATTCGCTGGGGGTTGCGATCCTTTTTCCGGTTGCATTGCTAATTCCATGTCCAGGGCTCGGTTTAAAGCTTCAGCGTAAGTCAAACCACTTTGACTGGCGAGAACTACTCGAATATCTTGCCTAAGTCCTGCTCTGAACAACTCGCACATCTTCTCGTCGGTATCGACCATATCGGGCGCAAATTGGGCTAACTCGCAAAATTCCCGGTCATACTCAGCTACAGATCTTTTTCCTTGCTTCAGATTGGTAAACTCGTTGGACATCTGTTTTCGATAACTTCTTGGCACGAACTTTTCGTATAAAGCTTCTTTGAACTGATCCCATGATAATTCTTCACGTTCTTCGGGAGAATACATCCTCTGTTTTGCTTCCCACCAGTAATCGGTTGTCCCTTTTAACTGGTACGCCATGCATTCCAAACGCTCGCGATCGGAACAACGGAGGAAACGAAAAATTCGCTCCAAAGAATGAATCCAGTCCTCGGCATCAGCCGGACTGCCTTTACCGTCAAACGTTGGGGGATTTTGTCGGAGAAAAAGCTCTTCGACTCGTCTATCGTTTTGAGGGGGCGGAGTAGGATCACGCTGCCCTTCTGGATTACCTTCTGGAATTCTGACGTTTCTGCGTCTTGGCGACATTCTAAAAATTTTAACAAGGAAAACTTTAACCACTCTGGATTTTTAGTTCACAAGGAACCTTTCTCGATTCTGAATACATTTTTCTTTTGGGAGGAACACGATTCTCGATCGGTACTTAGATAATTAATAAACAAAAACTTTCTCAACAATTCATTATTTCAACTTCTCACATATACATGCATCTTATTCGGTTTTAATAGTCATCAAACATTCATATCTTCATCATATATTCTCAAATCAATCAATCATAATCACAGAATAAATTATCATCACTTCCTACTCATATACTCAATTTGATAACTCAAGAAATTCAATTTCAATTCAATAGAACTTAATAATTCAACTTCAATTCGCTCGACGGCGGCCTTCTTAAGGACTTATAACAATTAGGGGATTATTTGAAAA
Organism: Schizonepeta tenuifolia; assembly: GCA_029490685.1. NCBI lineage: Eukaryota > Viridiplantae > Streptophyta > Magnoliopsida > Lamiales > Lamiaceae > Schizonepeta > Schizonepeta tenuifolia. Next base: position 32,823,290 of record CM055959.1, read on the forward strand.
ATTTCCCTTTTTCCTGACCAAATTATGCAAGTCTTCATCACAAATTACAACATAATTAAAAACATAAAAGAGTTCATCTCTTTAACACACTCGAACTAAAAGCACTTAGGTTCAACAACTTTCTTGAAACACTCCTACACACAGGAATCATCTTTGCTTGGCCCATTATCATCGTACTGCTCCGCTTCGGAATCTACTCCATAATGCTCTATGGGTTCTTTATCTTCCTCGGGGTCCTCTTCTTCTTCCTTTTCTTCCTCGAGCATTTGACCTTCAAACTGCACGTCATCTTCTTCGACGTTGTCATCCTCGATGGCGAAACACTCGCGCTCAGCTTTTCTCAAGGCTTCCTCGCAGTCTTCCAAGGTATAGTTCATCGCAGCTAACTCGGATTCGATCCATGGCTGGGTATTAGGATTCTCGTCTTGGTGACGGTGGAGAGCTACATCGGTGGAGACGCCAATTTGGGAGTCGTCTGGCCTTGCGGAAGAGGTAGATGTAGGAAAGACATTGCTGGGTAGAGTCTGGAGATATCCTTTTCCTACAGTTGCTTCATCAATTGGCTCACTTTCATTCTCAACGTCGTCGCCTGAATGAGTTTGTCTAGAGGATTCTGCTTTAGGATGACTTGAAAAGGTTACTTGCTGACGGCACATATAAGCAACAAACTGGTCTTCAATTGATAGAGGATTTCCATTGCATCCATTCGACTGCAATGTTGGTAATTAGACAAAGTAAAAGGGTCAAAAGAATGAATTAAAGCACACCACTTACAATTGGATAATCTGAGTGGGAATTCTGAGGTTCAAGGACAGTTCGTGGTGGCGAATTGATTTGGAGGGAAACGGGCTCACTTGGAGGAATTGATGGAGGAGCATAAACAGTTTCATTTGGCAGATTTGAAGTATCATCATCATATGGTTCGGGCGGAGGAGCACCATAAGACATAAAACGGGCTGAAATTGTGGAGATAAAAGCATTCACATCGCCGTAAAGGGTTCGGTCGAAATAACGGTAGCCTATAAAACGAGGGACAAGACAAGCTGCCCATTCCGTCCATTCTTGTGGTAGAGCTTGGATTAGATGCGTCATGCCTTCTAACGGTCCTATGTCCATATACTGGACTTTTTCCCAAATCTTATGATATCGTGCTAGAAATTCTGCTAGCGACTCGTTGTTCATCTTCCTTACGTACAAGTATTCTTGCATCCAATCGTTGTCATCCATCCTATTCGAATTTTAAACGCATAAGCACACGAAACAAATAATCTAACGTATTACAAATTCCACTACATACTCATTTATGCGTTCCAAAGAGGGATTTTCGGGCAATTCCAAATCACATAACCAATCGCACACACGCCTTATTCTTTCCGATCTTTTCACACGCACTCGCAAAGGGGAGGACATTCTAAAGCAATTTAGTTATTAATCAACTTAACAATTTCATCTCAAAATTTCATAACGCAATAAATAACTTAAAGGAAATTCTCAACACTTTAATAACTCAAACATCACTTTAACTTGAAAAGAAAACTTTCAGAAAATAAGACATACCTGGTTGCCGGATGAGATGGAGGATAACTTGGTGTGGTTTACTAACTCAAATAAGTCTAGGAATTAAATCTAGACTCAACTCATCAAAGAATAACAGACTTCAGAGCAAATCAAAAGCCATGCTCTGATACCAACCTGTCACGCCCTGACTCTCGAAGTGTGACTTACGAATAACAACAAAACCCAAACAACTAACAATCAACTCAAATAAGGGGAAACATGCTCGGGGAAAAAGATAACGAAAGTTAAGGCAATCGAATTGGGCTTTCAAAAATACAACGAAGTAATATCCGAGCATCTCAAAACTACGTATAACAAGAATATGAATAAGTATTTCATGCTGACAAGGATAGGATTCCAAAAAGAGAATACGCCCATATGTAAATACCAAGTTAAGAGGATCATATTCAACAACAATTCAAGTCAACGAGCCCATCGCTCGGAAGTGCAAATCAAGTAGTTTAAGAAGTTAACAATTTTTCAAAATCATCGAGTACAACACTCGGAAACAAAAACATAAGTATCAAAGTATTAGCATCAACATACATTAATTCAAAAGGGTTGCAGCGGAAACTTGCATCAATACCCAACATCTGCACGTATGAAGACGTACAAATGCCAGTCTAATATCCAACTAGACTCAACCAAAAGAACCAAACCACACCACAAAATATCCATGCCATCGCCATCCAGTCAACCTGCATGTTTAGAAATACACGCAGGGCTGAGTACTTCGTACTCAGTGAACACAAGCCAAAACATTTGAATAAAGATGCTTCTTAAAGCTATAATAATTGAACTTGCCTTGCCGAACATCACAAGTATATAAGCAGCTTTTAAAACAGTTTTTCTTCCGAAGAACTAGCTAGGTGGTTTTAGGGCTATTTGTCCTCGCTTAGTGATCCGTCCGGCTTGATCCTTCACAGTTCGATATCGATAGGAAAATAAGATACATGAACGACGGACACAAAGGCGTTGGACTTTAACTGAAGGACTTCTATTTGAGTCGATTCTCTCCTCGCTTAACCTTTCTAAGGGATCTCGCGTTCTCGTCTTTAAAACATTAACTCTACTTGAATTGGTTAATACTATTAATCGACGGCTTAACACTTTTCTCATTCTAATTAATAACTTCATCGTCTACATTCTATTACTCGAGTTTTCTTTCAAAGATTTCATTTGATTCTCGACTTATCAATCAATCATTCAACCATTTTGCATACAAAATAATTCAATTAACTTTAACATCATAACGGATATCATGCATTTAAACATTTATTCAATCATATAATGAATTCAAATAAATCAAACACACTTCAAGACACATTAACATTCATTCAATTTAGATCTTAAGACTTAATTCGATTATGCATTTCTTTTTATGAAGGCTCAACTATTTACTCTATCTTTCTTATTTATTTTTAAATCGATTCTCATTTCTTAACTCGACTATTGTTTTTCTAATTAATTACTCGGTGATTTATCTCGGTTTATTCTTAATTTGTTTGGTTGAAAATAACGTACTCAATTAATTATTTAATTAACTTCTTTCAACTTATTACTCGATATCTTATTCTATCATTATCATTTTCTTGATTAGCTTATACGAGTATCTATCTTAACTCTTCTAGCATCTTTTCTTTACTCGATTTAAAACTTCCTTTTTGTTTCTTTTCGATTCATTCTTTTTAAACTCGGTTTTCTTTATTCTTACTTAGTTTTTTTAATAATTTCTTCTTTTCTTGTCTTTAATCTTTAAGCCATTTCTTACTTAATAATTCTTTTATCTTTTAACAAACATTTTAATTAATTAGTTCATTCTAGTAGTTAAATTATAAAAGATCTTTTTGTTGTAGTTTTAGTAAAAATTCAAGTCTTTAATTTTTAATACAAGAAAATTTATTAACATATCTTTTATGCATTTTTCATCTTTTAATCAATTAAAAGCTTTTAAATTTTAATCTTTTGTTATAAAACTTCTATCTTTATTTATGATTTAACTAATAATCATACATACATTGTAACACTTAAACATTCAATCTTTTCTATATTTTCACATTTAATTTCTTTAAAAACTTCAACATGCAATCTCAATTTCTTTACTTAAACACATATACAATTATATTAACATAACATACAATCATCTCATTGATCAAAACATCACTCAATTCATCAACAAAATTAACAAAATAAATACTCCATTTTTTCTCAATATACACGGCACACACACATTTCTTTGTGTAATTTATTTCTCAATTTTTCATGCATATAATCTCATTCTCAACATAATAAAAATAATAAATCAAGTATCAAAATAACAATAACTCAAAAAATTCATATTTTTCCTATAATTTTCGGCATTTATTAATTCCTTAGGGTTTTAAATTCTTTTTCTTCTCTTAATTCACCGATTAAAACTAACGTTTGATTTTCCTAACGGTTTCTTCTCACTCGATTATCACATGCACATCCTAAGTTTGCCTAAACATAAATTAAATAGCATGCATGCATAGTTCTTTCTTTTAGGACTTAGAGATATACACATTTACAACTAAACAAATGAATTTCATACTTTAATTTAAATGGAATTCTTCTCCTTGGCTCTTGGAATTGGAAATGGATGGAAAATGAAGCTTCAAAGCTTGGAAAATGAAGCTTCAAAGCTTCAAAGCTTGGATGGAAAGAAGTCTTCTTGAATCCTCAAAAAGAATAACATGGAATTAGTCATCCATTCCTTTTAGGGTTTAAGAATCAAAATAAGGAAAGTGTTGGATGAATATTGAATTTAATCTCAAGAACTTGAAAGATTATTACCTTTTCTTGAGAATATGGATGGAATGAATGGAGGATGACACTTTCTACTTCATTTCCATGGATAAGGAGCTTGAATACATGGTTGCATGTAAAGAAAAATTGAAGTATGAGGGAGAGAGAGAGAATGCCGAGAGTGAGGGAGAGATTGGAGAGATTGAGAGTTTTTCTTTGTTGTTTGAGAGAGAGGTTTCGAATGAGAGAGAGATGGAGTGTAGATGACTAAGTTTTCTTTCTTTGTCTTAGATGTAGGAATTTGAAATCCAACAAAGAGAATAAAGTGAATTGTTGGAAGTTGTAATTGTTAAAGTGATTGATTGATGAATGATGTGATGTTAGTTGCATGCAATATTTTGGTAAGATCATGTAGAAGACATAATCATGATAATTAACATTGGAAATTGAGGAGTGATGTGAGAGGATAAGTGAGGTGGCGAGAGGGACTGAGAGGTGAGTGACACGTGTCTTCGTCGTGTCATTACGGGTGTTAATTACCCGGTCGTAAAGGTTTTCCGGATAAAATGATTCGTATTAATTCCTTTTTATGCTATTAACGGGTCTAACCTCTTCTCGTCTCACTATTGACATTAAGCATCTCAATCCTATTTTACGTCTCAATTAAAAGATTAACGAGTTCGATCATTTAATCTTTTAAATTTTTAAAGGAAAAATTAGTCCGCTTATTAATCTGTTTATTAATCCTTTAAAGATTAACTCCTCATTACTCTTCTTAATTCTCGGATAAGTTCTTATCCTATCTCAGTGATCTTAAAAGAAATTCTAAGTTAGAAGATTCTAATTCAATTCTATTTTAAGTTCATCGGTGTAAATATATTTCTCGGCGATTAAAATTATGCTAATTCAATTAAGCAAACTTCTCGGAATTATTTTAGAAATTAATCTCATATTCATCTTCATACAAATAATTCAACAAGCATATCACATCATTATCATTTCAGATAAGTAAAGCAGATAATTTCACACAAAACTCACAAAGCAATTTAAACGTTTTACTCAATTCTCTTCGATTAGAAAAGAAAAATTTTACTCCTAATTTCTCATCTTTTAACTCACTCGGTTAATTAAGCGCTTTCTAAAGGTTTAAAAACTCGGGGTATCACACTCAGGAGAGATCACAACCTCTACACATGTTTGCTCTAACCTAGAACTAGAAATTGGAACTCTTAAGGTTAAGGCGAACAACTTGAATATTATGATAATGTGGGATGTAGATATAATCTTAGGAATGGACTGGTTGTCTGAGAATTATGCCACGATTCTATGCAACGAGAGAAAAATTTCTTCCCAACCCCCGAGAAAGGAGCCGACAGAATTCCATGGGATCTCGATGGGCAAGAGAATACCGATAATATCTGCGCTACAAGCTAAGAAGTTGATGAAGAAGAAGAATTGCAAAGCTTATCTTATATACCTAAGTGAAGAACCGGGAACCGAAAAGACCATACAAGATGTGAAAATTGTTAACGAATATGTAGACATGTTTCCAGAAGTATTACCAGGTTTACCACCAGATCGTCACATAGATTTCACAATCGACTTAGAACCAGGATCGGCCCCCAAATCAAAAGCCCCATATAGGATGGCACCTAAGGAGTTAGAAGAGCTTAAGATCCAGCTGCAAGAGTTTTTAGATCTTGGTTTCATTAGACCGAGCGTTTTACCATGGGGAGCACCTGTTTTGTTCGTTAGAAAGAAGGATGGTTCTATGAGAATGTGCATAGACTATCGAGAGCTGAATAAGATCACCCTCAAGAATAAATATCCTTTCCCTAGGATAGAAGACCTCTTTGATCAGCTTAAAGGCGCAGGTGTATTTTCAAAAATAGACTTAAGATCCCGATATCATCAATTGAAAATCAAACCCGAAGACGTACCTAAGACTGCTTTCCGAACCAGATATGGCCATTACGAATTCCTAGTTATGCCATTTGGTTTGACCAACGCCCCCGCAGTATTCATGGATCTTATGAATAGAATTTTCCACCTGTACTTAGACAAATTCGTCTTAGTTTTCATCGACGACATTCTCATTTACTCCAAAAATGAGAAGAAGCACGAAGAACATTTGCGAATAGTGTTAGAGACGCTTAGAGCTGAGAAACTTTAAGCTAAATTCAGTAAGTGCGAGTTTTGGCTGAAAGAAGTGATGTTTCTTGGACACATAGTATCAGCAGAAGGCATCATAGTAGACCCTACCAAGGTAGAGGCAGTGCGCAATTGGAAATCACCAACAAGTCCAAACGAAATTAGGAGTTTCTTAGGTTTAGCCGGCTATTATAGAAGATTCATCAAGGGATTTTCTACAATTGCTAGACCTATGACGCAACTACTACAGAAGGAAAACAAGTACAAATGGACTGACGAATGCGAGACGAGTTTTCAGACACTCAAGGAGAAGTTAACCACATCACCAGTATTAGCGCTTCCAGAAGCGAATAAGGAATACGTGGTTTATACAGATGCTTCAAAGAACGGATTAGGATGCGTTTTGATGCAAGAAGGAAAGGTGATAGTGTATGCTTCACGACAACTTCGACCCCATGAAGTTGGTTATCCAACCCACGATTTAGAACTGGCAGCCGTTGTGCATGCGTTGAAAATTTGGAGACATCACCTCTATGGTGTAAGGGTTGAGATTTTTAGGATCATAAGAGTTTGAAGTACTTTTTCGAGCAAAAGGAATTGAATATGAGGCAAAGAAGATGGCTCGAATTAGTCAAGGATTATGATTGTGGTATCAACTACCATCCAGGAAAAGCAAACGTAGTAGCAGATGCGCTGAGTCGCAAGACTCCAACCAAGTTAGGGTGTCTCTTTATCGAGAAAGAAACACTTGTACAAGAATTTGAGATGATGGATTTAGAAGTACTCGATACACCTGAAACGATAACGACCCAAATAGCAGCACTCGTAGCTACACCGGACTTACGAGTGAGAATCATAAGCGCTCAGAGAAAGGACGAGACGATTGAGAAGCTACGACTAAGGATAAGAACGGATAAACCGAACGGTTTTTCCGAGGCACCAGATAATGCAATTTTATTTGAAGGTAGACTTTGTATCCCTGATGACGACAAATTGAAAAACGATATCATGAGTGAGGCTCACGATACGCCATATACAGCACACCCAGGGAGTACAAAGATGTATCAAGATTTAAGAAGGAATTTCTGGTGGAATGGTTTGAAACGAGATGTAGCCTTGTTTGTAGAACGATGTTTGACTTGTCAACAAGTGAAAGCTTTACATCAATGACCACAAGGGATGTTGCAGCCATTAAGTATTCCAACATGGAAGTGGGAAGATATAGCCATGGATTTTGTGACAGGTTTGCCCAAGTCTAGAAGAGGAAATACTGCCATCTTGGTAGTTATTGATAGGCTCACAAAATCAGCTCACTTTCTATCAATTCAAATTACCTATGGATCAGAGAAATTAGCACAATTGTATGTCCATGAGATTGTACGTCTGCACGGAATACCAAAGTCAATAACGTCCAATAGAGATGCCAAATTTACTTCAAGGTTTTGGATCACTATGCAGAAGGAGCTAGGAACTAGACTTAATTTTAGTACCGCTTTGCACCCCCAAACGGATGGACAATCCTAGAGAACAATTCAAATACTCATAGATATGTTAAGAACGGTAGTATTAGATCGAAGTACGATCAGGGAAAATATCTTACCATTGGTCGAATTTGCTTACAACAATAGTTATCAAGCGACGATAGGAATGGCGCCTTACGAGGCACTGTATGGAAGGAAATGTAGGTCACCACTTTATTGTGATGAAGTAGGTGAAAGGAAAAATCTAGGACTGGATTCAGTCGGTGAAATGATCGAGATCATTCGACAAATTCAAGTCTGAATGAAAGAAGCCCAGAGCCGACAAAAGTCTTACGCCGATGTTCGCCGAATAGATCTTAGCTTTGAAATTGAGGATAAGGTTTTCCTCAAGATTTCTCCATCTAAGGGAATCATTAGATTTTGTATCAAGGGTAAACTCAGACCAAGGTTTATAGGACCTTACGAGATTCTGGAAAAATTAGGACCTGTTGCTTATAGATTGGCCTTACCTCCATGTCTAGGAAGTGTCCATAATATTTTTTACGTATCTCAATTGCGAAAGTATGTTTTCGACCCTAAGCACGTAATTAACCAGCAAGACGTTGTTCTTGAATCCGACTTAAGTTATGAAGAAAAACCATTGTCGATCTTGGATCGAAAAGCGCAAGAATTAAGAAACAAGTCAATATCATTAGTGAAAGTGTTGTGGAGTCACCACGGGCAAGAAGAAGCCACGTGGGAACTCGAAGAAAAGATGAAAGAGAAATACCCTTACCTATTCAAAGAAGGTATGCAAATTTCGGAACAAAATTTCTTGTTAGAGGGGTAGGATGTAATATCCCGGATATTTCTTCCGTCGCCAAAATAAAAAGTTATTAATTAATTAAGGTTTTGCACGCCTAAATTAAGGAAATTCAATTCTAAGACTAACGGTGAAATCCGTTTCTGAAAATAAATTCCAAAAGTCGTTCAACCGACTACTGTATTAGGGTTTTCACGTCCGATAGAATTTTCATTCGAGAACTCAGATAGAAAAACTGTCTGATTTTACTTTCACTTATTTTGCGATACGAGTCTTCTGGTAAAAGTCAGTTTTAATTATTTTTCCAGGCGAAATTTGGACTGTCATGTCCCAACTTTTCTTTGGATTTCGGAAATCGAATTATGCTTTCCGACTAAGTAAATTATTTCTAATCTAATGGTCGAATTAGTTTTCACCGGAAACGTAACCGTCTAAGAAAATAATTAATCGATTTCAATACGCCATATTAGACCCGTAATCGAGATATTTTGAATTAAAACCCTCTCTTAAACCGCCACCTACACCCCCCTTGTCATCCTTCTACTTTATTAAGTTAAATATCATCTATTAATCATCACACTCTCTCTCCAAAATCCTCAACCAAACCGCCCCCCCCCCCCCCATTACTCTCTCTTCTCTCTCTTGTTCTTTATTTCTTCAAATCTTCAAGTGTGTTCATCAAGTTCTTCAAGTATCCAAGCTCCGTAACTTTTTCATCTACCGATCGATTTCAAATCCGAGTTCATATTTGGAAAGGTGAGAGCCTCCTCTTCACTTCTATCCGAACAAAATCTCATTCCCTTAATTATGAAAATTTCGAAAATTTAAAGAGAGGAAGAAGATGATGTTCTAAGTTTAAGACTTCATTATGGATGTTTAGAAATAGATTTCCATGGTTAAAATCAAGTGAAAATCATCCCCCCTTATTCTTTGTCAATACCGAAAATTTAGAGGATAGGGTTTGATGTTTTAAATTCATGTTTTTAGATGGTTTGTTGATGGATTATCACTCTAGGTATTAGTAGATTGATGTATGAATTGTTTTAGAATTTTCTAAAAATAAAAATGAAAATGTAAGAGATGAAGAAGCATGAGTTTGAATGAGTAAATGTTATGATTGGGATGATGTGTTGATATAATTAAGATGTAGGAAGCATGTAGTTTAACATATATTTAATTTAGATTTTTCTAAAAATAAAAATAAAATCGTTGGAGACGAAGAATCGTCGATATAATTAGTTTCGATAATGATATAAGTTTATGGTTTGCATATTAGTTGATCTATGTGGTTAATGATGATAATTGGAAAGTTTGAACGAAATCTAAGAACGTCGAAATTTTCGTAAGAGACGAAGAGTAGAGCATAATCGTCAATAGGAAAATCGAACGAAAAAATTAATCGAATATTAGTAATTGTTGATATGTTAGGGTAGTTGTTGAATTAATTGAGAATTAACTAACAACTTTAGAAAAACGAGCTCTTAGACCGATATAAATGACGTGGATTAGTTAAGTAATGGTTTATAATGATGTTAATGCATTAGGATGTTCATTACTAAGTAAGATGATGATAGAAACTAAATTTGATTTGAATTGAATTAGTAAAACTCCAAGAAACGAAGAAAGTAAATAAGTATGTAAAAGAAGGAATAAGGAATAAGGAATCGAGACTAGAAAAGAATGACTCATGATCAGAGCAGGAAACAGACCTTGCTCTGATACCACTCTGTGGTATCACTAAAAGGAAGGACTCATACTAGAAAATTGACTCATAATCAGAGCAGGAAACAAGCCTTGCTCTAATACCACTCTGTGGTATCACTAAAAAAAATGACTCATACTCAGAGCAGGATACAAGCTTCGCTCTGATACCACTCTGTCACCGCCCCAAATCCCGAGGGACGGCAGAAGCCGGGGTGCGACTGGGGTTGGATTAAAGAAGCGGGGAAGAAGGGGGCTAACTGACTAAACATACATAAAAGACATCAAACATTCAATGAACAAGACTTGAATATTATAAAGAAAGAGTTAATCGCTAAGGATTACTCGACAGAAGTACACGGAAGTAACTAAGTTCAAGTTTACAGACTTATGCTACAGTGGTTTGTTCAATATACATATTCTCAAAAGACTTAGAGTTTTGCAGCGGAAGTAAGTCATAAGCTAAAGCATCCTATCTTTTCAACTCAACTTCAACCACCGTCGCTATCGTCGCTTCAACCTGCACATTTAGAAAACAATGCAGGGCTAAGTACAAAAGTACTTAGTGGGCACGATACCGAAAACATAGTCATAGGTATAGATAAATATGGCATTTCATAATTTGTAGCACATCGGGGGTTTTATTAAAAGGGGCCCGTGTCTACTAAACATTTTCTGACTCTTTTTCTCAATTTAGTTTGCAAACATTTTTCTGGTATGTTACGTTCAAATCTTAACCAATTCTCATTCACCGTGGCTGGTACCCCTCAACAGGGTATCACATACACCACAGGTTACAAAGTGCACTAACTCTGAAAAGCACTTAGCAGCTAACTCAGAGCCGATCGTTAGTTAACCTAGTTAGATTAACTCTAAATCTGGAAAACACGAATGTTAACTCAGATAGGTACAAGAGAACTCACATAAAACATAAAATAGTTCATGCCATAATTATCACTTTGAAAACACAGACATCAAAGCGATAAAGAATGGTTTTCCGAGCATTGCTCGTTTTATTTTAAATATAAAAGCCCACCTTGTGATACAGAACTAATAAGTACTAGCTTCCGATCTCCTGATCTTCTGTCCTTTCCTTACTGCTGGCTTCCTCCTTCATCGTAAAATAATAACACTTAAAAATCGGATCGTAAAAGATAACTGATCATTGAAACTCGAAAAAGGTTTCAGTCGTTTCATTTCTTTAGGCAATTGCACGCTTACTAGTTTCATTTTAATTAAACGGGAACGAGCCTCGAACAAATCTCGTTTAGAACTCGAAAGGTCTCATACTTGACTCTTAAGTCAGTAGAGAGGGTAGTCGATAGCTTAATACGACTTAAAAGATCAAAAGAACTAAGTTGGAAAGGAAATCAACTTAGGAAATTAAGTTTTAGTTCTTTAGACGATTTAGGCATTTTCACGCTTAACTAAATTTCTTTACTTTAACGGATACGAGATACAAACTCATCTCGTTTAGCACTCAAGGCTCCATACTTGACACTGAGGTCAGTAAGAAGATAGTCGTCAAGTTATTACGGCTTAAACGGTCGAAAGAAACTAAGTTGCGAACGAAACAACTTAGAAGAATGAATTCTGAAAAATCACTGCGCAAGGTAGTAACTCTAGGGACTGCCCAGAACAGGGCAACTGGAAACAGGGGATGAGCCCTGTACCGTTTGAATTCTTGGGATGTCTAGTTTACGCTCCAATTTACGGATTGCAAATCCGATAAACGAGCTAAAAGTTATTACAGTTTCCGGCAAGGGTCGCAAAACTGCCGCGCTAACCCTAGTTGCTCGATAGAATCGACGTATAGCTTCTTAGGTTCGTTCTAAGTTCTCGTATTCGATTTCTCATGAAACTTGACCCTCAAGGCAGTCAAAACGTACCCCCGTACGTGATGAACTCCTTCTCAAAACTCATCCAATAGCATGACGTTCTAAACGTCGGCTTTCAACTAACATGTACTAAACCAAAAAAAAATCAAGTTAACCAATTTTCGTTCTAATTCTCGACTATAACTACAACTCATATTAAAATAGCTCGAAAGCTCATGACGTCAACTACAAAGTCGTTCTCAAGTCCATCATAAATAATATTATCAAGTTAGAATTCTTATTCGACTTCTCGGTTATTAATTACGACTAATTGTTCGTCTCTTACGCGAAATTAAAAGTTATCGGATTTCGTTCATTTTCTACGTCATCAAACAACATCTAACGAGATTCATTTTTATGCATATCATCACTTCATATCATTACTAAATCTCAACTTAAATTGAGTTCTTCGTCTCTTACGACTCACGAAATATTTTTAGAAAATTCTAATTAAATTCATATCAACAACTAATATCAATTACAACATTATTTCATCAACAAAACATCATCTAAATCAACTACATGAAAAGCCCTAAATTTCTCAAAATTTTCGGTATTTACAAACATTTAAAGAGGGTGATTTTCTTCATCAATTAACACCATTTATCTCTTAATCATACCACCATATCATCCATTAACCAATTGAAGTCTAATTGCAACATGAAATTGAAAATCCCCAATTCCAAACCCTAAACCCTAAATCGGTTTTCATCAAATGAAAGGGCTTTCGATTTCTTTTTGTTTTAATCCCTAATCGAACACTTCCTAAGCATGATTATAACATCAATTGAAAGATTCAAAAATCCTACACATTTCTCCTAATTTTTGGTATTAGCAAAGTAGTTAGGGTTCTTGATTTCAATCAATTTTAATCCCTAAGTATCACATCTAACACATCTAATTTCACTAATCCAAGATCAAACATCTAATTCCAACACTCCTAAATTTCGATCCAAAGAAGAAATAAAAAGAAATGGATTTTGGATGGATAGAATTAGAGAGAGAAAGATTACCTTGAAGATTAGTGAAGGAAGAATTGAAGTTCGATGGATGAATGAAGACTTGTGTGAAAACTTTTGCTCTAGAACTTGATCTTCAACAATGGAGAAATGAAAATGGGAGAGAGAGATGAGAGGGCAGCCGTGTGTGTTGAGGGAGGGAGGAGATGAGTGAGGATGACTAACATGTTATTAGACATAATATCTAATTTAGACTTAGGTATAAAGTAGGAATAGTAATATAGTGAGTCATAGGTTTAAACTATATAAAATGGAAATATCAAGCTAATGTGAGAGTGTAGAAGTCGGTCATGAGGGAGAGGGAAGGAGAAATTACGCGCTTTTCCGACGCAATACGACGTTACGAAAATCGAGCGATGAAAAACGTAGCTCGGCACAAAATCGTCACATTCCGTTTCGTCCAAAAATTCTAGCGTATTAAACTTAATCGGAAAATAATATTTAAAATTTTGATTCCGACAAAAACTCGGGACGACACAGTCCGAGTTTCGTCCGAAAAATCATAAAAACGAACTTTCTCGGGCGAGTTCGTATCGCGATTTCGTGAATGAAAAAATCAGACGGTTTTCCGTTCTGAGTTCACGAACTAAAAACTTTTCGTACGCGATAACCCTAAATACAGTAGTTGTCTAGCTGACTTCCGTAATTTATTTTCGGAAACGGATTCGATCGTTAGTCTTAGAATTCAAAATCGTAAACTTAGGTGTGCAAAGCCATTTTTATTATTAACTTTAAAATTTTGAGATCGTAAGGAATTTCCGGGGTATTACATCCTACCCCCCTTACGAAAAATTTCGTCCCGAAATTTGCATACCTTCTGCAAAAAGATGAGGATATCTCTCCTTCATCTTCTCCTCGAGTTCCCACGTGGCTACTTTTTGCCCGTGGTGGTTCCATAGCACTTTAACGATTGGTATCGATTTGGTTCTTAACTCTTGAACTTTTCTATCCAAAATCGATATCGGCTTCTCTTCATAGCTTAGGTCAAATTCAAGAACTACGTCTTGCTGACTAATGACGTGTTTAAGATCATAGACATATTTTCTCAACTGAGAAACGTGAAAAACGTTGTGAACACTTCCTAGACTTGGCGGTAAGGCCAATCTATAAGCGACGGGTCCTATCATCTCGAGGATTTCATAAGGTCCTATAAACCTGGGTCTTAGTTTACCCTTAACTCCGAATCTAAGGATTCCTCTGGACGGTGATATCTTAAGGAAAACTTTATCTCCTATTTCAAACTCAAGATTCGTTCGGCGATCGTCGGCATAAGACTTCTGTCGGCTCTGAGCTTCTTTCATTCTATCTCGAATCTGCCGAACTATCTCAGTCATCTCATTAATCGCATCTGGGCCTAGGTTCTTTTTCTCACCTACTTCGTCCCAATACAGTGGCGATCTACATTTCCTTCCATACAAAGCCTCAAACGGTGCCATTCCTATCGTGGCCTGATAGATGTTGTTGTAAGCGAATTCGACCAAGTGTAGAATTTCTTCCCAATTCGCGCCTCGGTCTAATACCACTGTTCTTAACATATCGACTAAAATCTGAATCGTTCTCTCTGACTGCCCATCTTTCTGTGGGTGAAATGTTGTACTGAAATTAAGCTCTGTCCCCAATTCTTTCTGCATCGTAATCCAAAATCTCGAAGTAAATTTGGCGTCTCTATCTGATACTATGACCCTCGGTACTCCATGCAGACGTACAATCTCTCTGACATACAACTGAGCTAGTTTCTTTGATCCATACGTAATCTTAATCGGTAAGAAGTGTGCTGTCTTCGTAAGTCTATCGATAATTACCCAAATTGTTGTGTTTCCTCTTCTAGACTTAGGCAAGCCTGTGACAAAGTCCATGGCTATGCCTTCCCATTTCCATTCTGGGACATCCAATGGTTGTAGCAATCCATACGGTCGTCGGTGTAAAGCCTTAACTTGCTGACATGCTAGGCATCTTTCTACAAACGAGGCAACGTCTCGTTTCATTCCATTCCACCAAAAGCTTCTTCTCAAATCTTGGTACATTTTCGTACTTCCTGGGTGTTAAGGTGTGTCGTGAGCCTCACTCATGATCTCGTTCTTCAGTTCGCTGTCGTCATTAGGAATACAAATTCTGCCTTCAAAAAGTATCGCATTGTCTGGTGCTTCGGAATATCCATCTGGTTTCTCTGATTTTATCCTTAATCGCAACTTTTCCATTGACTCGTCTTTTCTCTGAGCACCGATGATTCTTTCTCTCAAATCTGGTGTAGCTTCTAATGCTGCGATCTGACTTATTATTGTAGCTGGCGTGTCAAGCACTCTGATATCCATCTTCTTGAATTCTCGTACTAAAGTTTCTTCTTCTACAAAAAGGCATCCTAACTTCGTTGGAGCCTTGCGACTCAATGCGTCTGCTACCACATTAGCCTTTCCTGGATGATAGTTAATTCCACAGTCATAATCCTTGACTAATTCGAGCCATCTTCTTTGTCTCATATTTAGTTCTTTCTGCTCGAAAAAGTATTTCAGGCTCTTGTGATCGGTGAATATCTCAACCCTTACACCATAGAGATGGTGTCTCCAAATCTTTTACGCATGCACTACGACTGCGAGTTCTAAATCGTGGGTTGGGTACTCAACTTCGTGAGGTCGAAGTCGTCGTGAAGCATAAGCTATTACTCGTCCGTCTTGCATTAAGACACAACCTAATCCATTTTTCGATGCATCGGTGTAAACCACATACTCCTTGTTTGTGTCTGGAAGTGCTAGTACTGGCGTTGTGGTTAACTTTTCCTTAAGCGTTTGGAAACTCTTTTCGCACTCGTCCGTCCACTTAAATTTGGTATCCTTTCGAAGTAGCTGTGTCATCGGGCGGGCGATCGTAGAAAATCCCTCAATAAATCTTCTGTAGTAACCGGCTAATCCCAAGAAACTTCGGATCTCATTCTGACTCGTTGGTGACTTCCAGTTGTGTACTGCTTCTACTTTGGCTTGGTCCACTTTGATTCCTTTCGCCGACACTATATGTCCAAGGAACATTACTTTCTTTAGTCAAAATTCGCATTTACTGAATTTGGCTTAGAGTTTCTCAGTTCTTAGTGTTTCCAACACTATCCGTAGATGTTCCTCGTGCTCCTTTTCATTCTTAGAGTAAACGAGGATATCGTCGATGAATACTAAAACGAATTTGTCCAAATAAGGGTGGAAAACTCTATTCATAAGGTCCATGAATACGGCTGGAGCGTTGGTTAAACCAAATGGCATTACTAGGAATTCGTAATGGCCATATCGGGTTCTAAAAGCGGTCTTTGGTACGTCTTCAGGTTTGATCTTGAGCTGATGGTACCCTGACCTTAAATCTATCTTGGAGAAAACTCTTGCACCCTTAAGCTGATCGAACAGATCCTCGATCCTTGGCAAAGGATATTTGTTCTTGAGCGTGATCTTGTTCAGTTCTCGGTAATCTATACACATTCTCATCAATCCGTCCTTTTTCCTAATAAATAACACTGGTGCTTCCCCAAGGTGAGACGCATGGCCTGATAAAACCAAAGTCTAGCAATTCTTGTAACTGGATTTTGAGCTCTTCTAGTTCTTTCGGTGCCATCCTATATGGGGCTTTAGATTTAGGTGCTGCTCCTGGTTCTAAGTCGATTGTGAAGTCCACATGACGATCCGGTGGCAATCCTGGTAATACTTCTGGAAAGACGTCTTCATATTCATTCACAACCTTTACGTCTTGGATGGTCTTCTCGGCTCCTGGCTCTCCGACTAGGTACACGAGATAAGCTGTGGTACATTTCTTCTTCATGAGTTTCGTGGCTTGAAGGGCTGATATAATTGGTACGCCTCTACCCATTGAAATTCCGTAGAATTCGGTCGGTTCTTTACCCGGCGGTTGAAAAGAGATTTTTCTCTCGTTGCAGAGAATTGTGGCGCAATTCTATGACAACCAATTCATTCCTAAGATTATATCTACGTCCCACATTATCATAACGTTTAAGTTGTTCGCTATAACCTTATGAGTTCCGATTTCTAGTTCTAGGTTAGAGCAAACATGCGTGGAAGTAGTGATCTCTCCTGAAGGTGTAGCTACTCTCATAGAATGTGCAGCTCTTACAGGCCTGATGGCTAAGTTATCGGCACACAAGCCAGCAATGAAAGAATGCGATGCGTCAGTATCAAACAGTATCTTAATGGGGATGTTGTGGAGTTTTCCCATACTTGCGAGATTGCCTTTTCCTTTGTGATGACCACCCTGTTTGATAGCGCATGCCCTCGCATTCTGTTGCTGCTGTGCATGCTGCTGGAACTGCTGTTGGTTCATTGGCTGTTGCGGCTGTGCTTGAATGGCTCGGAGGGGTACTGCTTGGAGCGGTTTCGGGCAATCCTTTTTCATGTGCCCCTTCTGTCCACAGTTGAAACAGTTGGGGGTGCCTATCTGACATATTCCAGGATGAGCTCTATTGCACTTCGGGCAGACGGGGATGGTAACCCTCCTGGGTTAACTGCTCCCTGGTTGAAATTTCTCTGCTGCCCTTGCAGCTGGTTCTGTTGTCCGTTGCCTCTCCACGGTGTGTTCTGCTTATTTCCTTGAATAAACAACCCCGATTGGTTGTTTCCCTGCCACGGCCTCTTGTTGCTATTGTTATTGTTGTTGTTGTTGTTGTTGTTGTTGTTGTTGTTGTTGTTGTTGTTGTTGTTGTTGTTCTGGCCAGGCTGTTGATAACCCTGCTGATTTCCCTTTCTCTAACCTCCTTGGTTGTTGAAGTTCTGATTGTGGCCTCCGCTACCTCCTCCGTTCCATTTTCTCTTACCCTGATAGTTGCTACTATTATTTTTATAGTAGCCTCGGTTCTGGTTCTGTGCTGGTGCTGACGCAGTTGGTATAATCTTCTTCTCATCAGGCACGACGGCCTCCATTTCCAGTGCTCTTCCCAAAATATCCGTGTAGCCTAGTCCCCCATGACTAGCTAACGCGATTCCTAGTCATGTCGTAATCCTCCTTGAAATTTCTTGGATAACTTCTTCTCTGTGTCAACTAATGCCGGCGCATATCTTGACAGTTCGAAAAACTTGGCATCATATTTAGTCACGGTCAGCTTTCCTTGCTTCAAATTGTAAAACTCGGCTTCCTTCTGTGCCCTATACGTCTTGGGGACGTACTTATCAAACAGTATTTCCTTAAACTCATCCCACGTGAAACGAGCCAGATGCTCTGCGGGTATCACCTTTTGTCTTACTTCCCACCAGTAATCTGTCGATCCAGTCAGCTGGAATGCGACACAAAGCATTCTCTCCTCATCAGTACATCTGAGGAGTTTGAATATCTTCTCGGTAGATCTCACCCATAGCTCAGCATCGCTAAGGCTGCCCGTTCCATTAAACATCAGAGGGTTCCTCTTGAGGAATAGATCCTCAATATCTCTACGGGGCGATGGTGGAGGTGGTGGTGATGGGGGTGGTGATGGGGATGGTGATGGTGATGGTGATGGGGTAGCATTCTGCTCATACTCCTGTTCTCTGTTGTTTTCTGGTTGACGTCTCCCACGTCCTCTAGGCCTTCCAGGTCCTCGACCTCTCCTATTGTTAACGTTTCTCGGCGGCATTTTGTTTGATCTAAGGAAATTTGAAATTCTCATTAGTCATTTCTGTTGATTACTCTTGGTACTTACTAGCTCGTTCTCAACTTAATCAAGTTCACGGAACGACATATCGAACATAATTTCGATATTAACTTCATAATCTTTTAACTTTCAAGTTAAACTCAATTTCTCGTTACACGAGTTCATTTGACATTCTGATTTTAATTACACGATTCATAGGAAATTTTTCTTGTGATTAAAAACCCTCTTATGGGTCATATATATATATATATATATACATCAAAAAGAATATTAATTCTGCCTCCAACGAGGACTTATACACAAAAAGGTTAGACTACTACTAGTCTAAACTAGGCTGACTGCCTACTATTTACCGGGTGCACTAACAAGCTGCAACTCTGGATCTACTAAAGTACTAGAACGAAAATGATTCATAAAATTTCATATCCGCTAGAGTACTACAAAAACTAGTTACTGATCCGACTCTGTACATGACAAAAGAAACTACCACTACTACTGATATTTACCCGTGTCTACGACGCTCTGCTCAACTAAACTGCAGTCGAGTCCAAAAACTACCCCCTATGGCCTGTAAAAACCCTAACAGTCCTCCTCTGGGTCCTCCTCTGGGTCCTCCTCCGGGTCCTCCTCCGGATCCTCCTCCGGGTCCTCCTCCGGATCCTCCTCCTGGTCCTTCTCCGGATCCTCCTCCGGGTCCTCCTCCGGATCCTTCTCAGGATCCTCCTCCGGATCCTCCTCAGGATCATCGTCCGGGTCCTCCTCCTCGGACTCTGAACCAAAAACAAGCTGAAGTGCCTCGTCCTCCCTCAGAGTAGAGCCGTCCGCAAGTGTAAGCAAAGCGGGTGACGGTGCCTCTGAAACTGTCTCCTCCAAGTCGGAAACCAAGTAGTCCTCGTTGACCTCTACCGCACGCTTCTTCAGGGGAAGAAGGTGCTCGGGAACTGAACCTGAACCTGAACCTGACTCGAACTCCTCCCTAGAACGGACCCTGGACGGTCCTGCCTCCATCTACTCTCTGACTACTCCCCACTTTGCACAGATCTCCTCGAGCGGCGTAAGTGGAGATGGTAACTCTAACAAGGCAGCAAGCTCCGCGTCGATCTCTCGGTGGTCAGACTCCTCCCTAAACAGTCTCGTCTCTAACGGTCCACTGACTCTAACACAGACGTCAGGTAAGAACGGCGAAGATAGTCCTAACAGCGCGGCTGTCTCAGCGTTGATCTCCAGTAATCCCGGCCCTGGGATCAACTCCTCGATCTGTGTCCCAACCGGCGGTAGCTCCGGTGTAACAGCGGCCTCCTCGTCCTCCTCTAACTGCTCGGACTCTGCGTCCTCCTCCTCACTCGGTACACCGTCTGGTGGCAACTCCAACAGGGCAGAAAACTCTGGGTCTAAGTCGAGGTGCTCTGGTTCTGTCTCTGCTGGAAACTGACTGTAGGGAAGGTGCGGCTCTAAAGGGACTGGAAGCATGAATCTGCTTTCAAAGAAGTTCCTGTGCACAAACAGGGCGAATCCGGTGTAGTTGCCGGTCGGCTCAGTGTCGTCACCGAAGATCCCTAGGAAGTACCATGCCACGCTGTGCGCCCAACCGCACCACTCATCCGGTAGGTGTACAATTAGGTCTAGTATTGCCTGACTCTTCGGGATCAAGTGTCGCACTGGAAAGTAAGCTGAAGAAAAGTTGCTAACGATCTGTCCCACATCTTCCTCACCGTAGTCTGCCACAAACTCGTAATACTCGTCCTGAATCATGTCTAGTATGGTGCGCTCGCACTTGATCAAAGGCTGGCTCTTCCGAGCCGTAACACGAGTTCTAGCCATCCTACAAAAGTTTTAAGGAAACACGGATCAGTAACAAGTAGGGAAAATAACTTATCTCAACGAAAAAAAAACTTAAATTACAAAATGAACATTCCTTATTCAATTGTAACATCATCACTTAAGACAACCACTTATCAAGACTTCTAGCAATTCAAGAAATTGCACTCAACAACATATATATATATATATAAAATTAAAGATTTCAAGACTTTTATTTCCATTCTTATCTTACTACATTCATACTTACTTTAATTCTTTAGTATTTTCTCAAAAACATTTCTTAACGACTCTCACTTATTAAAACAAAGTACGTTTACTTTGTTCATGTTACTTATTCAGAAGTAACATCCATTCACAAAAGAATTTGCCGTTAACGACTCTTGATATTCATACTAGTTGTATTCTTCGTTCAAAGACGAGATATGGAAGAAATTCCAAAAGAAAATGGAATATAACTTAAAGAAAATTTTTTTGGAAAACTAAGTTCCAGTTGTCGTTGCTAGATTTGGGCGATCGATGGAAAAATTTAATCAAGCTTCGTGCTCGACTTCTAATAATTTATACGATTTTCTTCGTAAAGTTCGTTCAGGGCGAACTCTACTGAAACACGAAACGAAAAGAAAATGGAATGACGTGACACGAATGACGTCATTTACGTTACTTACACGTAAGTAGCGTTCACTTATTTTATTAAGCTTTGATTCCCTTTATTCTGCCTTCGTCGTCTCGTTCATATTTTTCTTAATTCAAAGCCGAAAGCTTCTCAAACGTCTAATCGTTCCCTTCGTTTACTAACACGATTTACCGAATCACTTTTATTTTTTTTTCATTTCACTTTCCTCGCAGGAAATTCTT
The DNA here is from genome assembly GCA_029490685.1 of Schizonepeta tenuifolia. Lineage (NCBI taxonomy): Eukaryota > Viridiplantae > Streptophyta > Magnoliopsida > Lamiales > Lamiaceae > Schizonepeta > Schizonepeta tenuifolia. The sequence continues at coordinate 32,844,928 of CM055959.1, forward strand.
ATTTGGATTTTTAAAACAAAGTTCGACTTTGCCGAATCTTCATTCATGTCACTTAACGCACGTGAATTCGTCAGTAGAAGTTCTCCTCGTGTCGGGGATCTCCTTTCGAAATTATTTCAAAATAATGTTTCTTAAAAACATCTAAATCCCCGAAGAACCGAAAAGATCTTAGGTTTCGAGTCTACGTTCTCATAGAACCGGGAAAAATCCCTAAAATCCGACTATATTCTTGTGTCCAAAAATTTTTAAAAGAAAGAAATTATTGCGCAAATAATTTCACATAAGATAGTACTTGTACTTTCACATAATCACATAAAGTATAAAAATTTTACTTCCATAAAATTCTTAAATTCAGAACACAACTCATTCTCATTCTCAATTTCATTGCATACTTGTTCATAAAATTTCTTATTTAAAAGAAATTACATAACTCAAAATTCTTTTCTTTTCCTCGTTGAGTCGACGTAGCGGGAGGTTGAGTTGACATCTACATTCTCAATCTTAGTGTTCTAGTCTAACTCTTATCTTCTACTTGACGAAAGACTCTGATCTAGAGTATATACAAATAATTTGTTCTACGACTCGAAAGAAGACTCGATATAGAGTACAAATGAATACTCTATATTATTACTCGAAGGAAGACTTGTATAAAAATACCACTCTGTGATGTTACTAGAAATGACTCATACTAGAAAAGGATGACTCGGTCTAGAAGACTGACTCGCAACCAGAGCAGGAAACGAACTTCTGCTCAGATACCACTCTGTGGTATTACTAAAAGAATAACTCATACTAGGGAAATGACTCGAACTAGAAGATTGACTCATAGTCAGAGCAAGAGACGAACCTCTGCTCTGATACCACTCTGTGGTATCACTAAAAAGAATAACTTATACAAGAAAAGAATGACTCATGATCAGAGCAGGAAACAGACCTTGCTCTGATACCACTCTGTGGTATCACTAAAAGGAAGGACTCATACTAGAAAATTGACTCATAATCAGAGCAGGAAACAAGCCTTGCTCTGATACCACTCTGTGGTATCACTAAAAAAAATGACTCATACTCAGAGCAGGATATAAGCTTCGCTCTGATACCACTCTGTCACAGTCCCAAATCCCGAGGGACGGCAGAAGCCGGGGTGCGACTGGGGTTGAATTAAAGAAGCGGGGAAGAAGGGGGCTAACTGACTAAACATACATAAAAGACATCAAACATTCAATGAACAAGACTTGAATATTATAAAGAAAGAGTTAATCGCTAAGGATTACTCGACAGAAGTACACGGAAGTAACTAAGTTCAAGTTTACAGACTTATGCTACAGTGGTTTGTTCAATATACATATTCTCAAAAGACTTAGAGTTTTGCAGCTGAAGTAAGTCATAAGCTAAAGCATCCTATCTTTTCAGCTCAACTTCAACCACCGCCGCTATCGTCGCTTCAACCTGCACATTTAGAAAACAATGCAGGGCTAAGTACAAAAGTACTTAGTGGGCACGATGCCGAAAACATAATCATAGGTGTAGATAAATATGCCATTTCATAATTTGTAACACATCGGGGGTTTTATTAAAAGGGGCCCGTGTCTACTAAACATTTTCTGACTCTTTTTCTCAATTTAGCTTGCAAGCATTTTTCTGGTATGTTACGTTCAAATCTTGACAAATTCTCATTCACCGTGGCTGGTACCCCTCAACAGGGTATCACATACACCACAGGTTACAAAGTGCACTAACTCTGAAAAGCACTTAGCAGCTAACTCAGAGCCGATCGTTAGTTAACCTAGTTAGATTAACTCTAAATCTGGAAAACACGAATGTTAACTCAGATAGGTACAAGAGAACTCACATAAAACATAAAACAGTTCATGCCATAATTATCACTTTGAAAACACAGATATCAAAGCGATAAAGAAAGGTTTTCCGAGCATTGCTCGTTTTATTTTATATATAAAAGCCCACCTTGTGATACAGAACTAATAAGTACTAGCTTCCGATCTCCTGATCTTCCGTCCTTTCCTTACTGCTGGCTTCCTCCTTCATCGTAAAATAATAACACTTAAAAATCGGATCGTAAAAGATAACCAATCATTGAAACTCGAAAAAGGTTTTAGACGTTTCATTTCTTTAGGCAATTGCACGCTTACTAGTTTCATTTTAATTAAACGGGAACGAGCCTCGAACAAATCTCGTTTAGAACTCGAAAGGTCTCATACTCGACTCTTAGGTCAGTAGAGAGGGTAGTCGACAGCTTAATACGACTTAAAAGATCAAAAGAACTAAGTTGGAAAGGAAATCAACTTAGGAAATTAAGTTTTAATTCTTTAGATGATTTAGGCATTTTCACGCTTAACTAAATTTCTTTACTTTAACGGATACGAGATACAAACTCGTCTCTTTTAGCACTAAAGGCTCCATACTTGACACTGAGGTCAGTAAGAAGATATTCGTCAAGTTATTACGGCTTAAACGATCGAAAGAAACTAAGTTGCGAACGAAACAACTTAGAAGCATGAATTCTGAAAAATCACTGCACAAGGCAGTAACTCTGGGGACTGCCCAGAACAGGGGAACTGGAAACAGGGGATGACCCCTGTACCGTTTGAAAGCTTGGGATGTCTAGTTTATGCTCCAATTTACGGATCACAAATCCGATAAACGAGCTAAAAGTTATTACAGTTTCCGGCAAGGGTCGCAAAACTGCCGCGCTAACCCTAGTTGCTCAATAGAATCGACGTATAACTTCTTAGGTTCGTTCTAAGTTCTCGTATTCGATTTCTCATGAAACTTGACCCTCAAGGCAGTCAACACGTACGTACCCCCGTACGTGATGAACTCCTTGTCAAAACTCGTCCAATAGCACGACGTTCGAAACGTCGGCTTTCAACTAGCATGTACTAAACCAAAAAAAAATCAAGTTAACCAATTTTCGTTCTAATTCTCGACTATAACTACAACTCATATTAAAATAGCTCGAAAGCTCATGACGTCAACTACAAAGTCGTTCTCAAGTCCATCATAAACAATATTATCAAGTTAGAATTCTTATTCGACTTCTCGGTTATTAATTACGACTAATTGTTCGTCTCTTACGTGATTTTAAAAGTTATCGGATTTCGTTCATTTTCTACGTCATCAAACAACATCTAACGATATTCATTTTCATGCATATCATCACTTCATATCATTACTACATCTCAACTTAAATTGAATTCTTCGTCTCTTACGACTCACGAAATATTTTTAGAAAATTCTAATTAAATTCATATCAACAACTAATATCAATTACAACATTATTTTATCAACAAAACATCATCTAAATCAACTACATGAAAAGACCTAAATTTCTCAAAATTTTCGGTATTTACAAACATTTAAAGAGGGTGATTCTTCATCAATTAACACCATTTATCTCTTAATAATACCACCATATCATCCATTAACAAATTGAAGTCTAATTGCAACACGAAATTGAAAATCCCCAATTCCAAACCCTAGACCCTAAATCGGTTTTCATCAAATGAAAGGGCTTTCGATTTCTTTTTCTTTTAATCCCTAATCGAACACTTCCTAAGAATGATTATAACATCAATTGAAAGATTCAAAAATCCTACACATTTCCCCTAATTTTCGGTATTAGCAAAGTAGTTAGGGTTCTTGATTTCAATCAATTTTAATCCCTAATTATCACATCTAACACATCTAATTTCACTAATCCAAGATCAAACATCTAATTCCAACACTCCTAAATTTCGATCCAAAGAAGAAATAAAAAGAAATGGATTTTGGATGGATAGAATTAGAGAGAGGAAGATTACCTTGAAGATTAGTGAAGGAAGAATTGAAGTTCGATGGATGAATGAAGACTTGTGTGAAAACTTTTGCTCTAGAACTTGATCTTCAACAATGGAGAAATGAAAATGGGAGAGAGAGATGAGAGGGCAGCCGTGTGTGTTGAGGGAGGGAGGAGATGAGTGAGGATGACTAACATGTTATTAGACATAATATCTAATTTAGACTTAGGTGTAAAGTAGGAATAGTAATATAGTGAGTCATAGGTTTAAACTATATAAAATGGAAATATCAAGCTAATGTGAGAGTGTAGAAGTTGGTCATGAGGGAGAGGGAAGGAGAAATTACGCACTTTTCCGACGCGATACGACGTTACGGAAATCGAGCGTGAAAAACGTAGCTCGGCACAAAATCGTCACATTCCGTTTCGTCCAAAAATTCTAGCGTATTAAACTTAATCGGAAAATAATATTTAAAATTTTGATTCCGACAAAAACTCGGGACGACATAGTCCGAGTTTCGTCTGGAAAATCATAAAAACGAACTTTCTCGGGCCGTTCGTATCGTGATTTCGTGAATGTAAAAATCAGACGGTTTTCCGTTCTGTGTTCACGAACTAAAAACTTTTCGTACGCGATAACCCTAAATACAGTAGTCGTCTAGCTGACTTCCGTAATTTATTTTCGGAAACGGATTCGACCGTTAGTCTTAGAATTCAAAGTCGTAAACTTAGGCGTGCAAAGCCATTTTTATTATTAACTTTAAAATTTTGAGATCGTAAGGAATTTCCGGGGTATTACATATATGGTGATTGATTTGAGTTCATAGTTGATTAATAAGTAAGAACGAAGTTGATGAAGATTTCATATAGATTATGAAATAGAAAATAGAAGTTGAATATTAAAATTGAATTGAAATTGAAATGGATATTCTAAGTATAAATAATTGGTTGAAAAGATGAGAAGTAATCGTCGTAGTTTTAATCGAGGAACGAGAAAGTATTCACGTTAGATAATTACGAGACTAGACTGTATTATGATAGAAATTTCATGCACATAAAGGTTGTATAGCATTGATCGAACCTAGGGAATCGTGCGTCGAGTTTTACGAGCGATTAGGGTTTCTAGGCAGTTTTGCGACCATTCACGGAAACGGCCATAACTCTTAGCTCGTTTAACGAAATTGAGATCCGTAAATTGAACAGTAAACTAGAAACCCGTGTCTTTCTTTTGGTACCAAGAACATCCCCTGTTTCGCATTACTCTGTTCTGTAGATGCTCCAGACTTACTGCCTTGTGCAGAAACTTTCGGAAACTCATTTTCTTAAGTTGAATTCTTTTCAAATTAATTCCTTAAGAACTTTTAAGTCGTTAAGAGTTATCGACTTCCGTTATTAACTAATTTAAATGTCGAGTAAGGAACCAAGTTACTTCTAAATGAGATGTGTTCGAGTCTCGTTTCTTCGTTAATCAAAAGAAATTAGTTAAAGTGCAAATGCCTAAAAGTCTTAACCGAATTAGAACTTCTTTTCTTTTATTGTCTCGACCGATTTACTAAAGCGTGTTTATTTGCAATAAAAGGAGGAAGTTGGAATCAAGGATAGGACGAAAGACCGAAGACGGAAGCTTTAGTTGTTCTGTATATCGCCTAAGGTGGGCTTTTTCTCTATATATCAAATGAAATGAGCGATGCTCGAAAATGTTTACAACTGCTTTGATAAGTGTGTTTTCAAATTGATTATCAGTGCATAAAAGATTTGTTTTATGTGAGTTGTTTTGTGCCATTCTGAATTGGTTCGCCGATTAAGTCGATCGGACTCTGAGTTAGTCAAAAGGGATTTTTCAGGGTTAGTGTACACGGTAGCCGGTGTGTGTGGTACTCTGTTGAGGGGTAGCCAACCACGGTGAATAGAACGTGCGCGGAAGAAGTTAACTCTTTCCCGGCATTGAAACAAAATTGGGCAAGTTGAACGTAACATCAGTCAGAAAATGCTTGCGCGAGTGATTTATGACAAGAGGAAAATGTTTAGTAAGCACGGGCCTTTGATGAAAAACCCCGATGCGTTACTTTTTGAGATACCTGATTAATCTATACTCTTATGATATGTTTTCGGCACTGTGCCCACTAACTATGTTATACTTAGCCCTACATGTATTTATAAATGTGCAGGTTGAGTGACGGAAGCGGCGGAGGTTGAGTAGAGTTGTATATAGGAAAGAAGATCAGTGTGTCAGTTCTACGTTATTCCGCTGCAAAACTATTTCATTTTGAATGTGTAACTTTTGATCTAAGTTTCGTACTTAATACTCAGTCTACTCTGATAACAAACTTCATCGAGTGATCCTTTGAGATCGACTCTCTTTTGTTAATGAAATCAGTTCATAGATATCAACTTGTTTATTATTAATTAGTTAAGGCATCTATTCAGTAGTTATTCCCCCTTCTTCCCCGCTTCTTTAATCCAACCTGATGGTTCCGATACGAGTTACTGGTGTATGGGGGGGGGGGGGGAATACACCAGTTAGGATTTTTCAACTTTCGAAAAACTTAACACTTGAAATCAACTTCAACTGAGTGAGAGGACTCAGTTGGGATCTCACAGCTGAGTAAGAAACCTCAGCTGGAAGATTGGTGCTGTGCGGAATGTGGTGGACAAAAGACTCGTAAAATCAAACTCACGCTTTTATGCACGGTTGGTCAAAACCAAAACTGTTGTTGTGAAAGTATGCAGATTGTATGCGGTTAGTTTGTCAGTTAAGATATGATAATAAAGACTGAACACAAAAGAAAACACGACACACAAGATTTACGTGGTTCGGAGAGAACTCCTACGTCCACGGGGAGATGTGAGTCCACACACCTCAGTCCAAGTTCTTCTGGACAGAACCACTCAGCTTACGCGGGCTGAGCAACCGTTACAGTTTAGTTTCCGGGCACTAAACAGCCTAAGTCAAGTTTGCGGGTACTTGACGACCTGACTACTCAATTACAGGAAGAGTAAGGTCCTAGCACACTTTTTAGGGTGTGAGAAAGGGTAGGATTTCCAACTACAGCTCGATCACGAATGAGAGCTGGATCTAAGGCTTGAACGAAGAAACACTCAACCTAAGATCAAAAAACAGTTTCGATCTCTAGGAACCCTCAGCTACTAATGTTCTCTCAAATTGGAACTCTCAGCTGCTGATGCTCTTAGATGATGATGTTGCAGATTTGCTTTGATTTCTCTCGAGAAAGCTCTTGAATTTTTCGTCGTCTATGTGTCTATCTGTATGTCTCTATCTGTACATCTCGAATGAGAGGATGCCTCTATTTATAGGCGGAGAGAATCAACTAGCCGTTGGAGGAGCAGTTGATCTCTGATCGGTTGAAAGCGATGGCTTGTCTCTCATCTCTGCAGACTTTCCCGATATGGCATCTGTGCTCTTCTGCTTTCCATCTGAGACAGCCTTGTGTTGGGCCAGATGGGGTAATGACTGAACGGTCAAACCCTCATGTGACTTCCTTTTGAAATTCAAATCTTTGACAGTCAACTTCGGTTTGTCGGTTGAAAGTCTTGACCTTCATCTGAGTGATCTTCAGCTGATGTTCCGATCTGTCGAGTTCTCAGCTGACTTTGAACTTCAAAACAGTTGAACTCCTTGTTCAGATTCTATAACTGAGGTTCTGAAGCTGAACCCTCAGTTGTCTTCCACTTCTTTACTCAGTTGGGTTTGAACCCTCAGACGATTTCTTTTTCATCTGATGTTCTCTTCCTTTCAACTGTTTCTCATCTGATGAACGCTCAGTTAGTTTCCTTCAACTGATGTTCTGAAGACTTCCCCTTGTTTACATCTGAACAAATGAACTCTCAGTTGTCTTTCTTCACAACTTATGTTATGTCTGAGTGACGCGTTGTTGCCATCTTCAGCTGGAGACCTGTAAAGATAAAATCTTAACTTTGCTCAAACAGCGAGCCTAAATTCTAACATTAGGTTCTGGCAACATCTACTTGGTTGGGGTCAGCCGGTTTTGGAATTCATCAAAACTTATACTAATAAATTTCCCAACAATTTCCCCCTTTTTGATGATGCCAAAACCACTTACAACTTGAAACCACTACTGATCTAAACCTCACTAACTGACCTAAAATCTCAGCTGAAATTTTAGACAGTCTATAAGATAAAACATCAAAGGGTTAGGACAGTTATAACATGAAATTGAAAGACTTTGTGATTCAGAGCTTGGACAATGAGGAATTGTTCATCAAGGTGAATCGTATTATATACTTTGAAGTTTTTGTTACAACTGAAGGTTACAATGTTAAGCGCAAAACATAGAAAGATACAACAGTTGCTTCAAAAACTGCAACATCCAAAAACATTATCAGCTCAAAAACTTTGACAGCTCAGAAATACTGTTGACCGTACTTGTTGAAGATACGGTTGAAGATCTCCTTCTTCGCTTCCGACTCAATCCCAGTGTTGACGCCGTGTTCCTTGCATACTTGCCTCGCCTCAGCCAAGATCGTATTTCTATTTGGCGTGCTTGTGCCTTTGATCATCGGAGGGCGGTATATGCACTTCTTTGGAACTGGAACAGTGTTGGGATCAAGCTGAGCATTCAGCATAGCTCGCTTGAACTGACTAAACATTCCAGGGTCTCCAGATCTGAGTTCCTACAGGGCTTCCTTGAAGGCTAGCCTTGGGTCTTCAGTCGAGTAGACTTTCCTGTAATAGAAGTCATTGACGAACTCATGCTTGAACTGTTCCCAGTCATCGTTCCACTCCGCATTCATTCACTTGTCAACATGTGGGTATCGAGACAGGAGCGGAGCGTTCTTCTGCAGCTGATGCGTTGACTTTCTAGCCTCAGCCTTCATCTGGTGCTTGTTGATTCTTCGCACACTCCGGCTGACTTTGTTTCTGTCGACGTTCTTCTCCACCTTGGCGAGCTCCTTCTCGAACTTGGCTACCTTTTTGGCCTGATCGGCAGCGAACTTCTTGATCCAAGAGGGATTCAAGTACTTCTCCTTAGGCACCTCCATAGCTTTGGCAGCTTCGATACAATCTTCAACGGATATCCCGTCAAGTTCTGCATCGAGCTCGGCTGTGAGCTCGGCTACGAGGTCGTGGGAGACTTCCAGTTCGGGCTGCGACCCTTCAGCTTCAGCTTCAGCTGGCACTCCTTCTCCTTGCTGGAGAACAGCTTTCCCTTGTCCATCCCCAGCTGCCGGCTCCTTGTCTTCCCCAGTTGCTGGCTCCTTGTCTTCCCCCTTTTTGGCATCATCCAAAAGGGTGGCAACAGTGCCATCCAGAGAGGTCAACTTGGCTTCAGCTTGTTGAATGCGGAAAAACAGCTCTTCAACAGCGTCCTTCTCTTCCACCTTCTTCGCCAATTCCAGGTCTTGGCGCTCCTGCTCAGCTCGCTGCACAGCTGCAAAAGTCGCAGAGACCTCTTTGTGGAGGGAGACGAACTCAGCTCGGAAAGAGGCGAACTGAGCCATCCACTCCTGGTCCTGAGTCTGCTGGGACTTTACGAGGTCAGATTCAGCAACGGTCTTGAACACGTTGAAATCCGAGCTGAGACTCTGAACGGCCTTCCTTAGAGCCGAGACCTCTGAGCTGGAAGAAGTGGAGAGATCTTCGAGCTTGTGCTGCAGAGAAGAGGAGAGGTGATCTAGCTGATTCTTCAGGCTGGCATTTTCTGCCATCAGCTGCTGCATCCTGTCAGCTTCTTCCTCCTTGCCCAGCTGGATCTTGGACAACATCTCCGTCCTCAGCTGGTTGACCCTCTCCGAGATCAGCTCGCAGATAGAGTCAGTTGAGAGAGCTGGCTGATCGGAGGGTCCGAGCAGAAGCTGTGGTTGTGGCTGGGCAGCAGACTCCGCGACAGCCATGGCAGATCTGCTGGCGAGGTAGGCCTTGAGCTTGTCTTCTTCTCTCTTGGCCGCCTCATCAGCTGCGTCGACGTCGTCCATGCAGGAGGCATTTTTGGCGAGCATGTCATCAAGAAAGTGAACAGCTTCAGGGTTATTGCACAGCTTCCTGGTGTCTGTCCCTTCTTGGATGCTTTTGTCCAGACGTCGTCGGAGCACAGCCACCTTTTGGTTGTAAGCCACCTCCAGGCTCTGGTAGTCGAAGTACTCCCTCAGGTTGGACTCTTCGACCTTTAACTTGTCCCAACCATGGATCCTGAGGGTCTCCTCCTTCACGTACCAGTAGCTGAATATGACACTGAACTGGTATAGAAGTTCCGTCCCGAGAACAGAGAAAATGGGCATCGATGTTGCCTCGGGGAACATACCAATCAGCTTGCGGAAGCAGTAGCTGAGTCTTCCTTCATACTCAGCCAGGATCGCCTGGCGGTTGGCTTCTTCATCGATCTGAGAGGGGTCGATATCGAAATTTATGGGTTCGATGGTTTCATCAACGTTGGCCGAAGAAGTGGTCACAACGTTGGCATCGAGCGAGAGGCCCGGAATATCTAACTGAGGACCAGTTGAGAGAACTGGATCCTCTTTGGATGGAGAGTTGGCTGGCTGGAGGATTTCTTCAGTCACAGGTGGGTTAACCTGGTTGGCATCAGCTCTAGACCGACTGTCGTGGGACTCCTTAGATGAAGAAGAGTCATCTGAGGAGGAGCTGGTATCCACCACTTGGACCTCCACGTCTTCACCTGCCTCCTCAGCCACGTCCTCCTGGCGAGGTTGAAGAATAAACCTAGCTGGGTCAACCGATTGACTGGATTCGGTTGACTCCTTCGCCTTAGCCGGCTTGACCACCACTGGACTTGTTGTGGATGGTTGAGTCGCTGGCTGGATGATCCTTATTCTTGGCCTCTTCTGCAGAGGTTCCTCCTCTTCCTCCTCTTCGTCTTCTTCCTCCTCAGCTACCTCTTCCAGCTGGCGCTTCGCCGACTTGGTCCTCGAAGGACGACGAGCAGCTGCCTCAACAGCTGGCTTGGGGACACCCTTGGGGGTGTAGACAGCTTCTACAACATCCCTGGCCTTCTTGGCTGAGGGGAATAGTTACAGTTTGCTGACTGGAGTGTCCTCACTTCCTTCCCATGTCAGCGGCAGACCCTTTGTGGCTTGGAGGATGAGGGCTGATATCTTTGTCCCGAAGTTGAGAGTCTCCTTGACACTCAACAGAAGTTCTCCGGACTCAGCTGTCGTCTCGGATATCTTCTGCTTCTCCGACAACAGCTGGCTCTCTATAAATCCCAATCAGTCGACCTGGTGCATCTCTTCCAGGGCCTTCTGCTGCTTGAGCTTAGGACGGCTGATGTCCCCGAAGGCTCCACCATATGCGAAGATGCATTTGGAGATTACATCGAAAAGAAGTCGGTGCTCCGGCTTCAACTTTGTCCTTTGCATGCTCCCCTTCAATGGTTCGGGAACAAGAAGAATGGTTTGAAGGAAGGCATCAGCTTCCTTGTCAGAAAAATTCCCCACCATGTCTGTGGCTTCATGGTTTCTGGGGATGAGCTTCTCCAGCTCCTTCGACACCTTTATCTCCACAACGGAGTCTTCTACTGTTCGGGAGGTTCTGTGGCGTTGCTTGCACGGGATGATCGTGACAAGCCCGTCATTTGCGACTCGTTGCAGATTCCGGTAGAAATGTACGATCTGCTTCCTGAGCAACAGGGCCGGAGAGAGGGTGGCCCAATCAAGCAGATAGTGGTCGGAGAGGATGGCGGCGATTGGAGCGAGCTCAGGCGATGATAGAGCCGCTCTGGATAATATCTGTTCGAAATGAATCTTCGACATCACCATGTCGAACGATTCCTGGAACGTTGCAGGCTCTGAGGAAACCATGTTTTTAGAAGCTTTTGACTTGGGCGCCATCTCGAGGAGATATATATGCAAAGAAAGAGTGAAAGACTTTACTGGAAATGGCGAAACAAGATTTGAGAAGTTGATGAATAGTGAGTAAAGATATGCACGAAAAGAGAAGGTAAGGATCACTTCCTGATTTGCCGTATTATATAATCTTTGACTCGGATAAAATCAACGGCTGGGGTTAAATCACGCGAATCTATTAACGGCTGTGATTTCACGACTGTTGAGTAATTTTGACTGATATACCACGCGCGCGAGTGAGAAGGTGAATAGTTTGAGGTGTCAGCCCAGTCGCACTATAAAGTAAGGCTATAGGTGTTCAACCAGACTTTACATTAAATGCGCTATGATGGCTTGTTTAGTCTAGCTGACATGTTCAGGAATGTTTGAATTTATTTCAAACATTCTCATTTAATATCATAACACCTTCAGTCATAAATGATACCTGCCAGCTGATGTCTGAATCAGCTGTGTTCATTTGTTGAATTCCTCAGTTGCCGCATACCATCAGCTGACTCGAGTTCGTCTGTTCAGCTGACGTCTGTTCCATTGTTGCAGCATACCATCAGCTGACTCAAGTTCATCTCCTCAGCTGACGTTTGATGTCCTCAGTTGGCAATTCATATCTGAGATTCCCCCTTCATCTGAGCTTCCCCCTTAATTCGATATCCGATTCGTTAGCTCGGATGAATCCTTATCAGCTCGGATGACTCTTCTGCTCGGATGAGTTTTTAGCTCGGATCCAAAAGTCCTAGAAGATCACACAGCATCTTGAACCGGGCTTCAGGAAGAGGTTTGGTGAAGATGTCAGCTTTCTGAATCTCAGTTGGAATCTTCTCCATGGACACATCCTTCTTCTCAATATGATCTCGGATGAAGTGATGATGAATATCGAGCTATGGCACTCGAGCTATGGCACTCGAGTGATGAACAGGGTTTAGAGAGATAGCTATGGCACTCGAGCTATCACAATGAATGGGAACCTGTCCAGTTGAGACTTCATAATCTCTCAGCTGCTGCTTCAACCACAATACTTGCATGCAACAGCTTCCGGCAGCCATGTACTCTGACTCGATTGTCGAAGTAGCAACACACGCTTGTTTCTTGGAGAACCATGAAACCAGCTTGCTTCCCATGAATTGACAGTGTCCAGAAGTAGACTTCCTGTCCAACCGATCTCCTGCTAGGTCGGCATCTGAGTATCCAGTCAGCTGGATATTGTCATCAGTTGGGTACCACAATCCAACATTGACAGTTCCCTTCAGATACTTAATGATGTTCTTTGCTGCCAACATGTGTGCTTCTCTTGGTTGGACTTGAAAACGAGCACACACTCCAACTGCGTATGAAATGTCTGGTCGGCTGGCAGTTAGATAGAGCAGCGAACCGATGATCCCTCTATACTGGCTGGCATCAATGAGCTTTCCCTCAGCTCCTGGTTCGATCTTCCAGTTCGTGTTCATAGGGATCTTGGTTGTCTTACTTGTCTGCAATCCGAACTTGGTGATGAGCTCCTTTGTATATTTGGACTGGTTGATGAAAATCCCTTCAGGTGACTGCTTCACTTGTAATCCAAGGAAATAATTCATCTCGCCCATCATTGACATCTCAAACTTTTCCTTCATAAGATCGGAGAATTTCTTGCACAGCTCCTCCGACTTGGACCCGAAAATGATGTCATCGACATAAATTTGCACGACAAGTATATCTTCTCCAACTTTGATGGTGAACAGAGTTTTATCAACTGAACCTCGTTTGAACCCCGAGTCCAGAAGAAATCCACAAAGAGTGTCATACCATGCTCTTGGTGCTTGCTTTAGACCATAGATAGCTTTCTTCAGCTTATACACTCTTCCATCTCCAGTCTCAAAACCAGGAGGCTGTTCAACATATACATCTTCTTTTATATCTCGATTGAGGAATGCACACTTCACATCCATCTGATATACTTTGAACTTGTGATGTGCGACATAAGCTAGAAAGATCCGGATGGCTTCCAGCCTTGCAACTGGTGCAAAGGAATCTTCAAAGTCAATTCCTTCTTGTTGGCAGTATCCTTGAGCTACCAACCTTGCTTTATTCCGCACAATGAATCCAATGGCGTCTCTCTTGTTTTTGAAAATCCACTTTAGTCCAATCACCTTGACACCATTTGGTCTTTCTACCAACTCCCATACACAGTTGCGTAGAAACTCATTCAACTCTTCTTGCATGGCTGTTGTCCAGTGGACACAGTTGAGAGCTTCTCCAACATTCTTCGGTTCTGGAACATCAGCTACAAAGCAAGAAATCATCGCAACATCTCCAGCTTGCTCGAACTCCTCTAGAACTGCCAATTCCTCAGCATATTGGGCATAAGTGTTGGAATCTTCCTCGGTTGATTCTGGATTTGCAACTCTGCTCCGTGTGCGCACACCCTCGGTTGGATCTCCGATGATGTCGTTGGTGGAATGAACTTCATACCATCTTCGGTTGCGTCTTCCTTCTTCTTCCAACAGTGGCTGTTCAGACATCTGAGTTGGAGTCTTCAGAGCTGGTGATTGATCAGCTGTTGAGTCTGGATCCTCAACATTTACAATAGATTGAACTGAGTTCGGTTGGGCATCGGATGCTGATGCAGTTGGAGGGACATCAGCTGAAGTTCCCCCTAGGGATGAGCTGAGGTCTTCGCATTCATCTTCAGAGGAGTATGGGTCCTCATCCTCAGTTGCCCATACCAGTGGTTCAGCTCGGTTCTTTTCCCGAAGAGCTTGCGATCTGGTGAGAACTGGTAGAACAGCTGGATCCGCGTGTTGTTCCTTTACCTGTTCCCTGCACTCGAAGGTAGATTCATCAAAACTAACATGAGGTGTTATTTCCACAACACGAGAGCTGTTGTTGAAAACTCTATATGCCTTGATCCGAGCAGCATATCCAAGAAATATGCCCTTCGAAGCTTTGGCATCAAAAGTTTTCAACTGAGTCTTCCCATTGTTGTGAATATAACACTTAGATCCAAAAACACGAAAATAAGAAATATCTGGCTTTCTGCGTCTCCACAGCTCGTAGGGCGTCTTTCCCAACCGCTTGGTGAGAAGAGATCGATTCTGTGTGTAGCATGCTGTGTTGATCGCTTCAGCCCAAAATCTCTTAGGCAGTGCTGAGCTCGCTAACATGGATGTGGCTGCATCCTTCAGAGTTCTATTTCTTCGCTCAGCTACGCCATTCTGTTGTGGAGTACGCGCGGCTGATGTCTGATGGGTTATGCCATTCTTTTTGCAATACTCAATGATGGTTTCATTTAGAAACTCCGTTCCATGATCTGATCGGATAGATATGATCTTCATCTCTTGTTGGTTCGATATCCGATCCATCAGCTTGGGCAGCTCATCTCGGGTCTCACTTTTGTGGCGCATGAAGATGGTCCACGTATATCTTGAGTAGTCATCAGTTACAACCAAAGTATATTCGTTTCCATTAATGCTTTTTGGTGTAACTGGCCCGAAGAGATCCATGTGGATCAGCTGTAACACTCGGTCAGTTGAAGGAGTTGTCTTCAACCTGAAGGAGGACCTAGCTGGCATGCACTGCAGATGTGTGTTGTTGAAAACACTCGGTTAGGTATGCCTCTTGCATGTTCTTGTCTGGCAAGTCGGTTCATCGTCTTGAAGTTCAGATGGTTGAGCCTTTTGTGCTACAGCCAGCTCACATCCGAATTGCTCTTTGACAACAGGCAAGTGTCAGGGAGGCTGCTGTTCCAGTCAGCGTAGTATACATTCCCTGTTGGAGATCGATTTCCCAACAATATCACCTGCTTTGATCCGACATCTTTAACTCTGCAACCCTGTGCATCAAACTTGACAGAGAAACCATTATCACAGAATTGGCTGATGGAGCGCAGGTTATGCTTCAATCCATCAACATAAGAGACATTGGAAATTGAAACATGATAGGTTTCAAGGGTACCGTAACCTCTGGTATAACCTTTTGAGTTATCACCAAAAGTAACTGATGGACCTTCTTTCTCCACGAAACTTCCAAGCAAATCCTTTAGATTTGTCATGTGTTTCGAGCATCCACTATCCATCACCCACATTGTTGTTGACGCCTTTTTCTTCCTCAGTTGTTTCTCCTGTACCTGCAAAGAGAAACTCGCTTAGGTCCTCAATTTCAGTTGGGTCCTGGAGGGTTAGAACCAGTTCCCGCTGGAACTGTGCGTCGCTTTTCCCTGTATACTCAGATGGATTTATCATTCCAAATTACTTTTCCTTCATCATCAACTATAACAACACCTCGGTTATCCTTAGGTTTGTTGTTAGTAGTGATGTTCTGTTTCCTGGGAGGAGTTGGATTTCTCCCATGTTGGGCTTTAGGAGGTGAGGCTTTCCCCCTGTTTTGATGGCGATATCCTGTTGAGTTTGTCTGTAAGGTCGGACGCCATTGTGGAATCTTCTTGGCTGATTCTGATTCCATTGCCCTGGCTGTTGACGATAGCTGCTCATGCCCGGATGTTGATTCATGTTGTGGTAACCATAGCTGTCGTAACTTTTCCACATAGGTTGACTCTGTTGGAACCTCTGATTGTTGTGGTGATGGAACCGTTGTTGATTATGTCGGTTGAAGCTTGGTTGGTTCTGTTGGTTCCATCTCTGCTGTGGTTGGTTTGTTGGTCGGTGATCACGTCAGTTCTGAGCTTGGATATGTTGTCGATTTTGAGCTTGATTGCGACTTCGACGTCTCCGGTTCCTCCGTTGAGTCTTGGAACATTCCCCCTCGGTTGTAGACTCCAGGGACTGTTTCGTTGGTGCTCCATCTGCAGCTCCTTTGCCTTTCTCAGCCGTAGTTACCTTTATCGGTTGTGAGGGTGTTTGTTCAGTTGCATACTCAACTGTGTTAGGTTTGAAAACCATGACTTCCTCAGCCCTGGTGAAGGTAGCTGGTGGAATTCCAGTGTCCTTTGCCACGTCGTATCCGAGTCCAGACACATCATCCGTTTGCCGTCTGTATTTGATGAGATTCTCGATGATCTCGGATGACTGATATAGCTTTGTCAGATTGTCCTTCTCAGTTTGAAGATCCTTGAGAAGAACAGCTATATGCTCGGTCTGGGCATCTGATGTCTTCATCAGCTGGTCGATCTGAGCCTCTTGCTTGTTCAACTGTTCGTTCTGTGCCTTGATCTGTTCCTTCAACTGTTCATCGGTTGAAGCCTCAGTTTGGTTGACTGTACTCAGTTGACTTTTCAGCTGGTCAATTTCTTCAGCTTGTCTCTTGATCAGATCGTCCTTTTCGGTTAAGGAATCTTCAAGCTTGGCGAACTGGGCTTGAAGACTCTTAAACTCAACCGACTGCTGATGCAGTTCCTCACTGAGTTCTTGAAAATCATTCTAGGAGGGTTCCAACTCATCGTTCATAGATTCCTGCATGTTAGAAGTATTGGAAGAATTTAAGCGAGCAGGATTAGATTGTACCTCAATATCATCTTGGTCGGTTCCAAGTGCCATGAGGCATTGATCCGGACTGATGACTTTGTTGGTAGAGGTAAGGTCATCCTCATCTTCAGTGTCTGTGAAGATGTCCATATCGTCAGCTGCCTCTTCAGCTACCATGGCCTTATTCTTTGCAGTTTGCTTCGCCCTCAGTGCTTCTCTTTCCTTCTTTGAGAGGTCTGGGCAATCGGCTTTGAAGTGTCCTTCCTTGCTGCATTCGAAGCAACCATTGGTGACTGGCTTCGAACTGTCTCGAGTTCGGTTTGATTTATAGAAACGTTTATATTTGCCGAACCGAGTATCCATATCGGCTAACTTCTTTGACAACGCTGCAATGTTCTGTTGCAGTTCTTCTCTGCTCGGCTCCTTTGCAGTCGTGTCAGCCGACGTGGTTGGCCTTGACGATCTCGACTTTGAGTAGTCAGCTCGGAGGGCAACTGACTTTGATGCTGAGCCGAAGTCCTCAATTCTATTTGTCTGACTTGAGGGCTGCGACCTCCTTCTGTTGACCTTATACTCATTTCCTTTCAAGATTGAGAACAATCTTTCAGTTCCCATTTCACCTAGGTCAGCTCGGCTCTCGTGGATATTTGTGAAAGTATCCCACTCAGCCGGTAGAGCTTGCAACACTTTGAGGTTTATTTCTCTTAGAGTGTATTTTCCTTTCCGGATGGATTGGATTCTTCTGATGATGTCCATAAACCGGAGCTCTAGCTGATCTATAGTCTCATCAGGTTGCAGACTGAAATTGTCAAAATCTTGACATGCATGCGAGAACTTGTTTTCCTTTGTCTCGTCACTTCCTTCACTTAGCGAGGCTAGGATGTCCCACATCTCTTTTGCGGTCTCACACTCCTCTATCCAGGGCAGATAATCTTGTCCAACCGTGGACATTATTGTGCTCTGAGCCCAGATATCCAATTGGCTCACCTTGGCCTCCTCCGGAGTGTAGTCCTCTGGCTATTTCTCCACATACTCCACCACTGCATCTCCATCGTTGGGATTTGTGGGAGTGCGAAGTATTCTGTCTCGTATGACGATTGGTCCAGATGTGAGAACTTGTTGCATCCTATGATGCTTGGACAAAAGGATCTTCTTCATTCGAGTTCTCCATGATGTATAGTTGACAACAGAGAACATGACTGTGATCTTGTCCTTGACGTCCATCTGCACAAACAAAAATAGGACAACAAAAATGCGAGCAAGAATGCACTAGCGTGAAAAGATCTGTTCAGTTGACCACTGAAGAAAATTCTCGAATTCACACCTCGTGAAACAGAGTCAGCAGTCTTTTGAACCACTGCTCTGATACCACTTGATGGTCCCAATACGGGTTACTGGTGTATGGGGGGGAAGGGAATACACCAGTTAGGATTTTTCAACTTTCGAAAAACTTAACACTTGAAATCAACTTCAACTGAGTGAGAGGACTCAGTTGGGATCTCACAGCTGAGTAAGCAACCTCAGCTGGAAGATTGGTGCTGTGCGGAATGTGGTGGACAAAAGACTCGTAAAATCAAACTCACGCTTTTATGCACGGTTGGTCAAAACCAAAACTGTGGTTGTGAAAGTATGCAGATTGTATGCGGTTAGTTTGTCAGTTAAGATATGATAATAAAGACTGAACACAAAAGAAAACACGACACACAAGATTTACGTGGTTCGGAGAGAACTCCTACGTCCACGGGGAGATGTGAGTCCACACACCTCAGTCCAAGTTCTTCTGGACAGAACCACTCAGCTTATGCGGGCTGAGCAACCGTTACAGTTTAGTTTCCGGGCACTAAACAGCCTAAGTCAAGTTTGCGGGTACTTGACGACCTGACTACTCAATTACAGGAAGAGTAAGGTCCTAGCACACTTTTTAGGGTGTGAGAAAGGGTAGGATTTCCAACTACAGCTCGATCACGAATGAGAGCTGGATCTAAGGCTTGAACGAAGAAACACTCAACCTAAGATCAAAAAACAGTTTCGATCTCTAGGAACCCTCAGCTACTAATGTTCTCTCAAATTGGAACTCTCAGCTGCTGATGCTCTTAGATGATGATGTTGCAGATTTGCTTTGATTTCTCTCGAGAAAGCTCTTGAATTTTTCATCGTCTATGTGTCTATCTGTATGTCTCTATCTGTACATCTCGAATGAGAGGATGCCTCTATTTATAGGCGGAGAGAATCAACTAGCCGTTGGAGGAGCAGTTGATCTCTGATCGGTTGAAAGCGATGGCTTATCTCTCATCTCTGTAGACTTTCCCGATATGGCATCTGTGCTCTTCTGCTTTCCATCTGAGACAGCCTTGTGTTGGGCCAGATGGGGTAATGACTGAACGGTCAAACCCTCATGTGACTTCCTTTTGAAATTCAAATCTTTGACAGTCAACTTCGGTTTGTCGGTTGAAAGTCTTGACCTTCATCTGAGTGATCTTCAGCTGATGTTCCGATCTGTCGAGTTCTCAGCTGACTTTGAACTTCAAAACAGTTGAACTCCTTGTTCAGATTCTATAACTGAGGTTCTGAACCCTCAGCTGACTTTGAACTTCAAAACAGTTGAACCCTCAGTTGTCTTCCACTTCTTTACTCAGTTGGGTTTGAACCCTCAGACGATTTCGTTTTCATCTGATGTTCTCTTCCTTTCAACTGTTTCTCATCTGATGAACGCTCAGTTGGTTTCCTTCAACTGATGTTCTGAAGACTTCCCCTTGTTTACATCTGAACAAATGAACTCTCAGTTGTCTTTCTTCACAACTGATGTTATGTCTGAGTGACGCCTTGTTGCCATCTTCAGCTGGAGACCTGTAAAGATAAAATCTTAACTTTGCTCAAACAGTGAGCCTAAATTCTAACATTAGGTTCTGGCAACATCTATTCGGTTGGGGTCAGCCGGTTTTGGAATTCATCAAAACTTATACTAATAAATTTCCCAACACAACCCCTAGTCGCACCTCGGCTTTGCCGTCCCTCGGGATTTGGGGCTGTGACACACAACCTCTTTAGTATGAGATCGCGCTGAGATGGATGCTCCCAAAGCTACAATGATTGAAAAACAAATAACATCATCAAGTAGAAACTGGATCATCTTTCAATCAATACATGTCTCAGCACCATTTTTTCAAATTCAAGCATAAATCCTAACCTACTATGTTCACAACCACTTAATTATCAAAATTATATACTGTTGACATATTGACACACATAAACAGAATTGGTAAAAAATTAAAACCTAAACCATAAGAAATAATTCTGTCAAATAAGGCATCCTAACTTCGTTGGAGCCTTGCGACTCAATGCGTCTGCTACCACACTAGCCTTTCCTGGATGATAGTTGATTCCGCAGTCATAGTCCTTGACTAATTCGAGCCATCTTCTTTGTCTCATGTTCAGTTCTTTTTGCTCGAAAAAGTACTTCAGGCTCTTGTGATCGGTGAATATCTCAACTGTCACACCATAGAGATGGTGTCTCCAAATCTTTTACGCATGCACTACGGCTGCGAGTTCTAAGTCGTGGATTGGGTACTCAACTTCGTGAGGTTGAAGTTGTCGTGAAGCATAAGCTATCACTCGTCCATCTTGCATTAAGACACAACCTAATCCATTTTTCGATGCGTCGGTGTAGACTACATACTCTTTGTTTGTGTCTGGAAGTGCTAGTACTGGCGCTGTGGTTAACTTCTCCTTAAGAGTTTGGAAACTCTTCTCACACTCGTCCGTCCACTTAAATTTGGTATCTTTTTTGAGTAACTGTGTCATCGGGCGGGCGATAGTGGAGAATCCCTTAATAAATCTTCTGTAGTAACTGGCTAATCCCAAGAAACTTCTGATCTTATTCTGACTCGTCGGTGACTTCCAGTTGTGCACTGCTTCTACCTTGGCTGTATCCACCTTGATTCCTTCCGCCGATACTATGTGCCCAAGGAACATTACTTCCTTCAGCCAAAATTCGCATTTACTGAATTTGGCGTAGAGTTTCTCGGCTCTTAGTGTCTCCAACACTATCCGTAGATGTTCCTCGTGCTCCGTCTCATTCTTAGAGTAAACGAGGATGTCGTCGATGAATACTAAAATGAATTTGTCCAAGTAGGGGTGGAAGACTCTATTCATAAGATCCATGAATACGGCTGGAGCGTTGGTCAAACCAAATGGCATCACTAAAAATTCGTAATGGCCATATCGGGTTCTAAAAGCGGTCTTTGGTACGTCTTCAGGTTTGATCTTGAGCTGATGGTACCCTGACCTTAAATCTCTCTTGAAGAAAACTCCTGCACCTTTGAGCTAATCGAACAGATCCTCGATACTTGGCAAAGGATATTTGTTCTTGAGCGTTATCTTGTTTAGTTCTCGGTAATCGATGCACATTCTCATCGATCCGTCCTTTTTCCTAACAAATAACACGGGTGCTCCCCAAGGTGAGACGCTTGGCCTAATAAAACCAAGGTCTAGTAATTCCTGTAACTGGATCTTGAGCTCTTCCAGTTCCTTCGGTGCCATCCTGTATGGGGCTTTAGACTTAGGAGCTGCTCCTGGTTCTAAGTCGATCGTGAAGTCCACATGACGATCTGGTGGCAATCCTGGTAGCACTTCCGGAAAGACATCTTCGTATTCATTCACAACTTTTACGTCTTGGATGGTCTTCTCGGCTCCTGGCTCTCCGACTAGGTACACAAGATAGGCTGTGGTACCTTTCTTCTTCATGAGTTTCGTGGCTTGAAGGGCTAATATAATCGGTACGCCTCTACCCATGGAAATTCCATGGAATTCGGTTGGTTCTTTACCCGGCGGTTGAAAAGAGATTTTTCTCTCGTTGCAGAGAATTGTGGCGTAATTTTCTGACAACCAATCCATTCCTAGGATTATATCTACGTCCCACATTATCATAACATTTAAGTTGTTCGCTATAACCTTATGAGTTCCGATTTCTAGTTCTAGGTTAGAGCAAATATGAGTAGAAGTAGTGATCTCTCCTGAAGGTGTGGCTACTCTCATAGATTGTGCAGCTCTTACAGGTCTGATGTCTAAGTTATCGGCACACGAGCCAGCTATGAAAGAATGTGATGCGCCAGTATCAAACAGTATCTTAATGGGGATGTTGTGGAGTTTTTCCATACCTGCGAGATTGCCTTTTCCTTTGCGCTGACCACCCTGTTTGATAGCGCATGCCCTCGCATCCTGTTGCTGCTGTGCATGCTGCTGAAACTGTTGTTGGTTCATTGGCGGCTGCTGCGGCTGTGCTTGAATGGCTCGGAGGGGTACTGCTTGTAGCGGCTTCGGGCAATCCTTTTTCATATGCCTCTTATGTCCATAGTTGAAACAGTTGGGGGTGCCCATCTGACAGACTCCGGGATGGGCTCGGTTGCACTTCGGGCATACGGGGATGGTAACCCTCCCTGGGTTATTTGCTCCCTGGTTGAAGTTTCGCTGTTGCCCTTGTGGCTGGTTCTGTTGATTGTTGCCCTTCCATGGCGAGTTCTGCTTATTCCCCTGAATAAACAACCCCGATTGGTTGTTTCCCTGCCACGGCCTCTTGTTGTTGTTGTTGTTGTTGTTGTTGTTGTTGTTGTTGTTGCCAGGCTGTTGATATCCCTGCTGGTTTCCCTTTCTCTGTCCTCCCTGGTTGTTATAACCCTGATTGTAGCCACTGTTACCTCCTCCGTTCTATTTTCTCTTACCCTGATAGTTGCTACTATTGCTGTTATAGTAGCCTCGGTTCTAATTCTGCGCTGGTGCATATGCAGTTGGTACAATCTTCTTTTCATCAGGCACGACGGCCTCCATTTCCAGTGCTCTTCCCAAAATATCGGTATAGCCTAGTCCTCTATGACTAGCTAACGCGATTCCCAACTCATGTCATAAACCCCCTTGAAATTTCTTGGATAGCTTCTCCTCAGTATCGACCAATGCCGGTGCATACCTTGACAGTTCACAAAACTTGGCATCATATTCAGTCACGGTCAACTTTTCCTGCTTCAGATTATAAAACTCGGCTTCCTTCTGTGCCCTATATGTCTTGGGGACGTACTTATCAAACAAGATCTCCTTGAACTCTTCCCATGTAAAACGAGTCAGATGCTCTGCGGGAATCACCTTCTGTCTCGCTTCCCACCAGTAATCTGCCGATCCAGTCAGTTGGAAAGCGACACAAAGCATTTTCTCCTCATCAGTGCATCTGAGGAACTTGAAAATCTTCTCGGTAGATCTCACCCATAGCTCAGCATCGCTAGGGCTACCCGTTCCATTGAACATCGGAGGGTTCCTCTTGAGGAAGAGATCCTCTATATCTCTACGGGGCGGTGGTGGAGGTGGTGGTGATGGGGATGGGGTAGCATTCTGCTCATACTCCTGTTCTCTGTTGTTTTCCGGCTGACGTCTACCACGTCCTCTCGGCCTTCCAGGTCCTCGACCTCTCCTGTTGTTAACGTTTCTCGGCGGCATTTTCTTTGGTTTAAGGAAAAATTGAAATTCTCATTAGTTCTTTTCTGTTAATTACTCTTGGTACTTACTAGCTCGTTCTCAACTTAATCAAGTTCACGGGATGACAAATCGAACAAAGCTTCGATATTATTTCATTAATCTTTTATCTTCAAGTTAAACTCAATTCCTCGTTACACGAGTTCATTTGACATTCTGATTTTAATTACACAATTCATAAGAAATTTGCTGGTGATTAAAAACCCTTTTCACGGGTCATGTATATATATATACATCAAAAAGAATATTAATTTTGCCTCCAACGAGGACCTATACAAAAAGGTTAGACTACTATTAGTCTAAACTAGGCTGACTGCCTACTATTTACCTGGTGCACTAACAAGCTGCAACTCCGTATCTACTAAAGTACTAGAACGGAAATGATTCATAAAATTTCGTATCCGCTAGAGTACTACAAAACTAACTAGTTACTGATCCGACTCTATACAGGACAAAAGAGCTACTACTACTACTGATATTTACCCGCGTCTACAACGCTCTGCTCAATTAAACTGCAGTCAAGTCCAAAAACTACCCCCTATGGTCTGCAAAAACCCTAAGAGTCCTCCTCCGGGTCCTCCTCCGGATCCTCGTCCGGATCCTCCTCCGGGTCCTCCTCCGGATCCTCGTCCGGGTCCTCCTCCTCGGACTTTGAACCAAAAACAAGTTGTAGTGCCTCGTCCACCCTTAGAGTAGAACCATCAGCAAGTGTAAGCAGGGTAGGCGAGGGTGCTTCTGAAACCGTCTTTTCCAGGTTGGAAACCAAGTAGTCCTCGCTGACCTCTACCGCACGCTTCTTCAGGGGAAGAAGGTGCTCGGGAACTGAACCTGAACTTGACTCGAACTCCTCCCTAGAACGGACCCTGGATGGTCATGCCTCCATCTGCTCTCTGACTATTCCCCACTTCGCACAGATCTCCTCGAGCGGCGTAAGTGGAGAAGGTAACTCTAACAAGGCGGCAAGCTCCGTGTCGGTCTCTCGGTAGTCTGGCTTCTCCCTGTACAGTCTCGTCTCTAACGGTCCCCTGACTTTAACACAAACGTCTGGAACAAAAGGTGAAGACAACCCTAACAGCGCGGCTGTCTCAGCGTCAACCTCTACGAATCCCGGCCCTGGGATCAACTCCTCAATCTGCTGACCAACTGGTGGTGACTCTGGTGTAACTACTGTCTCCTCGTCCTCCTCTAACTGTCCTAACTCTGCGTCCTCCTCTAACTGCTCGGACTCTACGCCCTCCTCTAACTGCTCGGACTCTGCGTCCTCCTCCTCACTCGGTACACCGTCTGGTGGCAACTCCAACAGGGCGGCAAACTCTGGGTCTAAGTCGAGGTGCTCTGGCTCTATCTCTGCTGGAAACTGACTGTAGGGCAGGTGTGGCTCTAATGGGATGGGAAGCATGAATCTTCTCTCAAAGAAGCACCTGTGCACACACAGGGCGAATCCGGTGTAGTTGCCGGTCGGCTCAGTGTCGTCGCCGAAAATCCCTAAGAAGTACCACGCTGCACGGTGCGCCCAACCGCGCCACTCGTCCGGTAGGTGAACAATCAGGTCTAGAATCGCCTGACTCTCCCGGATCAAGTGTCGCACTGGGTAGTAAACTGAAGAAAAGTTACTAATAATCTGTCCTACGTCCTCCTCTCTGTAGTCTACCTGGAACTCATAGTACTCATCCTGCAGCATGTCTACTATAGTGCGCTCGCACGAGGCCAAAGGCTGGCTCTTCCGAGCCGTAACACGAGTCCTAGCCATCCTACAAAAGTTTTAAGGAAACACGGATCAGTAACAGGTAGGGAAAATAACTTATCTCAACGAAAAACTTAAATTACAAAATGAATATTCCTTATTCAATTGTAACTTCATCACCTAAGTCAACCACTTATCAAGACTTCTAGCAATTCAAGAAATTGCACTTAAACAACATACATAATTAGAAGAAATCAAGATTTTTATTTCCATTCTTTATTTTACCAAATTTTTCTATTCATTTTAATTCTTTATTTCTTTATCAACACACTTCTTAACGACTCTCACTTATTAAAAACAAGGTACGTTTACTTCGTTCATGTTACTTATTCAAAAGTAACATCCATTTACAAAAGAATTTGTCGTTTACGACTCTTGATATTCATACTAGTTGTAGTCGTCGCTCAAAGGCGAAATATGGAATTAAATTCCAAAAGAAAAATGGAATATAACTTAAAGAATAACTTTCTGGAAAACTAAGTTCCAGTTGTCGTCGCTAGAATCGGGCGATCGATGGAAAAAAAAAATTTAATCGAGCTTCGTGCTCGACTTCTAATAATCTATGCGATTTTTCTTCATAGAGTTCGATCGAGGCGAACCCTATTGAAACACGAAACGAGAAGAAAAGAAATGACGCGACACGAATGACGTCCTTAACATTGCTTACACGGAAGCAACGTTCACTTATTTCATTTGGCTTTGATTCCAATTTACTCGATCTTCGTCGTCTCGTTCATATCTTTCTTAACTCGAAGCCGAAAGCTTCTCAAATGTCTAATCGCTCCCTTTGTTTACTAACACGATTTATCGAATCAACTCAACTTGAAGCCGAAAGCTTTTCAACTCAACTTCAACCGTTGCCGCTCACGTCGCTTCAACCTGCATATTTAGAAAACAATGCAGGGCTAAGTACAAACGTACTTAGTGGACACGATGCCGAAATCATAATCATAAGTATAGATAAATATGTCGATTCATAAGGGTAGCACATCGGGGTTTTATTGAAAGAGGCCCGTGTCTACTAAACATTTTCTGACTCTTTTCTCAAATTAGCTTGCAAGCATTTTTCTGGTATGTTACGTTCAATCTTGACCAAAACTCATTCACCATGGCTGGTACCCCTCAACAGGATATCACATACACCACAGGTTACAAAGTGCACTAACTCTGGAAAGCATTTAGCAGCTAACTCAGAGCCGATCGTTAGTTAACCTAGTTAGATTAACTCTAAATCTGGAAAACACGAATGTTAACTCAGATAGGTACAAGAGAACTCACATAAAACGTAAAACAGTTCATGCCATAATATCACTTTAAAAACACAGATATCAAAGCGATAAAGAAAGATTTTCCGAGCATTGCTCGTTTTATTTTGTATATAAAAGCCCACCTCGTAATACAGAACTAAGAAGTACTAGCTTCTAATCTTCGGATCTTCCGTCCTTTCTTTACTGCTGGCTTCCTCCTTCATCGTAAAATAATAACACTTAAAATCGATTCGTAAAAGATAATCGATCAAAGAAAATCGAAAAAGTTTAAGTCGTTTCATTTCTTTAGGCATTTGCACGTTTACTAGATTCATTTTACTTAAACGGGAACGAGACTCGTACAAATCCCGTTTAGAACTCGAAAGGTCTCATAATCAACTCTTAGGTCAGTAGAGAAGGTAGTCGTTAGTTATTACAGCTTAAACGATCGAATGAAACTAAGTTGCGAACAAAACAACTTAGAAGAATGAAAACTGAAATTTCACTGCGCATTACAGAAACTATGGGGACTGCTTAGAACAGGGGATCTGGAAACAGGGGATGAGCTCTGTACCGTTGGAAAGTTTGGGATGTCTAGTTTACGCTCCAATTTACGGATTGCAAATCCGATAAACGAGCTAGAAGTTATTACAGTTTCCGGCGAGGGTCGCAAAACTGCCGCGCTAACCCTAGTTGCTCGATAGAATCGACGTGTAACGTCTTAGGTTCGTTCTAAGTTCTCGTATTCGGTTTCTTATGAAACTTGACCCTCAAGGCAGTCAACACGTACCCCCGTACGTGATGAACTCCTTCTCAAAACTCGTCCAATAGCACGACGTTCTAAACGTCGGCTTTCAATTAACATGTACTAAACCAACAAGTTATCAATTTCCCGTTCTAGTTCTCGACTATCACTATAACTCATATTATATTAGCTCGAAAGCTCATGACATTAACTATAAAGTTATTCTCAAGTCCATCATAAACGATATTATCAAGTTAGAATTCCCATTCGACTTCTCGGTTATTAGTTAAGACTAGTGGTTTGTCTCTTACAAAATTTTCAAAATTGCCGGATTTCGTCCAAATTTTACGTCATTAAACAACATCTAACTAGAATCACTTTCATGCATATAATCATTTCATATCAACACTATATTTCAACTTACGACGAGTTCTTCGTCTCTTACATCCCACAAAATAATTCTAGAAAAATCTAAATAAATTCCTATCAACAATTAACATCAATTACAACCTTATTCCATCAACAAATCATCAATTAAAACAACTACAAGAAAACCCCTAATTTCATCCTTAATTTCAGTTTTAATACATGGTTTAAGAGAGTGATTTTCTTCATTAATTAACACCATTTAACTCTTAATCATACTATTAGAACATCAATTAATCAATTCAAGTCCAATTACACATCAACATGCAAAAACCCCCAATTTCAAACCCTAAACCCTAAATCGATTTCAAACAAACAAAGGGCTTTCGATTTCTCTTGGTCCTAATCACTAATTAAACACTTCCTAAGCATGAATTTAACATCAGTTGAAGAATCCCAAAAATTCTACCAAAAGCCCTAAAATTTCGGTATTATGCAAGACTTAGGGTTCATGATTTTCAATCAATTTTAACCCTAGGATTCATATCCAAACACAACTAATTAAACTAATCGAAGATCAAAACATCTAGTTCTTCATCCCTATAATTTCGATCAAAAGAAAATAAAAAGAAAAGGATGTTGGATGGATAGAAACATAGAGGGGATGGATACCTTGATCTTTACTAAAGGAAATAATAGGTTTTTGATGGATGAATGAGGACTTGTGTGATTTTCTTCTTCAAGAACTTGGAGATTCAACAATGGAGAAAAGAATGAAGATGGGAGAGAGGGAGAGGGCAGCCGATGGGTTGAGGGAGGGAGGAGATGTGAGATTTAGTTGGTATGACAAGGTTATATACTTAGGTTAAATAGGTGTAAAGTGAATAGTGTTAGAATAGTAGTAGGTAAAAAGTAAAACTATATAAAAGAAATGAACTATCTTGCTAAAGAGAGAGAGATCGGTTATGAGAGGGAAGGGAGGGAGAATACGCGCTTTTCCGACGCGATACGACGTTACGGAAATCGAACAATGAAAAACGTAGCTCGGTACAAAATCGTCACGATCCGATTCGTCCAAAATTCTAACGTATAAAACTTAATCGGAAAATAAAATTTATAAAATTAATTCCGACAAAAACTCGGGACGACACAGTCCGAGTTTCGTCCGGAAAATCATAAAACCGAACTTCCTCGGGCGAGTTCGTATCGCGATTTCGTGAATGTAAAAATCAGACGGTTTTCCGTTCTGAGTTCACGACTAAAAACTTTTCGTATGCGCTAACCCTAAATACAGTAGTCGTCTAGCTGACTTCCGTAATTTATTTTCAGAAACGGAATCGACCGTTAGTTTTAGAATTTAAAATCGTAAACTTAGGCGTGCAAAGCCATTTATTTTATTAACTTTAAATTTTGAGATCGTAAGGAATTTCCGTGGCATTACACTTACCTTCTAATTTCACCAAAAACGATGTCGTTTGGTTAAATAACAAACAATATTGTTTTGTTCATCGTACGACATGCCAATTAGGATATTCCGGCTACCATGCAAGTAAATAATTGGGAGAATTCAATGATAGAGGTAAAATTAGAATAAATTGAAAGTTGGAGAATTTGGAGATAGAATCTTAAGTTGGGGAGAAAGTTGAAGAATTTACAAGCTAATAACCCTAAACAAATTGCATCAAACATAAGAAATACTATAATGTATTTCTAAAGAATTAGTGTGCGACCCGTTGAAAATCGAAGAAATATTATTAGACGAAATTTACTTGCTAGTTATAGAAATTTATTTAGAAAGTAAAAATCTATTTTTTCTAATTAAATTCAAGAAGATTATCTCTCAATTCTCCCGACTTCATTTACTATTTTTGATATGTTTTAGTTCAGTTTAATCTATATACTTCAATAAGATTATTAAAATTTTGAAACACAATTTGTTTGATTGTTATAAAAATTTATTTTGAAAGTGAAATCTTTAATTTCCAATTAAATAGAAGAAAATTGTTATGTGATTCTCCCGTTTTCATTTACTATTTTTCTTATTTTTTCATTTAACTAGTATTACTGACAATAAATTTCTGTATTAATTTTGAATAATAAAATAATTAATGTGATATGAAAAGATAAATAAGTACACAATTTTGTTAATCATGTAGTTACAAATAGGCAAACTACTAAAATTTTCATAATTATGTTCCAGCAACGAAATTCAATTTGACACACCGAAAATTGGAGTGGGTTTTCATAAAGAAAAAAAGAAATAAAATTGCATTAGAATAAAACATTATCGTTTTGGTGAAAATTAAAAACAAAATGAAATCCAAAATATATGCCACATCAAATCTTTAAAAGAAAAACATAAAATAGTTTTCTTTCAAGGATAATTTAGTTAGAGTCAACCGCTATTATAATAAAAATACAATATTTATTTAGGAACTTAATTTACAATAATTAAGGCCAACATTTGTATTTTCAGACCAAAATACCGTTACGATAGATGACAAGTTGTTTTTTCAGTTTTTACCGGATGATATACACCAATTATTACCACTTTTTCAAACTCATTTCTTCTCCACTGATTTCTCTCTCTAAAATCACTTTCTCTCTTCATTTACAATGTGTGCTGTCGAGTTCTCTCCCAAACTATAGATCTCTCGCCGCCGCCGTCGATACTACTCTTCCCTGTCATCGAAATGGCGCGAGACTGCTTCTCACTATTGCAAATTGTAGCAACATAAGGACGCCGATACTCCACTACCACCGCGCCACTCTTCCACCTACACTCTGTCAGAATCTCGCCGAAAGTAATGGCGACCGAGAAACAGGCATCTAAAACAAAAAATAAGGACGCCGAAAACAAGTCTGTGGCCAGATCTGCCATCACAAATTAACTCGAGCAAGACGATAATGATCCTTTCTGTGAATTGCAGGTAAATTTTTGTACATTTACTTGAGTTTGATGTAGATCTGAAACTTAGGGTTCCTAATTTTGAAATTCTGAATTTCGAGGGTTTCATGATATGAAATATTGGGAAATCGTTCATTTCCGATTTGAAATTTTTATTTGATGTGTGTTTTGGATCCAATATGTTGATTTTAGTGATTTTAGTTTAGTTTGATTTGAAAGTTAGGGTTCTTAATTTTGAATTTTTGAATTTTGCGGGTTAATGATAAGAAATATAATGTAATCCTACATTCCTGATTTGATTGTTTGATTTGATGTGTTTTCTTGTTCTAGTGTATTAATTTCAGAGATTTGAGTTCATGTACAACGTTATGATATCATCAAATTTGTACTCGCATGACTTTTTAAAGATCATTGGATGATATGTATTGGTAGAATCGTAGTAAGCATTGATGGTCCTGGTAACAAGTAACTGGTGTGGTGGGGGGAGGAGGGGGGAATACACCAGTAGCAATTTTTGTTTTGCTTAACGTCTATTCACTGAGATATCCTGATCGGGTCATTTTACTCAACAACTGGAAGAGTCAGTTGGAGTAGCTCTTTAACTGAGTTGCTCAGTTAGAGCCAATCACACAGTTGGTCGCTCAGCTGGCTCCTATGCTTGAAGTTCAACTGAATGCACCAACTGAGGTTCTAATCAATTTTGCAATGCGGAAGATGGTGGAAACTAGACTCGTTACAAAAACGGAAACCTTTGTGAATGGGGAAGGAAAAGTTCCCAAAATTAGTGCAGTTTGTCAAATCTGCTATGCATATGCTACGTCAGTTGGTTAGGTGCAGAATTTAAAATACTGAATGTAGATAGCAGAAAGTAAGTACACAGTATTTTAACATGGTTCGGAGATCCCCCTCCTACGTCCACAACTTCGTTTTTAGGGGAGTAATCCACTAGATAAGCTTAAGCGTGCTTACCAAACGCCTCACTTGGATTCCAGGTTCAATGCAAACCTAACTAGCTCGATTCAAGATTCGAACAAGACCTTACAACACTTTTCTGGGTAAGTGCACAGCTTGTTCTTGGATTTCGGGTTCCAAAGGACCTGTTCTTGGATTCCTGATTCGAAGGGACCAGGTATTAGATTACGGGTTCCAAGGTGTGGACTTTGATTCCGGGTTCAAAATCAGACTTAAGGTTTGGATTTTGGGAGTAGTTTCCAACAAGGAAGCCTTCAACACTTTAGGTGAGTGGAGGCTTTGACCAAAGGCTCAGAACTTAATCTCTTAAAAGAGAGAGTCAAAGAAGATACAAAACAAGCAAAGACCAAATCACTGGACTCAATCAGAAAGGGGAACTTCTGAGAGGCTAGGAGGAAGAACATGAGAGAAATCACTCTACTCCGACTGTACTTCACCGGTCTTCTTGCTTGGAGAGAGAGAGAGGTGATAAGCTGTTGTCGCTGCTTCACTCTTTGTGTTGTTTCTTGGCACTTTGGCGTGCTTTTTCTTTACTTTTATCGCCCTTTATTTAGCCTTGATGTGGGGACCTCTATTTATAGAGGGAGATCAAACTAGCTATTGGGAAAGAGCCATTTGATCTCTGCCAAAAGCATGGCACTCCACATGCTTTACTGGAAACTTTCCAAAAATAGTAACTGCGACCTTTGCTTTTTGCACGTTGTTGTTGTTGGCCCATGATGAGTCCATATTTTGTGTCTTTTTAGTGTATGTCTTAGGAAGTTTAGATCGAGTCTTTGTGTGTGTTTTGTCTACTTTTGGTGTCTTGGAGGACATATTTTGGGCAGGAGGATGTTTGCTGCCTTGCAGGTGGAAACTGGGCAATACAGGGAAAGAAAGCAACATTTCTGGAAGCAGGTCATGCAGAACCATATTGGTCAAGACAGATAGGAGGAGTGTTTTGGTCAACAGGAGAGTTTCTCTCCTAGGTCTAGAAGGATAAGGATAAGATGATCTAACTTAAGTATCTTTCCTTATCCGACTAGATTTAGGATCCACAAAGGATCTCTTGAAGATAGACGTTACTTGCCTTGTTGAGGGTCGAGCTTATCAAGTGTTACTTGCATCCCAAGGTAGCTCGTGGATTCCTTCCATGTTAAGGACTAGGGGGCCCAAACCCTAAAGCACTCGCCTATAAATATCGATGCCTTGCTGCTGCAAAAGAGAGCCGTCTTTCATGCTTAATTCCCTGTATTTTCCATTAAGAGAGTTTGTGAGGAGATAAACAAGTCCTACGGGCGTACTTTTACTGTCTTCGTTTTATCAGCACTTTTGGCTGTGATTACTTTTGCACGAACTTCGTAAGTTTATATAGTTCTTATGATTTCCTTTATTTCGATTGTTTATCGTTTTATGATTATGTCTAGCTAAGCTTTTATACTTGGTCTGGGCAAGATAGTTAGGTGTTAACTTAAGCTTGGGAGGTCTAAATTGTGCTAGATAATAGCGTGCATGTGTTCCCATAATGTTAATGAGCTTGTTCAAATAAGAGATAATACGACTAAGAGGTTAATAGGCCGTTAATCACTTAAGACATATTAGGTCACAAATCAATTGAGAAGTAGGAGTGTTTTCCACATCTTCTTGATTAAGATCGATTAACATTAGAGAAGGTGTCTGCCTTATGATGTAAGACGTGATGATTCTTTGTTGGGCCTTTCTAGAGATAAATGCTCCTTGGGCAAGAAACTGAACGATGACTTCGACAGAGGTATTGCCCAAGGTAGCGAGCCGGTGGTGCGTCGCCAACTAAGGAGGGATAGGTAAGGGAAGGGTTTGTTGAGAGCGTGACGAGTAAAAAGAGATCTCAGCATTCAAGTCCCATAACTAACGATGCATGCATGTGATGAATATATTTGCACCAATGACCAAGCTAGGGTTTTCATTTAACGATTTCTTAGTCCAGATCAAGTCCTTTTTATTATTGATCAAGTTACTTGTTTACTTTTTAGTGCTTCATTGAGTTTTCGAATTGGGCAAGAGAGCCCTAGTGACCAAGATAGCAAAACCAACTTTTCTAAACAGGTGGAGGAGGTTTCAAGAGATAGTGATAATCAACTCCTCACTACAAAAAAAAAGGCCTATAACAACACTAGTTTTACAACACCATAGCATACGTGTCTGAATAAGATGTCTATCATGACATCAAAGGTTTTATTATCAATATGTACAAATTTATTTATTGCTATTACGACATATGGAAGAACGTGTGGTAATATTATGTCAATTGCGGCACAATCAAATGCCCCCAGCTAAAACATGAAATCTCAAATGCACTATCCCCCCACCCACGATTTAATATATTATTATTATTATTATTATTATTATTATTATTATTATTATTATTATTATTATTATTATTATTATTATTATTATTATTATTATTATTATTATTATTATTTCTGTTGAAATATATTAAAGAAAAATAGTAAAAAGAAAAAAAAAAAAAAACTATTTGGTAATGGCGGTAACTTTCCCACCAAAGTTAAGAGAAAAATATATTCTAAAAGCAAAAAAAAAAGTTCAGGATATAGAGGAAGAAAGAGAAGGAACTGCCCGACCCTAACCTCCGAAGAGAACAAGGGGAAATTGAGCGATAGAATCCACTTTTTCACCCCTGCCGAACCCTTAATTCTTCTCCAATTTGATTTCGATTGAGTTAGTGACGGAGATGAGTTAGTGTAGCACCGGTGTCTCAATCGTCCTTGGCGTCCGGCCGGGTCCACCGGAATCCCTACGAGGAAGATATTTCTCCTATCGTCCCATTATCTAAGCATTTTTCTGGAGTAATTATTGATGCATTTTATTTTGATTTTTTTTTATGAATCGATATTAAGTCGCAATTTGATGTTTAAAACTCAATATTTAGAAAATTGATAGTTTTTTTTTTTTTAATTCAGTTTCTAATTTTATGTTTGCTTATTTGGATTGCAGATGAGGAAAACTTATCTTTGAGTGAGTTTTTGTATTACTAATTTAATTTGGTTGTTAATCTGCGTACACTTCCTTCAATCAGTATTGCTTTGAAAAGCATAATAAAAATTAATTGTGGATGATAAATCATGAAACTAAGATTTATAAATTTAGATAATAGTTTTAGAGAACTTCATTGATGCTTATATCAGTGTTTTACTGTCTTGGCCATAATTGTTGAAGAGATAATAAAATATGATTCATGATCTGCCTTTTTTAGAAATTTTGTGTGATTACATAACATAGTGCTCATGAGGAGTCCCATTCTAGTGAGGATACGTATTGATTACCCATGAATTTTGTGCAGTTTACTCAAGTAAGTTAGTTGGTTTATTGTAGGAAGTACTATGACATACCCCATTGATGGAAGTCTTATGCCGAATATGATAATTGTTAAATTTTGCGAGGTATATACTTCTAATTGTCTCTATTTTTTTTAGTATTTTACTTTACTTTTTAATTGTAATGTTTAGTTGTTGATAGTGAACATATTACTCCTCCCAAATTGATGAACTTCTGTAACTTAAAGTTCCATATGATATGTACAGTTGGCTGAATCTGCTAACAGGAATATGTTTCTTAGAGCTTCCATGCATTTGGTGAGAAAGATCCATCAGGGAATAGGCTACTTGTAGATATTGTCATTTGGCTAACACAAAAGTATAAAGTATCTTCTGATTTGTAGGTGGTCAATATTCGGGAAAAGTGGAACATGCTAAAGGAAAAGAAAATTCTCTTAGTCTAAGAATATAGGTAAGATTTGTAGTGTTATTCTTTGAATAACTTTCATCTCTTGTATGAAGCAGTGAGCTTCATGGTACAAACTATAAGTTTCTTCTTCCAATGATATAGTGAGCTTCAAGGTTGATGGTCAACACACTATATTAAGCTACTTTTTATAATTCGAAGTCCTTAAAGCTTAAATTTCCATGAGCTAATAAATTCAGTACAAAATTGTCATATTTAGGAAAAACAGAAGGCTGGTAGTGGATCTCATATCTTAGCTTACATACACATTGTCTATTTTTTGTTTGAAAATTAATTATAATGAGATGAGAGCCTCTTTTTCTGCTTATATGAATTGAAAGATTGTTGATATTGAAAATTTGGGCATAGATTGAAGTCTTGACGAGAATGATCATGGTGCAGGTGCTCTGAAAATTTGCACAAGAATTATCCGTGATTCGGGTATTAAATGTCTTTCTTGTAGATCATATTTCTTTTGGTAGACGTCTATAATGCAAAGCTTCTCTGTTTTGTAAGTTTGTTTCTTTATTGAAGCTCAACATAGCTTTTGGTAGTTCTTCTCTTCTACTCATGCCTTGGATCATCTAGGTGAAAGAACTAACAGAGCAAAATCTGATTGAGAATCTGGTAATTACTTGATTCTTTGGACTTAATATTTATTAAATTTCGTCAATACTTATACGAATTGATTCTCTTTATAGCTTCCCCTTTCCATGGTTTTGTTCACACTGGATATGTCATTCTTGTGTCTCACTTTAAAAATTCTCATATATTTATTTGACATCTAGGTGAGGCCGGAGTATCGTGAAAGTATCCAATTCTTGGAGTTTTTGGCACGACTAGCGATTCGACAACAAATGTTATACTTATTGTGCAACTTCGATGTCTAGATTTCTCGAGAAAAGATATGAAGTTATCAAGCTACTACTGGCATGCTTAGAAGCACATGGCTAATTATAGCTCTTAGATTTAAATTTGTAACTTGTATTTTTCAGTTTTCTCAAGTATTCTGGTCGGTCACTGTAGTGGTCACTAGCTCAGTAGATAACAATAGTCTTAGATTATTCTCTTATTTATTGACAAAGTTTTGACTATTGTAATTAATTCTATTTTTTGGAAATTAATAGAATATTTTTGTTTTGGTAATACTTGGTTTTAGTTATTATTATATTTATTTGAAATGACGTGAAAGCTAATTATAAATTCATTAATTATTATGAAATGTGGTGGTGAAGGATACATGACAATAAATAATGTCGCATTTGGATTTTTGCTGACGCCAGCAGATGCCGTAACATACATGAATATTTAATTTGAAATTCTCAGTTGCGACAATTATTAGTGTCCTAATAGATATAGAACTCTATTGTCACACTCGTATAGGTGACATTAAAAACAAACGTGGAGAAAAGTCTAGTGTTGCGAAAACTTATCTGTTGCAACATATTTAGGTGTCTTCAAAAGCCTTTTTTGTTGTAGTGCCTTGTGGATCGACCCTGTACTTACTTGCTAACTATATAGCTGTGAGGATAGGCTATAAATTCATTTTGAGAGTGCGAATGACAGCCTCGTCAGCCCATTTATGGGAAGTTTTCCAGCTGACTTGTGCTCCCAAGTAGATTCGAAATCTGGACTGCAACTCCTTCGTCTTCAACGCCTTCTCTTCTCCACTTCGTGACGTTCCGTCTTCGACATAACTTCTCATCATGCTAGACTGTATGCCTTCAGCTGCGTGGTTTAGTTGAGGAGTCAACTGAGCTGCTGTCCAACTGAGTCCGCATTTCAGTTGAGGTTGATGTCTCAACTGAACTTGAGTCCCAATTGATTCTGAACCCTCAGCTGAGTCTGGATCTCAGTTGAGTCTGGGCCTCAGCTGAGTTCTTCATGAACCTCCTTCTTTAGTCTGACTGACTTCTTCTGCTTGACTCCGGAAAAGATAAAAATCGCTACGCTCAAACAGTGAGCTCTAGCTAAGATCAGACTAAAGGCATTCATCAACTCGGTTGGGGTCAGTTGGGGTTTTGGTATCTTTCAAAACCTTTACTAATTTTCCCAATAATTTCCCCCTTTTTGATGATGCCAAAACCCTAACTGACATCAGCTACCTTTTCTGACTGATACCACAAGCCGGTTGTAGTAAGACTAAAAGATAAACTCAATTCTAGTCTTTAAGAAGAAATGGTTAGCACAAGAAAAATACAAAAAAATAACCAAAAAAAATAAAAAAGCTGACCTCCAACTTGGACGAGATGGTTGTCATCAAGTGAGGTCGCAGCTGAAGACCTTTAATAACTAACAAGTTGTTATAACAGATAACAAATTGGGGAGTGATTACAGTTACAATTGAGTTCTTGCTAAACTACAGTCGTAACTTCTAATCTACTCTAGATCTTCATCTTCTCTACCTTTGTCATTCTTCGAAGAAGGGTCTTCATCTTCCACAAGGCTGTGGGCTGAGGTCTTCCCTTCTTGACCTTTGATCAGCCTCAACCTTGTTCTTATCAAGGCCAACAACTAGTTACCTCGAGCATCATCGCGAGGTGACCAAGTTTCCTTCAGCTGTCTCTCCTCTGGCTAAGATAACCCACAAATCTTATCCTTTAAGAAGGTATTTGTTTCAGCTCCTTCCTGCCAAGGCTGGAGGCTTTGATCTTTTGCTCGATATTGAGCCTTCAGCAATCTTGCAGGGTCTTCATTCTTGCTTCAGTTCATCTGAGGTGGCATCAACAAAACTGTGTTAACCCAAGAAAAACCTTCAGAGGTGACGGTCTCTACTACTTCCCTCTTTTTGGCATCAACAAAAGAAAGATGTAGCGTAAAATTGGTAGGAGGCCACACCCGACAGCGATCCATGAGGAGGCAGGAGTCGCGTCTGAATTTCTTCCATTTCCAGGGCAAGGAAGAGCATTAGCAATACTTTACACATAGCAGTGACTCTTGGTGCGTCTACTTGTTCAGCAACTGCTGCTCTGGTGGAAGGAAGATTAACCGAGACGAGTTTGAGAAAAGGGAAAAACCCTTAAAGACCCATCTTAGGATCGTGTGCCGAAGGAGGAGCAGAACTTCTGATGTTCAGGTTTAGATTGGCCTGTCCATGTGACGTGGGATTGTAGATTTTCAACCTCATGTGCAATTGGAAAAACACTTCAGAGAGCTGCATTAGCTGGTTAACACCATGAACCTCCCACATCTTCAATCGTCCTTTTATGTGTCTTCGTCTCATGCAGCTACGAACATATTCTTCTTGCTGAACCGATTGTTTTATAGATTCAGGGCTGGCGGGAGAAGAGTTCTGCTTTGCAAAGTGGTAAGGCATATTCTCGATCTAGGTACGAGTTTCTGAAGAGGAAGATAACCCTAGCTAGAGAGAAACTACAAAGCAAAAATTTTATGAGAGAAAAGGCAGAAAATTTTAGAGTAGTTGAGATACGAATCCTGGATGATATGTAATCTAAACTGCAAGGCCCCAATTCATAGAGGGGGTTGAGATCCAAATCAATGGATCAGATCAACTCATGCAGTTTCTTCGAGATAAATGGCTTATTATAATGCGCCGTTTCAGAAAAAAGCTGCTCTAGGAATGACAGTGATGGAACATATCATGAGGTGGTGCAGAACACTCGCGCGCGTGAGGAGGGTAGGTTACACAATGTCAGCCCAATCGCAATCTACAAGCACAGTCTAAGGGACTAGACCAACTTTCCAAAGAGGTGACCGTTTGGCTATTCAATGCGAATAACTTGTATCAGATGCTTGAATTGAACCTCGACTGACTCCTCTACTCAGCTTGTACTCAACTTACTCAAATCCTCAATTCAGTTGAGGTTTAACTCCATCGCTCAGCTGAACTGAATGGGGAGGCATACTCGCTCAGTTCCACCTCAAGTTGAGATTCCCCTTCAACTTGTGATCTCCATCTTCATGGATTCTTCTTCGGTTGGGTTGAGCAATCCAAGGAGTTGATACAACATCTTGAATCGAGCTTCCACCAAAGGCTTTGTGAAGATATCAGCTCTCTGAATGTCAGTGTGGATTTTCTCAACAATGACATCCTTCTTTTTAAATTGATCACGGATGAAGTGATGTCGAATGTCGATGTGCTTAGTCCTGGAGTGGTGAACTGGATTCACCGTGATGGCTATAACACTTGAGCTGTCACAGAAGATGGGTAACTGGCCTGTCTCCACTTTATAGTCTCTCAGTTGCTGCTTCAGCCAGAGGACGTGCATGCAACAGCTTCCAGCTGCCATGTACTCTGATTCAGTTGTGGAGGTGGCGACGCATACTTGCTTCTTCGAGAACCAGGAAACTAATTTGCTTCTCAGGAATTGACAATATCCAGAGGTTGATTTCCTATCAACCCTGTCTCCAGCAACGTCTGCGTCTGAGTAGCCGGTCAGTTCAATGTTATCATCAGTTGGGTACCAGTGTCCCATGTGCACTGATCCCTTGAGGTACTTGATGATATTCTTTGCTGCGTGCAAGTGAGCTTCCCTAGGCTCAACCTGAAATCTTGCACAAACTCCAAATGCGTAGGAGATGTCTGGCCGACTAGCAGTTAGATACAACGGCGAACCGATGATCCCTCTGTACATCTTGGCATCAACGAGCCTTCCCTTCCTAGCCCGGGTCAATCTTCCAATTTGTATTCATTTGGATCTTTGTTGTTCGGCTAGAGGTCAGTTCGAATTTGGAGATGAGCTCCTTTGTGTGTTTGGACTGATTGATGAAGATTCCTTCTGGCAACTACTTCACCTACAGCCCAAGGAAATAATTCATCTCTCCCATCATGCACATCTAGAACTTGTCCTTCATGAGTTGGGAGAACCTCTTGCACAGATTTTTGGATTTGGATCCAAAGATGATGTCGTCGACATAGATTTGCACCACCAGGATGTCTACTCCAACTTTGATGGTGAAAAGGGTCTTGTCTTCTGAGCCTTGAATGAACCCTGATTCGAGTAGAAAGCCACACAAGGTTTCATACCATGCGCACAAAGCCTGTTTCAGTCCATATATGGCTTTCTTCAGCTTATAGACTCTACTGTTACCACTTTCAAAATCGGGAGGCTGTGCTACATAAACATCTTCTTTGTTCTCGCCATTGAGATATGCACACTTCACATCCATCTGATGGACTTTGAACTTGTGGTGAGCGACGTAGGCTAGGAAAATCCGAATTGCTTCCAGGCGAGCAAGTGTGGCAAAGGAATCCTCGAAGTCTATTCCTTCTTGCTGGCAGTAGTCTTGAGCTACCAGTCTAGCCTTGTTTCTCACAACACACCCAATAGCATCACGCTTATTCTTGTATATCCACTTCGTGCCAATCACCTTGACCCCTTCATGTCTTTCAACAAGTTCCCATATAGAGTTTCGGAGCAACTCGTTGAGCTCTTCTTGCATGGCTTCAGTCCAGTGGATACATCCTAAAACTTCCAAGATATTTTTGGGTTCAGGCACATCTGCTACAAAGCATGCGACCATGCTTACATCTCCTGTTTGCTCTAGCTTTCCTAGTATCCTGAGCTCGTCAGCATACTGAGCTTCTAAAGTTAGTTCTACCTCAGCTGAGGTTCCTGACTGAGTTGCCTGAGTCAGAACATAAGCTGTGGAGTTGACAACTTGAGCTGATCTGGTTCAGACACCGGCTTTCAGGTTTCCTATCATGAAGTCATTAACGTGGTCTTCATACCACCATTTGTACTTCCTTGCTCATTTAGCTGATTCAAGCATCATGATGGAATACTCCATTCTTGGAGATGTTGGAGGTGCAGATCTTGGTGATCTCACTTCTGATGCAGTTCAATCCTTAGTTGGAGTTGAGGAATGAACCTGGGTACTAGCTGGTCTTGGATTGGATTGTCTTGGACTGGATGGCTGCGCAGTTATTACTCCTGGCTGAGCGTCAGCTGTGATTAGCACTTGGTCAGTTGACTCTGGAATTCCCCCTGGAACTGAGGTGGGATCTTCAGTCTCATCGTCGGAAGAATAAACTTCTTCGACTTCAGTTGACCAGATAAGTGGCTCTATTAGATTCTTCGATCTTTGAGCTTAAGATCTTGTCTCAGCTGGCTGGGCCGGTGTGCTTCCTTCAGCTACCTGCAAGTTAGCCTGTTCCCTGCACTCAAAAGCAGATTCATCAAACAACACATGAGGTGTTACCTCCACAATTTTGGAGCTGGTGTTGAAAACTCTGTAAGCTTTTATCTTCGCAGCATATCCTAAGAATATGCCTTTAATGACTTTTCACTCGAAGGTTTTCAACTGAGTTTTTCCATTGTTGTGGATATAACATTTAGAACCGAACACACGAAAGTAAGAAATGTTTGGCTTCCTACTTCTCCATAACTCGTATGGAGTCTTTCCTTGTCTATAGGAGGGATTGGTTCTGTGTGTAACACGCTGTGTTGACTGCTTCTACCCAAAATCATTTTGGCAGAGCTGAACTGGTGAACATGCAAGTTGCTGCATCCTTCAGCGTTCGATTTCTCCTTTCAGCTGCTCCGTTCTGCTGTGGAGTCCTTGCCGTTGAAGTCTGGTGAGTTATGTCTTTCTTCTCGCAATACTCAATGATAGACTCATTGAGGAACTCAGTTCCGCGATCAGATCTGATGGAGACAATAATTTTCCTTGCTGATTTGCAAGTCAATCCATCAATTTAGGCAACTCTTCTCTGGTCTCATTCTTGTGCGCCAAGAAGATCACCCATGTGTACCTCGAGTAGTCGTCAGTAACTACGAAGGTGTACTTATTTTCACTACAATTTTCTGGGGTGACTGGACCGAAAAGATCTGTGTGCATCAGTTGTAGAATTCAATCAGTTGATGGCGTCAGTTTAAGATGAAATGATGCTCTAGCCAACTTCCCGAGTTGACAAGCACTGCAGTGATGCGTTAGACTGAATTTCAACGGTATTCCAACTGCGTGCTGTTGGCGAGCCAGCTTATTCATAGTTTTAAAGTTGAGGTGGTTGAGTCTTTTATGCCATAGCCAGCTTGTCTCAGAGCTGCTCTTGGATACAAGGCATGTTTTTGGTGAGCTACTCGACCAGTCTGTGTAATAGACTCTACCTGATGAAAAATATCTACCATAAAGGAGAACTTGCTTGGTCTTAATGTCTTTCACCTGCACACCTATGCATCAAACTTCATGGAAAAACCATTATCGCACAGTTGGCATATGGAGAGCAAGTTATGCTTCAAACCATCTACCAATGACACATTTTTGATAGGCACAAGCTGAGTTTCGAAGGTACCAGATCCTTTGGTTCTTCCTTGAGAGTCATCACTAAAGGTTACGATACCTACTTCTCGAAGCTTGATGTCTGTGAGAAGATTCCTCTGGGTGTCACAAGTCTAGAGCATCCGCTGTCTAACACCCAAATGGATTTGGCGGCTCTTCTCTTTCTCAGTTCATCTAGTTTTTCATCAGTTGACTCTTCAGGCAAAGCCATGAAGCATTGGTCATTTCCTGTTGAACTGGATGGCGAGTCAGTTCCTTCTCTTTCT
The DNA here is from genome assembly GCA_029490685.1 of Schizonepeta tenuifolia. Classification (NCBI taxonomy): domain Eukaryota; kingdom Viridiplantae; phylum Streptophyta; class Magnoliopsida; order Lamiales; family Lamiaceae; genus Schizonepeta; species Schizonepeta tenuifolia. The sequence continues at coordinate 32,887,715 of CM055959.1, forward strand.
GACTCGGTGAGTATGTTGGTATCCTCGACATCTTGCTCAACGATCATAGCCTTAGATCTCTCCTTGGCTTTTCCTCGAAGGGATTCCTTCTCCTTTATAGAGAGGTCAGGACAGTTGGCTTTGAAATGTCCTGTTTTTCTATAATCAAAGCATCTTTCACTTTGATTCTTCGAGGAGGGATCAGTTGAGCTTCGCCCGCTCCGATTGATCCTCTTGTACTTCTCGACCCTGGAGTTCATTTCGTCGAGTTGCTTGGTCAAATCTTCGACCTTCTTCTCGAGTTCAGACTTGCTCAGTCAATCCCTAACTGAGGAGTCATCGGACCGTGAGGGTCTGGCGAACTTGGATTGTCTTGATTCAACTCAAAGCGCCATGGACTTGGCAGCTGAGCCTTGCTCGGTCTGTTCTGATTTCTGAAGCTTGCAAAGCTTCAGTCGGAGGATATCATACTCATTTGCCTTGAGCATGGAGAGTAGCTTCTCAGTTGTCATCGAACTAAGGTCACTCTGATTTTGGTGGACAACTTTATAGACTGTCCAGTCTTCACCTAACGTAGAGAGAACCTTGAGGTTCATCTCATGCTGAGAGTATTTTCCCTTTCTAATACTCTCAATGTCCATAAGGACCTCTGTGAATCTCAGCTCCATCTTGTCGATGGACTTCCCAGTTAGCTGAGAGAAGTTTTCGAACTTCTAACAAGCTAAGGTGAATTTATTCTCCTTAATCTCGTCAGAGCCTTCACAGAGTGCAGCTAAGGCTTTCCACATGTCTTTTGCCATGAAGCAATTGATAATCTTCGACAAGTAGTCTTTGCCGACTGTGAAAGGATGACACTTTTGGTGATGTCATCTAGCTGCGCAATGTCTCTTTCTTCCTTGGTGTACTGGTGAACGCCTTTGGGTTCATCCTTCATCGCCATCTCTCCCCCTCTAGAGTGATGGGATGGACCAGCACTGACAAAGTCACTTGGACGGAACTATTTTCAATGGTTTTCCACATCCTGTTCTGCTTGGCAGTCAAGGCCATCTTCAGGCGAAACTTCCACGTGGGATAATCATCCACGGAGAACTCCAGTAAACTTCCAAGCAAAGTCGAATACATCTTACTGGTACACCACAAGAGACAGATACAAAAAATATGCATCAGAATGCACTAATTATTTCAAAAAAAGATCTACTCGACTCACACCTTGTGAATCAGAAACAACAGTCTTTTGAACCACTGCTCTGATACCACTTGATGGTCCTGGTAACAAGTAACTGGTGTATGGGGGGAGGAGGGAATACACCAGTAGAAATTTTTGTTTTGCTTAATGTCTTTTCACTGAGATATCCTGCTCAGGTCACTTTACTCAACAGCTGGAAGAGTCAGTTAGAGTAGCTCTTCAACTGAGTTACTCAGTTGGAGCCAATCACATAGTTGGTAGCTCAGTTGGCTCCTATATCTGAAGTTCAGTTGAATGCACCAACTGAGGTTTTAATCAGTTTTGCAATGCGGAAGATGGTGGAAATTATAATCGTTACAAAATTGAAACCTTTTTGAAAGGGGAAGACAATGTTCTCAAATTAGTGCAGTTTGTCAAATCTGCTATGCATATGCTGGGTTAGTTGGTTAGGTGCAGAATTTAAAATACTGAATGTAGATAGTAGAAAGTAAGAACACAGTATTTTAACGTGGTTCGGAGATCCCTCTCATATGTCCACGACTTCCTTTTTGGGGAAGTAATCCATTAGATAAGCTTAAGCATGCTTACCAAATGCCCCACTAGGATTTCGGGTTCCAAGCAAACCTAATCAGTTCAATTCCAGGTTCGAACAAGACCTTACAACACTTTTCCGGACAAGTGCACAACCTGGTCTTAGATTCCTGGTTCTAAGGGACCTATTCTTGGATTTCGGATTTCAAGGGAGTTGTTCTTGGATTCCTGGTTTCAAGGGACCGAGTATTGGATTACGGGTTGTAAGGGACCTGTTGATTTTGATTCCGGGTTCAAAGTCAGACCTAAGGTTTGGATTTTGGGGGGAGTTTCCAACAAGGAAGCCTTCAACACTTTAGAGGGCTGGAGGCTTAGACCAAAGGCTCAGAACTCAGTCTCTTGAAAGAGAGAGTCCGAGCAGATACAAAACAAGCAACGATCAGTCAGTGAGCTCTAGCTAAGATCAGACTAAAGACATCCATCTACTCGATTGGGGTCAGTTGGGGTTTTAGTATCTTTCAAAACCTTTACTAATTTTCCCAACAAGCATGTTGTTGTAATGGTTGAAATATGTGCATGTTTTCTTGGTGATTTTAGTCATGTTTTGTGATACGCCAATATGATTTTCTATATCATAGCACAATGTTCATTATTTCGTACTTGCGCACATGTTGTGGTTAAAAAAATAATTAACATCGTTCTTGTGCCAATACTGATCAACAACAATTATTGATACTCTGATAAGAATTTGTGCTTATTTTGATGAAATAGCTATGATGATCTAAATTTGGAAATAGGCCTCAACTTCAATTCTTGCTCGTTTGGCAGCAACTTCTCCTGTGTAGTCCCCTATTTCATTGATTAAAGCAGCCCTATCTGGATAAGATATGCCATGGAATATGGGAGCTGTGGAAGTAAAAGTATGGGCAGAAGCATTGACATTGATTGTAGGTTCAGCATCGTCGTTACCATTATTGCATAGCCATTTTTTCTTCTTGTTGTCATTTGGGTCGTACTTAAAGGCAAATGGCATGCCTTCTGGGTCTTGCTCGAGTGACTTCCAATAATCCAATTGCAATTCCTTGTTTTTTGGCTTCAGCACAACACAAAGATCCTACAATTGAATCAAACAATTTCAATGAAATCGTAATTTATAGCTCAGACATTGCATACAAATAATACGATTTTAATGAAATTGTACCAACTTAATATTATCATCACATCAGTACGATTATATCAATTATCAAATATCATATTAAGAAACACTTTTCATATTTTACTTTGTACTCCAAAGTTTATGGGAAGTCATTTTTCTTGGTATAAGTGTACCTAATAAAACTAGGTGTCTTCCTAGTACGTAGTTTCCCACCACCGCGGCGGCGATATACAATTTATTGGAATATCGTACAATCGTAGCATCGTCCGATTATGATTTTTAGAATTTCGTAGCTTCATATAATGGTCTGTCATCCAATTCGCCACAACCACTGCCACCGCAGCGGCGACGAGATATGATTTATCAGAATATTGTACCATCATAGCACCACAATTTATGGAATTTTGTAGTATCGTAACATCGTACCACCGTCCGCCACCGCCACCTCCGCGGCGACGAGGTACAATTTATTGGAATATCGTAACATCATACCACCATGATTTATGGAATTTTTGTAATACCCCGATCTTTTATAAGTCTTTAAGTTTGTCTTAAATGAGTTTATGTGCCTTAATTATGTGCCCTTGTGTGATAAAAATTTCGAAAAAAGAAATTTTCTCTTGAAATTATTAAAATGTCCTTGAATGATTTTTCGTGAGTTTTATCATTTCGGTTATCCGAATTGATTGTGTAATGAATTGATTGATTATGATTATATGAGTTTGAGTTTGAGTTTAAGTGTGAATTTTGGAAAATTCTGAGAAGTTTCATTTTTGGATGAATAGTAACTTTTCTCGAGTTTTTGCTATTTATTGAACCTTTCCAAATTTCGTCTAATTAGTGTCTTTTGAGTCTAAAAATGATTCTAGAAGCTTTTAGATAGATTTGAGAGTCGTCATAAATTGTCTGAGAGAAAATTCAATTGAAGGTCCAGAAAACCCTAATATGAATAGTGAATTCCGACTTTTTCTTCGTTTCTCGGAATTTTAATCTAAAAACTTGATTTCTAGATTCCTTGTTTTATTTGGTGAAGTTGGAGACGAAGTAGAGAGATTTCCGATGTCGAGAATGAGTCGTAGTGAGTTTCAGATCGTTTGAGAATTTAATGAGAAATTAGGGTTAAATTGCACTGGATAACTTTTTCTTCTGGCGAAATTTATATCGCATTTTTTATCACTGGGTGCAACTAATCCAATTAAAAACCTATCCTACTCTCATTTCACTCACTCTCTCTCACACGCGCTCTCTCTCTCTCTCTCTCTCTCTCTCTCTTAAACATCTCTCTCTTAATCATCTCTCTCCACTGACCTCTCCCTCTTCTCTCTCCCTCTCGGCAAAGACACACACACACATACACACCAATCGACCATTGTTGAGTCTCGTTCAGGCTCCAAGAATGGCAATAACCTAAGTCTTGATCATCCATCGATTAATCTATTAAAGTATTTGAGATCCTCTCGTCGTGATGATCGATTTTAGACTAGGATTCATCCCTTTCTTTTCTTGTTGAAAATCAGCAGCTTGTGCCCAAAAGATGGAGCTCGATTTTTGCTTGTTTGGAACGTAGAGTTGCGTGGATTGAAGCCCTTTGATCGATTAAGCCTTCGAGTCTGAGTAAGTTCTCTTGGTTCTTGTTTGATTCTAGTGGTTAGAACTCAAGGAAATCCCTCTTTTCCTCCCTCTTTTGTTCGATCAAAATGAACCTTTGAGCAAGGAAATCGAAACCTCTCTTCTTAGCTTTGATCTTTGATCTTTTGGATGATTTTTATGCAAGGAAATAAGAGTTAGAAATTGATTTCTTCCCCCTCGAGAAATCTGCCGAAAATGAAGTTTAGGGGTAGAGTTTTGATTTTTGATTTTGAGTATGAAATTTATGATCCTTGTGTGTGTATATATGTGAAGATTTGAAAAGAAAATTTGTGATATGCATGTATGTGTGAATACCGAAATTTTTGAGCATATTTAGGTATTTTTGTGTTGATGATTCAAGCGTGACTTTTATGATGGATTTGTGTTCTAGAAAATAATCTTAGATTTTTGATGTATTTGATTGAATGAGAAAAATGATGATATATATATATATGTGTGTGTGTGTGTGTGTGAGAACCGAAAGTTCTGGTAAAAATTTGAGGATTGGTATGTTTATGTTCTTAGTTAGATTTGAGGATGGAAGATGAGATTAATGATAGTAAGAAATGGAGAAATGAAAGAAAGAAATTATTTGTTATTTTTTTTAGAAAACCGAAATATATATATGATAAATGATTTAAAGATGATGGAATAAGAGAAGCGAGAAGAATAAATTTTTGTGAAAATTTTCTTGAAAAATTCGAACCAAATAGGATAATAAAGTTGACGATTCTTGATATTGCATGTTAGTTTTGATTAATAGGATGATTTGATGATGAAGATGAAGTTAAAATAATTAGAGTTACTTTTCAAAATTCTTGAATCCGAGTTAATATGTAAAAGTTATCAAGAAATGAAATTTAGTTAATGAAAAATCGAGTTAGACTAAGAAATGAGTAATTTAATAAAGTTAAAAAGTAATAAGAAGTAATTAGAATCTTTTTTATCAAGTTTGATAATTTCCCAAGTAATGATACGTTTTGCGAGAAAATTACGTAAACTTTATTCAGTTAGGATTTTGAATCCGATCTCATAATTGAAGTATTTTATTTATTTTAAGAAAAATGAAATTAATTTTATTTAAATCTAATAATCTTATTTATAAAGTTATAAACAGAGCAGAGTCGAGTCAGCATGAGTTATAATCGAGTCTATTTATGATTAAATAAATTAATTTAATTTTCTAGAATTTTTCTAGAATATTTAATTATAATTGGAAAAATTTTCTTTTTCTGTCATTTATGGAAGTCGATCGTTTACCTATTTGTGAATGTTCGATTCTTAATTTGAAAGTTTGTTTGTGAATGATTTGTGATATTAGAAATTGAGAATTAATCTCGTAATTTTCTGAGTTCGTTTAACTCGAGAAATCAAGAAAAACGAGATGTGTGATGCGAATAGTGATTTTCTATCTTTTTTGGATTATTTAATTAATAAAACAGTTAGATATTTTTTAGTCAAGTATCTAATTCTGAGAGTTAGTTGGTTTAGTAATTGGGTAGAACCGAGAAACCGAGAAAGATCGAGTTAGATAAGTCGAGAAAAGATAAGAAACCTGAGTCGAGTAAAAGTCCTTCAGCCGAGCGTTAAAGTTCGTTACATTTTTGGAGAAAGTAGTCTTGCCCTTATAAGATATTACTTTTGAAGGAACGAGCGGGACCGAGAAGTGAGAGCGAAGAAGGAAAGCAGCTAACTCGACAAACCCCTTTTGCAGTCAGGTGGGCTTTTTAACCGAAAAGAATGTAATGAATGTTATTATTATTATCATGTTATGTGAGTTTTGAAATTAATTGACATGCCATTTTATCTGAGTTTTGGTATATTTAATCATCTACTTGAGTTATTACTATTAGCTTGTGTGAGAAAGGAACACACGTGTTGTTATTAATTGCTTGACGTGATTGTGAGCCTTACTTCGGTTAGGCCGGTCACAATGTTTGAGATGGAGGCCTACTTCTCGACACACGAGACTATGTCGTAGATTGATTTATACGTGTTATTCAAATTATATATGTTTACTGCACAGTCGTTTCAAGAAAACAAAATGATTTTGCATGCACAAGTTAAACGTTTTAAAACTGTACTAAGACTTGTGATGCAGTGGCAAGGCAAGTTCAATTATATAGCTCTATCGAGCAAAGTTTAAATTATTTTGGCATGTGTTCACTGAGTACGAAGTACTCAGCCCTGCTTGTATTTCTAAACGTGCAGGTTAGCATGGATGATGGTGGCGGAAGATGCTCGGCAGTGTGTAGTGTTTGGAGTCGAGTCTTCTTTTGGTTTAAGCTTGCAACTGCATATCTTCATCTATGTAGTTGTGGGACTTGAGACGTTATTCCGCTGCATGATAAACAAATTTGTTTATTTATTTGAATTATAACACCTAACGTTGTGTTGATACAATGAGCTTAATGCTCGAAACTATTTCTGTATTTCCTTTTTATTCTACTTGACTTAGATTATATTGCTTCAATTGCTTTCGACACTTGAATTATTTATTTATGCTCGTTGTTTGAGATTAGATTTGAAGGCTCTATTTGTTATCGCTTTCAATCTATAATCCATTATTCCTGAGCATGTTCCCTAGTTGAGTTATGTTTCATATTCGAGGTTTCAACTCACTGCCCAATGGATGTTCGTCGTTTTCACACATCCTAGAAACGGGCTGTGACATAGTGGTATTAGAGCAGCTTGTCTGCTCTTAAGCTTAAACTTTCTTGTAACTCGAGTCTAGATTTAATTCCCTAGACTTGTTTGAGTCAGTAACACACCGAGCATTCCCCATCTCATTCGGCAACCAGGTATTAATATTTTCAAAAGTTTTATAAGTTTGAAATTTTAATTGAGTTATTCAGTTTGCTATTTGCGCTTATCTAGAGATAAAAGCTTGGTAAGTAGCTTGAATAACTAGATTGCTTTAGAATGCCTTCCTAAATTCTGTGTTTTGTGTGGAAATCGAAAAGGATGGAACGTTTGTACAAACGTTTTCGTGAAATGGAATTGCCAAGTATCCTGAGCAATAAAACTTCTTTGGAAAGTTAAAACAAAAATGTGGAGTTGGGAAATTCAAATGTGAATGATTAACTGTTTAAGTGTGCTTAACCCGTTTAAACTCGTATAGGATGGACGATGAGGGAAACCGAGCAATGATGCATGAATATCTGCATATTAAGAAGTCGTATCACGAGACGATAGCTGAATTTCTAGCGCGTTACCATAAGATTTGGGAGACAGTGAAGTATCTCGATGTTAGTGCACTCGACGGAATGATTCATCTAATTCAGGCTCTTTCTCGAGAGTGGCACGACTGGGCAGCATCGCTAGTACCAAGGTTCATTGGACGCCAGTACCTAGGTGTCTATCTTTGCGGCGACTGCAATGCATTCATCTCCACTATCTCAAGTCAGTTCATTGAGTATGGTGCCCCGCCTCCCGGACCGTTTGACCCTGTTCTTTTAGCCGAGCCGAATGGCTTTGTTCTTGAGCCTCAGCCTCAGCCTCAGTCTCTTCTTCGAGACGGACCATCCCCTCCCAGAGTCCCCTCTCCGCCTCACCCTAAGCCGAGAGCCGCTTTTTAGTACCACCCGTACTCGGAAAACGTACTCCCTATCCGCTTTTTCGACCCTTTTGCCTCGTCTAGCTTAGCAGTGACTCAACGAGCAAGTTCGTACGACTCTTTCAGAGTTTTACCTTCTTCGCACTACCAACTAGTGGAATTCATGCACCGAGACCGCACTTCCTCTCCAGTACAGCCTGTAGCCAAGCCTTCTAGGCTGACGCGTACCGACGACATCGACGGCGACGAGTTCTTTGAGGACCATGTAGTTGATGCTACAGTGGGAAACAGTTACCTCCAGGCTTTGCCGAGCGACCACTTCTCTGTTTCGTACCGTCTTTCCAGACCCTGGCAGTTAGGCCCAACCAGGGACGTGAGCTAGAGCTTGACAGTGCAGACGACGTGTCAGCGTACTCTCGTCACGTGAGCTGTCTTGAGAGTCCCCCGTGGGACGTGTTTGAGTTGGAGGATGTCAACGACTGCTTTGAGGATGACCGACGTGTGGGAAGTTCCCGGACATACCTACGGCGACTTTCTAGAGTCGTTGGCGGCAACAGAGGGTCAGCATGGGGAGGAGGAGGAGGAAGAGGAGGATCCCGATGAGGACCCCGAGGAGCAGAGTAGTGACGACGACCTGAGCGGTGACGACCCGCACACTTAGGTCTAGTTCTAGAAAGTTGTGGAGAATCCCAAACAATATTTACTTTTTGTTGAGATTTGAACTCTTTTTTTTCTATCGTGATGTAAATTATATGACTTGATGCATAGTTAGTTGGTAGAGCCGGACGAAAAGTAGTATCTCGTGTCTAGTGCATTTTTTAGAAGTAGAACGTCTTGTAGACGTGTAGGGAATTTTTCTGATGTGAATATTTACCCCTTATTTTTGGTATAAGTCCTCAAAAGAGGCAATCATTCCGATGATATGAAAGGAAGCCGTTAGGCTGTTAAAATCAACTTTGAGTCTCTTAAGTGTTTTAAGAATTATCTGTCTTAGAGATACGAGTAGAAGAGTCGAGTTATTAAATGAAGTGTTTTCCAGATTAATTGAGATGTGAAATTCTAAGTGATTATATATGTTGTGTTCGATTGAGTATATGAGAAATTGTTGAGCATGATATTTTGTGATGAGTTGAAATTAATGCTTTTGAATATGTATGCAATTATTTGAATAATTGTGTTGATTTAAATTGAGGATTATTTTATTTGCGAATCGCATGCCGTATCTGAGAAATTTATCCCTAAATGCGCGATAAGTATAGATCGAGAATTATATTTTCTCTTAAGAGGAGAAGTGTTCGAAAGTCGAGAAAATTTCCGAGTAAGCGTGACGAACTTTTCTAATTTTTAGCATTTCTTTTAGAATGCCTCTAAGAAGAAGAAACGAGAGAGCCGAGCAAAATGATGAAGAAGAGCGACGGGACCAGACCCCGCCTCTTCAAAACAAACGTCGAATCGAAGAGCTTTTTCTTCGACCGCCGACTTTCGATGGTAAAGGCAGTCGTGTAGAAGCCGAGGACTGGATTCATTCTCTGGAGCGAATTTTTTGTTTTTTTCATTGTGGTGATCGCGAACGTCTAGAATGCATGACGTATCAACTCAAAAGTTCCGCCTACTACTGGTGGAAAGCCCGACAGAGGATGTATACTCTCAAAGAACGCGAGAATCTGACGTGGGAGCATTTCAAGAAAGCCCTGTATGAGAAGTACGTGCCGAGAAGCTATCAGAAGCAGAAAGCAAACGAATTCGCGAACCTGAGATAAAAAGAAGACCATAGCAGAATATGACCGTGAATTTTGCGAATTAGCTCGTTTTGCGCCCGACAAAGTAGATACCGACGTGAAGATGTGTGAGTTGTTCCAAGCAGGTTTAAGGCAAGACATTCGCATAGTTCTTGCAAGTCAGAGCGGTCTGACTTATGGAGAAGCCCTTAACCGAGCCCTCGACATGGAGTTGGCAATGCAGCTAGAGAAAGGATCGCTTTCTTCAGCGACCCCTCAATATCAAAACCAGATGACGACAGCTATTACCCCTCAATCTTCCCAGCACGGCTTAAATGCGAAAAGAAAAGGAAAATGGAGTGGTAGAAACCATTCGAGCAAGAAACCGTGGCAAAGAAGAGGACAACAACAGTTAGAAGCTCATAAAGCGAAACCCCAGCAAGACAATCAGAATAGCACATCTTTTGGACCCTTAGGACTCCCCCCGTGTTCAAAATGCGGTAGGATGCATTAAGGCATCTACAAAGCAGGAAGTAACGTCTGTTATACTTGTGGACAACCTAGTCATTTCTCGAACCAGTGCCCAAGTAAACATCAAGGAACGAGTGGTGGAAGACCGAATCAATACCCATCTTCGCAGATGAGAGCTATACATGGAGTTCCGCATCCAAAGCAACCCCAGGTTCAGCACAAGCCGCAGCTACAGAAGTAACAGCCCCCGCAGCAGGAGCCGCCGCACTACCAAAGGGTTTTCGCAATCGAGTAGAAAGCTAGAGTCAAAGACCAAGGAATCCTCGCAGCTATGGGAAAGCTTAAAGGTGTGCCCATTATCATTTTGTTTGATACCGGTGCATCGCATTCGTTTATACCTAGTGCGTGTGTAGAAACCCTTGGCTTAAATGTAGAAGAGTCGAACCAGGAGCTTAGAGTCTTAACCCCTTTGGGTAGATCTCCATTAGTATCGCGTGTTTGTTTGAATCTAGAATTCGAGTTCGAAAATCATATGTTATCCGTGAAATCCCTAAATCTAATCCAGATGTGGAATGTGGATATAATTCTTGGAATGGATTGGTTAACCAAAAATTTTACGACGATCCGATGCGATCAGAGACAGATTACGTTTCAACCTCCTAGAGAAGAGCCGACCATAGTGCACGGAGTTGAAAGAAGAACAAAAAAGAGTATGCCGATTATTTCAGCAATGAATGCAAAGAAGTTGATGAGGAAAAAGAATACGCAAGTATATCTGATTTACCTGAATAAGAATGAAGAGCAAGAGTTGTGTATCGATGACGTAGCGGTAGTAAGAGAATACAAGGATGTTTTTCCAGAAGTTTTGCCAGGATTACCTCCCGATAGACAATTGGAGTTTACGATTGATCTTGAACCCGGATCAGCCCCAATTTCTAAAGCCCCATATAGAATGGCCCCGAAAGAACTCCAAGAGTTAAAGATTCAGTTGCAAGAGTTATTAGATTTGGGTTTTTTTAGACCAAGTGTTTCCTCTTGGGGAGCACCGATTCTATTCGTGAAGTAGAAGGATGGTAGTCTGAGGATGTGCATTGATTACAGAGAGCTAAACAAGATTACACTCAAGAACAAGTATCCTTTGCCAAGGATAGATGATCTATTTGACCAGTTGAAAGGAGTCAGTGTTTTCTCCAAAATTGATTTAAGATCTGGATATCATCAGCTGAAGATCAGGCAAGAAGATGTTCCAAAAACTGCGTTCAGAATAAGATATGGACATTACGAATTCATTGTAATGCCCTTCGGTTTGACAAATGCCCCAGCCATATTTATGGATCTACTGAACCGAGTCTTTCACGAATTCTTGGATAAATTCATGATAGTATTCATAGACGATATCTTGGTGTATTCAAAAGACGAAGCAGAGCACGAGAAGTATCTCAGAATCGTGTTAGAAAGACTAAGGTCAGAGAAGTTGTATGCCGAATTCAGTAAGTGTGAATTCTGGCTAAAGGAAGTGAATTTCTTAGGACATGTTGTTTCGTCCGAAGAAATCAAGGTGGACTCAGCCAAAGTGCAAGCAGTTCAGGAGTGGAAATCACCAACATCAGTTCATGAAGTCCGTAGTTTTCTAGGATTGGCAGGTTACTACCAGCGATTCATAGAAGGATTTTCCAAGGTAGCAAAGCCAATGACAAGTCTGTTAAAGAAGGAATCCAAGTTTAGATGGACAGAGAAATGCGAACAAAGTTTCCAAGAGCTCAAGTCAAGATTGACGACGACCCCAGTGTTAGCCCTTCCTGAAGTAGGAAAGGACTATGTCATTTTCACAGACGCATCATCTAAAGGTTTAGGATGTGTGTTGATGCAAGAAGGAAAGATGATAGCATATGCTTCAAGTGTAATACCCCGAGTCTTTATAAGTCTTTAAGTGCATTCTAAATTTCATAATATGCCTAGAATAATAAGATTTTTTCTCAAGAAAATGAATTTGCTTGAAATGACCAAATTGCCCTTATGTACTTTGACGTGAATTTTCTCGTTTTGACTATTCGAACCGAGTCTGTGATGCATTGATTGAGTTTATTTATATGAGTTTGAGCATGAGTATGGCTTTTGGAGAATTTTGAGAATTTTCACTTTTGAGTGAATAGTAACGAGAACCGAGAAAATACTATTCACCGACGAACTTAGAATTTGACCTAATTAGTGCCTTTTGAATCTAGAATTAATTCTAAGACCCCTGAGATGTGTTAGAAGCTTATCCGAGATCACATGAGAGAATTCTAAGAGTTTAGTTCTTAACGGATTAATTAGCCGATTGATTTTTAGGTTTTTCTTCGTTACTTGGAATTTTGACCTAAAAATTTGATATTCGGAATCCTGGATTTATTTCGTGAGATATGACATAGAGTTGAGGTGTTTTCGGTGTTGGAAACGAGACGAGAAGGGTTTAGAGCCGTTTTCAGTATAAATGAAATAACACGAACATATTCTACCGGAAAACTTTTTCATCCGGGGAAAATTATACCTGTAATAAAATGGAAATCTCTCTCTCATCTCTCTCCCTCTGTCTCTACCGACCTCTCTCTCTCCCTCCCTAAATCTCTCCCTAGACTACCCTATTGTCAAAACCTAGGGAGAATATTAATGATGATATTCTTTTCTCTTAAGCTAAGTTCAATTCATCTAACATATCATCATTTATCATTTATCAAGTTCATGTACCCAACTCTCTCTCAAACACTCTCTACTCTCACTCGTAACTTAGCAAGAAAGGAAGAAAGAATTTTTTTTCTCCATGTCTATCCCCTCAATGTCGAACACACACACCAAGCACAAAGTTGAAAAAAACTCCATTAAAGCTTCAAATCATCAAGCTTTCAAGCTTCAATCTTCAAGAGATCATTATCATCCTCTCCAATCTTTCAAATATAAATGGAAGAGGTAATCATCCTTCAAGTTCTTGAGCTCAATATCAAAACAAAATCATCTTCCTATTTTCTTCATGATTTTCGGCATACATGCCCTTGAGAAGGTGATTAATTCTTGTTTTATTTTTCTTGAGGATTCAAGATGAAATCCACCATGGAAATTCAAGCTAGAGTTTGAGCCTCCAAACCCCTTCAATTCGGTCCAAGAAGAATCAAGATGAGAGCTTGGATTTAATATCTTAAAAGTAGGTTAATTCATTTCATTACTTGTATATATATGTAATCTCTAAATCCCTAAAGAAAGATGCATGCGTGGTTTAAATTATGCATAGGCAAACTAGGGATTTCGATGTGAGAATCGAGTGAGGAAATCATTAGAGAAATCGAGCCTAGGAATTAATCTATGATTAAAAGAGAAAAGGAAAATAAACCCCTAAAATTTTGATGGAAACCGAAAATAGGAGAAAGAGGAGGAAAAATCGATTTAATTGATTTATTGAAGATTTGATGATTTATATGTGTTTATGAATATATTTAGAGTGATTATTATGCATGAAAAATTGAGAAAATAATTGTATGAGAAAATTTATATATATGCATGTTTGAGGAAGAAATGATGTTTTAATGATTTATGATGATTTTTGATGTTATGAAGATTTGAGCATGTTTGTGTGAAATTTTGAGTAATAGATGTTTAATGAGGATTTTGAAATGAAGAAGATAAATTTCTAAGCATGAAAGTATGAAGAAATTGAAAAATATGAGTTGAATAACTAGTGTGTGTTCTAGGTGTTTTTGGTGAAAAATATGAATTTTTGAATGAGTTTTCTTGGTGTTCTAGGTGTTCTTGGTGTAATTTTTAAAAATTTAAAGAACAATAAAATTAATTGTAAAATAAACTAATTAATTATTTAATTAATAAAATATTCAAATTTTTTGAGAATAAAATTGAGTAGAAAATAAAAAGAGAAAAATTATTAAATTAATAATGGGTCATTAAATTGAGAAAAATAAAGAAGAATAGTTCTTTATTAAATAATTAGAGTTAGAAGAAGAAAATTGAGTAAAATAAATAATAGAGAATTAAAAGAGATGATAATAGAAAAAAAAAAGATAAATAAATAAAAAGACGAGTTAGAGTTAAAGAAATGGAATTAAAAATCGAGTATAAAATTTGAGACGAGTAGTCGAGGTTAAGCCGTTTGAATGAACGAGAAACAACGAGAAATAATAATAATAATAATAATAATAATAACAATAATAATAATAATAATAATAATTTAATCTTAAATTAAATAAATTCTCTTTTAAAGAGGATAATGTTTGAGGAGTCAAGTGTAAGGAGTTAATGAGAAGATTAATCGAGTCGAGTTCGTTTACTCGTTTAATTGTAAATTAGTCGAGAAGTTTTGAAATAAAAATAATAATAATAAAGTTAGAATTAAATAATCTAAAAAGAATTTATTAATAAAATAAGAAATAATAGAGTATGAGAATAATAAATCGAGTTGAGTATTAAATAGAAAACGAATTTTGATTGAATAAGAGTTTAATGGAGAATAATAAAAGAGAAATTATAATAATAGAATAAATAATAGTACGTGTGCGAGTATGTGTATGTGGTTGAGAAAAGACGACGTATTTTGAAATAATGTCGTATATTGAGTCGAGAAATACTAAGTGATTATTTGAGTTTTAAATTCTTTTTACTTGAACTTTTCGCTTTATTGAAAAGACATGAAATTATTTTATCAAAGTTAACATCTTTTCTAAAAAACTAAAATCGAGCAAAGTCGAGTCAATTCATGATTGAGTTTGGAATATGAATCATGTCGAAGTTGTTATGCTTAATTGAACCTAAATGTTACGTGAAATGTTTGTATTTTGTTTATGATGAAATGATTGGTTCAAATTGTTGAGAATGCGTGCATAAGACATGATTAATTTGATATGACGTTAGTTGAGTTGAGAATGCGAGTAGGAATTCGAGTAATGAAGTTGAGATAAATGATATTTCATTAATTAATGAGAAATGCTAGAGTATTACCGATTATCGATTAGCAACGGTGATTTATAACGAGAGTACGAGACGAAGTAATTAGTAACCGAGTAGAGTCGACGAGTCGAGAACGAGAAAGTCGAGAAAGGATATTGATTTAGAAAAGATAAAAATAGAGAGAGTCGAGTCAAGTAGAAGTCCTTTAGTCGAAGTCAAAATCTACTTTACGTCTTTCGCGTCGAGTCTTATTCTTTTATCGATGTCCAATTGTGAAGGACCGAGCGGGACGGACAAGTAGCAAGGACAGTCAAAAGTAAGCCGCCTAGCTAATCTTCGGAAGTCAGGTGGGTTTTTCTAGAACCAAAATCTCCGATGAATGCTATTATGATTATTGAATATTATTATGTGAGTTTTGAAGTTCAATTGACTTGCCGTTTTTACATGAGTTTTGATATGCTTTATCATCTGCTTAAGATATGAATGCCCTGTGAAAGATAGGAACCCACGTGTGGTATTTGAATGGTTTGAGGTGACTGTGAGCTTTACTCAGTTTAGTCGGTCACAATGTTTGAGAAGGAGGCCTACTTCTCGGCACAGAGTTAAAGTGGTAGATGATACATGCCTTTGTTGAGTATATATTATGTTTTGACTGCGCAGTCTATTCAGAAAGGAAAATGTTTTTGCATTCACAAGTAAATGTTTTTAACTGCATAAATACTTGTGATGCTTCAGCAAGGCAAGTTCAATTGTATAGCTCTAAGAGCAAGTTTCCAAATGTTTTGGCATATGTTCGCTGAGTACGAAGTACTCAGCCCTGCATGTATTTCTAAACGTGCAGGTTAGCGGGATGTGGATGGCGTGGGCGGCTTGGTGGTGTGGTGTGTTTTTTTTGAGTCAAAAGTTGACTGGCAATTACATGTCATCATACATGTAGTTGTTGGGATCGAGTCGAGGTTTCCGCTGTAATGCAATGCTATGTTAATTGGAGTCTTTTGATATGTTTTTGAATCAATACTTGATATTTTGTTGATTAAGAGCGATGTGCTCGATACAATTTATGGTTTTTGTTGATTCTCGTTTCTTGTGAATTTGATATCCTTATTCCGTTTGGACTTGGGATGTAAATTATCCATGCTCGTTTGATGTTTTAGTTGGGACTTGGAAGCATGTTCTATTTGTTATCTCTTTCAGTCAATATTCTCTTGTTTTCCCCGAGCATGAATCCCTTTTTTTTGAGTTGAGTTGATGGATGGTTAGTAGTGTTAGTGTCGTTAGTCGCACCTCGGGAGTCGGGGTGTGACATCAAGACAGCTTAAACCTCATGAGAAGAAGTATCCGACGCACGATTTAGAGTTGGCAGTAGTAGTACATGCTCTCAAAATTTGGAGACATCATCTTTATGGAACCAAGTGCGAAATCTTTTTGGATCACAAAAGTCTGAAGTATTTCTTCGAGCACAATGAGTTGAACATGAGACACATGCGATGGCTTTAATTGGTGAAATATTACGATCACAAAATTTCTTATCACCCCAGAAAGGCCAATGTTGTAGCCGATGCATTGAGCAGGAAGGAAAATTCGGAGTTAGGATTTATCCTATCCGATGAGAAGAAGTTGATTGAAGAATTTGTAAGGATGAGAATCGAAGTAATTCAACCCCCGATGTCGATGGAGCAAGTTGTTGCATCTCTAGTATTGAGCTAAATCTTAGAACCCGTATCATAGATGGCCAAAGAAAAGATGAGAACTTGGAAAACTTAAGGCTTAAAGTCAGAAAAGAAGGAGTTGAAGATTTCAGAGAGTCAAACGACAATGCTTTGTTGTTCCGTGGTAGACTATGTATACCAAATGACGAAGAGCTAAAGAACGAGATCATGAGTGAAGCCCATGATACCCCGTATACCGCCCATCCCGGCACTACGAAAATGTACCAGGATTTGAAGCAGCAATTCTGGTGGGCAGGAATGAAGAAAGACGTGGCATTGTTTGTGGAAAAATGTTTAGCATGCCAACAAGTGAAGTCCTTACATCAAAGACCTTTTGGATCTCTCCAACTGTTACCAGTTCCGTCATGGAAGTGGGATGGCATTAATATGGATTTTGTGACAGGTTTGCCAAAAACCAAGAAGGGAAATACATCCATATGGGTGATTGTGGATCGATTGACGAAGTCCGCTCATTTCATACCTATTCCTATCACCTATGGATCAGATAAGTTGGCTCAAATATATGTAAAAGAGATTGTGAGATTGCATGGAGTCCCTAAGACGATCACTTCTGATCGAGATTCCAAGTTTACCGCCCGTTTTTGGGAAAGCTTTTAGAAAGAGCTAGGAACGAAGTTGCAATTCAGTACAACTTACAACCCTCAGACGGATGGTCAGTCAGAAAGGACAATCCAAATTTTGGAAGATATGTTGAGAGCCGTAGTGCTAGATAAAAGAGAAAATTGGGAGAAGATTTTGCCTTTAGTCTAGTTTACTTATAACAATAGTTATCACAATACAATTGGAATGGCCCCGTATGAAGCCCTTTATGAAAAGAAGTGTAGATCTCCGCTCTACTGGGACGAAGTAGATGAGAGAAAAGTAATAGGACCTGAAGCTATCGAAGAAATGATTGAATCTGTCCGTCAAATTCGTGAGAAGATCAAGAAGCTCAGAGTCGGCAGAAGTCGTATGCCGACAACCGAAGATCAGAAATAGAGTTCGAGATAGGAAGTAAAGTCTTTTTGAAAGTATCTCCTTCGAGAGCAGTACATCGATTTGGAGTTAAAGGAAAGCTAAAGCCTAGATTTGTAGGATCGTATGAAATCCTGGAAAGGATTGGAGTCATATTGTATAGGTTAGCTTTGCCGCCGAGTTTCGGAAACTCGCATAACGTGTTTCACGTATCACAGTTATGTAAGTACGTGTTAAATCTGAAGCACGTAATTTGCCAAGAAGATGTAACTCTTAAGCCCGACTTGAGTTACGAGAGAAGACCTGAAGAAATTCTAGATCGTAAAATCTAGCAACTTAGGACGAAATCGATTCCCTTAGTTCAAATTAGGTGGCGACACTACGATCTTGAAGAAGCTACGTGGGGACTCGAGGATAAGATGAAAGAAAGGTTTCCCGAGCTCTTTACTCAAGGTTAGTAAGTTTTGGGACGAAATTTATTTTAAGGGGGTGAGGATGTAATACCCCGATCTTTTATAAGTCTTTAAATTTGTCGTAAGTGAGTTTATGTGCCTTAATTATGTTCCCTTGTGTGATAAAAATTTATGAGAAAAGAAATTTTCTCGTGAAATTACCAAAATGCCCTTGAATGACTTTACGTGCGTTTTATCGTTTCGGTTATCCAAATTGATTGTGTGATGAATTGATTGAGCATGATTATATGAGTTTGAGTTTGAGTATGAATTTTGGAAAATTCTTAGAAGTTTCGTTTTAAAGATCAGACAGTGAGCTCTAGCTAAGATCAGACATTCATCTACTCGGTTGGGGTCAGTTGGGGTTTTGGTATCTTTCGAAACCTTTACTAATCTTCCAAACAAGCATGTTGTTGTAATGGTTGAAATATGTGCATGTTTTCTTGGTGATTTTAGTCATGTTTTGTGATACGCCAATATGATTTTCTATATGATAGCGCGATGTTCATTATTTCGTACTTGCGCACATGTTGTGGTTAAAAAAATAATGAATGTCGTTCTTGTGCCAAAACTGATCAGCAACAATTATTGATACTCTGATAAGAATTTGTGCTTATTTTGATGAAATAGCTATGATGATCTAAATTTGGAAATAGGCCTCAACTTCAATTCATGCTCGTTTTGCAGCAACTTCTCCTGTGTAGTCCCCTATTTCATTCATTAAAGCAGCCCTATCTGGATCAGATATGCCATGGAATATGGGAGCTGTGGAAGTGGAAGCATGGGCAGAAGCATTGACATTGACTGCAGGTTCAGCATCGTCGTTACCATTATTGCAAAGCCATTTTTTTCTTCTTCTTGTCATTTGGGTCGTACTTAAAGGCAAAGGGCATGCCTTCTGGGTCTTGCTCGAGTGACTTCCAGTAATCGAATTGCAATTCCTTCTTTCTTACCTTCAGCACAGTACAAAGATCCTACAATTGAATCAAACAATTTCAATGAAATCGGAATTTATAGCTCAGACATTGCATACAAATGATACAATTTAATGAAATTGTACTGACTTAATATTAAAGTGATTTATAGGTACTGTACGAAATAATGAATTCGTATTAGATTGCACATTCAATTCATCAAGTTGATACAAATTTTGATAAATTCGTATTAGAGTAACATATTTGATCATCACGGTAGTACGATTATATCAAATATCGTATTAAGAAACCCAGATTTGATAAGACTTTATGAAAATCGTATTAGAGTAATACACATTTAATCATCACGGCGGTACGATTATATCAAATATCGTATTAAGAAACACACATTTGATACGAATTTATTAAAATCGTATTAGAGTAACATACATATTATTATCACATCAGTACGATTATATCAATTATCAAATACTCCCTCCGTAATTGATCAAATGCCCTGTTTCACTTTATGGACTTATATACCCTTAAAAATACTCACTTATTTACACCCTTTTACCATTACCTTTACCAAATCCATTTAATTAACCTACACTAATTATCACCCTAATCCAACACTAATGGCCCAACACTGAATTAACAAAAAACCCAACCCATTTGTCTGATCCACAAACCTAACCCAAATCGTATCCTAAAAACCCTAATTCCATTATTCCTTTCTCACAAACTGAATCGCCTTCTCTCCCTCAAACTCTTATTTCTCGCACTCATTCATTCTCTCCCTCAATCTCTCATTTCTCTGTTGCGATTCTCTCCCTCAATCTCTCATTTCTTTGTTGCGATTCTCTCCCTCATTCTCTCATTTCTCTGTTGCGATTCAATATCTGTTCATCTTTGTGATGGCCCCTGTATATGAATCGGATTCTCCTACTCCGGTGGTCGCTGCATATGATTTGGATTCTCCTACTCCGGTTGTCGCTGCATCTGTATTGGAGTCTCTTACTCCGACGGAGGCTGCATCTGATTCGGAATCTCTCTACGAATCAGAGACGCTAGATCTCCCCATCCCCATGGATTGCTTCCATCACGACTTCCTGTCTGAGTTTGGGGTTGATACTGTAGTGCCAGAAACGCTCTGTGATGATTCGGAGCTGCAGATCACCGACGATGAAGCCCAATCTGAGTTGGTGGTACTGGAGACTCCACTGTCGCCTCAGTATACGGAGCCGAAAACTCCACCACTCAGATTCAGTGACTTCGATGATATGTATCTCACTTGGGAGGAATGGCAGGAGAAATATATCTCTAAGGGTTTGCTGATCCCTGCCTCAAATCGTAAGATTAGGGCTTTTCTGCCCTAATCAGGTGACTCTTCCCATTCCTCTGTTTTCTGATAAATTCATGCTTTTCTTTGGCTGGTGATGCCTTAATTGCGGGTGTTGGCTGGTGATGCCTTAATTTGTGCAAGTTTATCTCTGATTTCTGATTTCTGATTTCTGATGAATTCATGCTTTATGATTGTAATACCCCGAAAATTATAAATGTCTCTAAAAATGAAATCAATTAATAAAAATGGCTTTGCACGCCTAAATTCATGAATTTGAATTCTAAAACTAACGGTGAAATCTGTTTCCGAAAATAAATTACGGAAGTCAGTTAGATGACTACTGTATTTAGGGTTATCGCGTACGATAACTTTTTAGTTCTAGAACTCAGATCGGAAAACTGTCTGATTTTTACATTCACGAAATCGCGATATGAACTCGCCCGAGAAAATTCATTTTTATGACTTTTTCGGACAAAACTCGGACTGTGATGTCCCGAGGTTTTGTCGGAAATTATATTTTAAATATTATTTTCCGAGTAATTAAAATTCGTCGGAATTTATGGTCAAATCAGAATTTGACGATATCGAGCCGAATACGTATTTTATTTATCGATTTCCGTAACGTCGTATCACGCTGGAAAAACGCGTATTTTTCTTCCTAATTTTTACATGGCTGCCGACTTCTTCAACACATACATTGGGATATTTTCCTTTTTATCACTTTAGCACTTTATGACTCATAGTCCTAATATGTTCTAATTGTATTATATTGGACACCTTGCATGTAGTTGTAGGATATTTCTTACATTAACATTAGTCATCAACCTCTCCAACTCTCCTTCTCTTGCGCCACATACACACACATACTATACACTTCATTTTCTCTCCACCATTGAAGAAGACTTGAAGCTTTGGAAAGGATCCTTCACTAAAGATTATCATCTATCCATCAAATTTCATTCTACCTTTCATTAATCATCAAGGTATTCTTCATAGCTTCACTTCTATCCATTTGGAATTTCTTTCCCCTAATTTTAAGTGTGGACCGATTTTTCCTAGATGTATTAGGATGATGTTTTAAGTCTTAATTTATGTAATTAGGTGGTTAATAATCGATTTCTATGGTTGAATTGGAAGAAAAACCAAAAGCCCTAAATCTTAGGGTTTAACCGATTTTAGGGGTTTATGGTTAGGATGCTTGGACTCTTAAATTGGTTGGATAATTAGACTTAAGAGGTGTTTAATTGATGAATTAAACAAGAAGAAATAAAAGGCCCTAATGAATTGATGTGGACCGAAAAATAGGCTTAGGGTTTCACTAATTGAATTTAATTAATGTTGTTGTGAGGATAATTGTTGGTTAATAAGTGTTGTAGTAGGTTTATTAGTGGATTAATGGAAAAAATTAGAGAAGAAAATCACCTCTCCTAAATATATGTGAGAACCGAAAATTTATAGGATTGGGGGTTTAATGAGATTTGATCTTTAATGATGTTATAATGATAGAATAAGGTTCCTAATTATAGTAGTTGATGTTATGGATTAATTGGAATTAATCTAAATTTTATATTGTAAAAATATAAGAGACAAAGGTTCGATTATTAGTTGAGTTTGAGTAATGATATGAGGTGATGATATAGATAATAATGAATCTCGATAGATGAGGATTGATAACGTAGAATTTGATCGAAATTCGATGACTTTGGAAAATCCGTAAGAGACGAACAAATGTACGTAATTAATGATAGGAAAGTCGAGTAGGAATGATATTTGGATATTAATGATCATTAATGTTGAGGGAACGAGTTTGTAGTTGACGACTCGTTGATCCGAGTTATGAAGTGTTGAGTTTCTTTTATAATCGAGAAGTTGGAACGAGATTTGTTAACTTGTTGTTGGTATAGTAATTGGTAGTTGAAACGACGAGGTTTCGATCGTCGTGGTTATAGACGGGAAATGGAAAGGAGTTTTTCACGTACGAGAGTATGTGTTGACTGCCTTGACGTGATAATTTCGTGAGAATGTAGGTTCGATAACTTAGAACGAACCTAGGAAGTCATACGTCGATTCTATCGAACAATTAGGGTTAACCTCGGCAGTTTTGCGACCCTTGCCGGAAACTACAATATCTCTTAGCTCGTTTATTAGATTTGAGATCCGTAAATTGGAGCATAAACTAGACTTCCATGGCTTTCTAACAGTATAGGGCACTCCCCTGTTTCCAGATACTCTGTTCTGGGCAGTTCCCAGAACTACTGCATTGTGCAGTGAATTTTCAGAATCTATTTTCCTAAGTTGTTTTCTTCTCAACTTAGTTTCTTTCGATCTTTTAAGTCGTAATGAGTTAACGACTATCTATTCTACTGACCTAAGAGTCAAGTACAGAGTTTGAGTGTCAAAACGAGAAATGATCGTATCTCGTTTCCGATTAAATAAAAGAACTTAGTTAAGCGTGCAAATGCCTAAAAGTTGAAACGTAAAAGACTAAATCGAACTTGTTTTTGATTTCCATTTTCTTTTGTCGTCTCAACGACTCATCGAGATTATGTTTCATGTGCGATGAAGGACGAAGTCAGCACAAGGAAAGGACGGAAGACTAAAGAAGAGAAGCTCGTTATTTTAGTTCTGTAAAGCTAAGGTGGGCTTTTATCTATAACAAATAAAATGTGGGTTTTTCCACAACTCGAAAGTGAGTTTTATGAGCTTTGATAACTGAGTTTTCAAAGTGATATCAAGCATAAATAAACTGTTTTATGTTTATGTGAGTTCTCTTGTACCATCTGAGTTAGCCGTCGTGCTTTCCAGAATTGTATGTTAACCATTTAGGTGTTAACTACTTAACGATCGGCTCTGAGTTAGTCAATTAGGTGCTTTCCAGAGTTAGTGCACTGTAGCCTGTGGTGTATGTGGTATCCTGTTGAGGGGTAACCAGCCACGGTGATAATGACTGGTCAAGATTTTGAACGTAACATCTATGAAAAAAATGCTCGCGTGAGCTACTTTTTGAATGAGATAAAAATGTTTAATAGGCACGGCTCTTTTAAATGAAAACCCCGATGCGCTATAAAATGAGATGCCTGATTTTCAATACTTATGATTATGTTTTCGGCAACGTGCCCACTAAGTACTATCCTACTTAGCCCTGCATATGTTTTCTAAATGTGAAGGTTGAAGCGACGAGAGCGGAGGAAGGTTGAGTTAGGATTTGAAGTCGTCTTTAGGAGAAGACTTGTATTATGTCTCACTTTTTCCGCTGCCAAACTCTAGACGTTTGAAACTCTTTTGATGTTATGTAATTATATCACTGTAGTCTAAGTTCTGTTAATAACTTAGATTTCTTTTTGAATACTTTGTTGAGTGATCTTCCGAGATCAACTCTCTTTTCTTATATATATTATAATCGAGGTCTTGTTCATAGAAATTATGTAGTCATGTATGTATGTTTATTCAGTCAGTCCCCTTCTTCCCCGCTTATTTAATCCAATCTCAGTCGCTCCCCGGCTTCTGCCGTCCCTCGGGATTTGGGGCTGTGACAGAGTGGTATCAGAGCAATCGTTTCTGCTCTGCATACGAGTCTTTCTTTCAAGTCACGAGATAGAGTACTTGTATATACTCTAGATCAGAGTCTTCTTCCAAGTAAAGTTAAGAGTTAGAGTTATGACATTAAGAATTAGAGTATAGATGACAACTCAACCTCCCGCTACGTCGACTCAACGAGGAAAGAAAGAAAGGAAATAATTTCAGTAATGTAATTTCTTTTAAAAGAAATTTTTGAATGAGTATTCAACGAGAATGAAAATGAGAATGAGAATGAAATTTACGTGCCAAGAATAAGAATTATTTTGCAAGTATATATTTATACTTTGCTTGTTATGTGATTATGTGATAGTACGAGTACTATCTTACGTGAAATTATTTGCGCAATAATTTCTATTATGTTTAAAGATACCTTGGCACGAGAATCTAGAATGATTTTAGGGATTTTTCCCGGTTCAATGAGAACGTAGACTTGAAATCTATGGTCTTTTTTTGAACCCTCGAGAACTTAGACGTTTTAAGAAAAGTTATATCAAATGATTTCGAAAGGATATCGTGAAACGAGAACGACTCTTTCAGGCGAATGTCACGTGCGTGTAGTGACATGAGCAAGACTCAGCAAAGTTGAATCTTGTTTTTATACGTAGGAGCCGGTAATAATTTCCTTCGAGAAAATGAGATGAATAATGACGGGATGAATTAACTTGGTGTCAAGTGAACGAAAGAAACGAGTAAACGTACGAGAAACGTTGGCTTCAGACCAAGAAAGATATGATCGAGACGAAGAGGATAAAATAAAGAGAATCAAAGACAACAGAAATAAACGAATGTTACTTACGTATAAGTAACAAGAACAACGTCGTTCACGTTACGTTGTTTCGTGTCGCTTCGTTTCGTTTTAGTGAAGTTCTCTTCATTCGAACTTCGAGAAGAAAAATGCTTTATTTTTGAAAATCGAGCACGAGGCTTGATTAAATTTTTCCAAAAATCGATCGTATCCAACGACGATTGGAACTTATGTCCTAAAAGTTATTCCCCAATTAATATTCCATTTTCCTTTGGAATTTATTTCTATACTTCGTTTTTAAACGAGAATTTTGACTAGTACGTGTATCAAGTGTCGTAAAATGACAAGTCTTTTGAGAATGAATGTTACTTTTTGAAGGAGTAACATGAACAAAGTGGACGCACTTTGTTTTTAATGAGTGAGAATCGATAAGAAATTCCTTCGGGGAAGGAAGTTTATGAAAGAAATCAGGAATGAATAAAATGAATAATAGGATAACGAATGGAAATAAAATCTTGAAATTTTATTTCTATATATTGATGTTTGAGTGCAATTTCTTGAATTGCTAGATGTTATGATAAGTGGTTGTTTAAGTTGTGATATTACAATTGAATAAGAAATGTTCGTTTTGTAATCTAAGTATTTCATTAAGATAAGTTATTTTTCCCTACCTGTTACTGATCCGTGTTTCCTTAAAACTTTTGTAGGATGGCTTCTAGTAGTGATATGACTCAGGAGAGTAAATCCCCACCACATCGTACCTTAGCAGACCTTTTACAGGACGCTTATCACAGTTACGAGGCAGATTACGATATGGAGGATGTGGGGCAGATAGTGAGCAACTTCTCTTCAGTTTATTTTTCAGCACGGCACTTTATTCCAGAGAGTCAAGCGATATCCGACCTGGTTGAACATCTACCGGACGAGTGGCGCGGTTGGGCGCACCGCGTGGCATGGTATTTTCATGGGATTTTCGGCGACACACCGAGCCGACGGGCAACTACACGGGATCCGCTCTATATATACACGGGCGATTCTTTGACAGCAGATTCATGCTTCCAGTTCCTTTTGAGCTGCATCTCCCCTACCGTCACTTCCCAGCAGAGACCGAGCAAGAGCACCTAGACTTGGACCCAGAGTATTCCGCTTTGTTGGAGATACCACCAGACTTTGTACTGAGTGAGGAGTCTGACGCGGAGTCAGAATAGTTAGAGGTGGACGAGGAGCCCACAACCTCACCAGAGTTACCACTTCCACTTGGACCACTTGAGGAGTTGGTCCCAGGACCGGGACTCGTAGAGATCGATGCAGAGACAGCCGCTTTGTTAGGATTATCTTCACCATTTATACCTGACGTTCGTGTTAGAGTCAGAGGACCTTTAGAGACAGGACTGTTTCGGGCAGAGTCAGAGTACCGAGGGATTGACGCGGAGCTTGCCGCCATGTTAGAGCTACCATCTCCACTGACACCGCTTGAGGAGATCTGTGCGAAGTGGGACGTAGTCAGAGGTCAGTTAGAGGCGGGACCATCCAGAGTCCGTTCTAGGGAGGAGTACGAGTCGGGTTCAGGTTCTGGTTCTGTTTCAGAGCACCTTCTTCCTCTGAAGAAGCGTGCAGTAGAGACTAGTGAGGACTACCTTGTTTCAGACTTAGAGGAGGCAGTTTCAGAGGCACCGTCACCACCTCGGCTTACACTTTCTGACGGCTCTACTTTGAGGGAGGACGAGGCCCTCCAGCTCGTCTTTGGTTCAGAGTCTGAGGAGGAGGACCCAGACGAGGATCCTGAGGAGGAGGACCCGGACGAGGACCCAGAGGAGGACTCTTAGGGTTTTTACATGCCGTAGAGGGCAAATTGGACTCGACTGCAGTTAGTTGAGCAGAGCTCGTAGACGCGTGTTAATATCAGTAGTAGTAGTAGTTTCTTTTGTCCTGTACATAGTCGGATCAGTAACTAGTTTTGTAGTACTCTAACGGATACGAAATTTTATGAATCGTTTCCGTTCTAGTACTTCCAGTAGTTACGGAGATGTAGCCTATTAGTGCACCCAGTAAATAGTAGGCAGTCAGCCTAGTTTAGACTAGTAGTAGTCTAACTTTTTGTATAAGTCCTCGTTGGAGGTAGAATTAATATTGTTTTTTATGTATATATATATACATGACCCATGAGAGGGTTTTTTTTAAATCACCAGAAAGTTTCCTATGAATCGAGTAATGAAACCTGAATGTCAAATGAACTCGTGTAACAAGAATTGAGTTTAACTTGAGAGGTTAAAAGATTAATGAATTAATATCAAAATTATGTTCGATTTTCTTTCTACGATCTTGTTTAAATTGGAAAGAGGGTTAGTAAGTAAGCGAATGATTAAGGAACGGGGCTAATGAGAATTTTTGTTACCTATAGCTTAAGGAAAAATGCCGCCAAGAAACGTTAACAACAGAAGGGGACCTGGTAGGCCCCGTGGACGTGGAAGACGTCAGCCAGAGGATGAAAGGGAACAGGATCAGGAACATCATGATATCCCACCACCATCACCATCACCACCACCTCCACCACCACCCCATAGAGATATTCTCTTTCTCAAGAGAAACCCCCCGATGTTCAGTGGAACGGGCAGCCCTAGCGATGCTGAGCTATGGGTACGTTCTACTGAGAAAATTTTCAAACTCCTCAGATGTACTGATGAGGAGCGACTACTATGTGTTGCGTTCCAACTGACGGGATCAGCGGACTACTGGTGGGAGGCCAGACAGAAAGTGATACCCGCAGAGCGTCTAGCTCGTTTTACGTGGGAAGGGTTCAAGGAAGCCCTGTTTGACAAATATGTACCTAAGACTTATAGAGCTCAGAAGGAGGCTGAGTTCTATAATCTAAAACAGGGAAAACTGACGGTAACTGAGTACGACGCTAAGTTCTATGAGCTTTCTAGTTATGCGCCTTCGCAAGTCGATACCGAAGAGAAGATTTCAAAGAAGTTCCAAGGGGGCTTAGACACGAGTTGGGAATTGCCTTAGCTAGTCATGGAGGACTAAGCTATACTGATATTTTAGGAAGAGCTTTAGAAATGGAGGCCGTAGTGCCTGATGAGAAGAAAACCATAACAACCACACCAGCTCCAACACAGAACCAGAACAGAGGCTATTATAACAACAATAATAGCAATTTCCAGGGAAAACGAAAATGGGATGGAGGTAATCGCAGTGGTAACAACCAGAACTACAATCAGAATCAGGGGAATCAGAGGAATAATAATCAGCAAGGCTATCAGCAGCCTGGTCAGAACAGCAACAAGAGACCGTGGCAAGGAAACAACCAGTCGGGGTTATACCTTCAAGGAAATAGGAAGAATGGATCAGGGAGAGGTAACGGTCAACAGAATCAGCTGCAGGGGCAGCAGAGAAACACCAACCAGGGAGGAAATAACCCAGGGAGGGTTAATGTGCCTGTTTGCTCTAAATTTAACAAGGCGCATTTTGGTGTTTGTCAAATCGGCACCACCAACTGTTTTAACTGCGGGCAAAAAGGGCATATGAAGAAAGACTGATGGTCCCGAAACGAGTTACTGGTGTATGGAGGGGAGGGGGGGAAATACACCAGTTAGGATTTTAAAACTTAACCCTGAAAAATACTTCAACCGAGTAAAAAGACTCAGTTGGAATCTCACAGCTGAGTAAGCAACCTCAGCTGGAAGAGTGAGGCTGTGCGGAATGTGGTGGAAATTAAACTCGTAAAACAACTCACGCTTTTATACTCGGTTGGTCAAAAACCAAAACAGTTGAGAATATGCAAATGAGGTTTGTATGCTGGTTAGTTAGACAGTTAAGAATGCAAGAAATAACTGAATACAGAAAAACACTAGCACACAGAGATTTAACGTGGTTCGGAGATAACCCTCCTACGTCCACGGGGAGTTGTGAGTCCACACAACTCTGTCCAAGTTCTTCTGGACAAACCACTCAGCTTACGCGGGCTGAGCAACCGTTGTGGATAAGTTTGCGGGTACTTATCAACCTTACAGTTTAGTTTACGGGTACTAAACGACCTAACTACTCAGTTGCAGGAAGAGTAGGATCCTAAACCTTTTCAGGTGAAAGAAAAATGTGTTTCCAACTAAAAGCTCGAACGGGATGTGAGCTATGATCTAACTCTCTATGAACTCTCACAAAGTGATGTTCTTAAGGTTCGATCTAACGACACAAAACTAATTAACTCTAGAACTCTCAACAAGTGATGTTCTAAGAAATTAACTTTAGTTCAGCTCGTGAAGAATATTGTTCTCTCTTTTGCTCTCTGGTTTCTTCTCGCGTGTGTGTCTTGTATCTTCTTCGAATGAATGAAGGCCTCTATTTATAGGCGGAGAGTATCAACTAGCCGTTGGAGGAGCTGTTGATCTCTGTTCTTTGAAAGCAATGGCTTGTCTCTGATCTTTGCAGACTTTCCCGATATGGCATCTGTGCTCTTCTGCTTTCCATCTGAGACAGCCTTGTGTTGGGTCAAATGGGGTAATGTCTGAACGGTCAAACCCTCACGTGATTTCCTTTTTAAAATTTAAATCTTAACAACATACTTTCAACAAAGGAGTGGTCGGTTAAGACTTTTGATCTTCAGCTAACTTGTTCTTCAGCCGATGTTCTATCTGACAACTAACAGTTGAACTCTCAGCTGACTTCGTCTTCAAGCTGTTGATCTTCTTGGTTGTCAACTGATGTTCTACAACTGATGTTCTACAACTGATGTTTTGAAACTGAACACTCAGTTGTCTTCCTTGTATCTGGTCAGTTGGGTTCGAACGCTCAGATGGCTTTCTTTCATCTGATGTTCTCTTCCCCTTTACTGCTTTTCATCTGATGAACTCTCAGTTGTTTTCCTTTACAACTGATGTTCTGAAGACTTCCCCCTCTTTGCATCTGATCAAATGAGCTCTCAGTTGTATTTCTTGACAACTGATGTTTTGTCTGAGTGATGCCTTGTTGCCATCTTCAGCTGGAGACCTGTGAAGATAAAATCTTAACTTTGCTCAAACAGCGAGCCTAACTTCTAACATTAGGTTCTGGCAACATCTACTCGGTTGGGGTCAGTCGGTTTTAGAATTCATCAAAACTTTTACTAATAAATTTCCCAATAATTTCCCCCTTTTTGATGATGCCAAAACCACTTACACTTCAAACCACTACTGATCTAAACCTTACTAACTGACCTAAAATCTCAGCTGAAATTCTAGACAGTCTATAAGATAAAACATCAAAGGGTTAGCACAGTTATAACATAGTATTAAAAAGACTGCGATTCATAGCTTGGACAATGAGATATTGTTCGTCAAGTTGAATCGTATATATACTTGAAGTTTTCATTACAACTGATGATTACAGGAATAAGTATAAAACAGTTATAGATACATCGGTTGCTCAAAAACTACATCAGCTCAAAAATACACTTGACCGTACTTGCTGAAGATACGGTCAAAGATCTCTTTCTTCGCAGCTGACTCGATCCCAGTGTTAACACCATTTTCCTTGCACACTTGTCTCGCCTCAGCCATGATCACATTTCTGTTTGGAGTACTTGTGCCTTTGATCATCTGAGGGCGATATCTGACCTTCTGCAGAACCGGAACAGTGTTGGGATCGAGCTGAGCCTTTACCATGGCTCGCTGGAACTGACTGAACATTCCAGGGTCTCCAGATCTGAGTTCCCATAAGGCTTCCTTGAAGGCTTGCCTTAGGTCTTCAGTTGAGTAGACCTTCCTGTAGTAAAAGTCATTAATGAACTCATGCTTGAACTGCTCCCAGTCATCGTTCCATTCAGCGTTCATCCACTTGTCAGTATGTGGGAACCGTGACTGGAGCGGGGCATTTCTCTAAAGCTGTTGCATCTTCTTCCTAGCCTCAGCCTTTATCTGATGTTTGTTGATCCTTCTGACGCTTCGGCTGGCTTTGTTTCTGTCGACATTTTTCTCAATTTTGGCCAGTTCCTTCTCGAACTTGGCCACCTTCTTGGCTTGATCAGCAGCGAACTTCTTGATCCAAGAGGGATTCAAGTATTTCTCCTTGGACTCCCACGTAGCTTTTGCAGCTTCGATGCAATCTTCGACTGAGATCCCGTCAAGATCAGCATCTAGCTCAGCTGTAAGCTCGACTACGAGGTCATGGGAGACTTCAAGTTCCTACTCTTCCGACTCCTTCAGCTGCGATCCTTCAGCTCTTTCCTCTTGAGTTTCAGCTGGCACTCCTTCTTCCCCTTGCTGAAGGTGAACACCTTTCCTCTGTCCAGCAACAGCTGCTGGCTCATTTCCTTCCCCCCTTTTGGCATCATCCAAAAGGGTGGCAACTGAGCCATCCAGGGAGGTCAGCTTGGCCTCAGCTTGTTGAACTCGGGAGAAGAGTTCGTCCACAGCATCTCTCTCTTCCACCTTCTTTGTCAGCTCCAGGTCCTGGCGTTCCTGCTCAGCTTTCTTCAAGGCTGCAAAGGTCGCAGAGACATCTTTGTGAAGGGTGACGAACTCAGCTCGAAAATTTTCGAACTGAGACATCTACTCCTGGTCTTGTGTCTACTGGGACTTTGCCAGATCAGATTCAGCAACTGACTTGAAGACGTTGAAGTCCGAGCTGAGTCCTTGAACCGCCT
Organism: Schizonepeta tenuifolia; assembly: GCA_029490685.1. Classification (NCBI taxonomy): domain Eukaryota; kingdom Viridiplantae; phylum Streptophyta; class Magnoliopsida; order Lamiales; family Lamiaceae; genus Schizonepeta; species Schizonepeta tenuifolia. The sequence goes on from CM055959.1 coordinate 32,919,211, forward strand.
TCTTCAGATCCTTGACCTCCGAGCTGGTAGAAGTGGAGAGGCCTTCCAGCTTTTGTTGTAAGGAGGTGGAGAGTTGTTCCAGCTGATTCTTCAAGGATGCATTTTCCTCCATCAGCTGATGCATCTTGTCAGCTTGGTCTTCCTTGTTGTTCTTGATTTTGGACAACAGCTCATGCCTCAGCTGGTTGACCCTCTCAGTGATCAGCTCACAGATGGCATCGGTTGAGTGTGCTGGCTGATCAGAGGGTCCAGGCAGTTGTTGCTGTTGTGTCTGGGCTGTTGGGTCCATGACAACCAGGGCTGTTCACCTAGCCAGGTACTCCTTAAGCTTTGCTTCTTCCCTCTTGGCAGCCAAGTCAGCTTCATCGACCTCCTCCATATGGTCGGCATTCTTGGCTAACATGCTGTCAAGAAATTGCACGGCTCCAGGATTGTTGCACAGCTCTCTGGTGTCTGTCCCTTCTTGTTGACTCAGATCCAGGCGACGACGGAGCAAAGCCACCTTCTGGTTGTAGGCCACCTCCAGGTTATGGTAGTCGAAGTACACCCTCAGGTTGGATTCATCAATCTTCAACCTGTCCCAACCGTGGATCCTGAGGGTTTCCTCCTTGACGTACCAGTAGTTGAATATGACGCTGAACTGATAGAGCAGTTCCGTCCTGAACATGGCAAAGATGGGCATCGAGCTGGCCTCAGGGAACATGCCTATCAGTTTGCGAAAGCAGTAGTTCAATCTGCCTTCATACTCAGCCAAGATCGCCTGGCGGTTGGCTTCTTCATCTATTTGGGGTGGGTCTATTTTGAAGGCAATGGGTTCGATGGTGTCATCAACGTTGGCCAAAGGAATGGTCTCAACGTTGGCATCGAGCGAGAGGCTTGGAATATCTAACTGAGGATCAGTTGAGAGAACTGAATCCTCTTTGGGGAGAGACTGGGCTGGCTCATTGGTTTCCTCAGACGCAGGTGGGATTTCCTGGCTGGCATCAGCTCCAGTTGTTGGAGAGGGTGGACTGTCGTGGGACTCCTCAGATGAAGAAGAGTCATCTATGGACGAGTTGGAATCCTCCACGTTGATTTCCTTTTCTTCAACCAGTGCATCCTGTTGGTGGGGTTGAAGCATAAACCCAGCTGGATCAACCGACTGGCTCGACTCGGTTGATTCCTTCTCCTCAGCTGTTTTCTCAGCTAGTATCACCACTACGGGACCCGTTACAGCCGGTTGAGCTGCAGGCTGGATGATTTTTATCCTGGGCTTTTTCTTGAGGGGTTCCACCTCTTCTTCTTCTTCGTCTTCCTCTTCCTCAGCCACTTCCTCCAGCTGGCGTTTTGAGGGTTTGGACCTCGATGGGCGGCGGGCTGCTGGGGCCATCTCCACAACTGGCTTTAAGGCTTCCTTGGGAGTGTATACTGCTTCCACAACATCCCTAGCCTTCTTGGCTGTTGGGAATAGCATCAGCTTGATGAATGGAGGGTCCTCACTCCCTTTCCAAGTCAGCTTCTGACCCTTGGTTGCTTGGAGGATCAGGGCTGAAATCTTGGTGCCGAAATTGAGTGTGCCCTTGACACTCAACAGCTTCTCTCCGGACTCAGCTACTGTCTCGGAGATCTTCAGCTTCTCCGCCCACAGCTGGCTTTCAAGGTAGCCCAGCCAGTCTATCCTGTGTTGTTCTTCCAATGCCTTCTGTTGTTTGAGCTTCGGTCTGCTGATATCACCGAAAGCTCCTCCGTATGCGAAAGCGCATTTTGATATCACATCAAACAGAAGTCGGTGCTCCGGCTTCAGTTTGGTCCTCTGCATACTCCCCTTCAAAGGTTCGGGGACAAGGAGGATAGTTTGCAGAAATGCATCTGCATCCTTGTCTGAGAAGTTCCCCATCACGTCTATGGCCTCCCGATTTCTGGGGATGATCTTCTCCAATTCTTTGGACACTTTGATCTCAACGGCAGTTTCTTCCATCGATCGGGAAGAGCTGATTCGTTGCTTGCACGGAATCATCGTGACAAGCCTGAGTTCTGCATCGTGTTGTAGATTCCGGTAGAAGTGGGCGACTTGCTTTCTGAGCAGCTTGGAAGGAGAGAGGGTTGCCCAGCTGAGCAGACTGTTGTCGGAAGAAGCTTTGCGATGGGAGCGAGTTCCGGCGAGGTCAGAGCTTCCCTTGATAGAATCTGTTCGAAGTGAATCTTCGACAACATCATGTCGAAGGATTCCTGGAAAGTGGCAGGTTCTGCAGAGACCATTTTCTTTGATGCTTTTGCCTTGGGTGCCATTTTAGTGGAGTATATATATGCAAAGAAGGAAGAAATATGTTACTGAAAATGGTGAGACAATTTCGGAGGGGATGATGAACAGTTAATAATGATATGCACGAATAGAGAAGGTAAGGATCACTTCCTGATTTGCCGCTTTATATAGGTCTTTGACTCGGATGAGATCAACGGCTGGGGTTAAATGGCGCGAATCCATCAACGGCTGAGATTACGCAACTGTTGACCATCTTTGACTTGACGTTTTGATCCGAGTTCCAACCAGCGCGTGAGAAGGTGTACAGTTTCATGTCAGCCCAGTCGCACTATAAAGTAGGCTATTGAAGTTCAGCCGTACTTTACATTTAATGCGACATGATGGCTATTTTAATGTAACTGACTAGCTCAGGAATGTTTGAATTTATTTCAAACATTCTCATTTAAGAACATAACACCTTCAGTCATAAATGTTACCTGCCAGCTGATGTCGAAATCAGCTGAGTTCCCATGTTGCAGCATACCATCAGCTGACTCGAGTTCGTCTGTTCAGCTGATGTCTGATTCCTTCGGTTGGCAATCTGCATCTGATCGGCAAACCATCAGCTGACTCGAGTTCGTCAGTTCAGCTGACGTCTGATGTCATCAGTTGGCGATCCGCATCTGACATTCCCCCTTTATCTGAGCTTCCCCCTCAGATAGATGTCTATCTCTTTACCTCAACTGGTTCCTTATCAGGTGGATCTAACAATCCAAGTAAATCACATAGCATTTTGAACCGCGCTTCGGCTAGAGGTTTAGTGAAAATATCAGCCCTCTGAATCTCAGTTGGGATCTTCTCCATGGACACATCCTTCTTCTCAATGTGATCTCGGATGAAATGATGAAGAATGTCGATATGCTTTGTCCGAGAATGGTGAACAGGATTCAGAGAGATAGCTATGGCACTCGAGCTATCACAATGAATGAGAACCTGTCCAGTTGCAACTTCATAATCTCTCAGCTGTTGCTTCAGCCACAACACTTGCATGCAACAGCTTCCGGCAGCCATATACTCTGACTCGGTTGTAGAAGTAGCAACACATGCTTGTTTCTTGGAGAACCATGAAACCAGCTTGCTTCCCATGAACTGACAGTGTCCAGAAGTAGACTTCATGTCCAACCGATCTCCTGCTAGATCCACATCTGAGTATCCAGTCAGTTGGATATTGTCGTCAGTTGGATACCACAATCCAACATTAACAGTTCCCTTCAGATACTTGATGATGTTCTTCGCTGCCAACATGTGTGCTTCTCTTGGTTGAACTTGGAATCGAGCACATACTCCAATTGCGTATGATATGTCTGGCCGGCTGGCAGTTAGGTATAGCAAAGAACCGATGATCCCTCTATACTTGCTGGCATCCACAAGCTTTCCCTCAGCTCCGGGTTCGATCTTCCAGTTAGTATTCATCGGGATCCTTGTGGTTTTACTTGTCTGCAATCCGAACTTTGTGATGAGCTCCTTTGTATATTTTGACTGATTAATAAAAATTCCATTCTCTGACTCCTTCACTTGGAGTCCAAGAAAGTAATTCATCTCGCCCATCATTGACATCTCGAACTTCTCCTTCATGAGATCTGAGAATTTCTTGCACAGCTCCTCCGACTTGGAACCGAATATGATGTCACCCACGTAGATTTGCACTACAAGTATATCATCTCCAACTTTAATGGTGAACAGGGTTTTGTCAACTGATCCTCGTTTGAATCCCGAGTTCAGTAGAAAACCACAAAGAGTGTCATACCAGGCCCTTGGTGCTTGTTTCAGTCCGTAGATAGCTTTCTTCAACTTGTACACTCTTCCATCTCCAGTCTCAAAACCAGGAGGTTGTTCAACATATACATCTTCCTTGATATCTCCTTTGAGGAATGCACACTTCACATCCATCTGATATACTTTGAACTTGTGATGTGTGGCATAAGCTAGAAAGATTCGGATGGCTTCCAGCCTTGCAACTGGCGCGAAAGAGTCTTCAAAATCGATTCCTTCTTGTTGGCAGTATCCTTGAGCTACAAACCTTGCTTTATTCCTCACAATGAATCCAATGGCGTCTCTCTTGTTTTTGAAAATCCACTTCAATCCAACCACCTTGACACCATTTGATCTTTCTACCAACTCCCATACACAGTTGCGTAGAAACTCATTCAGTTCTTCTTGCATGGCTGTTGTCCAGTGGACACAGTTGAGAGCTTCCCCAATATTCTTCGGTTCTGGCACATCAGCTACAAAGCAAGAAATCATGGCAACATCTCCAGCTTGCTCGAATTCCTCTAGAACTGCCAACTCCTCAGCATATTGGGTATAAGTGTTGGAATTTTCTTCGGTTGATTCTGGATTTGCAACTCGGCTCCTTGTACGCACACCCTCGGTTGGATCGCTGATGATGTTGTCAGTGGAATGAACTTCATACCATCTTCGGTTGCGTCTTCCTTCTTCTTCCAACTGTGGCTGTTCCGTAATCTGAGTTGGAGTCTTCAGAGCTGGTGAATGGTCAGTTGTTGAGTCTGGATCCTCAATATTGACATTAGTTTGAACCGGACTCGGTTGGGCTTCGGATGCTGATGCAGTTGGAGGAGCATCAGCTGAAGTTCTCCCTTGGGATGAGCTGGGATCTTCGCATTCATCTTCAGAGGAGTATGGATCCTCATCCTCAGTTGCCCAAACAAGTGGTTCAGCTAGGTTCTTTTCCCTTAGAGCTTGCGATCTGGTGAGAACAGGTGGAGCTTGTATATCTGCCTATTGTTCTTTGACCTGTTCCCTGTACTCAAAGGTAGATTCATCAAAACTAACACGAGGTGTTATTTCCACAACACGAGAGCTGTTGTTGAAAACTCTGTATGCCTTGATCAGAGCAGCATATCCAAGAAATATGCCCTTCGAAGCTTTGGCATCAAAAGTTTTCAACTGAGTCTTCCCATTGTTGTGAATATAACACTTAGAACCAAAAACGCGAAAATAAGAAATATCTGGCTTTCTGCGTCTCCATAGCTCATATGGTGTCTTTCCCAACCGCTTGGTTAGAAGAGACCGGTTCTGAGTGTAGCCTGCAGTGTTGATTGCTTCAACCCAAAATCTCTTTGGCAGAGCTGAGCTGGCTAACATGGATGTAGCTGCATCCTTAAGTGTTCTATTCCTTCGCTCAGCTACTCCATTCTGTTGCAGAGTACGCGCGGCTGAAGTCTGATGGGTAATTCTATTCTTCTCGCAATACTCGATGATGGTTTCATTTAGGAAATCGGTTCCACGATCTGATCGGATAGATATGATCTTCATCTCTTGTTGGTTCGATATCCGATCCATCAGCTTGGGCAGCTCATCTCGAGTTTCACTCTTGTGGCGCATGAAAATGGTCCACGTGTACCTCGAGTAATCATCAGTTACAACCAGGGTATACTCGTTCCCGTTCATGCTCTTTGGTGTAACTGGCCCGAAGAGATCCATATGGATCAGCTGTAACACTCGGTCGGTTGAGGGAGTTGACTTCAACCTGAACGAGGATCTGGCGAGCTTGCCCAGCTGACATGCACTGAAGATGTGTGTTGTTGAAAACACTCGGTTTGGTATGCCTCTTGCATGTTCTTGTCTGGCGAGTCGGTTCATCGTCTTGAAGTTCAGATGGTTGAGCCTTTTGTGCCACAGCCAGCTCACATCAGAACTGTTCTTTGATAACAGGCAGGTGTCAGGGAGGCTGCTGTTCCAATCAGCGTAGTAGACATTCCCTGTTGGTGATTGATTTCCCAACAATATCACCTGCTTTGATCCGACATCTTTAACCCTGCAACCCTGTGCATCAAACTTTACAGAGAAACCATTATCACAGAATTGGCTGATGGAGAGCAAGTTATGCTTCAATCCATCAACATAAGAGACATTAGAAATTGAAACATGATTGGTTTCAAGGATACCGTAACCTCTGGTGTAACCTTTTGAGTTATCACCAAAAGTAACTGATGGACCTTCTTTCTCCACGAAACTTCCAAGCAAATTCTTCAGATTCGTCATGTGTTTCGAGCATCCACTGTCCATCACCCATATTGTTGCAGACGCCGTCTTCTTCCTCAGCTGTTTCTCCTGTACCTGCAAAGAGAAACTCTCTTAGGTCCCCAATTTCAGTTGGGTCCTGGAGGGTTAGAACCAGTTCCCCCTGGAACTGTGCGTCGCTTTTCCCTGTAAACTCGGATGGATTTATCATTCCAGATCACTTTTCCTTCATCATCAACTATTAACAACACCTCGGTTATCCTTAGGCTTGTTGTTAATAGAGATGTTCTGTTTCTTGGGAGGAGTTGGATTTCTCCCGTTCTGAGCTTTCGGAGGAGAGGCTTTCCCCCTGTTTTGATAGCGATTTTTATCCTGTTTGATTTGTCTGAATGATCGGAGGCCATGTTGGAATCTTTATGGCTGATTCTGATTCCAACTCCCTGAGGGTTGTCTGTAGCTGTTCATGCCCTGTTGATGATTCATGTTGTGGCATGAGTATCTCCAACTGTTCGACCTGTTCCTTATCGGTTGACTCGGTTGGAACCTTTGGTTGAACTGGGGATGGAACCGCTGTTGATTCAGATGATTGAACCCTTGTCAGTTCTGAGGTCGGTTCCATTCTTTCTGTTGTTGATTCTGAGGTTGATATAGAGGTCGGTTCTGATTCTGAGTTCGGTTGCGATTATGTCTTCGGCGCCTCTAATTCCTCTTCTGACTTTTGGAACATTCTCCCTCGGTTGATGTCCCAGCCGATGGAACATTCTGTCCTTCATCTACTGTTCCTTTTCCCTTCTCAGTTGTGGTTGTATTGGCCGGTTGAGCTTGCTGAGAAACGGAGGTTGAAATATTTTGTGTGGACTCAGGTTCCACTGTGTTCGGTTTATCTGCTTTAACCTCGACAACTTTGATGAAGGTTGCTGGAGAAATTCCACTATCTTTTATCACATCATAACCGAGACCTGACACGTCATCCATCTGTCTGCTGTAACTGATAAGATTCTCTATGATCTTGGATGACTGATACAGCTTGATTAGATTGTACTTCTCAGTTTGCAACTCCTTGAGGAGGACAATTATCTGCTCGGTTTGTCCATCTGACTTCTTTATCAGCTGCTCGATCTGAGCCTCTTGATTTTTCAACTGATCTTGTTGTTCCTTGATCTGCTTTGTCAACTCTTTATCAGTTGGAGCCTTAGCCTCATTCAGTTGACTCTTGAGATTCTCAATCTCCTCGGTTTGGCTCTTGATCAGATCATCCTTTTCGGTTAAGGAATCTTCAAGTTTGGCGAACTGAGCTTGAAGACTCTTAAACTCAACCGATTGGTGATGCAGTTCCTCATTGAGTTCTTGAAAATCACTCCAGGAAGGTTCCAACTCTTCGTCCAGTGATTCCTGCATGTTAGAAATATTTGAAGAATTTAACTTAGCAGGATTAGAGTGTACCTCAGTATCATCCTGGTCGGTTCCAAGAGCCATGAGGCATTGATCCTGACCGGTAGCATTGTTGGTGGAAGTCAGCTCATCCTCATCTTCAGTGTCAGTGAAGATGTCCATGTCGTCAGCTGCTTCTTCTGCAACCATGGCCTTGTTCTTTCCAGCTTGTTTGGCCCTTAACGCATCTCTCTCTTTCTTCAATAGATCTGGGCAGGCAGCCTTGAAATGACCTTCCTTGCTGCATTCAAAGCAACCATTGGTGACAGGCTTTGAACTGTCTCGAGTTCGGTTTGATTTGTAGAATCGTTTGTATTTGCCGAACCGAGTGTCCATGTCGGTTAGCTTCTTTGACAGAGCTGCAATGTTCTGTTGCAGTTCCTCTCTGCTTGGTTCCTTTGCAGTCATGTCAGCTGATCTGGTTGGCCTTGATGATCTTGATTTGGAGTAGTCAGCTCGAAGAGCAACTGACTTTGATGCTGAGCCAACATCCTCAATTCTACTCGTCTGACGTGAGGATTGAGATCTACTTCTGTTCACTTTATACTCATTTCCTTTTAAGATTGAGAACAATCTTTCTGTTCCCATTTCACCAAGGTCAGCTCGGCTCTCGTGGATATTGGTGAAAGTATCCCACTCAGCCGGTAGAGCTTGTAACACTTTGAGATTGATTTCTCTTAGTGTGTATTTTCCTCTTCGGATGGACTGGATTCTTCTGAGGATGTCCATAAACTGGAGCTCTAGCTGATCAATTGTTTCATCTGTCTTCAGACAAAAATTGTCGAAATCTTGGCATGCATGTGAGAATTTGTTCTCCTTCGTCTCATCACTTCCTTCACTCAGCGATGCTAGGATGTCCCACATCTCTTTTGCAGTCTCACACTCCTCTATCCAAGGCAGATAATCTTGTCCAACTGTGGACATTATTATGCTCTGAGCCCAGATGTCTAACTGGCTCACCTTGGCTTCCTTTGGAGTGTAGTCTTCCGGCTGTTTCTCCACAAACTCCACAACTGTATCCCCATCGTTGGGATTTGTGGGAGTGCGAGCTATTCTTTCTTTGATGATGATCGGTCCAGATGAAAGAACTTGTTGCATCCTATGATGCTTCGACAGTAAGATCTTCTTCATCTGTGTCCTCTAGGATGTATAATTTACAACCGAGAACATTACCACGATCTTATCCTTGACGTCCATCTGCACACAACAACACAGCAAATATGCAAGCAAATATGCACTAGCGTGAAAAAGATCTGTTCAGTTGACCACTGAAGAAACTTCCTCGAATTCACACCTGGTGAAGCAGAGTCAGCAGTCTTTTGAACCACTGCTCTGATACCACTTGATGGTCCCGAAACGAGTTACTGATGTATGGGGGGGGGAATACACCAGTTAGGATTTTAAAATTTAACCCTGAAAAATACTTCAACCGAGTAAAAAGACTCAGTTGGAATCTCACAGCTGAGTAAGCAACCTCAGCTGGAAGAGTGAGGCTGTGCGGAATGTGGTGGAAATTAAAATCGTAAAACAACTCACGCTTTTATGCTCGGTTGGTCAAAAACCAAAACAGTTGAGAATATGAAAATGAGGTTTGTATGCTGGTTAGTTAGACAGTTAAGAATGCAAGAAATAACTGAATACAGAAAAACACTAGCACACAGAGATTTAACGTGGTTCGGAGATAACCCTCCTACGTCCACGGGGAGTTGTGAGTCCACAAAACTCTGTCCAAGTTCTTCTGGACAAACCACTCAGCTTACGCGGGCTGAGCAACCGTTGTGGATAAGTTTGCGGTACTTATCAACCTTACAGTTTAGTTTACGGGTACTAAACGACCTAACTACTCAGTTGCAGGAAGAGTAGGATCCTAAACCTTTTCAGGTGAAAGAAAAATGTGTTTCCAACTAAAAGCTCGAATGGGATGTGAGCTATGATCTAACTCTCTATGAACTCTCACAAAGTGATGTTCTTAAGGTTCGATCTAAAGACACAAAACTAATTAACTCTAGTACTCTCAACAAGTGATGTTCTAAGAAATTAACTTTAGTTCAGCTCGTGAAGAATATTGTTCTCTTTTGCTCTCTGGTTTCTTCTCGCGTGTGTGTCTTGTATCTTCTTCGAATGAATGAAGGCCTCTATTTATAGGCGGAGAGTATCAACTACCCATTGGAGGAGTTGTTGATCTCTGTTCTTTGAAAGCGATGGCTTGTCTTTGATCTCTGCAGACTTTCCCGATATGGCATTTGTGCTCTTCTGCTTTCCATCTGAGACAGCCTTGTGTTGGGTCAAATGGGGTAATGTCTGAACAGTCAAACCCTCACGTTACTTCCTTTTTAAAATTTAAATCTTAAAAACATACTTTCAACAAAGGAGTGGTCGGTTAAGACTTTTGATCTTCAGCTAGCTTGTTCTTCAGCCGATGTTCTATCTGACAACTAACAGTTGAACTCTCAGCTGACTTCGTCTTCAAGCTGTTGATCTTCTTGGTTGAGTTCTACAACTGATGTTCTGAAACTGAACACTCAGTTGTCTTCCTTGTATCTGGTCAGTTGGGTTCGAATGCTCAGATGGCTTTCTTTCATCTGATGTTCTCTTCCCCTTTACTGCTTTTCATCTGATGAACTCTCAGTTGTTTTCCTTTACAACTGATGTTCTGAAGACTTCCCCCTCTTTGCATCTGATCAAATGAGCTCTCAGTTGTATTTCTTGACAACTGATGTTTTGTCTGAGTGATGCCTTGTTGCCATCTTCAGCTGGAGACCTGTGAAGATAAAATCTTAACTTTTCTCAAACAGAGAGCCTAACTTCTAACATTAGGTTCTGGCAACATCTACTCGGTTGGGGTCAGTCGGTTTTGGAATTCATCAAAACTTTTACTAATAAATTTCCCAACAAGGACTGCCCTAAACCACTTTAGGAAGTACCTTTGAGGGCTATACAAGCGCAGACACAGCCACATCAACCGATCAATCAGCAGCAATTCCAGCAGTACGCACAGGAGCAATAGAATGCGAGAGGATGCGCTATCAAACAGGGTGGCCAACACAAGGGAAAAGGCAATCTCGCAGGTATGGGAAAACTTCACAACATCCCTATTAAGATACTGTTTGATACCAGCGCATCGCATTCTTTTATTGCTGGCTCGTGTGCCGATAACTTAGACATCAGACCCCTGTAAGAGCTGCACACCCTATGAGAGTAGCTACACCTTCAGGAGAGATCACTACTTCTACTCATGTTTGCTCTAACCTAGATTTAGAAATCGGAACTCTTAAGGTTAAAGCGAACAACTTAAATGTTATGATAATGTAGGATGTAGATATAATCTTAGGAATGGATTGGTTGTCAAAGAATTACGCTACGATTCTCTGCAACGAGAGAAAAATCTCTTTTCAACCGCCGGGTAGAGAACCAACCGAATTCCACGGAATTTCAATGGGTAGAGGAGTACCAATAATATCAGCGTTGCAAGCCACAAAATTGATGAAGAAGAAAGGTACCACAGCTTATCTTGTGTACCTAGTCGGAGAACCAGGAGCAAAGAAGACCATTCAGGATGTGAAGGTTGTAAACGAGTATGAGGACGTATTCCCTGAAGTGTTGCCAGGATTGCCGCCAGATCGTCTCGTGGACTTTACGATCGACTTAGAGCCAGGAGCAACACCCAAATCCAAAGCCCAATATAGGATGGCACTGAAAGAGCTAGAGGAACTTAAAATCTAGTTACAGGAATTGTTAGACCTTGGTTTCATTAGACCAAGTGTCTCACCGTGAGGAGCGCCAGTATTGTTTGTCAGAAAGAAAGATGGGTCGATGAGGATGTGTATAGATTATAGAGAGCTGAACAAGATAACCCTCAAGAACAAATATCCTTTGCAAAGGATAGAGGATCTTTTCGATCAGCTCAAAGGTGTAGGAGTCTTCTCCAAGATAGATTTGAGGTCAGGGTATCATCAGATGAAAATCAAAGCCGAGGACGTACCTAAAACTGCTTTTAGATCCCGTTATGGCCATTACGAATTCTTAGTAATGCCATTTGGATTAACCAACACCCCCGCAGTATTCATGGACCTCATGAATAGAATTTTCCACCCATATTTAGACAAATTCGTCTTAGTATTCATCGACGACATTCTCATTTACTCCAAAAATGAGAAAGAGCACGAAAAACATCTACGGATAGTGTTGGAAACACTTAGAGCCGAGAAACTCTACGCCAAATTTAGTAAATGCGAATTTTGGCTGAATGAAGTAATGTTCCTAGGTCATATAGTTTCAGCAGAAGGAATCAAGGTGGATCCTGCCAAGGTAGAGGCAGTGCACAACTGGAAGTCACCTACGAGTCAGAACGAAATCAGAAGTTTCTTGGGTTTAGCTGGTTATTACAGAAGGTTTATTGAGGGATTCTCTACGATCGCCAGGCCGATGACACAGTTACTTCGGAAGGAAACAAAATTTAAATGGACAGACGAGTGTGAAAAGAGTTTCCAAACACTCAAGGAGAAGTTAACCACAACACCAGTATTAGCTCTTCCAGACGCAAACAAGAAGTATGTGGTTTATACAGATGCTTCAAAGAATGGGTTAGGTTGCGTCTTGATGCAAGACGGGAAAGTAATAGCTTATGTGTCACGACAACTTCGACCTCACGAAGTTGAGTATCCAACCCACGATTTAGAACTCGCAGCCGTAGTGCATACGTTAAAGATCTGGAGACACCATTTTTATGGTGTAAGGGTTGAGATTTTCACTGATCATAAGAGTCTGAAGTACTTCTTCGAGCAGAAAGAACTGAATATGAGACAACGAAGGTGGCTCAAATTGGTTAAGGATTATGATTGCAAAATTAGCTACCATCCAGAAAAGGCGAATGTAGTAGCAGACGCGCTCAATCGCAAGGCTCCAACGAAGTTAGGATGCCTCTTTGTAGAGGAAGAAACCTTAGTACGAGAGTTTGAAAAGATGGATATAGAGGTACTCGATACCCCAACAACGATAAAAAGTCAGATAGCCGCATTAGAAGCTACACCAGCTTTACGAGAGAGAATCATCAGTGCCCAGAGGAAGGACGAGTCGATGGAGAAACTTCGACTAAAGATAAGGACGGAGAAACCAGATGGATATTCTGAAGCACCAAACAATGCAATCCTTTATGAAGGCAGAATTTGTATCCCTGACGACGATAACGAACTGAAGAATGACATTATGAGTGAGGCTCACGATACGCCTTGCACAGCACACCCAGGGAGTACGAAGATGTATCAGGATTTGAGGAGGAACTTCTGGTAGAATGGACTAAAACGAGACGTTGCCTCGTTTGTAGAAAGATGTTTGGCATGTCAGCAGGTTAAGGCTTTACACAGACGACCGTATGGATTGCTGCAGCCATTAGATATTCCAGAGTGGAAATGGGAAGGCATAGCTACGGACTTTGTCATAGGCTTGCCTAAGTCAAGAAGAGGAAACACAGCCATTTGGGTGATTATTGACAGACTCACGAAATCAGCTCACTTCTTACCGATTAAGACTACGTATGGATCGGAAAGATTAGCTCAGTTGTACGTTAGAGAGATTGTACGTTTGTATGGAGTACCGAAAGTCATAATATTAGATAGAGACGCCAAATTCACCTCGAGATTTTGGGTCACTATGCAGAAAGAATTGGGAACCGAGCTTAACTTCAGTACGACATTTCACCCTCAGACAGATGGACAGTCAGAGAGGACAATTCAGATTTTAGTTGATATGTTAAGGACAGTGGTTTTGGATCGAAGCGTGAATTGGGAAGAAATTTTACACTTGGTCGAATTCGCTTACAACAACAGCTATCAGGCCACGATAGGAATGGCGCCATACGAGGCTTTGTATGGAAGGAAATGCAGATCACGACTTTATTGGGACGAAGTAGGTGAGAGAAAGAACCTAGGCCCAGATGCAGTAAATGAGATGATTGAGATAGTTCGGCAGATACGAGATAGAATGAAAGAAGCCCAGAGCCGACAGAAGTCCTACGCCGATGATCGTCGAACCAACCTTAGTTTTGAAGTAGGTGATAAGGTTTTCCTTAAGATCTCACCGTCTAAAGGAATCATTAGATTCGGTGTTAAGGGTAAACTAAGACCCAGGTTCATAGGACCTTATGAAATCCTCGAGAAAATAGGACCTGTTGCGTATAGATTAGCCTTACCGCCAAGTCTAGGAAGTGTCCATAACGTGTTTCATGTTTCTCAATTGAGAAAATACGTCTATGATCCTAAGCACGTTATAAGTCAGCAGGACGTTGTTCTTGAATCTGACTTGAGTTATGAATAGAAGCCGATATCGATTGTGGATAGAAAAGTTCAGGAGTTACGAACCAAATCAATACCAATCGTGAAAGTGCTATGGAATCACCACGGGCAGGAAGAAGCCACGTAGGAGCTCGAGGAGAAGATGAAGGAGAGATATCCTCATCTTTTGGCAGAAGGTATGCAAATTTTGGGACGAAATTTTTTCCAAGGGGGGTAGGATGTAATACCCCGGAAATTATAATTGTCTCTAAAAATGAAATCAATTAATAAAAATGGCTTTGCACGCCTAAATTCATGAATTTGAATTCTAAAACTAACGGTAAAATCCGTTTTCGAAAATAAATTAGGGAAGTCAGTTAGATGACTACTGTATTTAAGGTTATCGCGTACGATAACTTTTTAGTTCTAGAACTCAGATCGGAAAACCGTCTGATTTTTACATTCACGAAATCACGATACGAACTCGCCCGAGAAAATTCATTTTTATGATTTTTCCAGACAAAACTCGGAATGTGATGTCCCGAGGTTTTGTCAGAAATTATATTTTAAATATTATTTTCCGAGTAATTAAAATACGTTGGAATTTATGGTCAAATCGGAATTTGACGATATCGAGCCGAATACGTATTTTATTTATCGATTTCCGTAACGTCATATCACGCCGGAAAAACACGTATTTTTCTTCCTAATTTTTACATGGCTGCCGACTTCTTCAACACACACATTGGGATATTTTCCTTTTTATCACTTTAGCACTTTATGACTCATAGTCCTAATATGTTCTAATTGTATTATATTGGACACCTTGCATGTAGTTGTAGGATATTTCTTACATTAACATTAGTCATCAACCTCTCCAACTCTCCCTCTCTTGCGCCACATACACACACATACTATACACTTCATTTTCTCTCTACCATTGAAGAAGACTTGAAGCTTTGGAAAGGATTCTTCACTAAAGATTATCATCTATCCATCAAATTTCATTCTACCTTTCATTAATCATCAAGGTATTCTTCATAGCTTCACTTCTATCCATTTGGAATTTCTTTCCCCTAATTTTAAGTATGGACCGATTTTTCCTAGATGTATTAGGATGATGTTTTAAGTCTTAATTTATGTAATTAGGTGGTTAATAATCGATTTCTATGGTTGAATTGGAAGAAAAACCAAAAGCCCTAAATCCTAGGGTTTAACCGATTTTAAGGGTTTATGGTTAGGATGCTTGGACTCTTAAATTGGTTGGATAATTAGACTTAAGAGGTGTTTAATTGATGAATTAAACAAGAAGAAATAAAAAACCCTAATGAATTGATGTGGATCGAAAAATAGGCTTAGGGTTTCACTAATTGAATTTAATTAATGTTGTTGTGAGGATAATTGTTGGTTAATAAGTGTTGTAGTAGGTTTATTAGTGGATTAATGGAAAGAATTAGAGAAGAAAATCACCCCTCCTAAATATATGTGAGAACCGAAAATTTATAGGATTGGAGGTTTAATGAGATTTGATCTTTAATGATGTTATAATGATAGAATAAGGTTCCTAATTATAGTAGTTGACGTTATGGATTAATTGGAATTAATCTAAATTTTATATTGTAAAAATATAAGAGACAAAGGTTCGATTATTAGTTGAGTTTGAGTAATGATATGAGGTGATGATATAGATAATAATGAATCTCGATAGATGAGGATTGATAACGTAGAATTTGATCGAAATCCGATGACTTTGGAAAATCCGTAAGAGACGAACAAATGTACGTAATTAATGATAGGAAAGTCGAGTAGGAATGATATTTGGATATTAATGATCATTAATGTTGAGGGAACGAGTTTGTAGTTGACGACTCATTGATCCGAGTTATGAAGTGTTGAGTTTCTTTTATAATCGAGAAGTTGGAACGAGATTTGTTAACTTATTGTTGGTATAGTAATTGGTAGTTGAAACGACGAGGTTTTGATCGTCGTGGTTATAGACGGGAAATGGAAAGGAGTTTTTTACGTATGAGAGTATGTGTTGACTGCCTTGACGTGATAATTTCGTGAGAATGTAGGTTCGATAACTTAGAACGAACCTAGGAAGTCATACGTCGATTCTATCGAACAATTAGGGTTAACCTCGGCAGTTTTGCGACCCTTGCCGGAAACTGCAATATCTCTTAGCTTGTTTATCAGATTTGAGATCTGTAAATTGGAGCGTAAACTAGACTTCCATGGCTTTCTAACGGTATAGGGCACATCCCCTGTTTCCAGATACTCTGTTCTGGGCAGTTCCCAGAACTACTGCATTGCGCAGTGAATTTTCAGAATCTATTTTCCTAAGTTGTTTTCTTCTCAACTTAGTTTCTTTCGATCTTTTAAGTCGTAATGAGTTAACGACTATCTATTCTACTGACCTAAGCGTCAAGTACAGAATTTGAGTGTCAAAACGAGATATGATCGTATCTCGTTTCCGATTAAATAAAAGAACTTAGTTAAGTGTGCAAATGCCTAAAAGTTGAAATGTAAAAGACTAAATCGAACTTGTTTTCGATTTCCATTTTCTTTTGTCATCTCAACGACTCATCGAGATTATGCTTCATGTGCGATGAAGGATGAAGTTAACACAAGGAAAGGACGGAAGACTAAAGAAGAGAAGCTCGTTATTTTAGTTCTGTAAAGCTAAGGTGGGCTTTTATCTATAACAAATAAAATGTGGGTTTTTTCACAACTCGAAAGTGAGTTTTATGAGCTTTGATGACTGAGTTTTCAAAGTGATATCAGGCATAAATAAACTGTTTTATGTTTATGTGAGTTCTCTTGTACCATCTGAGTTAGCCGTCGTGCTTTCCAGAATTGTATGTTAACCATTTAGGTGTTAACTACTTAACGATCGGCTCTGAGTTAGTCAATTAGGTGCTTTCCAGAGTTAGTGCACTGTAGCCTGTGGTGTATGTGGTATCCTATTGAGGGGTAACCAGCCACGGTGATAATGACTGGTCAAGATTTTGAACGTAACATCTATGAAAAAAATGCTTGCGCGAGCTACTTTTTGAATGAGATAAAAATGTTTAATAGGCGCGGCTCTTTTAAATGGAAACCCCGATGCGCTATAAAATGAGATGTCTGATTTTCAATACTTATAAGTATGTTTTTGACAACGTGCCCACTAAGTACTATCGTATTTAGCCCTGCATATGTTTTCTAAATGTGCAGGTTGAAGCGACGAGAGCGGAGGAGGGTTGAGTTAGGATTTGAAGTCGTCTTTAGGAGAAGACTTGTATTATATCTCACTTTTTCCGCTGTCAAACTCTAGACGTTTGAAACTCTTTTGATGTTATGTAATTATATCACTGTAGTCTAAGTTTTGTTAATAACTTAGATTTCTTTTTGAATACTTTGTTGAGTGATCTTCCGAGATCAACTCTCTTTTCTTATATATATTATAATCGAGGTCTTGTTCATAGAAATTATGTAGTCATGTATGTATGTTTATTTAGTCAGTCCCCTTCTTCCCCGCTTCTTTAATCCAACTCCAGTCGCTCCCCGGCTTTGCCGTCCCTCGGGATTTGGGGTTGTGACAATGATTTATGATATTGAAATCATGGTTTCTGGTGAATGCATGCTCTGTGCTGATTTCTGATGAATTCATGCTTTATGATTTATGATATTGAAAGCATGGTTTCTGGTGAATGCATGCTCTGTGCTGGTAAAAAAAATGAACACATGCTCTTTGATGGTTTGATATGTGATGGATGAATTTATGCTTTCTGATGGTTTGATATGTGATGGATGAATTCATACCAGTGATGACAAATTCATGCTTTTAATTATATGAGGTTTTTAATGAATGATGCTACACTTGATTGGTGATTTTGAACTGATACTACACTTAGGAGTTGTTAATGTGATGCCTTATTTGTGCAAAGTATGTTAATTGTTGCCTTGGGAGTTGTTTGGTGCATCCTATTAATGCAACCACTGGTCAAGATTATTGTGCTAGTTTTGGTGGCATGTATAGGATAGTTATGAGTCAATGATGCAACAAAACAGTGTACTTATCCACTGCTGACACTACATGCATTAACATTTCAACTGATCCAAGGACAATTTACATTCCAAACACAAAAGCCAAGATCTATGGTGTTTGTCCCTGTAAACCAAAAGCAAAAAACTGATCCCTACACACCTTTTAATCTGTTAAGTCTATTTGCTCTACTTCAGCATCTAGTTGTTCAGTGTTATATATGACCCCTCCATCAATATCATGCATCTTCAAATACTCCCAGCCTTCTCTTACAACTTCTTCATCCACTGTGAGGCATTCTGGAAGTATGCCAAGCCTCATCATTTTCTCCTTACCCATATGTGGGATCTTATAGTTGTTACCTCCCTTGTACTTTATGATCTCCTGATGACATGCCTGCAAAGTTAGAAATACATTGTTTAATTTCCATGGTTCAAATTCTTCAAATGCTTGCTTCATATTTCTGATCATGTCATCCACTGTGTTTGCTTGCATCCGACCCTTTAGTGACTGTATTGCCAAGATCATTGATGTTATTGTCTGGTGAGTTTGCTGGTCGGCAGACAAGTTGTATGTTGAATCCATCTGCTGATGCAGCTGCTCTAAAATCTGGATCCATGTTATCTATGTGTGGTTTTGCATTATCTTGCTGGATGATTATGTTTTTGCTTATCTCTTCAGGCCACTTTGCTTTTATGATTGGTAGCTTCTACAGCACTTAAGGTTATTACTTGTACAACCCTAAATGATGAATCACACAGATTCTGATAGGTAAAAAAAGATTACAAGTGATGTCTTACCTGCTGCAGCATTGTCTCCTTCATTACAGCCCTTGTTATGGCTTGAATTGGTTTAGTTATCATGGTTCCCTTCTATCTATTCTTGCTATTTCTTTGAGCAGGCTCCTCATAAGTGAATGGAATTATTCCAAACTTACCATCAAATATGATAATACCTGTGCTATCAATGATTGGTCTGGAAACCATACACTCAAACATAATTTTCTCAATGAATGCTTTGGATTTACATGTTCTATATGGCTCTTCTTCAGCTTACATCAGGTAATACTTCCCATTTGTGTTTGTTAAATTGAACAATTTTTCATCTATGTGAATGACATTGTACATATGCTGAAACTGTATCTTGCCTTCTTCACCAACACAACTGAGTTGTCTAAGACTAAATTGCAACCTATGCAGCATGTTTGTGGGAGTGAGGAATGGTTTGATTGCATTACTATGATGCCTTATCTTTTTTTCTTTCAACCATTGTTGTATTTGGAATTTGCTGACTCCCATGCCCAATGCAATTTTTCTGATTGAACTTCTTTCCAAAATTGACAAGCTTTTCAGTTTTTCTTCAAACATATGCTTTTTATCTTTATGAACCAACCCTTTCTTCATGGCTACAACATGTATAGGCTTGCCTATGGAGTGTTGTGCAACTGCTTGCTTCCAAGTGCGCCACACTGTTTTGGGATCCACCTTGAAGACTCACATGCCTTTTTTTTGCTCCATAGTTCAGTTGGCAGTCCTTGCTGTTTTGGAGGAGCCACTGCGCCATTTTATTGCGTTCTTCATCATGCAAATTGGACCTCTTTTGCCCAAACAACATGGCTGCAGATTTGCTGTATTTATGAAGTCTTAGAATGTTTAGTTTTTTGCAAACTGAAGCTGTATTTATTGAGGTTAGAATGTGGTAGGTGTACTTTTATTTCCCTCCATGTTTATTGAGGGAAATTTGAATTTTAGTGTGTAAATTTTGGATTTGACATCAAAATTGATTTCCATTTAATGCAATTACTGTTCCGCAGTTTTTGAGGAAGAAAAAATCATGTGTCAGATTTAATTTGTGTTTCTATGCAATTCAGGTTTTTATTTAAATGCAATTTTATTTTTTATTAATTCCAGATTTAATTTTAGTTCTAAGGCATTAAAAGAAATCAACAAACACACACTCTCAATTAAATTAATTTATGATGCAGATTGTTTGAAATAAGGGAAGAGAGAGTTTTAATACACAAGTGTTAATTGCAATTAAAAGTCAAGATCAACACTACCCCTCAAGTCTTTTTACACCACTTTATTCAACTTTACCAGCTTTCTTAAACTATGCGCAGAACAGT
This sequence comes from Schizonepeta tenuifolia, assembly GCA_029490685.1. Classification (NCBI taxonomy): domain Eukaryota; kingdom Viridiplantae; phylum Streptophyta; class Magnoliopsida; order Lamiales; family Lamiaceae; genus Schizonepeta; species Schizonepeta tenuifolia. The sequence continues at coordinate 32,939,328 of CM055959.1, forward strand.
AACTGGGGCATTTCTTCAATTACGGAAGGAGTATCATATTAAGAAACATTTTCATATTTTACCTTTGACGGAGCGCTGTCGTCACACACTTCGCACAAATAATATTTATAACACCTCTTGCCCAACAAGGTAGTAGTCAGCAGCAAGCGGGATCGTACCCAAGGGACTCGGCGTAATTTGCTCTTCTGATGTTGTTCAACAAAAGGGTTTTGGTCACGAACCTAAACTCAACAAGTAAAACTATCAAATAACAAAAGAGTTTGGATTGGGTTTCGAATCCATGATCCTAATTACTCTTTACTCGTTCATTGGTGCAAAGATATTCAATTAACTAATTTTATCACTTAGTTTAAGGTAAAGAATAGTTAACACCCTAAGGTCACGAAGTCACGATGCTAACATACTTAATCTATGTCTAATCAATTTTACAGATCTTGACCAGAAGGCAAGATCTCCTCTCTTGATCAGCAAAGTCACGAAGATACTTCAGTAACGATGCTGCCCAACAGGCATTAAGAATAAATAGACCCAAGACAGCCAAGAGGTAGGTCAATACCGACTGCTCTCCAACACCCTTTACCTTCTTGGGCACGAAAGACACTCTCGTGTTGATCCCAATTTCTGTTAATGACTTAATCTCAATATCTAGATGGTGATCAATCAACTTCAATATCAATTAAGTCTAGAATTAATCCTAAGTGTTTCGGGAACAAAATCAATTAACGAACTAACACAATTAGACCTCACAAGTTTGAACGAGCAATTTAGAATCACTTCATCTACATCCAACCCAAACAATAAACTTAGCTAGACATAATATTAAATAAGAACACAAAGTAAATAAAGAAAAGCATACTTAGCATAAATCTGGAAAGGGGTTGCTGCCCAAAAGCGTAGTCAGCAACTAAAAGGTTATGGCTCCACGCCAACAACTAAAGCTAAAGTGCAGAAAATATAAACAAACATAAAAACTGTAAATCGCCCGTAGGACTTGTTCTTCCTTACTTCCACTCAAACTAGGATGCAAACTAACTAAACTACTGAATTCGAAGAGCTCTCCTACATGATAGAGTCGACCATATATATATAGGCGATGAGATTCTAAGGTTTAGGGAAGTTTCCTTGTTGAATAAGGATTCCTTGTTGAATAAGGATTCTTCCCATGCATATCATAACCTCCGCCTCTCTCTCTTTCCTTCGCATGCACGTTCCTTCTTTCCTTGTGTGGTAGATTTATTCCATGATTTGGCTCGGCTAGGATAAGAAAGGAAATATCCGATCCTTATCCTCTTCCTTGAAGGAAAAGAAATCTGCTGCTACTGCTGGTCCGACTCGCATCTTGCCCTTTATCGTCTGCATCCTGAATGGTCTCCGGTCTTGACCACGATCCTGGCTCCTCCGAGTACTCTGTCTGTTGGCTTAAGGATATGGGGAGGTGCTTCCTGACTTGTAGAAATGATGTTTCGATATTGCCCAGCTACAAGCTTCCAGCTCTATGCCCATTTGCATCGTATCGCCATCTCAACAACAGATTTTCCATCGGATTTGCCCAGCATCCACCTGTTCTTCCCCTGCACACTATCTCTCGACTTGCGTGTCCTCCCAGACACATAATGACTCGATAAAGACTAAAAACACAAGAAAGAAACAAGAAAAGATGGACACAAATATGGGTTCATCACACCCACACACTTGAATTACACTTGCCCTCAAGTGTATGGCTGCGACTTTGCCCAAGACTCAAACACAGAAAAACAAAACAGAAAACACAGACTCAAAACAGATCAGCATCTCACATGTTAGTCAAAATAGAATATGTAACAGATATTGCCATCAAACAGGTCAAGATAGAGTTATTGGGCAACAGGGACATCCTCACCAGCACTCATCTCTCAAGTGTATAAAGTTTAGTATTTACGCTCTTGACCATGATCAACAAAGTTTTTCCATAGGCTCGCCTGCCCTCTACATCTCTACTTCTTCGAACAAAATCAAACTACTTATCCTTAGGTCTTTAACGGGTTGTAACGTGGCTTAAGGCAAAAGGCAGGATAATATGGGAACTGGCTGAGTCAAGAACTAGGTTCTCGAGCAACACATTGCCCTTGATTCCTCACTTCTTTTTATTTAGCACACTTATTCTGGACTTCTATTTTTTTCTTTTTTTCTTCTTCTTTTTTCTTTTTTTTTTCTTTTTTTTTTATTTCTTTTTTTTATTTTTTTATTTTTTTCTTTTTTTTATTCAACCCAACACTTAGGCGATATTGCCCACTATGTGCTACCCAACATTCCCTTTCATCCCTCGTTCTTCTAGACCTGAGTTCTTGACCGGGACGGCTAAAATTCAGGCTTCTATAAGTGAATAGAAAGAATATGATCCAAGCTCAAGGGGGCTAATTAAAGGATAAATGTTATGGTAGGGAACTTTTAGGCCATGGCTATTTTGAACAAAAATTGCCTAATTCATCTAAGTAGTTCTACTAAGTTACATGAAGTTTTAATTAAGAGATGCAGACAAGTTCTAGATCAACACATGTCAACTGATCATTATCACACAAGAAAGAATAATGATGCATATGTATATAGCATTTCAAAAGCTCAAATCCTCACAGTTAATGCCCAATATCTCATTCCGTCCTACCTATTTACATACGGCATCATCCATAAACCTATTCTAACCTTCATGCTAACATGCTGATCAATAACACAAACAAACTTTAAAAACACAAACTGACACCCCAACACCCACACACTTTGCCTTAGGCAAAGTGGGTAAAATATTGGGCAACAAACAAACATAAAACAAACTGACTCAACAAATACAACCGAGAAAGGAATAAGGTCTTCACCACACAATTTGCTGGGCAAATTGTGGGTGAAGACAGTAAAATCGCCCTCTCGAACAACAAGACACTAAATAACACAAAACAAGACTCAACAATAAAGCACAAAAACGAAAAACTAAATCCTAAACTAACACAAAAGGGAGGAACACAAATCAAAGAGAAGATTCAGGTGAATACCTGAATCCTTGGTGTGCAAAGAATGCCAGTTGGGCATCTCTGATCTCGGTCAACAACCTCTCCACATTGGCCAGCCTGGTCTCGATCTCAATGTTGGGCAGCACCGCTGCACTGGTGCTTGCCTCCTCCTTCTTGCCCACTGGTGGTCGCCTGCTAGATGCTGGTTTGGAATGATCAACAAACACATATCTGCCATTCCTGATCTCGATGTCGTTCATCTTTCTCAAGGCAGTTTCTCCCAACATATTGACCGGCATCTTCGGCTTTCCCTTCAGATCACCATAGACCCCGACTCCATTCGCGAAGGCTGTCACAAAGTGGCCACAAGTGCATCCCAATGCCTGCTTTGCCAACACGGTCTTGAGCTGCTCACCAAGGAACGCCGCAAAATTGACTTTGGTTTTGGTGTGCATACACCACAGTAGATATCACTCCTTGTTGCTCAAGATGTTGCCGCTATCACTCTTGCCATACAAGTTGTAGGCAAGGATGCGGTGGCAAAGCCTCAGGGCAGGCGTTCTTAGCTCAGTACCCTTGTTGTTGGCTCCATAGTAGGGCATCCCATTGCTGATCTCCTTCCACTGCTCCTCGTAGACCTCCACAGGCCACTCCAAAAACTTACTCCAGCCGATCCCCTTGAACAACTCTCTTACTTTCTGGGCAACACCCAAGTTCTCGTAGAATTTGAAGTCGAGAACTCGAGGTGCAGTTACATTCCACTCTTTGGGCTTGCTACACGTCATCACTGTGGGCCCTTTCCTCTTCTTCCTGCTCTTAGCACTTGCTGGGGTAGACTGCTCATCATCCCCTTCCTCCTCAAGATCGTTTCCTTCTTCTTGCTCACTGGCAGCCGTTTCCTTCGAAATCGACGGCTGAAAGGACCCAGCGTCCGAAGTAGCAGACTTGTGCTTCTTCGCCGGGGTCCCCTCGCCACCGTGAGAGCGTTTCTTAGCCGCATTGGCTTCCTTCTTCTTCTCCAGACTTTCCTTTGCCTTGGTCTTTGTCACCACCGAACACCCCACTACCACCACCGCTAAACCAAAAACCACCACCACCAAGCCCAAAATCATCACCAAAAGAAAACTACCGATGGAACTCGCCAACCCTTCTGCCGACCAACAACCAGAAATTTCGATCGGAACTACTGTACCCAAGAGTCCGCCGATCGACGCCACGCTTCTGATGAGCAACGAAAACCCTAGCCTGATGGAAGAGGCGGAGAAGCAGCAGGAGGAAGAGACGCAATCGAAGCAGGTTTCTGAGCAAGAGGAGTTAGAGGAAGAAGCAGAGGAGGAGGAGAACGACGGCGATGATGAAGAAGAAAAAGAAGATGAGGGAGAAGGCGACAACGATGATGTGAATGAAGCCATTGACGCAGTGGCGGCGATGGTGAGGTCGATATTGGTTCCGGCAGGGATCTTGTGGAATTTGTTTTTGGGACGAGTAGACACCATTGTAGGGGATTTGGGAGTTTTGATGGAGAGAGAAGAGAGAAGATTAGAAGTTGCAGACTTGAATTTGAAGGGTAGTGGGGGTATAGACGTGGTAGGGTGGTTGTAAAGGGTGCGTAGTTTTAGGGGTATAGTAACCGCCTCAATCGTTGTTGACCAACAACTTAGCTCTTGCCCAGAATCCTTGCTCTACTCCCACAGCTCTTTCCCTTAAAGTGGATCCTCATCTACAACCTGCATCTTGCTCAACATCTCCTGCACATTTAGAAACACAAATACACTCCGGAACAAACTTCCCCTTATGGTTAGACTCGATCATAAAATGCTTTAAAATAAAATACTTAAAACATAAACTAGCTAAACTACACTATTTTTTTTGGATTTTCATGATTTTATGATTTTTTTTTGGATTTTAATATTCTTACAAAAATAAGAGAATTAAATAAAAACACAAAATTAAACTAAAAATAAAATAAATAAAATACTAACCAGGTTGCCTCCTGGACAGCGCCCCATTTAAGGTCTTGGGCACGACACCCCCCTCTTTAGAAGTCAGAGGTCCTCCTCGACAGGAAACCCAGATGGTTCCCCCTCAACAAACTGTTCTTGCCCAAGATAGGCCTTCAAGCGCTGGCCATTAACTTTAAAAATCTTTCCGTTCTTGGGATCCTTGATCTCAACAGCTCCATTAGGGAATTGAGCTTGCACTTCATAGGGTCCTGCCCACTTGGTCGAAAGCTTCCCCGATGAAAGCCTAAATCTTGTTTGATAGAGCAGCACATGTTGCCCAAAATGGAACTCATTTTCCTTGATCAAGAGGTCGTGGGTCTTCTTCATCCGTTCCTTGTAGAGACCGGCATTGTCATATGCTTGGAGTCTGATCTCGTCGAGTTCCTGGATCTCGAGCTTCCTTGATTCACCTGCTTCATTCCAGTCGAGGTTAAGCTGGGCAACAGCCCAATGCGCACGATGTTCCAGCTCCACGGGCAAGTGACATCTCTTGCCATAGACCATGCGATAAGTGGACATGCCAAAAGGTGTTTTGAAGGCAGTCCTATACGCCCACAGGGCATCATCCAAGCGCATACTCCAATCCTTCCTTGTTGTGCCCACAGTCTTCCTCAAGATCGTCTTGATTATTCTATCAGACAACTCCGCTTGTCTATTGGCTTGTGGATGGTAGGCTGTTGACACATGATGGGTAACTCCATACTTCTTGAACAAGGCAGTCACCGTGGCATTGCAAAAATGAGTCCCTTGATCGCTGATTATAGCTCGAGGAACGCCAAACCTATTGAAAATTTGAGTTCTCAAGAAGTTAGAAACCACCTTCGAACCATCCTTGTATGAAGCACGAGCCTCTACCCACTTCGAGACATAATCCACTACTAATATGATGTACTTGTTGCCTTTTGAACTTGGCAATGGTCCCATAAAATCCATGCCCCATATATCGAAAACTTCCACGCAAGATCGGGATCATGGGCATCTCGTTTCTTCTCGTGATGTTGCCTTCCCTTTCGCACTTCTCGCACATCTTGACCCACTCGTAACAATCTTTAAACAATGTTGGCCAATAAAAACCACACTCCAAAATCTTCCTTGCAGTACGTTGGTGCCCAAAGTGTCCACCACACTCCTTGTTATGACAATGCTTAAGAATGCTTCATTGCTCTTTATCCTCGACACACCTTCTTATTATCTTATCCGCACATTCCCTCCATAAGTATGGCTCATCCCATAGGTAGAAACGACTCTCATGTTTCAGCTTGTTTCTTTGATAACGCCCAAGATCGGAGGGAATTTCTCCAGTCACCAAGTAGTTCACAATGTCTGCATACCATGGTTCATCTTGGGAGAGACTCAGATGCTCGTCAGGAAAGGTCTCCTTGATCGGTATCCCATCGTCTGGCTGGAGGATTCGACTTAGGTGGTCGGCAACTTGATTCTGAGCACCACTCTTGTCCTTGATTTCTATGTCAAATTCCTGCAATAAAAGAATCCATCTAATCAATCTTGGTTTGGACTCCTTCTTGCTCACCAAGTACTTTAATGCCGCGTGGTCGGTGTACACTATGGTCTTGCCTCCTAGTAAATATGATTTGAACTTCTCAAAGGCAAAGACGATGGCCACCAACTCCTTCTCCGTGGTGGCATAGTTGCATTGGGCAGGATTCAATGTCTTGGATGCATAGTAAATAACATAACTCTCCTTTCCTCGTTTCTGCCCAAGAACTGCTCCTACGGCATAACCACTGGCATCACACATTAACTCGAAAGGCATGCCCCAATCCGGAGGTTGGATGATGGGGACTGTGATCAAGTTCTCCTTCAAGGCATGAAACGCCTTCTTGCAATCTTCGTTAAACTCCCATGGTACTTCATGTTGAAGTAGTCTCGTCATTGGCTGGGCGATCTTGGCAAAGTCCTTGACAAATCTTCTATAGAATCCAGCATGTCCAAGGAATCCTCTTAACTCCTTCACGGATCTTGGGTAAGGCAATTTGGCGATGATGTCGATCTTGGCCTTATCCACCTCAATACCTTTTCCCGATATGACATGCCCCAAAACTATTCCTTCCTTGACCATGAAATGGCATTTCTCGTAGTTTAACACTAGGCTCTTCTCAACACATCTCTTCAAGACTCGATCCAGGTTGTTGAGGCATGTGTCGAAGGTCTTGCCGTAGACGGTAAAGTCATCTATGAAGACTTCGATGCACTCTTCAAGAAGGTCTGAAAAAATGTGCATCATACACCTTTGGAATGTCCCTGGAGCATTGCATAACCCGAACGACATCCTCCTATATGCAAAGGTGCCAAACGGGCACGTGAATGTGGTCTTGCCTTGATCCTCATCAGCAATCCAGATCTGCATGTAACCAGAATAACCGTCAAGAAAACAATAGTAGTTATTACCAGCTAACATTTCAAGCATCTCATCAATAAAGGGCAAAGGAAAGTGATCCTTCTTCGTCTTTTGGTTGAGCTTCCGGTAATCTATACACACTCGCCATCCAGTTTGTAGTCTCATGGCCACCATCTCGTTCTTGTCGTTCTCGACCACCTGGATTCCTGACTTCTTGGGCACCACGTGCACAGGGCTCACCCATCGGCTGTCGGAGACGGGGTAGATGATCCCTAAGTCAAGAAGCTTAAGTATCTCCTTCATTACCACTTCTTTCATGGCTGGATTCAATCTTCGTTGTGGATCTCTTACTGGGGCAGCATCCTCCTCGAGCAAGATATGATGAACACAGTCCAAAGGGTTAATGCCCTTGATGTCGGCCAACGTCCATCCTATTGCCTCCTTGTACTTGCTCAGCACCTCACCAACTCTGATCTCCTCCATGCTCGATAACTCTGATGATATGATCATGGGAAAGGTCTCATTCTTGCCAAGGTAGATGTATTTCAGGTGCTTGGGCAAGGGCTTCAATTCCAAAGTAGGTGCTCTTTGCAATGATGGCACCAACCTGTCCTCCGGTTTTAGTTCAGGGATATTGAGTGGTTCAAACCCCTGAGGCTGGATGTTGCCCGGAATCCTGGCATAACTGCATTTCTCTTCATCTACTGGTTCTTCGTTCTGGGTAAGATCCTATTCTGTTTGCAAGCTGGCATCCTCCTCAAGAACTGTTTGTTGCCAAAATTCCTCTACTAACTCCTCGGTTTCATCATGAGGTAACTCCTCAAGTTCCTCATCAAACTCATCAAGGGGTTTTTGTTCCCCTACATCCTGATCTCCATCATCTCCACGTATGTTTTCAAACACGTAATTCTCCAACTCTTCGTCCGTGGAGTAGTCCTCATCATTAGAGTCGAAGCTATGTCCATGAACTGACTCTTCCCAAAAATCTTTCTCACTGTCGTACTCATCTCCTTCGTAGAATTGCATCAGAGCACCATTTTCCTCATTATCCTCATGTTGATCAGGATCCTGGTCAAGATCCTGATCTTGGTTGAATTCCGCCTGGATTGCATCTTCATTGTCTTCTACGAAACAACTTAAGCTATTCAAAGTCTCCATTTGCTTTCCACATGCACTGAGGGTGTTTAGGTGTTCCAGGGCATCATCTTGATTTTGCTTATAAGCATCGAACTCTACTACTTCTCCTGCTACTTGGACTGTCAACTTCCTAGTATCGCAATCAATCTTGGTACATGTTGTCCTCAAGACTGGCCTCCCGAGCAAGATCACTGGGTTCTTGATTGCTTTCTTTCCCATGTCAAGAACATAGAAGTCGGCTGGGAATAGAAGATCTCCCACTTTGACCAACACATCCTCCAACACTCCATCCGGGTAGACTGTGGATAAATTTGCTAATTGGATGGCAACACGTGTAGGAGAAAGAGGTCCAAAACTCATCTCGTCAAACATGGCTCTTGGCATCACATTTATCGAAGCTCCAAGATCAAGCATCGCCCTGGGTATTGACGTAGTACTAATCTTGCATGAAATAGCAAACATGCCTGGATCCCTTTTCTTGGTCGGGATCTGGGAATTCATTAAGGCTGACACATTCTCCATATGAAAACGGGCATTATCTGGGTACTTTGTCTTCTTTTGGCACATCTCTCGCAAAAATTTTGCTCATTTAGGCATAGATTGCAATGCCATCAACAACAGTAGGTTGATCTCCACCTTCTTGAACACCTCCATCATGTCCTCCAACTCCCTCTGATCACGATCGCGGGCAAAACGTCTGGGATATGGGATTTTGGCCTTGGTAGTGCGAGGAACGGTCCTCTTGGCCAAAGCCTCTGCTTCTTTTTCAGCCTGCAAAGATTCCAGCATCACGTCATCTTTGTCAATTCCCAGTTTAGATCTCTCCATCTTTACGTAATCAAACAAGGCTTCATCCTCCTCATTATCAAAGACTGGGTTCTTGTTGGCCTTTATCCCTTCTTCACGCTTTGCTTTCAACTCCTCATAGATGTCATTGATATCTCCTGAACTCATTTTAGTTTCCTCTACTCGAGCTGGTTCCTTAGGTTGGGTCCTGGGCAACATCTCTGGCAAATTCTTCCCACTGCGCAACGTTACAGCATTAACTTGCTCCTTGTTGACCTCTACCTAGGCAGGAAGTCTGCCTGGCTTGTCTTCGACCAACCTTGACAAGGTTTGGTTGATATGAGTCAGTTGAGCTTGAAGGTTGTTGGACTGTCCTCGACTTTCTAGTTGGAAGTTCTCGAAGTCTCTCCTCAGCCTTTGGTTCTCGTTGGTAAACCTTTCAATGGTCTCCTTCATGAATTCCGTCTTCGCTGGTTCTCGATGTGGAGGTACATAATTATTTTGATATTGAGGTTGTTGTTGAGGTGGAGGCACATATTGCTGTTGTTGCCCAACAGGCTGCTGCGGTTGTTGGAGGGCAGGAGGTATCTGATAGTGGTTGTTGCCACACCTCAGGTTCTCGTGCTGATTCTGCCTATAACCATAGTTATTGCCATAGTTATTGCCATAGTTATTGTTATTGCCATACTGGAACCTTTGTTGCCCTCCTCCTTGCTGGTTCTGACCTATTGCCTTCACCTCTTCTCCTTCTTGCACGAACCAACTGGGACATTCTGAGGTGACATGTGATGTTTCCTGGCATACTTCACATCTCTTCACAGCTCTTTGAACTTCCTTGCCATGGACCTGCTTCTTCAAATCCTCCATCTAGCCAGACATCTTGGTCATGAAGTCTCATGGTGCTGACCAAGTTGTCTTGGTTGCCCTTGCTGCCTTCGTACCCCCCTCTTGAGATATCATCTTCATCTCGGGATTGCTCAGCCATGGCAGCTATCTTCTTGAACACTTCAGATGGTAGTTGATCGACTATGGCTCCTCCATACGCTACAATGATGTATTTTCTCACTGATGCCCTTAATCCCTTCAAGAAATATTCGATCAAATCGATATCCTGAATCCGATGTTTAGGACATCTTGCCAACAACTTCTTGAACTTTTCATAGTAGTCATATAATGACTCACTTCCTCCCATCTTGATCGATGAAATGGCATTCCTTCCACTTTGTATTCGGCCAACGGGTATGTATTTGTCAAGAAAGGCCTGCTGCATCTTGCTCCACGTATCAATGCTTCCCTCTGGCAAGGTGTAAAGCCACTCACGTGCCCCGTCAAGAAGTGAGAACGGGAGCATGAGCAACCTTACGTAGTCAAGAAAGGTGTCTTGTGCAGCATCTTGGTTCCTCATAACTTCAGCATCGTTCCTAACAACTTGTCCTTGTCTATCCCCATTGTTCCTGGTAGTAGTAGTGGCATTGTTCCTTACTGTGCTAATCGCCATCTCAAAGTTTTGAAGATGAGTCTGAGGATCTTCTCCAGGATGGTCACTGAATTTGGGCAGTATGTGTATCAGCGAGTGCTTGAGCTCCCAATTGCCTTCGATGGTGGGCAACTGGATACTTGATGATCTGATTCCCTTGTTGTCAGGGAACATGATCTGACGTATGGTTCTTTCTGGTGTTCCTGCCATGATTGTTGATGTTTTTGTTTCTGCACTGGATGTTGACTTCTCACTATCTGAACTTGATGTTGAGCAAGAACCGTCTTCTTGCTCAGTATCCTAATCGTCTGTCAAGCTCTGCGACTCTGAAGGTTCGTTGACGCCTTCCTCCAGATCTCTCTTCTTCTTTCGTTGTTCTGCTTGATTTCTCCTAGCTATCACCTCCGGACAAGCACCGTGACCTGGTGGATCTCTGTCACTTCGTAGATGTGGCTTGGGCATAAACCGTGCTCAACATAAGCTAGAAGAACAAACTAGTTTAAAACCAAGTCCCCGGCAACGGCGCCAATTTGACGGAGCACTGTCGTCACACACTTCGCACAAATAATATTTATAACACCTCTTGCCCAACAAGGTAGTAGTCAGCGGCAAGCGGGATCGTACCCAAGGGACTCGGCGTAATTTGCTCTTCTGATGTTGTTCAACAAAAGGATTTTAGTCACGAACCTGAACTCAACAAGTAAAACTATCAAATAACAAAAGAGTTTGGATTGGGTTTCGAATCCATGATCCTAATTACTCTTTACTCATTCATTGGTGCAAAGATATTCAATTAACTAATTTTATCACTTGGTTTAAGGCAAAGATTAGTTAACACCCTAAGGTCACGAAGTCACGATGCTAACATACTTAACCTATGTCTAATCAATTTTACAGATCTTGACCAGAAGGAAAGATCTCCTCTCTTGATCAGCAAAGTCACGAAGACACTTTAGTATCGATGCTGTCCAACAGGCATTAAGAATAAATAGACCCAAGACAGCCAAGAGGTAGGTTAATACCGACTGCTCTCCAACACCCTTTACCTTCTTGGGCACGAAAGACACTCTCGTGTTGATCCCAACTTCTGTTAATGACTTAATCTCAATATCTAGATGGTGATCAATCAACTTCAATACCAATTAAGTCTAGAATTAATCCTAAGTGTTTCGGGAACAAAATCAATTAACGAACTAACACAATTAGACCTCACAAGTTTGAACGAGCAATTTAGAATCACTTCATCTACATCCAACCCAAACAATAAACTTAGCTAGACATAATATTAAATATGAACACAAAGTAAATAAAGAAAAGCATACTTAGCATAAATCTAGAAAGGGGTTGCTGCCCAAAAGCGTAGTCAGCAACTAAAAGATCTTGGCTCCACACCAACAACTAAAGCTAAAGTGCAGAAAATATAAACAAACATAAAAACTGTAAATCGCCCGTAGTACTTGTTCTTCCTTACTTCCACTCAAACTAGGATGCAAACTAACTAAACTACTGAATTCGAAGAGCTCTCCTACATGATAGAGTCGACCATATATATAGGCGATGAGATTCTAAGGTTTAGGGAAGTTTCCTTGTTGAATAAGGATTCCTTGTTGAATAAGGATTCTTCCCATGCATATCATAACCTCCGCCTCTCTCTCTTTCCTTCGCATGCACGTTCCTTCTTTCCTTGTGTGGTAGATTTATTCCATGATTTGGCTCGGCTAGGATAAGGAAGGAAACATCCGATCCTTATCCTCTTCCTTGAAGGAAAAAAAATTTGTTGCTACTGCTGGTCCGACTCGCATCTTGCCCTTTATCGTCTGCATCCTGAATTGTCTCCGGTCTTGACCACGATCCTGGCTCCTCCGAGTACTCTGTCTGTTGACTTAAGGATATGGGGAGGTGCTTCCTGACTTGTAGAAAGGATGTTTCGATGTTGCCCAGCTACAAGCTACCACCCCTATGCCCATTTGCATCGTATTGCCATCTCAACAACAGATTTTCCATCGGATTTGCCCAGCATCCACCTGTTCTTTCCCTGCACACTATCTCTCGACTTGCGTGTCCTTCCAGACATATAATGATTCAATACAGACTAAAAACACAAGAAAAAAACAAGAAAAGATGGACACAAATATGGGTTCATCAACCTTGTACTCCAAAGTTTATGGGAAGTCATTTTTCTTGGTATAAGTGTACATAATGAAACGAGGTGTCTTCCTAGTACGTAGTTTCCTACCACCGCAGCGGCGATATACAATTTATGGAAATATCGTACAATCGTAGCATTGTCCGAATACGATTTTTAGAATTTGGTAGCATCGTATAATGGTCTGCCATCCAATCCGCCACCGCCAACGCAGCCGCAGTGGCGACGAGATATGATATATCGGAATATTGTACCATCGTAGCACCACAATTTATGGAATTTTGTAGCATCATAACATCATACCACTGTCCGCCACCGCCACCACCGCGGGACCAAGGTACAATTTATTGGAATATCGTATCATCGTAACATCATACCACCATGATTTATGAAATTTTTGTAATACCCCGATCTTTTATAAGTCTTTAAGTTTGTCTTAAATGAGTTTATGTGCCTTAATTATGTTCCCTTGGGTGATAAAAATTTCCGAGAAAAGAAAATTTTCTCGTGAAATTACTAAAATGCCCTTGAATGACTTTACTTGAGTTTTATCGTTTCGGTCATCCGAATTGATTGTGTGATGAATTGATTAAGCATGATTATATAAGTTTGAGTTTGAGTGTGAATTTTGAAAAATTTTGAGAAGTTTCGTTTTTGGATGAATAGTAACTTTTCTCGAGTTTTCGCTATTTATCGAACCTTTTCGAATTTTGTCTAATTAGTGTCTTTTGAGTCTAAAAATTATTCTAGAAGCCTTTAGATACATTTGAGAGTCGTCATAAATTGTCCGAGAGAAAATTCAATTGAAGGTCCAGAAAACCCTAATATGAATAGTGAATTCCGACTTTTTCTTCGTTTCTCGGAATTTTAATTTGAAAACTTGATTTCTGGATTCCTTGTTTTATTTGGTGAAGTTGGAGACGAAGTAGAGACATTTTCGATGTCGAGAAAGAGTCGTAGTGAGTTTCAAATTGTTTGAGAGTTTAATGAGAAATTAGGGTTAAATTGCACTGGATAACTTTTTCTTCTGCCGAAATTTGTATTGCATTTTTTTATCACCGGGTGCAACTAATCCAATTAAAAACTATCCTACTCTCATTTCACTCACTCTCTCTCACATGCTCTCTCTCTCTCTTAAATATCTCTCTCTTATTCATCTCTCTCCACTCTCTCTCCACCGACCTCTCTCTCTTCTCTCTCCCTCTCGGCAAAGACACACACACACACACACACACCAATCCACCATTGTTGAGTCTCTTTCAAGCTCCAAGAATGGCAATAACCTAGCTCCCGATCATCCATCGACTAATCTATTAAGTTATTTGAGATCCTCTTGTCGTGATGATCGATTTAAGACTAGGATTCATCCCTTTCTTTTCATGTTGAAAATCGGCAGCTTGTGCCTAAAAGATGGAGCTTGATTTTTGCTTGTTTGGAACGTAGAGTTGCATGGATTGAAGTCCTTTGATCAATCAAGCCTTCGAGTCTAATTAAGTTCTCTTGGTTCTTGTTTGATTCTAGTGGTTAGAACTCAAGGAAATCCCTCTTTTCCTCCCTCTTTTGTTCGATCAAAATGAACCTTTCAGCAAGAAAATCGAAGCCTCTCTTCTTAGCTTTGATCTTTGATCTTTTAGGTGATTTTTATGCTAGGAAATAAGAGTTAGAAATTGATTTCTTCCCACTCCAGAAATCTGACAAAAATGAAGCTTAGAAGTAGAGTTTTGATTTTTAATTTTGAGTATGAAATTTATGATCCTTGTGTGTATATATATGTGAAGATTTGAAAAGAAAAATTGTGATATGCATGTATGTGTGAATACCGAAATTTGTGTTCCTGAAAATAATCTAAGATATTGGGAAATTTTATTAAAGTTTTGATTGATTCCAAAACCAACTGACCCCAACCGAGTAGATGTTGCCAGATCCTAATGTTAGTAGTTAGGCTCGTTGTTTGAGCAGTGCTAAGATTTTATCTTTACAGGACTCTAGCTGAAAACGGCAATAAGGCTTCAATCGGATAGAACATCAGTTGTGAGGAAGACAACTGAGCATTCATAAGATGAGCATTCAAAGTGGAAGATGCAAAAGTCATCTAAGCATTGAAAAAAGGGGAAGTTACGTTCAAGAGAAGTTGTAACAGAACATCAGTTGTAAGGAAGACAACTGAGCGTTCATCAGGTGAGAAGTAGATAGGGGAAAAGAACATCAGATGAAAGAAAGTTATCCGAGCGTCCAAACCCAACTGATCAGATACAAGGAAGACAACTGAGCATTCAGTTTCTAAACATCAGTTGTAGGACCTGAACCAAGAAGATCAACAGCTTGAAGTTCAAAGTCAGCTAAGAGTTCACATGTTCAGATAGAACATCAGCTGAAGACTAATCAGATGAAGATCAGACGACTCAACCAACTATCAAGTGTTGGAGGTCAAAGGTTAAGATTTGAATTTCAAATTAGGAAGTTACGTGAAGGTTTGACTCTCTTTCATTACCTCATTTGGCCCAACACAAGGCTGTCTCAGATGGAAAGCAGAAGCATGCAGTTGCCAAATCCGAAAAGTCTGCAGAGATGAGAGACAAGTCATCGCTATCAAAGAACAGAGATCAACAGCACTTCCAACGGCTAGTTGATTCTCTCCGTCTATAAATAGAGGCATTCATTCACTCACAAGATATAAGACACACACGAGACAAGACAGACAATTGCCAAGAGCGAAAGAAAGAACGAAATTCCTTACTCGAGCTGAACCACATTCATTCTCTTAGAACATCATTAGTTGAGAGTTCTAGAGTGTGAGATTCTGTCTGAGTGTCTTTAGATCCAACCTTGAGAACATCACTTTGTGAGAGTTCGTAGAGTGTTAGATCATAGCTCACTTCGTGTTTGAGCTATTAGTTGGAACCCCTTTCTTTCACCTGAAAAGGTTTTAGGACCCTACTCTTCCCGTAACTAAGTAGATAGGTTGTTTAGTACCCGAAAACTAAACTGTAAGGTTGATAAGTACCCGTAAACTTATCTCAACGGTTGCAAAGCCCGCGTAAGCTTTGTAGTTTGTCCAGAAGAACTTGGACTGAGTTGTGTGGACTCACAACTCCCCGTGGACGTAGGAGTTCTCTCCGAACCACGTTAAATCTTTATGTGTTGTGTTTTTTTTTAGTTATCTTATTGCATATTCAACTGACTATCTAACGTGCATACAAACTGCATTCTTTCTCAACTGTTTTGGTTATTGACCAACCGAGCATAAAAGCGTGTGTTGATTTTATATGAGTTATTTTCCACCACATTCCGCACAGCACATCACTTCCAACCGAGTGTTTCTTACTCGGTTGTGATTCCAACTGAGCTTCTTTACTCGGTTGAGTTATTTTTAGGGGGTTGTTTTAAAAAGTCTTATCTGGTGTATTCCCCCCTCCCCATACACTAGAACTCGTATCGGGACCATCAAGTGGTATCAGAGTAGTGGTTCAAAAGACTACTGACTCTGTTTCACAAGGTGTGAATTCGAGGTGTTTTCTTCAGTGGTCAACTGAACAGATCTTTTTATCACGCTAGTGCATATTTGCTTGCATATTTCTTCTGTTGTTGTGTGCAGATGGACGTTAAGGACAAGATCGTGGTTATGTTCTCGGTTGTGAACTATACATCCTGGAGAACTCGGATGAAGAAGATCTTACTGTCAAAGCATCATCGGATGCAACAATTACTGACATCCTGACCGATCATCATCAGAGAAAGAATCACTCGCACTCCTACAAATCCTAACGATGGGGATGCAACTGTGGAGTTAGTGGAGAAGAAGCCAGAAGATTACACTCCAGAGGAAGCCAAAGTGAGCCAGTTGGACATCTGGGCTCAGAGCACGATCATGTCCACAGTTGGACAAGATTATCTGCCTTGGATAGAGAAGTGTGAAACCGCCAAAGAGATGTGGGATATCTTGGCGTTGCTGAGTGAAGGAAGTGACGAGACAAAGGAGAACAAGTTCTCTTATGCCTGTCAAGATTTCGACAACTTCTACCTGAGAACTGATGAAACCATCGATCAGCTAGAGCTCCAATTCATGGACATCATCAGAAGGATCCAGTCCATCCGAAAAGGAAAATATACTTTGAGAGAAATCAACCTCAAAGTATTACAAGCTCTACCAGCTGAGTGGGATACCTTCACTAATATCCATGAGAGCCGAGCTGACCTTGGTGAGATGGGAACTGAAAGGTTGTTCTCAATTTTGAAGGGAAATGAATACAAGGTGAACCGACGAAGGTCAACTCAGTCCTCAGTTCAGACGAGTCGACATGAAGATGTTGGTTCAGCCACCAAGTCAGTAGCGCTCCGAGCTGACTACTCAAAGCCGCGAACATCAAGGCCAACAAGAGCAGCGGACAAAGCTACGAAGGAGCCAAGCAGAGAAGAACTGCAACAGAACATAGTCGTCCTGTCAAAGAAGCTAGCTGACATGGACACTCGGTTCGGCAAATACAAGAGGTTCTACAAATCTAACCGAACTCGAGACAACTCAAAGCCTGTGAACAACGGTTGCTTTGAATGTGGTAAGGAAGGACATTTCAAAGCAGATTGTCCAGACCTCTCGAAGAAAGAGAGAGAAGCGTTGAGGGCCAAGCAAGCTGGAAAGAACAAGGCCATGGTTGCAGAAGAAACAGCTGATGACATGGACATCTTCACTGACACTGAAGATGAGGATGAGCTGACTTCCACCAACAACGCTATCAGTCAGGATCAATGCCTCATGGCACTTGGAACCGATCAAGATGATACTGAGGTACACTCTAATCCTGCTAAGTTAAATTCTTCCAATATTTCTAACATGCAGGAATCACTAGATAAAGAGTTGGAATCCTCCTGGAGTGACTTTCAAGAACTCAGTGAGGAACTGCATCAGCAATCGGTTGAGTTTAAGAGTCTTCAAGAACAATTCTCCAAACTTGAAGAATCCTTAACCGAAAAGGACGATCTGATCAAGAGTCAAACGGAAGAGATAGATAATCTCAAAAATCAACTGAATGCGGTCAATCGAACTAATGCTCCAACCGATGAGGAGTTGACGAAGCAGATCAAGGAGCAGCGATATCAGTTGAAAAATCAAGAGGCTCAGATCGACCAGCTGATAAAGAAGTCAGACGAACAAACTGAGCATATAGCTGTCCTCCTTAAGGAGTTGCAAACTGAGAAGGACAACTTAATAAAGCTATATCAATCATCCAAAATCATCGAGAATCTTATCAGTTACAGCCGACAGATAGATGACGTGTCAGGACTCGGTTATGATGTGATCAAGGATACTGGAATCCCTCCAGTGACCTTCATTAAAGCTGTAGAAGTCAAGGTTGTCGAACCTAACACAGTTGAACCTGAGTCTCCCCAAAGTAATCCAACCTCCACTTCTCAGCAAGCTCAACCAACCAAGGGAACCACAACTGAGAAGGGAAAAGGAGCAGTAGATGGAGGACAGAATGTTTCATCGGTTGGGACATCAACCGAGGGAGAATGTTCCAAAAGTCAGAAGAGGAATCAGAGGCGTCGAAGACACAATCGCAACCGAACTCAGAATCAGAACCGACCTCTGCATCAACCTCAGAGTCAACATCAGAAAGAATGGAACAGACCGCAGAACCGACAAGGATCCAACCATCTGAATCAACAGCAGTTCCATCATCAGTTCAACCAAAGGTTCCAACCAAGTCAACTGATAAGGAACAAGTCGAACAGCTAGAAATATTCAGTCCACAACATGAACCACCAACAGGGCATGAACAACTATAGACAACATTCAGGGAGTTGGAATCAGAATCAGCCACAAAGATTCCAACATGGCGTCCGATCTCAACAACGAATCCAACAGGATAAAAACCGGCATCAAAACAGAGGGAAAGCCTCTCCTCCGAAAGCTCACAATGGGAGAAATCCAACTCCTCCCAAGAAACAGAACATCACTACTAACAACAAGCCTAAGGATAACCGAGGTGTTGTTATAGTTGATGATGAGGGAAAAGTGATCTGGAATGATAAATCTATCCGAGTATACAGGGAAAAACGACCCACAGTTCAAGGGGGAACTGGTTCTAACCCTCCAGGACCCAACTAAAATTGGGACCTAAGCGAGTTTCTCTGTGCAGGAACAGGAGAAACAACTGAGGAAGAATAAAGCTTCACGAACAATGTGGGTGATGGATAGTGGATGTTCGAAACACATGACAAATCTGAAGGATTTGCTTGGGAGTTTCGTGGAGAAAGAAGGACCCTCAGTTACCTTTGGTGACAACTCAAAAGGTCACACTAGAGGTTACGGTACTCTTGAAACCAATCACGTATCGATTTCTAATGTTTCTTATGTTGATGGATTGAAGCATAACTTGCTCTCCATCAGCCAATTCTGTGATAATGGTTTCTCTGTCAAGTTTGATACACAGGGTTGCAGGGTTAAAAATGTCAGATCAAAGCAGGTCATATTGTTGGGAAATCGTTCGCCAACCGGAAATGTCTACTATGCTGACTGGAACAGTAGTCTTCCTGACACCTGCTTGTTATCAAAGAGCAGTTCAGATATGAGTTGGCTGTGGCACAAAAGGCTCAACCATCTGAACTTCAAGACTATGAATCGACTTGCCAGACAAGAACATGCAAAAGGCATACCTAACCGAGTGTTTTCAACAACACATATCTGCAGTGCATGCCAGTTGGAAAAGCTCGCTAGATCCTCCTTCAGGTTGAAGACAACACCCTCAACCGACCGAGTGTTACAGCTGATCCACATGGATCTCTTCGGGCCAGTTACACCAAAAAGCATGAATGGCAACGAGTATACCCTTATTGTAACTGATGATTATTCCAGATACACGTGGACCATTTTCATGCGACACAAGAGTGAAACCCGAGATGAGCTACCCAAGTTGATGGATCGGATATCAAACCAACAAGAGATGAAAATCATTTCCATCAGATCAGATCGTGGAACCAAGCTTTTAAAAAAACCATCATCGAGTACTGCGAGAAGCATGGAATTACTCATCAAACATCAGCTGCACGTACTCCGCAACAGAATGGAGTAGCTGAGCGAAGAAACTGAACACTGAAAGATGCAGCTACATCCATGCTGACAAGCTTAGCTCTGCCAAAGAGATTTTGGGCTGAAGCCATCAACACAGCATGTTACACCCAGAACCGGTCTCTTCTAACCAAGCGGTTGGGAAAGACACCATACGAGCTATGGAGACGCAGGAAGCCAAATATTTCATATTTTTGCGTTTTTGGTTCTAAGTGTTATATTCACAACAATGGGAAGACTCAGTTGAAAACTTTTGATGCCAAGGCTTCGAAAGGCATATTTCTTGGATATGCCGCTCGAATCAAGGCTTATAGAGTTTTCAACAACAGCTCTCGTGTTGTGGAGATAACACCTCATGTTAGTTTTGATGAATCTACTTTTGAGTGCAGGGAACAGGCAAAAGGACAACAGATTGATTCACAAGTTCCACCTGTTATCACCAGATCGCAAGCACTAAGGGAAAAGAATCTAGCTGAACCATTGGTATGGGTAACTGAGGATGATGATCCATATAGCTCATCTCAAGGGGGAACTCCAGTTGATGCCTCTCCAACTGCATCAGCATCCAAAGCTCAACCAAGCCCGGTTCAAAATGTTATCAATATTGAGGATCCAGATTCAACAACTGATAAATCACCAGCTCAGAAGAGTCCAGCATCTCCCACAGCTCAGATCACGGAATAGCCACAGTTGGAAGAAGAAGGAAGACGCAACAGAAGATGGTATGAAGATCATTCCACTGACAACATCATCGGAGATCCAACCGAAGGTGTGCATACAAGGAGCAGAGTTACAATTCCATATTCAACTGAGGAAGATTCCAACACTTATGCCCAATATACTGAGGAGTTGGCAGTTCTTGAGGAGTTCGAGCAAGCTGGAGATGTTGCCATGATTTCTTGCTTCATAGCTGATGTACCAGAACCAAAGAATGTTGTGGAAGCTCTCAACTGTGTTCACTGGACAATAGTCATGCAAGAAGAACTGAATGAATTTCTACGCAACTGTGTATGGGAGTTGGTAGAAAGACCAAATGGTGTCAAAGTCATTGGATTAAAATGGATTTTCAAGAACAATAGAGACGCCATTGGATTCATCGTGAGAAATAAAGTAAGGTTGGTAGCTCAGGGATATTGCCAACAAGAAGGAATCGATTTCGAGGACTCCTTCGCGCCGGTTGCAAGGCTGGAAGCCATCCGAATCTTTCTAGCCTATGCTGCATTTCACAAGTTCAAGGTCTATCAGATGGATGTGAAGTGTGCCTTCCTCAATGGTGATATCAAGGAAGATGTATATGTTGAACAGCCTCCCAGTTTTGAGACTGAAGATGGAAGAGTGCACAAGCTAAAGAAAGCAATCTATGGATTATAGCAAGCACCCAGGGCTTGGTATTACACTCTTTGTGGTTTTCTTCTGAACTCGGGATTCAAACGAGGATCGGTTGACAAAACCCTGTTCACCATCAAAGTTGGAGAAGATATACTTGTTGTGCAAATCTACATCGACGACATCATATTCGGTTCCAAGTCGGAAGAACTGTGTGAAAAATTTTCAAATCTCATAAAGGAGAAGTTCGAGATGTCGATGATGGGCGAGATGAACTACTTTCTTGGACTTCAGGTGAAGCAGTCACCAGAAGGGATATTCATCAATCAGTCCAAGTATACAAAGGAGCTCATCACCAAGTTCGGATTGCAGACAAGTAAGACAACAAGGATCACGATGAATACTAACTGGAAGATTGAACCTGGAACTGAGGGAAAGCTCGTGGATGCCAGTAAGTATAGAGGGATCATCGGTTCTTTGCCATATCTAACTGCCAGTCGGCCAGATATATCTTACGCGGTTGGAGTGTGTGCCCGGTTCCAAGTTCAACCGAGGGAAGCTCACATGTTGGCAGCAAAGAACATCATCAAGTATCTGAAGGGAACTGTAAATGTTGGGTTGTGGTATCCAACCAACGACAACATCCAACTGACTGGATACTCAGATGCAGATCTAGCCAGAGATCGGTTGGACAGGAAGTCCACATCTGGACAGTGTCAGTTCATGGGAAGCAAGCTAGTTTCGTGGTTTTCCAAGAAACAAGCATGTGTTGCTACTTCCACAACCGAGTCAGAGTATATGGCTGTCGGTAGCTGCTGCATGCAAGTGTTGTGGCTCAAGCAACAGCTGAGAGACTATGAAGTTGCAACTGGACAGGTTCTCATTCATTGTGATAGCTCAAATGCCATTGCTATCTCTTTGAATCCTGTTCACCATTCTCGGACGAAGCACATTGACATCCGACATCATTTCATCCGAGACCATATTGAGAAGAAGGACGTATCCATGGAGAAGATTCAAACTGAGATTCAGAGAGCTGATATCTTCACCAAACCTCTAGCCGAAGCACGGTTCAAGATGTTATGTGATTTTCTTGGACTGTTGGATCCATCAGATGAGGAACCGGCTGAGGTGAAGAGATAGATATCTATCTGAGGGGGAAGCTCAGATGCAGGGGGAATCTCAGATACGGATTGCCAACCGAAGATATCAAACGTCAACCAAAGACATCCTAAATGGCTTCCAAAGGCAAGAAAATGGCGTCTTCCGGACCATCTCTAGTCCCCACCTCTTACGAAGAATCGTTCAACCTGCTGGTGTCGAAGATTCACTTCGAACAGATCCTCTCCGACGAGGAATTGGAGTCGCCGGTGTTGGCTCCCCTCGCAAGCACCCTCCAAGATAATGGCCTCTTGGAATGGGCGAAGCTCTGCCCTACCCACCTGCTCAGGCGTCATGTCAGCGAATTCTACGTGAATCCACAGTCGTCCATCGACAGCAGAGAAGGAGTTACAACGGAAGTTTCCTGCCGCCAACGGAAGTTTCCTGCCGCCAACGGAAGTTTCCTGTTCGATGTTGTGTCGAAAGTCGTGTTCGGCTACAGCGGAGCATTCGGCGACATCAGCCACCAAAGTTGAAGCAGTTGATGGAATTGGAGCACAAGCACGAGATCAACTGGTTCCAATATTTTCTGAACCAGCTGATCTAGGAGAAGCAGAAGATCTCCGAGACCACAACTGACTCCGGAGAGAAACTGTTGAATGTGAAGGGGACGCTCAACTTCGGGTGCAAGATCTCAGCTCTGATCCTGACGCAACTGAGGGTCGGAACATGGTATGGGAAGATTGCGAAGAGACCCCAGTCAAGAAGTTGATGCTGTTCCCAACAGCGAAGAAGGCACAGGAGGTGCCTAGGAGTGTCTACACTCCTAAGGAGAAGAAGGAGGTTGCGAAGTCTGCCGAGCCCACAACTGAGGAGGAACCAGCTGTCGTTTAACCCACAAAATCCAAAGCTGCACGCTGACGACAAGCTGAGTCAGTGCAAGAGAAGGAGGAGGAGCCTGCCAAGAAAAGGCTAAGGGTAAAATTCAAGAAGACGGTTGAAGCACCAGCCGAGGTTATTACAACTGAGGAGATGTCAGCTAAGGAGCCGGCTGAGGAGCATAGTGAAGAAATTCCAGCTGAGGAGCCAGCTGACGTACCAGCTGTGGATGCACCAGCTGAGGAAGCGATACCAGCTGAGGAGCCATCCGAGTCGAGCCGCTCAGCTGAGGCCGCCACTTTCGAGATAGTCCCTCGCACCACCGGAGCTGATAAGGTGGACGGGATGGAGACAGACGTGACGTCAGATGCATCTTCCTCCTCTGAGGAAATCGAACACGTTCCAACCTCCCCCATGGCAGGAGTTGATACTGTACCGCCCCAGAGCCTCTTACTCTTTCAACCCAACCACAGCCAAATGTTCCGAGCTCATTGCTCGATGCCAACATTGTGACCGCTCCTTCGGCCAATGTTGAGGAACCAATTGAAACCCCCCTCCCAACTGAATCTGATATTCCGAGCTCCCAGCTCGATGCCGATGTTGTGACCGATTCTTTGGCCAACATTGATGAAATATTTGAACCGTTGCCTTATGATCTATCCCCCTCTCCAATAGACGATGAAGCTGACCGACAGGAAATTGCGATGGAACATGAAGGCAAGGTGGCCTATTGTTTCCAGAAGCTGATAGGCATGTTCCCTGAAGCTCGTGACATTGCGGTCTTCGCCACTCTCAGAACCGAGCTGCTGTACCAGTTCAACCTGATCTTTAGTCACTGGTACGTGAAGGAAGACACAATCAGGGTGCACAGCTGGGACCGACTGAAGGCTGACGAGTCTCGCATCCGAGCCTACTTCAAATACTCAAATCTGGAAGTAGCTTACAACAACAAGGTGGCCCTGCTCATGCATCGGATGGACCAAAGCAAGGCAGAAGGCTCTGATACAAGGGCAACAGCTGGACAGGACTACATCGATTTCCTCGACAATATGTTTGTCAAGTCAGCTGAGTTCCTCAATGATCTGGATGCAGCCGCCACCGCAGCAAAGGAAGAAGAAGAACAGCTGAAGCTGTACCTGGCCAACCGACAAGCCATGGTCACAGTTGTCCCACCAGCTTTGATTGAACAAGCCCCTCCAGCTGATCAGCCAGCTCCCACATCTGAAGAAATCTGTGAGCTGATAACTAAGAGGGTGAACCAGCTAAGATCCGAACTGCTTGCCAACTTCCAGCAACACAAAGACGATCAGCTGAGGCAGTTGGAAGCACACGAAGAAAAGAACAAGCAGCTGGTGGAGGAGAATGTTGTGATAAAGACAAAGCTGGATGAATTCTCCTTCTCCATCAGCCAAGACATTTTGGATCTGAAGTCCACTCTTCTGGGAATGAAGTCTGAGCTGAACGTCTTCAAATCCTTGTCCGACTCCAACCTCGCCAAATCCCAACAGACACAGGACACAAAATGGGAGTCTAGGTTCGAGTCGCGATGGGCTGAGTTCGTGGCTTTTCTAACTGAGGTCATTGAAAACCTCTCTATATTAAAGAAAGCCGAACAAGAGTGCCAGGACTCTGAACTGGCAAAGAAGGTGGAGATCGAGTGCGCGGTCGATGAACTCTTTAACCACATTCAACTCGCCGAACAACAGCTCACATCTCTCGATGGTTCAGTAGCAAGCCTTGTTGCTGATGCCAAAAAGGGGAAAGATAAAGTGACGGATGTTGAGATGCAGGAAGAAGAAGAGACCCAAGCCGAGGAAGAAATGCCAGCTGCAGGAAAATCTCAGCTGAGAAAGAAGTCTGGTCAGAAGAAGAAGGCCGCTCCCAAGTCAACCGAAGTTGGTGGAGCTGAAATGACAAAAGACTTGGAGCTGGCGGAGAAGTTTGGAGTTTCGTACAACTCCATAGCCGAGATCGCAGCCGAGCTTGATTCGGAACTCGACGGTATCACAACCGAAGAGTGCATTGCAGCTGCCAAGGCTATGGATGTTGAGGAGAAAGATTACTTGAACCTGAGCTGGATCAGGAAGTTCGCTGCCAGCCAAGCTCGAAGGGTCAACCAATTTGAGGAGGAGCTAGATAAGATAACAAAGAATTTGGATCGAAACATTGCCTCTCGCAGCCGTCGCCGAATCGATAAACATCAAGTCAAGGCTGAAGCTCGGCTAAGACAACAGAGGTTGCCAGGGAAGACTAAGCTCCAAAGTCAGTTTAGGCATGTTGACAAATGGATGCCAACTGAGTGGAATGAGGAATGAGAGCTGTTCAAGCAGGAGTTCGTAAATGACTTCTACTACAGGAAGGTTTACGCAACCGACGATCCGAGGAAAGCTTTCAAAGAAGCGCTAACCGAGCTGCACACTGGGGACCCAGGGATGTTCAGCCAGTTCAGGCGTGCGATGATTGAAGCAAAAGTGGATCTGAACACTGTCCCCGTCCCTCAGAAGGTTACATATAAGCCTCCCTACCTTCCAGACTCCCGCACCCCCAACAGGACAAAGATTGCAGCCGAAGCGAGACAAGTTTGCAAGGAGCAAGGAGTTGATATCTCAAAGGAGTCAGCTGCTAAGAGAGAAATTTTTGTTAGGATTTTCAGTAAGTATGGGCTACAATTTTAGCTCAAATAGTTTTTGAGCAACTGATGTAATTTTTGGTTTTTGTGCTTATCTTTGTAACAATCAGTTGTAATAAAAACTATTCAGTTATAAGATTCACCTTGATGAACAATCTCTCATTGTCCAAGCTCTGAATCGCGAAGTTATTTCAATACCATGTTATAACTGTGCTAACCCTTTGATGTTTTCATTTTATAGACAGTCTAGAATTTCAGCTGAGATTTTAGATAAGTCAGTTAGACTTAGATCAGTTGTGATCTGTAAGGGTTTTAGAATTCTTATAAGGGGTTTTGGCATCATCAAAAAGGGGGAAATTGTTGGGAAATTTTATTAAAGTTTTGATTGATTCCAAAACTAACTGACCCCAACCGAGTAGATATTGCCAGATCCTGATGTTAGTAGTTAGGCTCGCTGTTTGAGCAGTGTTAAGATTTTATCTTTACAGGACTCCAGCTGAAGACGGCAACAAGGCTTCAATCAGATAGAACATCAGTTGTGAGGAAGACAACTGAGCGTTCATAAGATGAGCATTCAAAGTGGAAGATGCAAAAGTCATCTAAGCATTGAAAAAGGGGGAAGTTACGTTCAAGAGAAGTTGTAACAGAACATCAGTTATAAGGAAGACAACTGAGCGTTCATCAGATGAGAAGTAGATAGGGGAAGAGAACATCAAATGAAAGAAAGTCATCCGAGCGTTCAAACCCAACTGATCAGATACAAGGAAGACAACTGAGCGTTCAGTTTCAGAACATCAGTTGTAGTTACTGAACCAAGAAGATCAATAGCTTGAAGTTCAAAGTCAGCTGAGAGTTCACATGTTCAGATAGAACATCAGCTGAAGACTAATCAGATTAAGATCAGACGACTCAACCAACTATCAAGTATTGGAGGTCAAAGGTTAAGATTTGAATTTCAAATTAGGAAGTCACGTGAAGGTTTGACTCTCTGTCATTACCTCATTTGGCCCAACACAAGGCTGTCTCAAATGGAAAGCAGAAGCATGCAGTTGCCAAATCCGGAAAGTCTGCAGAGATGAGAGACAAGCCATCGCTATCAAAGAACAGAGATCAACAGCACTTCCAACGGCTAGTTGATTCTCTCCGCCTATAAATAGAGGCATTCATTCACTCACAAGATATAAGACACACACGAGACAAGACAGACAATTGCCAAGACTGAAAAAAAGAACGAAATTCCTTACTCGAGCTGAACCACATTCATTCTCTTAGAACATCAGTAGTTGAGAGTTCTAGAGTGTTAGATTCTGTCTGAGTGTCTTTAGATCCAACCTTGAGAACATCACTTTGTGAGAGTTTGTAGAGTGTTAGATCATAGCTCAATTCGTGTTCGAGCTATTATTTGGAACCTCTTTCTTTCACCTGAAAAGGTTTTAGGACCCTACTCTTCCCGTAACTGAGAAGATAGGTTGTTTAGTACCCGAAAACTAAACTGTAAGGTTGATAAGTACCCGTAAACTTATCTCAACGGTTGCAAAGCCCGCATAAGCTTTGTGGTTTGTTCAAAAGAACTTGGACTGAGTTATGTGGACTCACAACTCCCCGTGGACGTAGGAGTTCTCTCCGAACCACGTTAAATCTTTGTGTGTTGTGTTTTTTTTCAGTTATCTTATTGCATATTCAACTGACTATCTAACCTGCATACAAACTGCATTCTTTCTCAACTGTTTTGGTTATTGACCAACCGAGCATAAAAGTGTGTGTTGATTTTATACGAGTTATTTTCCACCACATTCCGCACAGCACATCACTTCCAACCGAGTGTTTCTAACTCGGTTGTGATTCCAACTGAGCTTCTTTACTCAGTTGAGTTATTTTTAGGGGGTTGTTTTAAAAAGTCTTATCTGGTGTATTCCCGCCCCATACACCAGAACTCGTATCGGGACCATCATAAGAGTTTTGATGTATGTGATTGAATGAGAAAAATGATGATATATATGTGTGTGAGAACCGAAATTTTTGGTAAAAAATTAAGGATTGGTATGTTTATGTTCTTAGTTAGATTTGAAGATGGAAGATGAGATTAATGATAGTAAGAAATGGAGAAATAAAAGAAAGAAATTATTTGTTATTTTTTTTAGAAAATCGAAATATATATATATATATATATATATGGAGAACTTGATGCTTTTGTGATGTTCTTGATGATATGTGGTTAGATGATGTGTGATTCGATGATTTAAAGTTGATAGAATAAGAGAAATGAGAAGAATAATTTTTTGTGAAAATTTTCTTGAAAAATTCGAACCAAATAGAATAATGAAGTTGATGATTCTTGATGTTGCATGTTAGTTTTGATTAATAAGATGATTTGATGATGATGATGAAGTTAAAATAATTAGATTTACTATTCGAAATTCTTGAATCCGAGTTAATATGTAAAAGTTATCGAGAAATGAAATTTGGTTAATGAAAAATCGAGTTAGATTAAGAAACGAGCAATTTAGTAAAGTTAAAATCGAAATAAGAAAGATTAATCGAGTTAAAAAGTAATAAGAAGTAATTAGAATCTTTTTTATCAAGTTTGATAATTTCTCGAGTGATGACACATTTTACAAGAAAATGACGTAAACTTTATTCTGTTCGGATTTTGAATCCGATCTCATAATCGAAGTCTTTGATTTATTTTAAGAGAAATGAAATTAATTTCATTTAAATCTAATAATCTTATTTATAAAGTTATAAACCGAACAGAGTCGAGTCAGCATGAGTTATAATCGAGTCTTGAATGAAGTTTCCGAGTAAACATTTATGATTAAATAAATTAATTTAATTTTCTAGAATTTTTCTAGAATATTTAATTATAATTGGAAAATTTTTCTTTTTCAGTCTATTTATCGAAGTCGATCGTTTACCTGTTTGTGAATGTTCGATTCTTAATCTGAAAGTTTGTTTGTGAATGATTTGTGATATTAGAAATCGAGAATTAATCTCGTAATTTTTTGAATTCATTTAACTCGAGAAATCGAAAAAAACGAGATGTGTGATATGAATAGTGATTTTCTGTCTTTTGGGGATTATTTAATTGATAAAACAGTTAGATATTTTTAAGTCAAGTATCTGAGTCTTAGAGTTAGTTGGTTTAGTAATTGGGTAGCACCGAGATATCGAGAAAGATCGAGTTAGATAAGTCGAGATAAGATAAGAAACCCGAATCGAGTAGAAGTCCTTCAGCTGAGCGTTAAAGTTCATTACGTTTTCTGAGAAAGTAGTCTCGCCCTTATAAGATATTACTTTTGAAGGAACGAGCGGGACCGAGAAGTGAGAGCGAAGAAGGAAAGCAGCTAACCCGACAAATCCCTTTTGCAGTGAGGTGGGCTTTTTAACCAAAAGCAAAGTGATGAATAAGATTATTATTATCATATTATGTGAGTTTTGAAATTAATTGACTTTCCATTTTATCTGAGTTTTGGTATGTTTAATCATCTACTCGAGTTATTATTATTATCTTGTGTGAGACATGAACACATGTGTTGTTATTAAATGTTTGACGTGATTGTGAGCCTTGTTTCGATTAGGTCGGTCACAGTGTTTGAGAAGGAGGCTTACTTCTCGACACACGAGACTATGTGGTAGATTGATTCATACTTGTTATTCAAATTATATATGTTGACTGCGCAGTCGTTTCAAGAAAAGAAAATGATTTTGCATGCACAAGTCAAACGTTTTAAAACTGTACTAACACTTGTGATGCAGTGGCAAGGCAAGTTCAACTATATAGCTCTATCGAGCAAAGTTTAAATTATTTTGACATGTGTTCACTGAGTACGAAGTACTCAGCATTGCATGTATTTCTAAACGTGCAGGTTAGCATAGATGATGGTGGCGGGAGATGCTCGGCGGTGTGTAGTGTTTGGAGTCGAGTCTTCATATATGTGGTTGTGGGACTTAAGATATTATTCCGCTGCATGATAAACAAACTTGTTATTTATTTGAATTATAATACCTGACGTTGTGTCAATACAATGAGCTTAATGCTCGAAACTATTTCTGTATTTCCTTTTTATTCTACTTGACTTGGATTATATTGCTTCAATTGCTTTCGACACTTGAATTATTTATTTATGCTCGTTGTTTGAGATTAGATTTGAAGGCATGTTCTATTTTTTATCGCTTTCAATCTATAATCCCTTGTTCCCGAGCATGTTCCCTAGTTGAGTTATGTTTCATATTCGAGGTTTCACCTCACTGCCCAATGGATGTTCGTCGTTTTCACACATCCTGAAAACAGGTTGTGACAATTTTGTAGTATCGCACATTACGGTATATTGTTCTAGTCTTATCTATTGTATTGAAGTACAAGGAAAGAAAACCTAAAATGCAATCAAATCGACAAAATAAATCAAATTCAGCCGAAAAACACATGCGCAAAATATTCTCAATCATTCATTCATTCGAAACACGAAAGTACAACTCAATAAGATTCTACAAATTCATAACCATCGTAGAAATTTCACAAAGGTGCGTGAATACGAAATCATGAAATCGTATAGGCACTTGCAATTTTAGTAAACTACATGAGTACGAATTCATGAAATCGTATCGTCGTACAATCACAATAATAAAAAAAATATGTGACGATATTACGAGACAAAATATAACACAGTTAGTTTGGAAAAACATGTTACGAGACAAAATATAACACAGTCAGATTCTACTAAATTAGTTTCTTACGTGGCTTTTATTTCCTTCACCTGATTATAATTTTTCTCTCTCCTCTTTCATATTACATTTCTTTAATCCTCTTCGTCTCTCTTCAGCGTTTCAGTTTTTTTGGGCTGCGATAAACATATAATTTCATTGCCCTATTTCGTTATTGGCGATTATTATCCTTTCGATCATTTCTTAGTGGAGGACATACTCTCATCTCCCTAATTCTTGCTTGCTTCATCACACGACTCTGTTGCATCGTCTTCATACCCTAAATAGTATCACTTTATTTTAATTATTTTTTCTCGTTATTTTATTGCCCTCCAACTGTGTGCACATAGAATCTATTATATTTGTAAAGTTACTTCATGTTCAAGGTCTCCGATGACAAATAGTGTGGTGCTACTCCTCTTTTATTGTCGTTGACGTCTTTCTTGCATGTTGATTTGCTTCATTTATAGTTTCAACTGCACTAACAATTAATATACCTCTCTCTATATTAATACTCCATCAACGAATAATGTCTACTGTATTCTATCTATTGTTTGAAAGGTGTTTGATATTTGTAGTTTACAAATAGAGTGAAGATGAATCATATTAGCAATTTGTAATCTAAGATAATCTTGTGTAATTGTAGTTGACGTCTCCGTAATAACTTTCAATATGTTTTTTTCTCTTATAGTTGTTCATTTATAGTTAATACATGTATTCGATATTCATTATTATCACTATGAATTTGTATACCTACAGCAATGGAAGAAACTATTAGTAATCAGTTATATATTTCTCAAGTTGCAGATGATCGAAAGCCAAAGATCGGAATGATTTTTTTATCAGTGGACGAGGCCTTTTCGTTCTATAACCAATATGCACGAGAAGCCGGATTTAGTGTAAGAATAAGCAATAACAAGAAGCATAAGAAGACTAAGGAAATTGTTTGGAAACAAATAGTTTGCTTTAAAGAAGGTCACACTGTTAAGGCTCGTTCTAATACAGGACTTATAAGTAGTCAGCCGAAAAGGATAAGAGCTCGTGGAAAAGTTAGAACTGACTGTAAAGCAAAGATTTCCCTTGTCAAGCAACAAACTGGATCTGATTGGAGTATTAGTACTTTCGTGGAAAGTCATAACCATGCACTTTCCACTCCTTTAAAGGTACATTTGCTTCGCTCACATCGCAATGTTTCAAGTGCAAAAAGAGCATTGACTCAACAACTTTAAGAAGCTAATATACCAACTTGTCAACAAATGTGAATATTGAAGATAGAGCATGATGGACCTGAACATGTAGGTTGCTTAGAAAGGGATCTTAGAAACTTTGAGAAAAAATTACGAGACGAACAGAAGGGTATTGATGCTGAGACTTTGGTTGAGTTCTTTTTATCTGAATAAAAGAAAAATTCAACCTTTTTCTTTGATTATGAGACTGATTCGGATAATAAGTTTAGTAGGTGTTTATGGGCAGATTCTACCTCAATGAGAGCTTACAGTGTATTCGGTGATGTGGTTGTGTTTGATTCTACATATCAAATCAATCAATATGGAATGATTTTTGTACCGTTTGTAGGAGTCAATCATCATCATCAAACAATTGTTTTTGGTTGCGGATTCCTAAGTGATGAGAAGACATAATCTTATATTTGGTTTCTTAATAAGTGGATGGAAGCCATGCCAAGAGAGGCTCCAAAAATAATAATCACTGATCAAGATCCCGCAATGACAAAAGCAATTGCACAAGTTTTGCCATTCACAGTGCATCGCTATTGCATGTGGCATATCTTGAAAAAATTCTCTGAAAAAGTTTCGGCAATGACTTTACGAGATCGTTATGGAAGAATAAAGAAGGTCATAAAGAATTCTACGTCTCCTGATGACTTTGAGAATCTTGGAAAGATGTTATCAAACGTGCTAATTTGGAGTAAAATAATTGGATATTGTTGATGTATGGACTGCGCAAGAAATGGGTTCCAGTATACTTTAATAATGTATTTGTGCTGGGATTTCAAGTAGTCAAAGAGCATAAAGTATTCATGCATTTTTTAAAAGATATGTTTCAGAGAAAAACTCATTGATGGATTTCATCACATGATTCAATAGGGCACTGAGACACCTAAGACACAATGAGTTAGTTGCTGACCATGTTGACATGAATGAACGTCCAAAAGTGAAGACAAATTGGCCTATGGAAACTCAAATGGTTCAAGTATATACAAAAAAGAAATAGATGGAGTTTCATGATGAAATCAGTCAAAGTCATGGCTATTACGTGTAGCACGCATCCACACAAGATGAATTGGTGATTTACAATGTGATCAGTTCTCAAGGTTGCTCATCTTCCATACCAAGGTTACTCACAAATGATAAAATAAGAGACCATATATCATCTAGTTGTAGAAAATTTGAATTTGATGGTATTTCGTGCAGACACATGCTAGCTTTCTTTAGAATTATCCAAGTATTCCAATTGCCTGAAAAGTATATACTCAAGCGATGGACACGAGAAGCAATGATTGGTGATTTATCTGCCATAGATGATCAAAATATGAATGATACTCCAGTTAGGTCTTTAATGTCACGACACTCTAGGTTGCTATATAAAGCTTCAATATTAGTTGATGATGCATCTTTGACTGATGAAGGGACAAAGTGTTTGGATGAACAACTAGATCTCATACATTGCAAAGTCAAGGATATGAACATTAGTCCAACTTTTAATGAAGGAAGTCAAAGAAGGACAACTCTAGATAAAGTGCACACTATTAGTGACCCGACTGAAATAAGAACAAAGGGATGTGGGAAGAGGCTACAATCAGCACTAGAGAAGTTAACTTCGAAGGGTAGGGTGTGCCATGCGTGTGGAAAACGTGGAGTATCACATGACAAATGTAACTGCCCAATTTTGCATGATGGGTATGTTATAGTATATACTTACATTTTCCAATTTATGATTTATAATCTATTTATTAACTAATTGATCTTGTTGCTATATTATGACTATTTTTCAGGCCAAATATAGATGATCATGAGAACAACAATAACAATGCAAATGGAGAAGATTCTATGTGCCCATAATTGGTATGCATAATGTGTTTTAGAGAATAATTCTTTACCAATCTCATTTTAGAGCACTAGCTGGTTGTTGATGTTATTATTGTTGTACAAGTTTTGCATGATGTGTTTTAGAGAATAATTCTTTGGCAATCTTTAATATGTGCAACCGTTTATATACATGATGTAAGCTAATTACTTTCAATAGTATTACTATTTCTTGACTTTTCATCTTTAATCCGTTTTCTTTTTTTGTAGGTTCAAGTAATGCGAGGCAGTTCTTGATGCATTTGGGATTTAGTCAAGATTGTTATAAAAAAAATTGATACTTTATGTTTACTTTTTATTTTAAACTTATACGATGGTTTGAAAAAATACATTTTTTTTGGCACAAAATACCACTTCTCATTAGTTAATTATGATTGTTTTATGAGTTATGTTATTTCTTGTGTGTGTAGTATGCTTGAGCTCTACAAGACGAGATATGATGTTGATCTCTTTTTTGTAACTACGATGAGTCGATAACCTTATGAGATGGCCAAAATTGAAGGACCTTATGAAATGCATAATATATGCATAAGAACTGAAGAACACATACCCTGCATAATATTACGTTGAGGAAAGAGGATGACATTTATGGTGATAATTGAAAATATCTTATTACTAAACAGAAGTAAAGACAAGTTTAGTCGACATATTGGACTGTAGCTCTTAACAAAACAATACTTGATGATA
The DNA here is from genome assembly GCA_029490685.1 of Schizonepeta tenuifolia. Lineage (NCBI taxonomy): Eukaryota > Viridiplantae > Streptophyta > Magnoliopsida > Lamiales > Lamiaceae > Schizonepeta > Schizonepeta tenuifolia. The sequence goes on from CM055959.1 coordinate 32,973,710, forward strand.
TTAATAATGTTGGAAATCTACATCTTCTCTGCTCTTGCTCTCTTTACTTGTCTTTTGTCCCACAGTCGACGCATTATTTCACATGTGAAATAAATCGTTTTGATGGGAGTCAACCTATAACGGATCGCTCCTTATTTCAAGCGCTTCTTATTCATCTTGGCATTTCTACAACCGTGTTGTGTGCATAAATTTTTCAATACAATCTCAACAAGAATTCGCATTCTTTTCCAAGATATAAAATCAAATTGAAGATGTTGTAGAAATTGCACTTACTAAAATATATAGAATCGATGTTTACAATAGAATTATACACCATCATGGAATAGATCAAGACTAATGAGAGAAATATATGAGGAATCTTGACTTGTATAAGCTTGAATATTATTGTGATTCTTTTACATCACTTCAAGGAAAAAAATAGCTATAAGAAAAGTAATTGCAAAATTTTTATCGGATTTCATAATGTTTTCCTTCTGGTTGCAAAATCAATCAAGGGACGTGCAATAAATAGAAAAATTATCAATTTGCTCTTCCGATTTGGATGAAATTGGGTGCTCCTTTCCTTAAGCAAGCAAGAATTAGGGAGATGAGAGTATGTCCTCCACCACGAAACGATCGAAATGAGAATAATCGCTAATAACAAGATAGGGCAATGAAATTATATGTTTATCGCAGCCTAAAAAAAGTGACACGCTGAAGAGAGAGGGAGAGAATTAAAGAAATGTAATATGAAAGAGGAGAGAGGAGAGAGAAAAATTATAATTAGGAGAAGGAAATAAAAGCCACGTAAGAAACTGATTTAATAGAATCTGATGTGGAGGGAGGCACCTAAGAAAGGCGCTCAAATAACACGCCTAGGATATCAAAACTATATATATATATATATATATATATAGGAGTGGATCTGGTGAGAACACTTTCTTATGAGAACTAAGAACAATATCTGATCATTTATAATCAATAACCAACGGCTGAGATTAGATGCATGCTCTTATTAATAATTATTCCAACTAATACGTAGGACGTCGACTATTAGTGATTAAAGGGTAGAATTGTGAAATTATCAAATTTTACCAAATCAATTAAGATTCTAAAATCGGAACTGTGAGGAAAATCTGCAAAGGATTTTTCAAATCTCTTTCTCCCCTAATTGTCTTTATTTCTAGTGGGTTTACGACTTTCAATGTCACAAAATTAAATATCCATAACGTTGTTCATTATTGATTGGAGTAGTTTTTTTTATTGATTTTTTATGAACATGAGCATATACCGCTCAGGGGATAGAAAAATGTTGGTTCGGATGTTGAAGGTAACTAATTGATGTATTATGTTGAAAGATAGCAGAAAGGGAAGAAGAAATTTGTTGTGAGCAATGAAGGTATGGATTTAATTGATGCATAAATTCATCAATATATATAGTTCTCGATATTGTAATTTTTTTTTTAATTGTTAATGATGGTTGGATTTTTCGGTTATTTGTGCGGTGTTGTTGCATAAATGCAAACTAAAATTTGAGGTATTAGTGTGGGTGCATGAATCATGATTTTTTATGTGGTAGTTTTTTCAATAACTGTGTTTCTTAATAGTTTTTTTGTGCATTTTTTTTTAATAAACGATAGTTCTCGTAAAATTTTTATTTGTGGTCCTCAACCTGGAACCATTCCAAGATTGTGCATTAGTGCATTTCAGAGATGGATTTTGTGCATTAGCTAACTCCAAATCTTGCATTGCGCACAACTAACAATCCATGTAATAATATTTTTCTTACTAATATAGTGTAGTTAATGCATGGACGAAGAAGAAAGTTGTGGTGACATTCTAAGTATGTAATTCATGCACTAGTTTGGATCATATGCCGAGTTTAATGATCAAATTGTTAGATTTTGTATGATAATATGCATTAACTTTTGAGTATTGATGCATTGTGTTACTCTTGTTTGTGCAAAATGATAATATGCATTAATTATTGAGTATTGATGCATTATATGTTCTTCTTGTTTTTGCAATAAGAGCTGATGCATTTCTGTGAATTAATTAATAATATCAATATTTTGGATAATTTGTTTATTTTTTCATTAATAGTACGTTCTTTTCATTATATACAGAATGAATGATAAGTCCATCCATCACCTTCAAGAGAAAGATTTTGTGGATAACTTAACACAGAAGAGGCAAACAACAATGCATGGGATGAGAGGGTCATTATAAGAAGATTTGAAGAAGTCAGCTACACTAATGAGCGAAAATGTATAATCATATATGAAAAGTTTTTTACGATATATATGTTTGTCATATTAAAAAATAATTTAGTCACATTGTTCTTATTTATGTAAGGCATTATTATAATATATGTTTAATTACTAACGATTTGCTTGTAGAAATAGTACTATTATGCAATTACTTTTTAAGTAATTGTAAAAAATTGTTTATTCTACTGTAGACAAACAAATGCATTGAAAATTACCCTGGCTTGATACGAAAAAATAGGACTTGATTAAAACACTCATCAACTTGAGGATCAACATTTTAATGTAATGCACCAAAAGTCCATGCCTATTTAAGTTTATCTTATAAGTGAGATATGAGAAGGAAGTTGATGAAAACTTTAAAGTTTACTCGATATTCATTATGCTGAATATGCACTATTGGTCATTTGCCTAGATAAAGGCATTAATATATCAAATATAATGCATTATTATTTTCTTGTAATGCTATTAACTCAAAAAAGATATTTTATCTCACATAATGCATTACATTATTGCACATGATGCATTACTATAATATTAGTATTGACTTTTATAGAACTTGGGATTGATAAACATTATTTATGGATTCAGAAATTATAATTGGTGTTTGATACATCCTAATTGAAAATTCGTAAATCTAAATTGGAGATGAGTGAATCCTAATTGGAAATTTTAATTGCGATTTTGTAGATCCTAGTTAAAGATATGCAATAAATATAAGGTATTTGTGCATTAACGTAATTAATGAAGAAAATGCATTACCAAATTAATTACATTGAAAATAAAAATAATAAAGGAAGCTTTGATTTAAATCGGTATGATGCACTATATATGATTATAATCTAAAATGCATTTACACACACAATATAATACTATAAATCATTTTCAGAAATGAGATGTCTCGATTCTAAAAAATTTAGATGAAGTAAAATGATGCATTAATAAGCAGAAAATAATGCATTAAATAATAAAACTGGATATATGTCATATGTTGAATTATTCTAATAATGCAAATAACTGTTTTATTTTTATTTAAATTAATATTGACGTACTTAGTTTATGAATAAATATAGGTTGCATAACAATCAATTCATTACCATAAATAAAATGATATCTAATCCATACATTTAGGGTAATGGACGGTTACATTTAAAAAGTTACAAGTTTATTCTTTATTATGTTGTTAACCGTATATTTTATTCATTGATCTTGAGTTTATAATGACCATTGATCATCAAATATAGGTGGTGTAGATTTGTTCTTATTTATCACATAAAAAGGTGTTCTCATTTGATCCACCCTATATATATATAATATATATATATATATATATATAATATCGTATAGAACAAACTATATGCAATATGAGTGTACGAAGTCAATGAAAATTGTAGCATCTGTAATCGTACACGACCATCACTCCTCCGATTTCACTCGACCTATATCACCAATCCCCGCCTCTTCCCTGAGCACCTCCGTCTAGGCTATTCCTCGAGTTGCTCTGCATATATCGCCGATCCTCGCTGACCACAACCACCACTCCTCCGATTTCACTCGGAGGACGTCGAATTACCGTTAACGAGGAACAGAAGTAAATCTGTCGGAAAAGAGAGAAGAGAGAGATGTGCAGTTTCTGCTGATGGAAACGGAGGACGATGAATCGCTGTCGTCGAGGAGCAGCAACAGATCTGCCCCCGCAATTCGGCCTATATCGCCGATCCCCACCTCTCCCCTAACCACGACCACCACTTCTCCGATTTCACTCGGAGGACGTCAAATCGCTGTCAATGAGGAGCACTAGCAAATCTGTTGGAAAAGAGAGAAGAGAGAGGCTCGGTTTCCGCTGATGGAGGCGGAGGACGCCGAATTGCCGTCGTCGAGGAGTAGTAGCAGATCTGCTGCCACGATCTCCAAATGTGTCCGCTACAATCAGGGAAAGAGACAGTGAAGGCAGATTGGTAGACTTTCACCGACTGAATATGCGTCGTTGTGCTTGACGTACTCATCATACAAAATCATTGCCGTCTCTGGAGAGAAGCGCGACGACACCATTTTGGCAACGAAGGAGGTATGGGAACAATGACAATGGAGTGAGATGGGAGAGAAAGAAAAGAGAGAGAGAGAAGGGGGAGTCACGTGGGGTGGGAGGAGAGAGAAGGGAAATAGAGAAAGTGAGAGGAAAACTGGAAAATAAAATGACTTGAGGAAAGAAGAGAATAAAATTAAGGGTATTTTCATCAAACCATATAAAATATGGCCTTAATTATTGTGATTTAAAAATCTGGACAACTATATTCTTTCTTATAGGAGTGGCCTTTTGAGGGGATAAACTCAATTGATTATGTATACAATAATACCGATTTTCAACACTTTATTTTTTATTAATGTAAATGTAATAATAGTTGAAGAATTATGACAATAGGATGACACAATAATTTCAACGACCATTAGCGCAATTAGGGCTGTAAACGAGTCAAACGGTTCGCAAGCTATTCGGAGCTCGGCTCGAAAAAAGCTGGTTCAAAATTCGTTCGTTTACAATTTTTTCGAGCCGAGCTCGAGCATACCTATGTTCGGCTCGAAATGCTCGCGAACATGTTCGAGTTCGATAGTATACGAGCTAGCTCGCGAACATGTTCGCGAATCACCTAAACGAATATGTTCCCGAACATGTTCACGAACATGTTCACGAATTTTTTAATACTTTTAATAAATATTTTTTATTTTATTACTTTTTCAATATCAATATAAATTAATAAATTTATAATTTTTGGATTATCGAGCCGAGCTAGAACGTTCGAGCTCGAGCTCGGCCAAACGAATATATAACGAGCCGAGCTCGAAATACAAAGCTCTAGCCGAGCTCGAACCTTAAATTTTTCTAACGAGCCGAGCTTGAGCCTGCCAGTGTTCGGCTCGGCTCAGCTCGTGTACACCCCTAAGCGCAATGGGTTGAGGAGAGAAACCAGTTTGCTACATTTCTCAGTTTCTACTTTTCATTAATTAGTTGATGACAGGAAAAAGCATATTAATAAAAAAAGATTATACTTGCAATCCACTTCCAGGATTATTACTTAATACATTTTCGTCCACCCACTTTTACACGGTGACTCTTCACAGAAAGTATCTTCAAGCAGAAAATATTAAGAAGCAAATATTTTCATTTCTGAAGTCCAAACATATATATAATCTAAATATTTTCATTTCTGAAGTTCTATATATGCTATAATCTAGATATTTTACTTTCTGAAAACCAATTATAAATCTACATCAGAATTTAACAATCCTAACATCTGTTTAGGAATACTAATATCAACATCCAAATAACATACTGTAGTGAAACTACAATTAATCGATCGTTAGAGATCAAACTCAGATCTCACAGAACAAGAAAGATAGAATCATATCCTATAAACCCTAACTTGCATGAAAATAAGACTACGAAGATTTAACGGGGTTTGGCCAATGAAGATGCCTACGTCCACAGGTAGGTTATCAGCTCTATCTATTCACCACTTCACAGATCGATATTACAGATTTCACGATTACAAGAAGATTACACAGAAAGCTTTCAAACCATGCATCAATGGTTGCTCTCTTTCATTCTCTATCTACTCTGTGCTTTCTCTCTCTTTCTCTCGCTTGCATACAATGAATGAAATAATTACACATTGAAATAACAAGCTACACGACTATATGTACAACTCATGAAGCATCTCGAATCTAGCTATTAAACTCGTGAGAAGCAAGCAGGGCAGTTACAACTAACAAACTTCTAACTTTCAGCTCCTCCACAAAGAAATAATTATGCTGAGATCCTTGAACTTTTGAATTTATAGATATACAGACATATCACAACCCATACAAAATCGGTCGTGCTTGAAATGAACCCATAATCTAATAGTAATATAGAAGCTCATTTAAAAGGTTAACGTAGAAGCAAGATAATATTTTCCACGCTTAAGATCAAAGATAATTATAGATTAGTAACTATACTAAATGCACTTCAATATGGGAGGATTAAAATTTAAGCATAATCTTTTATATTTAAGTCATAGAAAGGGGAGTTAACATTAAAATCAAATCTAAGAACACTTGACACGATGAAATTATGAGAAATATTGAATCTATGTTACAGAGGCAAAATATCATAACATTCTAACTGGCAGCAAAAGATGATGAAAATTCAATTACGAGAGTATACAATTTCACTACTTTGACTTTAGTTGTCCCCCAATTTTAAATTGTGAGCAGAGCGGACCGTTCTCGCCTTTTTGCTAGTCTTTGGATTTGATGTTCTGAATAATTATTTTAGATTCCAACGCATTGATGGTTGTGAATGTGATGTTGACATGTGAGGATCTATTCAATTGAAGACATGTTTTCTTAATACAGCATCCACAGCGGCTATCTAGTTAGACTTCGGATCTATCGTCGGGAAGCGTGATTTTAATGATTAGTGGTGTTGAGTAAGATACTGGTAAAAATTTTCACTACGGATATTGAGTTAGAGACCAGTATCTATAATCATTGACAATGATTGAGTAGATTTTATTTTGTTATTTTTTAATTTGTAATAAATAACATAAAAAACATACTTAATTAAATTTCAAAATTAAGAAATGACAATTTTATTCAAATAAAAAATAAAACATGCACTAATTAATAAAATAAAAATAAAATAATTAAGAAAATAAAATTACAATAATTAAGAAAAAAGAATTAGGACAACTACTTCCACCTAAATTCTTTTACAAGTTTAGCGCAGACTCTTTGGTGCGCCACCAATTGACTGGGAGTAAACTCCGACCTGTCTCGGGTATAGACTGAGTACGCCCACTTCTCCCTGGCTTCAACTCTCTCCGCTGTCAAGTTTTCGGCTACGTATGCAAACTCTGCTCTCGCCGCCTCCTTTGTCGCCGCCTTGCCCTTCTTCTCCTTCATGACATCTTTCACTCCTTCGGGGCGAAGTTGCGTCATGTTTGCATCGCTCGCGGATGTCGTGGATGTGTTGCCGCTAGCAGACGAAGTATAGTTGCCGGCTTCATTTATCTTTATCCGCTTTGGAGCTGTTGGCATCGCCCGGTTGGCAAAACTCGGGATATTCTTCAAGAGATCCCGCGCTGCCCTATAGGGGAAGCGGCTCTGGAACTCGACGGAGTATTGATCTTCAGCCATTGTGTACAGATCGAGGTCATTCCGGCCACTTCCAGAACCGTTGTATGTGTTTCTTTGCGCGGCCCCACGCGAACTTCATCGCCTGTTTCTCGCACGGCACGACAGGAGCTATGTGCTCGTTGAAGCGGTCAACTATTTTCTTTCAAGAGACATTATTGGATTGGTAGTTGCTGGTCACCGCGTCCAGCCCGAAATCAATGTAGCACCGTACGAGAAACTCTATATCTTTAGGTATGTAGTTAGCACCTCACACTTGCCTCGATGAAGTGCTTGATGCGGCGGGTTGTTTGCCCTTGCGGCTCGTCTTCCCTTTCCCCTTGGCCGGAGAAGTGGTCGTGCTTGATGTGGCGGGAGCTTTGCCCTTGCGGCGTGGCGGCGGTGGTGGTGGTGTTAGCTCGCGTTCCTCCGATTCATCTTGTTGGGAATCTTCGTACGCCTCTTTCTCTTTCTCTTCCTCTTCCTCTTGGCTGTCCTCCACCTCAACATCGTCGGCATCGTCGTTGAGGTTGATACGTCTGATTCGAGCAGCAGCCAATGGCGGCGTGTCGAATGCACGATATCCACCGGGTGGACTGTAGAATTGGGAGAAGTCGGATGTCGGGGGAATTGAGAGAACCCCGGCGACTGCTAGTAGCCGTAAGACGGAGGGAATTGGGAGAACCCTGGAGACTGCGAGAACCCCGTCGACGGGGGGAATTGGGATAACCCGGCAATTGCGAGAAAGGTGCAAACCCGGTAGCGGCGAGTATTGGGTTAAACCGGGAGAACGGGGGAATTGAGAGTTTGGATTCGGTGGATTGGGAGTTTGAGGGTATGTAGATTTGAACCGTTATACTCCCGTAACTGATTTGCAATTGATTGCCACTACTGCTGAAATGTCGATTTGCAATTGATTGCCACTACTGCGTCTTATATATTGTTGAATAATTTCTGGACCAAGTGAAGTTTTATAAGCATTTGGATGAATAACCGAACAAGTTTGATAACTCTTGTAGAAAAAAATGTGGGTGTTTTAATTACAAAAATTGAAAAGTAATGTTATAAATTACAGCAATTTAAAAGATTTGTGAAAAATGCAAAAATGAACAAAACCTCCCATTCTCTTGTTAGTCAAATTTGCACCGGGTTCAATCAACACAAATCCAAATAAATCCTTGAGTAAACGTGCAACAGCAAAACTTCAGAAACATGATGCACTGCTAGTTTTATTCAAAATAAAAACAGGAAAAAACATTCCACGATCAACATTATCAAAACACATAAATTCTTGAAAAACAGAGGATCAATCACAACATTATCTTGATCTTGATCTTGATCTTGCTATAGCTTCTTAAGATCATACCCTCCAACTCAACATAGATGTAGAGCTGAAGGTGCATTACCGGACAAAAGCAATAGACGAAATTCGTCAACAAGCAGCTAAAGCACACACACTGAGTTACTACACTTAAGCAATTCAAAGTCACAAAAGCAAAGCGAGTGTTCAGAAGCGAGCTTAAGAAACAAGGCAGAAACAACTCGACGTGAATATCCATCTATTTTTTCCTATATATGAAGTCTTCCACATACTCTTAGTAGTTCTAATGTAGCCACAGCAGTTTACAAAATGTAACAGCTCTCAATCAACCATAAAGAAAGCCATGCCTTACTACAGTGACATTCTTTACTAAGTTTCATCGAATACAATATGACATAATCCCTTATTCTATCTCTTTTGGGAACCATATAAGGATTTTTATGGAACGGCTCAGCTATTTCATTATTGGCTCTTGTACCCATGATTTCACGAAATGCATAGACAAACAATCAAACATATCCCCTCAAAATAAAAGAAAAATGAAGCCAAGGCATCAAATAATATGAGGATAAACATGAAAGAACCATATTTCAAAGCCAAGAATGGTGCTAAAGGCCATATCTTGAATTTCTACCAAATGCTTAAGATTACATCTAACTTTGGGATGTAAACATCACTAAGCCATTCAAAATGTGGGCTAATAAAGTTGTTGAAGAACTCAGCATCAGACGAATGGCAAAAGTGTTTGAAGAGTAGACCAATTTTGATTGATGTAACCATTTTCAAGAATCCTTAAAATACTCATCGGCGGCTCATACCTCTTGTCGAAGCTATATATTATAAGTGAGACAAGGTGGTGTACAATGCTCGAGCTATCAAACTTTAAAACTTAAATTCATCAAGAACAAGATCGGTGGCTTATTATCACATGAGATATGCATCAAACATCATAGAAAGATTGCAGCAATTAACAGCACATACAATTGTAAAAAAACAAATTCTGAAGCCAGAAAGAAAGTAGATATTAATAAGGTAAAGGCCAAATCATGATTCTTTTTACCAAATGAAAACTAACTTAAGGTTTGGTCTGAACTATGTCTATGGCAGAAAACTTTGGGATGCCAACATCACTAAGTTTATCTAAATAAGGGCTAACAAATCTTTCGAAAAACTCTGCATCAGACCAACAGCAAAGTGATCTCAGTGTAGGCCAAGTTTCAACAAGGTTCCTACTTTCTAAAAATTTTAAAATTCTAATTCGCGGTTTGTACCTCTTCTCAAAGTTGTACATAAGTGATGATGGGTAATGGGCAATGCTTGAGATATCAAAACTGCCACTCGCAACCAAACCCTCCGTTGTATTCTTCATCTTCTCAATGGATACACCAAACACTCGAGGCTGCTTCCTAAACATACTCGATATTTAATTGTCTGAGTACCCCACATCACGAAAGGCTTGCAACTTGAGCTCCCACGCCTTAGGGGTCACCGAAGCAATAGTTGGAATAGCATAAATGAAAGCATTCATAGATGCAGTCAGCCCCATTTCTTTGGCCTTCTCTACACATCCCCTTATAATTTCAGGATTTTGACAGAAAGTTAACGCATAACTATTGAGGATGATACGAACGCGATCCATAGACAAGCCAACGCTCTTCAAGAATTCCACATTAGCCACAACAGTTCGTTCAATATTATAGTTGAGTAACCGTGGTGATTTCCTCATAACTCTGACAACTGCACTATTGGATCCCAAGAAACCCTTCAGCACAGATAATGAAGGAATGATATTACCATTCACACTTAAGCACAAAATCGTCGGACTCGATGAGATAATCTTGCAAACTTCATCAGATTGGAAGCCCACTTCTCGCAAAATGTTGATTTTTGGTTTGATGCTCTCCTCGAGGTTAGCAGAGAGAAGATGAGGCCTATTCTTCACGACTTTCTGCAAATGAGAATAAGAAAAGCCACTCTCTTTGAAGAAAGAGAGTATTGAATCGGCATTTTCAGAGGTTTTCAGACTATTAATTTCCGCTGCATTTCGTGAAGCCAAATCCGGAGGGAAATCGTATTTATCTCTCAACATAGCCAAATTCGGCCCTTCGCTTTATCTGTAAATTAAGGGGTGTATTGAATGCGGATTTTAATGGACTTTAAAAAGTCTATAAATTTGAAAAGTTTATCGAGTTTATAGGATTTTAGATGGATTTTATGGAATTTTGGGTGTGGAGTTTGTGGAATTTGGGGTGGATTTCGGGTGAATTTTTATGGACATTGTTGGATTTAAAATTCATTATCTCTGCGCTCGCTGCACTCCAACGAACGCCCAATGTACCCTAATGACTGCTGGAGTCTAGCCATCGTTGAAGAATCTCAACGATCGCTGGAAGCGAGAAACCGCTGGGATGGTCGCGGCCTCCCCAACAATCGCTGGAGGCAGCCACTAGTAATGATGATGATGGTAGCAGTCAAATTGAGATTCAGAAAATGGAGGCTTCACATCCAAGAACAATTTCGTTCAATGATCTTGTCAAGGACTTCATGTCAAACAAATACGACATTAAAGCCTTCGCTATCACCCCGTGAACAATCCACAAACAATTAATCCCATTTGAAAGAACCAATCAAAATCTAAAACAAAAATTACAGGAGAGGGTGGCGTCGGGGAGCTTGTCGACGACGGAGATGGCGGCGGAGATTTTGGGGATGCGCGTGGCGGCAGGAGGTGAGTAAGAAGGCGGGAAGAGGAGAGAGCACAATTGGTTTTGAGGAGGAATGGAGGAGGTTTGCAGCAGCGAATGTGGATAATATTAGCATTTCTGAACTCCTTAAAAATCCAACAAAATCCTAATCCAATACACCCCCTAAATATTCTTGATTTCTAGATTTCTTTATTTTTTATCACACCCCGACTCCCGAGATACGACGAATGACACTAACACTACTAAACCTCATACTAACTCAACTCACATAAGGGTTCATGCTCGGGGAATCAAGGGATTATTGACTGAAAGCGATAACAAATAAGGCATGCTTCCAAGTCATAGATAAAACACCAAATTTACATATTGAATCCAAAAGGAATAAGTATGTTGAGATCACATCATACGAAAGTTAAAGAAAAGCGGTAAATAGTATCGAGCACATTGCTCGTGAATTCAGACAAGTATCATAGTGCTATTAAAAAACATAACAAAAGAAACATCATGTAATACTGCAGCGGAGACATCGACTCAATTCCCAACAACTACATGTATGAAGACATGTAATTGCCAGCCAACTTTCGACTCAACCAAAAGAACACACCACCAAGCCGTCCACGTCATTCACATCCGGCTAACCTGCACGTTTAGAAATACATGCAGGGCTGAGTACTCAGTGAACACATGCCAAAACATTTGAAAAATTGCTCTTAGAGCTATACAATTGAACTTGCCTTGCCGTAGCATCACAAGTATTAATGCAATCAAAACGTTTACTTGTGTACGCAAAAATATTTTATTTTTCTTGAAACGACAGCGCTGTCAAACATATTATGAACATACAGGTATGAATCATCTACACCTCATCTCTGTGTCGAGAAGTAGGCCTCCTTCTCAAACACTGTGACCGGCTAAACCGAAGTAAAGCACACAGTCACCTCAAACAATTCAAATACCACACGTGGGTTCCTGTCTTTCACAGGGCAATAATATCTCAAGCAGATGATGAAGCATACCAACTCACATAAAAACGGCAAGTCAATTGAATTTAAAAACTCAAATAATAATACTCAATAAACAGTAATAGTATTCATCGGAGTTTTGGTTTTAGAAAAGCCACCTGACTTCCGAAGATTCTAGCTAGGCGGCTTACTCTTTTGAACGTCCTCGCTACTTTTCCGTCCAGCTTGGTCCTTCACAATTCGACATCGAATAAAGAATAAGACTCTCGACGCGTAAGACGTAAAGTAGATTTTGATTTCGGCTGAAGGACTTCTACTTGACTTGGGTCTCTCTATCTTTATCTTTTCTAAATCAATATCCTTCCTTAACTTTCTCGTTCTCGGTTATTGACTCTACTTGGTTACTAAATAACTTAGTCTCACATTCTCGTTTCTAAATCATTTCTACTTTAGTATCTCTTACTAATTAAAGAAATATTATTTATCTCGATTACGCTGTTCCAATTCTTACTCGAATACTTGATTCAACTACCGTCATCTCAAATCAATCATGTAACATATAAGCATTCTCAACAATTGAGCAAGTCATGTCATCATAAACGGAATATGAACATATCACTTAAACACATAGGTTCAATCAAGCATAATAAATTCAGCACGATTTAAATATAATTAACAGTTATCTCGACACTGCTCGATTTTATTCTCGGAAAATATTTTCTTCAAAATAAGCATTAAAAACAATCTCGTCAATCTTAATAACTCAAGCAAGAATTCAAGCAATAAGAATTGTGAATTTAACTCAAATAGTCATTTAATATTTCTCGATTCAAACACAACGTTATTTTCTAAATACGTCGTCTTTTCTCAACTACGTACACATACTCGTATACGTACAATTTTCTTAATTACTTATCTTATATTAATAATTTTTTTTTTTCTTATTCTCAATTAAACTCTTATTTTCTATATTTAATAGAAATTCGTTTTCTCGATTTATAAATTAGAACTCAAAACTCGTTAACTCATCGTCTTATCTCATATTCAAAATATTTGAAAACCAAACTCGATTATTCTTACTCAAGCATTATCAACCAACCATTTATTACTCAACATATTATTAAGAAATGAACATTCAATATTTGTGATTCTTTAAACTCGATTCTTGTATTTAAACACTATTAAATTTTCAACTCGAGACTTCATTTTATTAAGCTATTTTTCTCATAGCATTACGTAATCGCTTAAGCTCAAACTTAACTATTAATCGCATACTTAAATTTTTCTTATTTCAAGATATTATCTCTTTGATTTATTTATTCTAAGATTCTCTCAATTAATCTCATAATTAAACAAATTTAAACTCGACTTATTTCTTTGTTCAACTTCTTTTCTCTTATTCGATTGAACAACTTAACTTCGACTCACTTTTCTTTCATCTTTTTATTTTCTCAACTCTAATTCCTCTTTTATCTCTCAACTATTAATATTTTCTCTCCTTTTAATCTCTATTATTATTTCAAAAAATTTCTCCTCTTTATTACTTATTTCTCAACAAAGAAATATTTTTCTTTGTTTTTACTAACTTTTATTATCTCATAGATAATTCATTAATTTCTTTTTTTATTTTCTATTAAATTTTTATTTCTATAATTTTCAAATTTTAATTAATTTAATAATTAATTTATTTAATTTAATAATTAATTTATTTAATTTAATAATTAATTAATTAATTTTAAAATTAATTTTATTAATCTTCAAATCTTCATATTTCTCACCAAGAACACCAAGAACACACACTCAAATCTTCAAATTTTCACCAAGAACACCTAGAACACACACTAGGCATTCAAAACTCATTTCCGTCGATTTTTGCATATTTTTGTACTTAAAATTCCATTTTCTTCATCTTAAAAATTCCTATTGAACATCTAGTACTCCAAGTTAAACACAAATACATTCAAATCATCTATAACATCAAAATCATCAAAAATCATCAAAAATTATTTTTCTCCCTACACACACAAATATCGATTTTTTCTTCATAAAAACCATAAAATAAATCAAATCATTCATTCCATCATAATTTCATACTCAAGACAAACGCATAAACATCATTATATCATCAAAAAATAAATCAAACCAATTATTCCTCCAATAAACTCATGATGGTCCCAAAACGAGTTACTGGTGTATGGGGGGGGGGGGGGGGAATACACCAGTTAGGATTTAAAAACTTAAACCTGAAAAATCACTTCAACTGAGCAAAAAGGACTCAGTTGGAATCTCACAGCTGAGTAAGCGACCTCAGCTGGAAGAGTGAGGCTGTGCGGAATGTGGTGGAAATTAAACTCGTTAAAAACAACTCACGCAAAACAGCTCGGTTGGTCAAGAACCAAAACAGCTCGGTTGAAAAAATGCAAATGAGGTTTGTATGTCGGTTAGATTGATCAGATAAAAATGCAAAAGCAACTGAATAAAAATAAACACAGACACACAGGATTTAACGTGGTTCGGAGATAACCCTCCTACGTCCACGGGGAGATGTGAATCCTCACACCTCAGTCCAAGTTCTTCTGGACAGAACCACTCAGCTTACGCGGGCTGAGCAACCGTTAAGGATAAGTTTGCGGGTACTTATCGACCTTACAGATTAGTTTCCGGGCACTAAACAGCCTATGTCAAGTTTGCGGGTACTTGACGACCTGACTACTCAATTACAGGAAGAGTAAGGTCCTAGCACACTTTTTAGGGTGTGAGTGTGGGAGGGATTTCCAACTACAGCTCGATCACGAATGAGAGCTGGATCTAAGGCTTGAACGAATAAACACTCAAACTAAGATCTAAGACAGATTTTCACTCTATGAACCCTCAGCTACTAATTTTCTATCACTCTTGAACTCTCAGCTGCTGATGTTCTTAGAATATGATTTTAGCAGATTTTTCTTTCGCTTGATTCTCTTGTGATTGCACTTTTCTCTCTTGCTTCAGTCTGTCTCTTGTATCTCTCGAATGAGAGAATGCCTCTATTTATAGGCGGAGAGAATCAACTAGCCGTTGGAGGAGCTGTTGATCTCTGATCGTTTGATAGCGATGGCTTGTCTCTTATCTATGCAAACTTTCCCGATATGGCATCTGTGCTCTTCTACTTTCCATCTGAGACAGCCTTGTGTTGGGCCAGATGGGGTAATGACTGAACGGTCAAACCCTCATGTGACTTCCTTTTGAAATTCAAATCTTAACCTTTCTGACAGTCAACCTTGGTTCGTCGGTTGAAAGTCTTGATCTTCATCTGAGTGGTCTTCAGCTGATGTTCTGAACTATTGGACTCTCAGCTGACTTTGAACTTCAAGCAGTTGATCTTCTTGTTCGAGTTCTACAACTGAGGTTCTGAAACTGAACACTCAGTTGTCTTCCCTGTATTTACTCAGTTGGGTTTGAACCTTCAGATGATCTGATGTTCTCTTCCTCTCTACTGCTTCTCATCTGACAAACCCTCAGTTGGTTTTCTTCACAACTGATGTTCTGAAGACTTCCCATTGTTTGCATCTGAACATATGAACTCTCAGTTGTCTTTCTTCACAACTGATGTTCTTTCTGAGTGACGCCTTGTTGCCATCTTCAGCTGGAGACTTGTAAAGATAAAATCTTAACTTTGCTCAAACAGCGAGCCTAAATTCTAACATTAGGTTCTGGCAACATCTCCTCGGTTGGGGTCAGTCGGTTTTGGAATTCATCAAAACTTATACTAATAAATTTCCCAACAATTTCCCCCTTTTTGATGATGCCAAAACCACTTACAACTTTAAACCACTATTGATCTAAAACTCACTAACTTATCTAAAATCTCAGCTGAAATTCTAGACAGTCTATAAGATAAAACATCAAAGGGTTAGAACAGTTATAACATGATATTGAAAGACTTTGTGATTCAGAGCTTGGACAATGAGGAATTGTTCATCAAGGTGAATCGTATTATATACTTTGAAGTTTTTGTTACAACTGAAGGTTACAAGGTTAAGCACAAAACAGATAAAGATACAACAGTTGCTTCAAAAACTACAACATCCAAAAACTTCATCAGCTCAAAAACTTTGACAGCTCAAAAATACTGTTGACCGTACTTGCTGAAGATACGGTTAAAGATCTCCTTCTTCGCCTCCGACTCGATCCCAGTGTTGACGCCGTGTTCCTTGCAGACTTGCCTTGCCTCAGCCATGATCGTATTTCTATTTGGCGTGCTCGTGCCTTTGATCATCGGAGGGCGGTACCTGCACATCTTCGGAACTAGAACGGTGTTGGGATCAAGCTGAGCATTCAGCATAGCTCGCTTGAACTGACTAAACATTCCAGGGTCTCCAGTTCTGAGTTCCCACAGGGCTTCCTTGAAAGCTGGCCTTGGGTCTTCAGTCGAGTAGACTTTCCTGTAATAGAAGTCATTGACAAACTCATGCTTGAACTGCTCCCAGTCATCGTTCCACTCAGCATTCATCCACTTGTCAACATGTGGATACCGAGACGGGAGCGGAGCATTCTTCTGCAGTTGGCGCATCGACTTCCTAGCCTCAGCCTTCATCTGGTGCTTGTTGATTCTTCGCACACTCCGGCTGGCTTTATTCCTGTCGACGTTCTTTTCCACCTTGGCGAGCTCCTTCTCGAACTTGGCCACCTTCTTGGCTTGATCGGCAGCGAACTTCTTGATCCAGGAGGGCTTCAAGTACTTCTCCTTTGACTCCCCCATAGCTTTGGCAGCTTCAATGCAGTCTTCAACAGATATCCCGTCAAGTTCTGCATCGAGCTCGGCCGTAAGCTCGGCTACGAGGTCATGGGAGATTTCCAGTTCGGGCTGCAATCCCTCAGCTCCTTCAGCTGGCACTCTTTCCCCTTCAGCTTGCTGGAGAACAGCTTTTCCTCGTTCAGCAACAGCTGCTGGCTCCTTGTCTTCCCCAGCTGTTGGCTCCTTTTCTTCCCCCTTTTTGGCATCATCCAAAAGGGTGGCGACAGTGCCATCCAGGGAGGTCAACTTGGCTTCAACCTGTTGAACTCGGGAAAACAGTTTGTCAACAGCATCCTTCTCAACTACCTTCTTGGCCAACTCCATGTCTTGGTGCTCCTGCTCAGCTCGCTGCACAGCTGCAATGGTCGCAGAAACCTCTTTGTGGAGAGAGACGAACTCAGCTCGGAAAGAGGCGAACTGAGACATCCACTCCTGGTCCTGAGTCTGCTGGGACTTTGCGAGGTCAGATTCAGCAATGGTCTTGAACACGTTGAAATCCGAGCTGAGGCTCTGAACGGCCTTCCTTAGAGCCGAGACCTCCGAGCTGGAAGAAGTGGAGAGGTCTTCGAACTGGTGCTGTAGAGAGGAGGAGAGGTGTTCCAGCTGATTCTTCAAGCTGGCATTTTCTGCCATCAGCTGCTGCATCCTGTCAGCTTCCTCCACCTTGCTCAGCTGGATCTTGGACAGCATCTCCTGCCTCAGCTGGTTGACCCTCTCCAAGATCAGCTCGCAGATGGCGTCGGTTGAGAGAGCTGGCTGATCGGAGGGTCCGGGCAGAAGTTGTGGTTGTGGCTGGGCAGCAGGCTCCGATACAACCATGACAGATCGGCTGGCGAGGTAGACCTTGAGCTTGTCTTCTTCTCTCTTGGCCGCCTCATTAGCTGCATCGACGTCATCCATGCAGGAGGCATTCTTGGCTAGCATGTCATCAAGAAAGTAAACAGCTCCAGGATTGTTGCACAACTCCCTGGTGTCTGTCCCTTCTTGGATGCTCTTGTCCAGACGTCGTCGGAGCACAGCCACCTTCTGGTTGTATGCCACCTCCAGGTTTTGATAATCGAAGTACTCCCTCAGGTTGGACTCTTCGACCTTCAACCTGTCCCAACCATGGATCCTGAGGGTCTCCTCCTTCACGTACCAATAGCTGAATATGACGCTGAATTGGTAGAGCAGTTCCGTCCCGAAAACAGTAAATATGGGCATCGAGGCTGCCTCGGGGAACATGCCAATCAGCTTTCGGAAGCAGTAGCTGAGTCTTCCTTCATATTTAGCCAGGATCGCCTGGCGGTTGGCTTCTTCATCGATCTGAGGGGGGTCAATATCGAAGGTTACGGGTTCGATGGTTTCATCAACATTGACCAAAGGAATGGTCACAACGTTGGCATCGAGCGAGAGGCTCGGAATATCTAACTGAGGACCAGTTGAGAGAACTGGATCCTCTTTGGATGGAGAGTTGGCTGGCAGGAGGGTTTCTTCAGTCACAGGTAGGTTTACCTGGCTGGCATCAGCTCCAGTTTGACTGTCGTGGGACTCCTCAGATGAAGAAGAGTCATTTGAGGAGGAGCTGGAATCCTCCACTTGAATTTCTACGTCTTCAGCTGCTTTGTCCTGACGCGGCTGAAGAATGAATCCAGCTGGGTCAACCGATTGGCTGGATTCGGTTGACTCCTTCGCTTCAGCCGGCTTAACCATTTCTGGACTTGTTGTGGATGGTTGAGCCACTGGCTGGATGATCCTGATCCTTGGCCTCTTCTGCAGAGGTTCCTCCTCTTCCTCTTCTTCGTCTTCTTCCTCCTCAGCTACCTCCTCCAGCTGGCGCTTCGCCGGCTTGGTCCTCGAAGGGCGGCGAGCTGCTGACTCCACAGCTGGCTTGGGGGCACCCTTGGGGGTGTAGACAGCCTCCACAACGTCCATTGCCTTCTTAGCTGTGGGGAACAGCGTCAGCTTATTGAACGGCGTGTCCTCACTGCCTTCCCATGTCAGCGGCAGTCCCTGTGTGGCTTGGAGGATGAGGGCAGAAATCTTTGTTCCAAAGTTGAGTGTCCCCTTGACACTCAACAGCAGTTCTCCGGATTCAGCTGTTGTCTCGGAGATTTTCTACTTCTCCATCATCAGCTGACTTTCAACATAGCCCAGCCAGTCGACCTGGTGTTGTTCCTCCAGGGCCTTTTGTTGCTTGAGCTTTGGCCTGCTGATGTGGCCGAAGGCTCCTCCATATGCGAAGGCGCATTTGGAAATCACGTCGAAAAGCACTTGGTGCGCCGACTTCAGCTTCGTCCTTTGCATGCTTCCCTTCAACGGCTCGGGAACAAGAAGGATGGTTTGAAGGAAGGCATCAGCTTCCTTGTCAGAGAAGTTCCCCACCACATCTGTGGCTTCGTGGTTTCTGGGGATGAGCTTCTCCAGCTCCTTGGATACCTTTATCTCCACGACGGTGTCTTCTACTGTTCGGGAGGTTCTGTGGCGTTGCTTGCACGGGATGATCGTGACAATCCTATCTTCTGCAACACGCTGCAGATTCTGGTAGAAATGTACGACCTGCTTCTTGAGCAACAGGGACGGAGAGAGGGTTTCCCAGTCAAGAAGATGGTGGTCGGAGAGAATGGCGGCGACGGGAGCGAGCTCAGGCGAGGAGAGAGTCGCTCTGGATAAAATCTGTTCGAAATGAATCTTCAACATCACCAGGTTGAACGATTCCTGGAACGTAGCAGGCTCTGCGGAGACCATCTTCTTAGAGGCTTTTGATTTGGGCGCCATCTCGAGTAGATATATATGCAAAGATGAGGGAAAAAGACTTTACTGAAAATGGCGAAACAAGATTTGAGAAGATGATGAATAGTGAGTAAAGATATGCACGAAAAGAGAAGGTAAGGATCACTTCCTGATTTGCCGTATTATATAATCTTTGACTCGGATAAAATCAACGGCTAAGGTTAAATCGCGCGTATTTATCAACGGCTGTGATTTCGCGACTGTTGGGTAATTTTGACTGATATACCACGCGCGCGAGTGAGAAGGTGAATAGTTTAGGGTGTCAGCCCAGTCGCACTATAAAGTAAGGCTATAGGTGTTCAGCCAGACTTTACATTAAATGCGACATGATGGCTTGTTTAGTCTAGCTGACATGTTTAGGAATGTTTGAATTTATTTCAAACATTCTCATTTAATATCATAACACCTTCAGTCATAAATGATACCTGGCAGCTGATGTCGATATCAGCTGTATACCTCAGTTGTGCTCCTCAGTTGCCGCATACCATCAGCTGACTCGAGTTCGTCTATTCAGCTGACGTTTGATGGTTTCAGTTGGCAGTTCGCATCTGAGATTCCCCCTTTTATCTGAGCTTCCCCCTTAAGTCGATATCCGACTCTTCAGCTCGGATGGATCCTCATCAGCTCGGATGACTCTTCTGCTCGGATGACTTTTTAGCTCGGATCCAAGAGTCCTAGAAGATCACACAGCATCTTGAACCGGACTTCAGGAAGAGGTTTGGGAAGATGTCAGCTCTCTGAATCTCAGTTGGGATCTTCTCCATGGACACATCCTTTTTCTCAATATGATCTCGGATGAAATGATGGCGAATATCGATATGCTTGGTCCGAGAGTGGTGAACAGGGTTTAGAGAGATAGCTATGGCACTCGAGCTATCACAATGAATGGGAACCTATCCAATTGAGACTTCATAATCTCTCAGTTGCTGTTTCAGCCACAATACTTGCATGCAACAGCTTCCGGCAGCCATATACTCTGACTCGGTTGTCGAAGTAGCAACACACGCTTGTTTCTTGGAGAACCATGAAACCAGCTTGCTTCCCATGAACTGACAGTGTCCAGAAGTAGACTTCCTGTCCAACCGATCTCTTGCTAGGTCGGCATCTGAGTATCCAGTCAGCTGGATATTGTCATCAGTTGGGTACCACAACCCAACATTGACAGTTCCCTTCAGATACTTAATGATGTTCTTTGCTGCCAACATGTGTGCTTCTCTTGGTTGGACTTGAAAACGAGTACACACTCCAACTGCGTATGAAATGTCTGGTCGGCTGGCAGTTAGGTAGAGTAGCGAACCGATGATCCCTCTATACTGGCTGGCATCAACGAGCTTTCCCTCAGCTCCTGGTTCGATCTTCCAGTTCGTATTCATAGGGATCTTTGTTGTCTTACTTGTCTGCAATCCGAACTTGGTGATGAGCTCCTTTGTATATTTGGACTGGTTGATGAAAATCCCTTCAGGTGACTACTTCACTTGTAATTCAAGGAAATAATTCATCTCGCCCATCATTGACATCTCGAACTTCTCCTTCATAAGATCGGAGAATTTCTTACACAGCTCCTCCGACTTGGAGCCGAAAATGATGTCATCGACATAAATTTGCACAACAAGTATATCTTCTCCAACTTTGATGGTGAACAGAGTTTTATCAACTGAACCTCGTTTGAACCCCGAGTTCAGAAGAAATCCACAAAGAGTGTCATACCATGCCCTTGGCGCTTGCTTTAGACCATATATAGCTTTCTTCAGCTTGTACACTCTTCCATCTCCAGTCTCAAAACCAAGAGGCTGTTCAACATATACATCTTCTTTGATATCTCCATTGAGGAATGCACACTTCACATCCATCTGATATACTTTGAACTTGTGATGTGCGGCATAAGCTAGAAAGATCCGGATGGCTTCTAGCCTTGCAACTGGTGCAAAGGAATCTTCAAAATCAATTCCTTCTTGTTGGCAGTATCTTTGAGCTATCAACCTTGCTTTATTCCTCACAATGAATCCAATGGCGTCTCTCTTATTTTTGAAAATCCACTTCAATCCAATCACCTTGACACCATTTGGTCTTTCTACCAACTCCTATACACAGTTGCGTAGAAACTCATTCAATTCTTCTTGCATGGCTGTTGTCCAGTGGACACAGTTGAGAGCTTCCCCAACATTCTTCGGTTCTGGCACATCAGCTACAAAGCAAGAAATCATGGCAACATCTCCAGCTTGCTCGAACTCTTCTAGAACTGCCAATTCTTCAGCATATTGGGCATCCTCGGTTGATTCTGGATTTGTAACTCTGCTCCGTGTGTGCACACCCTCGGTTGGATCTCCGATGATGTCATTGGTGGAATGAACTTCATACCATCTTCGGTTGCGTCTTCCTTCTTCTCCCAATTGTGGATGTTCAGAAATCTGAGTTGGAGTCTTCAGAGCTGGTGAATGATCAGCTGTTGAGTCTGGATTCTCAACATTGATAGTAGTTTGAACTGAGCTCGGTTGGGCATCGGATGCTGATGCAGTTGGTGGAGCATCAGCTGAAGTTCCCCCTTGGGATGAACTGAGGTCTTCGCATTCATCTTCAGAGAAGTATGGATCCTCATCCTCAGTTGCCCATACCAGTGGTTCAGCTCGGTTCTTTTCCCGAAGTGCTTGCGATCTGGTGAGAACTAGTAGAACAGCTGAATCTGCGTGTTGTTCCTTTACCTGTTCCCTGCACTCAAAGGTAGATTCATCAAAACTAACATGAGGTGTTATTTCCACAACACGAGAGCTGTTGTTGAAAACTCTATATGCCTTGATCCGAGCTGCATATCCAAGAAATATGCCCTTCGAAGCTTTGGCATCAAAGGTTTTCAACTAAGTCTTCCCATTGTTGTGAATATAACACTTAGATCCAAAAACACGAAAATAAGAAATATCTGGCTTTCTGCGTCTCCACAGCTCGTAGGGCGTCTTTCCCAACCGCTTGGTGAGAAGAGATCGATTCTGAGTGTAGCATGCTGTGTTGATCGCTTCAGCCCAAAATCTCTTTGGCAGTGCTGAGCTCGCTAACATGGATGTGGCTGCATCCTTCAGAGTTCTATTTCTTCGCTCAGCTACGCCATTCTGTTGTGGAGTACGCGCAGCTGATGTCTGATGGGTTATGTCATTTTTTTCGCAATACTCAAAGATGGTTTCATTTAGAAACTCCGTTCCACGATCTGATCGGATGGATATGATCTTCATCTCTTGTTGGTTCGATATCCAATCCATCAGCTTGGGCAGCTCATCTCGGGTCTCACTTTTGTGGCGCATGAAGATAGTCCACGTATATCTTGAGTAGTCATCAGTTACAACCAATGTATATTCGTTGCCATTAATGCTTTTTGGTGTAACTGGTCCGAAGAGATCCATATGGATCAGCTGTAACACTCGGTCGGTTAAGGGAGTTGACTTCAACCGGAAGGAGGTTCTAGCGAGCTTTCCCAGCTGGCATGCACTGCAGATGTGTGTTGTTGAAAACACTCGGTTAGGTATGCCTCTTGCATGTTCTTGTCTGGCGAGTCGGTTCATCGTCTTGAAGTTCAGATGGTTGAGCCTTTTGTGCCACAGCCAGCTCACATCCGAACTGCTCTTTGATAACAGGCAAGTGTCAGGGAGGTTGCTGTTCCAGTCAGCGTAGTAAACATTCCCTGTTGGAGATCGATTTCCCAACAATATCACCTGCTTTGATCCGACATCTTTGACTCTGCAACCCTGTGCATCAAACTTGACAGAGAAACCATTATCACAGAATTGGCTGATGGAGAGCAGGTTATGCTTCAATCCATCAACATAAGAGACATTAGAAATTGAAACATGATTGGTTTCAAGGGTACCGTAACCTCTGGTATAACCTTTTGAGTTATCACCAAAAGTAACTGATGGACCTTCTTTCTCCACGAAACTTCCAAGCAAATCCTTCAGATTTGTCATGTGTTTCGAGTATCCACTATCCATCACCCACATTGTAGCAGACGCCTTCTTCTTCCTCAGCTGTTTCTCATGCACCTGCAAAGAGAAACTCGCTTAGGTCCCCAATTTCAGTTGGGTCCTGGAGGGTTAGAACCAGTTCCCGCTGGAACTGTGCGTCGCTTTTCCCGGTAAACTCGAATAGCCTTGTCATGCCATATGATTTGCCCATTTTCATCAATTATAACAACACCTCGGTTATCCTTAGGCTTGTTGTTAGAAGTGATGCTCTGTTTCTTGGGAGGAGTTGGATTTCTCCCATGTTGAGCTTTAGGAGGTGAGGCTTTCCCCCTGTTTTGATGGCGATTCTTATCCTGTTGAGTTTGTCTGTGAGGTCGGACGCCCTGTTGGAATCTTTGTGGCTGATTATGATTCCAACTTCCTGAGGGTTGTCTGTAGCTGTTCATGCCCTGTTGATGATTAATATTATGGCATGAATATCTCCAGTTGTTTGACCAGTTCCTCATTGGTTGACTAGGTTGGAACCTTTGGTCGCACCGATGTTGGAACCGCTGTTGATTCAGATGATTGAGCCCAGGTCTATTCTGAGGTCGGTTCCATTCCTTCTGACGTTGACTTTGAGGTTGATGCAGAGGTCGGTTCTGGTTCTGAGATCGGTTGCGGTTGTGCCTTCGACGCCTCTGATTCCTCTTCTGACTTTTGGAACATTCCCTCTCGGTTGATACCTCAACCGATAGAACATTCTGTCCTTTATCAGCTACTCCTTTTCCCTTCTCAGTTGAGATTTTGTTGGTTGGTTGAACTTGCTGAGAGGTGGAGGTTGAGTTAGCTTCTGGAGACTCAGCTGAGTTAGGCTCGACAGCTGTGACTTCTAATACTTTGATGAAGGTTGCTGGTGGAATCCCAGTATCCTTGACAACATCATAACCGAGTCCTGACATGTCATCCATCTGTCTGCTGTAATTTAAAAGGTTTTCGATGATCTTGGATGACTGATATAGCTTGATTAGATTGTCCTTTTCAGTTTGCAACTCCTTGACAAGTACAACTATCTGCTCGGTTTGTTCATCTAACTTCTTTATCAGCTGTTCGATCTGAGCATCTTGATTTTTCAACTGATCTTGCTGTTCTTTGTTTTGCTTTGTCAACTCCTCATCAGCTGGAGGCTTAGCCTCGATCAGTTGACTCTTTAGATTCTCAATCTCCTGAGTTTGGCTCGTAATCAGATCCTCTTTTTCGGTTAAGGAATCTTCAAGCTTGGCGAACTGAGCTTGGAGACTCTTAAACTCAACCGACTGCTGATGCAGTTCCTCACTGAGTTCTTGAAAATCATTCCAGGAGGGTTCCAACTCATCGCTCAGAGATTCCTGCAGGTTAGAAGTATTGGAATAATTTAAGCGAGCAGAATTAGATTGTACCTCAATATCATCTTGGTCGGTTCCAAGTGCCATGAGGCATTGATCCGGACTGATGACTTTGTTGGTAGAGGTTAGTTCATCCTCATCTTCAGTGTCTGTGAAGATGTCCATATCGTCAGCTGCCTCTTCAGCTACCATGGCCTTGTTCTTTTCAGTTTGCTTGGCCCTCAGTGCTTCTCTTTCCTTCTTTGAGAGGTCTGGGCAGTCAGCTTTGAAGTGTCCTTCCTTGCCGCATTCGAAGCAACCATTGGTGACTGGCTTCGAACTGTCTCGAGTTCGGTTTGATTTATAGAAACGTTTATATTTGCCGAACCGAGTGTCCATGTCGGCTAGTTTCTTTGACAGCGCTGCAATGTTCTGTTGCAGTTCCTCTCTGCTCGGCTCCTTTGCAGTCGTGTCAGCCGATCTGGTTGGCCTTGACGATCTCGACTTTGAGTAGTCAGCTCGGAGGGCAACTGACTTTGATGCCGAGCCAACATCCTCAATTCTATTTGTCTGACCTGAGGGCTGCGATCTCCTTCTGTTGACCTTATACTCATTTCCTTTCAAGATTGAGAACAATCTTTCAGTTTCCATTTCACCAAGGTCAGCTCGGCTCTCGTGGATATTTGTGAAAGTATCCCACTCAGCCGGTAGAGCTTGCAACACTTTGAGGTTTATTTCTCTTAGAGTGTATTTTCCTTTCCGGATGGACTGGATTCTTCTGATGATGTCCATAAACCAGAGCTCTAGCTGATCGATAGTCTCATCAGGTCGCAGACTGAAGTTGTCAAAATCTTGACATGCATGTGAGAACTTGTTTTCCTTCGTCTCGTCGCTTCCTTTACTTAGCGAAGCCAGGATGTCCCACATCTCTTTTGCAGTCTCACACTCCTCTATCCAGGGCAAATAATCTTGTCCAACCGTGGACATTATTGTGCTCTGAGCCCAGATATCTAGCTGGCTCACCTTGGCCTCCTCTGGAGAGTAGTCTTCTGGCTGTTTTTCCACATACTCCACCACTGTGTCTCCATCGTTGGGATTTGTGGGAGTGCGAAGTATTCTATCTTTTATGATGATTGGTCCAGAAGTGAGAACTTGTTGCATCCTATGATGCTTTGACAGAAGGATCTTCTTCGTTCGAGTTCTCCATGATGTATAATTGACTACAGAGAACATGACGACGATCTTGTCCTTGACGTCCATCTGCACAAACAAAAACAGGACAAAAAAACGAGCAAGTATGCACTAGCGTGAAAAGATCTGTTCAGTTGACCACTGAAGAAAAATTCTCGAATTCACACCTCGTGAAATAAAGTCAGCAGTCTTTTGAACCACTGCTCTGATACCACTTGATGGTCCTGAAACGAGTTACTGGTGTATGGAGGGGGGGGGAATACACCAGTTAGGATTTAAAAACTTAAACCTGAAAAATCACTTCAACTGAGCAAAAAGGACTCAGTTGGAATCTCACAGCTGAGTAAGCGACCTCAGCTGGAAGAGTGAGGCTGTGCGGAATGTGGTGGAAATTAAACTCGTTAAAAACAACTCACGCAAAACAGCTCGGTTGGTCAAGAACCAAAACAACTCGGTTGAAAAAATGCAAATGAGGTTTGTATGTCGGTTAGATTGATCAGATAAAAATGCAAAAGCAACTTAATAAAAACAAACACAGACACACAGGATTTAACGTGGTTCGGAGATAACCCTCCTACGTCCACGGGGAGATGTGAATCCTCACACCTGAGTCCAAGTTTTTCTGGACAGAACCACTCAGCTTACGCGGGCTGAGCAACCATTAAGGATAAGTTTGCGGGTACTTATCGACCTTATAGATTAGTTTCCGGGCACTAAACAGCCTATGTCAAGTTTGCGGGTACTTGACGACCTGACTACTCAATTACAGGAAGAGTAAGGTCCTAGCACACTTTTTAGGGTGTGAGTGTGGGAGGGATTTCCAACTACAGCTCAATCACGAATGAGAGCTGGATCTAAGGCTTGAACGAATAAACACTCAAACTAAGATCTAAGACAGATTTTCACTCTATGAACCCTCAGCTACTAATGTTCTATCACTCTTGAACTCTCAGCTGCTGATGTTCTTAGAATAGGATTTTAGCAGATTTTTCTTTCGCTTGATTCTCTTGTGATTGCACTTTTCTCTCTTGCTTCAGTCTGTCTCTTGTATCTCTCGAATGAGAGAATGCCTCTATTTATAGGCGGAGAGAATCAACTAGCCGTTGGAGGAGCTGTTGATCTCTGATCGTTTGATAGCGATGGCTTGTCTCTTATCTCTGCAAACTTTCCCGATATGGCATCTGTGCTCTTCTGCTTTCCATCTGAGATAGCCTTGTGTTGGGCCAGATGGGGTAATGACTGAACGGTCAAACCCTCATGTGACTTCCTTTTGAAATTCGAATCTTAACCTTTCTGACAGTCAACCTTGGTTCGTCGGTTGAAAGTCTTGATCTTCATCTGATGTTCTGAACTATTGGACTCTCAGCTGACTTTGAACTTCAAGCAGTTGATCTTCTTGTTCGAGTTCTACAACTGAGGTTCTGAAACTGAACACTCAGTTGTCTTCTTTGTATTTACTCAGTTGAGTTTGAACCTTCAGATCAGATGATCTGATGTTCTCTTCCTCTCTACTGCTTCTCATCTGACAAACCCTCAGTTGGTTTTCTTCACAACTGATGTTCTGAAGACTTCCCATTGTTTGCATCTGAACATATGAACTCTCAGTTGTCTTTCTTCACAAGTGATGTTCTGTCTGAGTGACACCTTGTTGCCATCTTTAGCTGGAGACCTGTAAAGATAAAATCTTAACTTTGCTCAAACAGCGAGCCTAAATTCTAACATTAGGTTCTGGAAACATCTACTCGGTTGAGGTCAGTCGGTTTTGGAATTCATCAAAACTTATACTAATAAATTTCCCAACAATTTCCCCCTTTTTGATGATGCCAAGACCACTTACAACTTAAACCACTATTGATCTAAAACTCACTAACTTATCTAAAATCTCAGCTGAAATTCTAGACAGTCTATAAGATAAAACATCAAAGGGTTAGAACAGTTATAACATGATATTGAAAGACTTTGTGATTCAGAGCTTGGACAATGAGGAATTGTTCATCAAGGTGAATCGTATTATATACTTTGAAGTTTTTGTTACAACTGAAGGTTACAAGGTTAAGCACAAAACAGATAAAGATACAACAGTTGCTTCAAAAACTACAACATCCAAAAACTTCATCAGCTCAAAAACTTTGACAGCTCAAAAATACTGTTGATCGTACTTGCTGAAGATACGGTTAAAGATCTCCTTCTTCGCCTCCGACTCGATCCCAGTGTTGACGCCGTGTTCCTTGCAGACTTGCCTTGCCTCAGCCATGATCGTATTTCTATTTGGCGTGCTCGTGCCTTTGATCATCGGAGGGCGGTACCTGCACATCTTCGGAACTGGAACGGTGTTGGGATCAAGCTGAGCATTCAGCATAGCTCGCTTGAACTGACTAAACATTCCAGGGTCTCCAGTTCTGAGTTCCCACAGGGCTTCCTTGAAGGCTTTCCTTGGGTCTTTAGTCGAGTAGACTTTCCTGTAATAGAAGTCATTGACAAACTCATGCTTGAACTGCTCCCAGTCATCGTTCCACTCAGCATTCATCCACTTGTTAACATGTGGATACCGAGACGGGAGCGGAGCATCCTTCTGCAGTTGGCGCGTCGACTTCCTAGCCTCAGCCTTCATCTGGTGCTTGTTGATTCTTCGCACACTCCGGCTGGCTTTATTCCTGTCGACGTTCTTTTCCATCTTGGCGAGCTCCATCTCGAACTTGGCCACCTTCTTGGCCTGATCGGCAGCGAACTTCTTGATCCAGGAGGGATTCAAGTACTTCTCCTTTGACTCCCCCATAGCTTTGGCAGCTTCAATGCAGTCTTCAACAGATATCCCGTCAAGTTCTGCATCGAGCTCGGCCGTAAGCTCGGCTACGAGGTCGTGGGAGATTTCCAGTTCGGGCTGCAATCCCTCAGTCCCTTCAGCTGGCACTCCTTCCCCTTCAGCTTGCTGGATAACAGCTTTTCCTCATTCAGCAACAGCTGCTGGCTCCTTGTCTTCCCCAGCTGCTGGCTCCTTTTCTTCCCCCTTTTTGGCATCATCCAAAAGGGTGGCGACAGTGCCATCCAGGGAGGTCAACTTGGCTTCAGCCTGTTGAACTCGGGAAAACAATTCGTCAACAGCATCCTTCTCAGCTACCTTCTTGGCCAACTCCAAGTCTTGACGTACTGCAAGGATGGGTTGTATACGGGGTCTTATGAGCTTCACTCATTATCTCGATTCTTAACTTTTCTTCATTTGGCACACAAATTCTTCCTCGGAACAACAAGGCATTGTCTCTTGACTCTGAAAAATCTTTGACTCCTTCTTTTCTAACCTTCAACCTCAACTTCTCCAAATCCTCGTCTTTTCTTTGACCTTCTATGATACGAAACCTCAAATCTGGCACTACTACCAAGGTAGCAATCATTTGCTCTACCGTTGCCAGAGGTAGAACTACTTCGATTCTCATTCTTTCAAACTCTTCAATCAATCTTGCTTCTTCAGTTAGCAAAAATCCTAACTTGGTTTCTTCTAAATTTTCCACCTTTCTTTTTCTGCTCAACGCATCGGCTACAACATTAGCTTTCCCGGGATGGTAAGATATCTTGCAGTCATAGTCTTTCACCAACTCGAGCCATCTCCTTCTTCTCATATTTAGCTCCTTCTGTTCGAAGAAAATACTTCAGACTTTTGTGATCCGAAAAGATTTCACACTTGGCTCCATAAAGATAGTGTCTCCAAATTTTCAAAGCATGCACTACGGCTGCTAATTCCAAATCATGAGTTGGATATTTCTCTTCATGGGGTTTGAGTTGTCTTGAAGCATATGCTATTACTCTGCTATCTTGCATTAACACACATCCTAAACCTTGAGCTGATGCGTCTGTATAAACGGTATAGTCTTTTCCTAGTTCAGGAAGGGCTAATACTGGAGCTGAAGTCAATCTCGTCTTAAGTTCTTGGAAACTTTTCTCACATTCTTCTGTCCATTCGGACTTGGATTCTTTCTTCATCAAACTCATCATCGGCTTTGCAATCTTGGAAAATCATTCTATGAATCTCCGATAGTAACCTACTAAACCGAGAAAACTACGGATTTCATGAACTGACATCGGCAATTTCCATTCTTTAACATCTTTCACCTTTTCCATATCAACTTTAATTCCCTCGGACGAAACAACGTGTCCTAGGAAATTCACTTCTTTCAACCAGAACTCACACTTGCTGAATTTGGCATATAATTTCTTGGATCTTAACTTTTCCAACACGATTCGCAAATGCTTTTCATGTTCTGCCTCATCCTTAGAATACACCAAAATATCGTCTATGAAGACAATCACAAATTTTTCTAAAAATTCGTGAAAAATTCGATTAATCAAATCCATGAATACTGCTGGAGCATTTGTCAAACCAAATGGCATTACTATGAATTCGTAATATCCATATCTCGTTCTGAATGCGGTCTTTGGAACATCTTCTTGCTTGATCTTTAGTTAATGATATCCAGATCTTAAATCAATCTTGGAGAAAACACCCGCTCCTTTAAGCTGATCAAACAAATCGTCTATCCTTGGCAAAGGATACTTGTTCTTGAGCGTAATCTTGTTAAGCTCTCGGTAATCTATGCACATCCTCAAACTATCATCCTTCTTCTTCACAAACAGTATCGGAGCTCCCCAGGGGGAAACGCTTGGTCGAATAAAACCCAAGTCTAATAGTTCTTGCAATAGAATCTTCAATTCTTGGAGTTCCTTTGGGGCAATTCTGTACGGAGCTTTTGATATTGGAGCTGATCAAGGTTCGAGATCAATCGTAAATTCCAACTGCCTGTCGGGAGGCAATCCTGGTAACACTTCCGGAAATACATCTTTAAATTCTCACACGATAGGCACGTCATCGATACTCAACTCTTGATTCTCATCTTTGTTCAGATAAATCAGATACGCTTTCGTATCTTTTCTTCTCATTAACTTCTTTGCTTTCATAGCCGAAATTATCAGCATACTCTTCCTTACTTTCTTCTCGACTCCAAAGACTATGGTCGGCTCTTCTCCCGGGGGTTGAAACAAAATCTGCCTCAGGTCGCATTGAATAGTCGCAAAATTTTCGATTAGCTAATCCATTCCTAAGATTATGTCTACGTCCCACATCTGGATTAGATTTAGGGATTTCGCAGACATTTTGCGGCTTCCGAATTCGAATTCTATGTTCGAGCAAACACGCGATACTATCGACGATCTGCCTAAAGGGGTTGCCACTCTAAGCACCTAGTTAGACTCTTCTATGTTCAAGCCAAGATTTTCTACGCAAGCGCTAGATATAAACGAATGCGAAGCGCCAGTATCAAATAAAATGATAACAGGTATGCCGTCAAGCTTTTCCATACCTGCTAGGTTTCCATGGTCTTTAGCTGACGGTTTTTGCTCAATTGCAAACGCTCTTTGGAAATGCGGCAGCTCCTTCTGAGTGGTTGATGCTTTGACGGCTGTGGTTTCCGCTGATGCTGAAGAAACTTTTGCTGCCGGGTCGCCTCAACTGCTTTCATCAGCGAAGGCTGAAACTGATTTGGCCTTCCGCCACTCATTCCATGCTGTTTACTTGGGCACCTATTCGAGAAATGACCAGGCTGTCCACAAGTATAACAGACATTACTTCCGATTTTACAGATGCCTTGATGCATTCTACCACACTTTGAACAAGGAGGGAGTCCTTGGGGTCCTACAGGCATATTGCTTCGATTAGGTTGCGGAACCCTCACTTTCTGGGGTTACTGAGATTGTTGCTGTCCTTTTCCTTGCCATGGCCTCTTACTTGGGTGACTGCCACCACTCCATTTTCCCTTCCTCTTTGCATGCTGACCGAACTGAGACTGATGGGTAGTGACGAGGTTGTCATTCGCACTCTCAAAATGAATTTGTAGCCTATCCTCACAGCTATATAGTTAGCAAGTAAGTACAGGGTCGATCCACAAGGAGTTGAATGTTACTATCTCTTAAAACCTCCTCCACCTGTTCAGAAAAGTTGGTTTTGCTATCTTGGTCACTAGGGCTCTCTTGCCCAATTCGAGAACTCAATAAAACACTAAAAAGTAAACAAAGAACTTGATCAATAATAAAAAGGACTTGGTCTGGATCTAGACATCGTTAAGTGAAAACTCTACCTTGGTCATTGGTGCAAATATATTCATCACATGCATGCATCGTTAGTTATAGGACTTGAATGCCGAGATCCCTTTTTACTCGTCACGCTCTCAATAAACCCTTCCCTCACCAATCCTTACTTAATCGGCGACGCTCCGCCGTCTCCCTACCTTGGGCAATACCTCTGTCGGAGTCATCGTTTAGTTTCTTGCCCAAGGAGCATTTATTTCTAGAAAGACCTAACAAGAAATCATCACATCTAGCCCAATAGGGTAGACACCTTCCTTTAATGTTAATCGATCTAAATTAAGGAGATGTTGAAAAACACTCCTACTCCCCAATTGATTGGTAATCTAATATTTCCTAAGTGATTAACGGCCTATTAATCCCCTATTCGTATTATCTCATATTAGAACAAGCTCATTAACATTATGGGAACACATTCATGCAACTATCTAGCACAATTTAGACCTCTCAAGCATTGGTTAACACTTAACTCGTCTTGCCCAGACCAAGTATAAGAACTTAGCTAGACATAATCATAAAATAACAAACACATGAATTGAAGAACATAATAAACACTATATTAAAACTCACGAAGTCTGTGCAACAAAATAAACTCGGCCAAAAGTGCCGATCAACAAAGCATGAAATAAAGTATGCTCTTAGGACTTGTTTTTCTCCTCACCAACTCTCGAATAATTACAGGGAAAATAAAGCATAAAGACGGTGTATCATGTTGCAGCAGGGCTTCGATATTTATAGGAGAGTGCTTAGGGTTTGGGCCCCCTAGTCCTTAACATGGAAAGAATCCGCGAGCTACCTTAGGATGCAAGTAATACTTGATAAGCTCGACCCCAACAAGGAAAGTCACATCTATCTCCAAGAGATCCCTTGCGGATCCTAAATCTAGTCGGATAAGGAAAGATATTTGAGTTAGATCATCTTTTCCTTATCCTACTAGACCTAGGAGAGAAACTTCGCCTGTTGACCACGGCACTCCTTCTATCTGTCTTGGCCAATATGGTTCTCCCTGACCTGCTTCCAGAAATGCTGCTTCTTTTCCCTGTTTTGCCCAACTTCCACCTACAAGGCAGCAGACATCCTCTTGCCCAGTATATGTCCTCCCAAACATAGAAACAAGACAAAACATACACGAAGACTCGATCTAAACTACCTAAAACAAGCACTAGAAAGACACGAAATATGGACTCATCAGGTAGTTACGGTCGTCGTCATTTGGCTTTGAAATTGAGGATTCGCTGAAGGATGCGATCCTTTTTCTGGCTGCATAGACAACTCCATATCTAGGGCTCGATTAAGGGCTTCTTCATAAGTCAGACCACTCTGACTAGCGAGAACTACTCGAATATCCTGCCTTAATCCTTCTCAGAATAGCTCGCACATTTTCTCATCGGTATCTACCTTATCAGGCGCAAAACGAGCTAATTCACAAAACTCACGGTCGTACTCAGCTATGGTCTTCTTTCCTTGCCTCAGGATTGCAAATTCGTTTGCTTTCTGCTTTCGATAACTCCTTGGCACATACTTCTCACACAACACTTTCTTGAATTGCTCCCACGTCAAGTTTTCACCCTCTTCTGGAGTATACATCCTCTGTCTTGCTTCCCACCAATAGTCGGCAGTTCTTTTCAATTGATACGTCATACACTTGAGACGTTCGCGATCGGTGCAATGAAGAAATCTAAAAATTCGTTCAAGAGAATGAATCCAGTCCTCGGCTTCTGCCGGACTGCCTTTACCGTCGAAGGTTGGGGGATTTTAGCGAAGAAAAAGTTCTTCTACTCGACGTTCATTTGGAGGGGGCAGAGTAGGATCTCGCTGTCCCTCTTTCTCATTTCTAACGTTTCTTCATCTTGGCGGCATTCTAAAGAAATGCAAAAGAAAATTTTTAAGCCACTCGAAAAGAACAAATTATCTCACTCGGAACCTTTCTCGATTTTGAAAATATTTCCTCTTGGGAAAGAATATGATTCTCGATCGGTACTTATCAACACATCAAAAGAAATTCAATTTAATAATCACTGTAAATAAATCAATCATCTCAAACTCACATATATCTCAATCAATTCATTCTCAACTCAAATAATCAATCATCATTAATATTGACAAGCATTCACGTCATCATATATATATATATATATATCCTCAAGACAAATATTTCTCAATATTTTAAACAATCATAATCTCAAACATAGTTACGCCAACACTCACATATTTTCAAAATAAATCTTCTTCAATACTCAAGGTAATCATGCACTCAAATATTATTATATATAAAACTTTGTCAAAGAATAACTTATTCAATTAACTCAACTCGTATTTCTTTACTCGTTCTCGTCTCAATCATAATTTAGGAATCTTGGATACTCTGATTAATAAAAATTATTTAGGAGACTCAAAGCTGATTTTAACGGCCTAACGGCTTCTCTTTTATATCACCCGACGATGGCATCTTTTGAGGACTTACCATGCATCGAGTCATAAATATATACATTACTGTGGAAAGGTAAAAGAGTTCAACTCTTAGACAAAAAGTAAATATTGTTCGAAATTTCCACAACTTCCTCCAACTGATCCTAAACATCGGGATCATCCTCACTCGGGCCGCAATCATCATACTATTCCTCATCAGGGTACTCCTAGGGATCCTCCTCTGGATCTTCCTCCTCTGGATCCTCCTCCTCTACGCCATCATTTATAATGTCAAAATGCTCACGCTCAGCTGCTCTTAACTCCTCTTCAAAGTCACGGAGGGTGTAGTTGACGGCTTCCCAAGGATTGGTCATGTCTCCAGTGTCCTCGTCCTCAAATCGAGCATTGACGTCCTCCAATTCTGACTCGACCCACGGAGGTGTCTCGGGATTATTCTCGTTGCGTCGGAGGTAAGATGCCACATCGGCTGGAGCGCCAAACTCTGGCTCACGTCCTTGATCGGGCCTCACTACTGGGGTCGGAGCAAACGTATACGGAGCAGAGAAGTAGTCATTTGGCAGGGCCTGGAGGTAACCGTTTTCCACGGTAGCTTCGGCTGTCAGATCTTCAAATGGTTCACCATTATCGCTGCTGTCGGTACGAGTCGGCCTAGAGGGCTCAGCTAAGGGCTGAACCGGAGAAGGTGTATAGTCACGGTGCATAGATTCCTCAAGCTGATCATGCGAAGGCGGCAAGACTCCGACAGGGTTATGAAAATCGTTTGACTGCAAAGCGGTCGAGCTAGACGAAGCAAAAGGGTCAAAAGAATGGATAGGGAGCACACCTCCCAAGTACGGGTAGTCCTGATAGGCGGCTCGGGGCTCTGGCTCGGAACGAGGCGGTGAAGGGTCAGGGGGAGGAACTGGGCCGTCTTGGAGCAAAGGCGGGGGACTATGGACAAAACCATTCGGCACAGCAGGGAGGTCAACATCATACGGTTCTGGAGGCGGAGCACCGTACGGCATATACTACCCGGAGATAGTAGAAATAAACACATTGCAGTCACCGTAGAGGTAGCCATCGAGGTAACGGTGTCCAAGAAATCTGGGCACAAGCGATGCTGCCCAATCACGCCACTCACGAGGTAAGGCCTGGATCAAATGTATCATCCCGTCTAACGCACCTACGTCCATGTACTGAACTTTCTCCCAAATCTTATGATAACGAGCTAGGAATTCTGCAAGCGTCTCGCGATACATCATCCTCACATGCAGGTACTCCTGCATCCACTCTCGATCGCCCATCCTATACGAATTTTAAATGAGTTAAGCACACTAAAACAGTTAAACAGGCATAAAATTTCCAACCACCACATACTCGTTCTTGCTTTCCATAGAGGTATTATTGCTCAGGGTACTTGGCAATTCCATTTCACGAAATCGTTTGCACAAACGTTCCATTCTTTCCGATTTCCACACGAAACACACATTATGGAAGGCATTCTAAAGCAATCTAGTTATTCAATCTACTTATAAAGCTTTTATCTCTAGACGAGCGCAAATAATAAACTTAATAACTCAATCAATCATTTTAACTTGAAAGCTTTAGAAAATAAAGCGTACCTGGTTGTCGGATGAGATGGGGGATTGCTTGGTGTGTTACTGACTCAAATAAGTTTAGGAAATAAATCTAGACTCGACTCATCAAAGAAAGTTAAGCTTTAGAGCAAACGACCTGCTCTGATACCACTATGTCACACCCCGACTCCCGAGGTGCGACGAATGACACTAACACTACTAAACCTCATACTAACTCAACTCACATAAGGGTTCATGCTCGGGGAATCAAGGGATTATTGACTGAAAGCGATAACAAATAAGGCATGCTTCCAAGTCATAGATAAACACCAAACGAGCATAAATAATTTACATATTGAATCCAAAAGGAATAAGTATGTCGAGATCACATCATACGAAAGTTAAAGAAAAGTGGTAAATAGTATCGAGCACATTGCTCGTGAATTCAGACAAGTATCAGCGTGCTATTCAAAAACATAACAAAAGAAACATCATGTAATACTGCAGCGGAGACATCGACTCAATTCCCAACAACTACATGTGTGAAGACATGTAATTGCCAGCCAACTTTCAACTCAACCAAAAGAACAAACCACCAAGCCGTCCACGCCATTCACATCTTGCTAACCTACACGTTTAGAAATACATGCAGGGCTGAGTACGAAGAGTACTTCGTACTCAGTGAATACATGCCAAAACATTTGGAATATTGCTCTTAGAGCTATAAAATTGGACTTGCCTTGTCGTAGCATCACAAGTATTAATGCAATCAAAACGTTTACTTGTGTATGCAAAAACATTTTATTTTTC
Source organism: Schizonepeta tenuifolia (assembly GCA_029490685.1). Classification (NCBI taxonomy): domain Eukaryota; kingdom Viridiplantae; phylum Streptophyta; class Magnoliopsida; order Lamiales; family Lamiaceae; genus Schizonepeta; species Schizonepeta tenuifolia. The sequence goes on from CM055959.1 coordinate 33,011,053, forward strand.
TTCAAACGACAGCACTGTCAAACATATCATGAACATACAGGTATGAATCATCTACACCTCATCTCTATGTCGAGAAGTAGGTCTCCTTCTCAAACACTGTGACCGGCTAAACCGAAGTAAAGCACACAGTCACCTCAAACAATTCAAATACCACACATGAGTTCCTGTCTTTCACAGAGCAATAATATCTCAAGCAGATGATGAAGCATACCAACTCACATAAAAACGGCAAGTCAATTGAATATAAAAACTCAAATAATAATACTCAATAAACAGTAATAGTATTCATCGGAGTTTTGGTTTTAGAAAAGCCCACCTGACTTCCGAAGATTCTAGCTAGGCGGCTTAAACGTCCTCGCTACTTTTCCGTCCCACTTAGTCCCTCACAATTCGACATCGAATAAAGAATAAGACTCTCGACGTGTAAGACGTAAAGTAGATTTTGGTTTCAGCTGAAGGACTTCTACATGTCGGGTCTCTCTATCTTTATCTTTCTAAATCAATATCCTTCCTTGACTTTCTCATTCTCGGTTATGGACTCTACTTGGTTACTAAATAACTTAGTCTCACATTCTCGTTTCTAAATCATTTCTACTTTAGTATCTCTTACTAATTAAAGAAATATTATTTATCTCGATTACGCTGCTCAAATTCTTACTCGAATACTCGATTCAACTACCGTCATCTCAAATCAATCATGTAACATATAAGCATTCTCAACAATTGAGCAAGTCATGTCATCATAAACAGAATATGAACATATCACTTAAACACATAGGTTCAATCAAGCATAATAAATTCAGCACGATTTAAATAAAATTAACAGTTATCTCGACACTGCTCGATTTTATTCTTCGAAAATATTTATTTCAAAATAAGCATTAAAAACAATCTCATCAATCTTAATAAGTCAAGCAAGAATTCAAGCAATAAGAATTGTGAATTTAACTCAAATAGTCATTTAATATTTCTCGATTCAAAACACAACATTATTTTCTAAATACGTCGTCTTTTATCAACTGCGTACATATACTCGTATACGTACAATTTTCTTAATTACTTATCTTATATTAATAAACTTTTTTTTCTTATTCTTAATTAAACTCTTATTTTCTATATTTAATAGAAATTCGTTTTCTCGATTTATAAATTAGAACTCAAAACTCGTTAACTTCATCGTCTTATCTCATATTCAAAATATTTGAAAACCAAACTCGATTATTCTTACTCAAGCATTATCAACCAATCATTTATTACTCAACATATTATTAAGAAACGAACATTCAATATTTGTGATTCTTTAAACTCGATTCTTGTATTTAAACACTATTAAAAAAATTTCAACTCGAGACTTCATTTTATTAAGCTATTTTTCTCATAGCATTACTTAATCGCTTAAGCTCAAACTTAACTCTTAATCACATACTTAAAATTTTCTTATTTCAAGATATTATGTCTTTGGTTTATTTCTTCTAAGACTCTCTCAATTAATCTCATAATTAAACGAATTCAAACTCGACTTAATTCTCTGTTCAACTTCTTTTCTCTTATTCGATTGAACAACTTAACTTCGACTCACTTTTCTTTCATCTTCTTATTTTCTCAACTCTAATTCCTCTTTTATCTCTTAACTATTAATATTTTCTCTCTTTTTAATCTCTATTATTATTTCTAAAATTTTCTCCTCTTTATTACTTATTTCTCAACAAAGAAATATTTTTCTTTGTTTTTACTAACTTTTATTATCTCATAAATAATTCATAATTTTTTTTATTTTTTATTAAATTTTTATGTCTATAATTTTTGAATTTTAATTAATTTAATAATTAATTAATTTATTTTATCATTAATTTTATTAATCTTCAAATCTTCATATTTCTCACCAAGAACACCAAGAACACCAAGAACACACACTGAAATCTTCAAATTTTTACCAAGAATACCTAGAACACACATTGGGCATGCAAAACTCATTTCCATCGATTTTTGCATATTTTTGTACTTAAAATTCCATTTTCTTCATCTCAAAAATTCCTATTGAACATCTAGTACTCCAAGTTAAACACAAACACATTCAAATCATCCATAACATCAAAATCATCAAAAATCATCAAAAATTATTTTTCTCCCTACACACACAAATATAGATTTTTTTCTCATAAAAACCATACAATAAATTAAATCATTCATTCCATCATAATTTCATACTCAAGACAAACTCATAAACATCATTATATCATCAAACAATAAATCGAACCAATTATTCCTCCAATAAACTCATATTTTCGGTTTTAACAACAATATTAGGGCAAATAATTTTCTTCATTTTCTCATGCATGATTATCACTTTAATCAACATCATAAACACATATAAACAAGAAATTTATCAAGAAATCATGGAAATCATTTTTTTTCCTGTTTTCCCCTATTTTCGGCCTTAGTCATTTTTTTAGGGTTTTTATTTCTCTTTTCTTCTTAATCTTAGATTAATTCCTAGGGTTTGATTTCCTTAACAAATTTCTCACATCGATCAACACATCTCACGCCCTATGTTTGCCTAAACATAATTTAAAGCATGCATATTTCTTTTCTTTAGGGCTTAGAGATTACATATTTACAAGAAATCAAATAAATAATCATACTTAGAAGATTTAAATCAAACCCCTCCTCTTGAAGCACTTGGACTGAAAATGAAGGGGTTGTGAGCTCAAATCTTTAGCTTGGATTTTCCATGGAAGATCTCATCTTTAACCTCAAGAAAATTATAACAAAAATTAATCACCTCATTAGGGCAAAAGTGCCGAAAATATTAGGAAAAAGAGAGATGATTTTTGTGTTGGAATTGAACTCAAGACTTGAAGAATTAATTACCTCTAAATTAGGGTTTGAAGAACTAAAGATGATGATGATCTTGTTGGAGTTTAAAGGCTTGATCTCTTGATCTTCAATGGAGATTTTTCTCTACTATGTGTGTGTGTGTATGTCACGGCATTGAGAGGGAGAGAAGAGATAATTTTTTTTCTTCTTGATGGAACACAATGGAGAGAGTAGAGAGAGATGAGATGAAATGAATTTGCCAAGCTTCTTCAATAAGGAATTGCATTAATGACTAAGCTAAAGGAATATCATGATTACTATTTCTTGTAGAGTAGAAAATAGGTAACCTAGAGAGAGATTAGGGAGAGAGAGAGAGGGTATGTGCGTAGGAGAGGGAGAGAGAAGGAGAGAGTTATTTTCCACTTTAATTGGTAAAATTTTCTCCGGATGAAAAAGTTTTCCGGTAGAATATATCCGTATTATTCCGTTTAGACTGAAAACGGCTCTAAACTCTGCTCGACTCATTTCTAACATTAAAAATACCTCAACTCTATCTCATATCTCATGAATTAAATCAAGAAATCCGAATATCTAATTTTTAGGTCAAAATTCCAAGTAACGAAGAAAAACCTAAAAATCAATCGGTCAATTATTCCAGTAAGAACTAAATTCTTAAAAATCTCTCATATGATCTTGAATGAGCTTCTAATATATCTCAGGGGTCTTAGAATTAATTCTAGATTCAAAAGACACTAATTATGCTAAATTCGGAGTTCGTCGGTGATTAGTGATTTCTCGGCTTATCGGCACTAATCGTCAAAAGTGAAAATTCTCAGAATTCTCCGAAATTCATACTCATGCTCATTCTTATATTAATAAACTCAATCAATGCATCACATACTCGATTCGAATAATTGAAACTAGAAAAATCACATTTAAGCACACAAGGGCATTTTGGTCATTTTCAAGAAAATTTTTTCCTTGAAAAGTTTTATCACTCAAGCCACTTTAATTAAATATAGAAACACATTTAAAACGCACTCAAGGACTTATAAAAGCTCGGGGTATTACATTTGTGTTTCTGGATATTAGCATTTTTGTTATTTCAAATAATTCAATGAATATTAGCATTTTTGTTATTTTAAAATTAATTATAGTATATTAATGATTTTAAATAGCACTTAAGCATTTTTCAAAATTATCTTTTCCCTCTTTTTCTAATAATTACAAATTTATGATATCCTTAACAAAAAGAGTTCCGAGTCATTCAAACTAGGCAGTATATCGACCTAATGAAACTATTCATTATTATTTCTGTGCAATTAAATAAATAAATTGTTGTATTTCACTTCCACACCCAATATTATTAACGCTGAAAGAATGCATAAAGGGCTTGGTAGTTTAGTGGTAAGCGTCTCCCCACCTAAAGGTCAGAGGTTAAAAACCTCATATCCTCAAAGTTATTTTTTCTTTTTCTTTCTTTTTTCGTTGTTTCTCTTTTTGATTATTTTTAATTTGTTTTTCTTTCTTTCATATTTCTTTTGTTTTGTTAATTTTTATAATTTATTTCACTTATTAATAAATTATTTTTTACATTTAACTCTCCTTGTTCTTTTCTTATTTTTTTTCTCTTTGTCTTAGTTTCTTTTCTTTTACTTTTTTTTTCTTAATTCATTTTCAATTACTTTCACTGTTTTATAAATTAAGAAAAGTTATTAGTTATTTTTACAATTATTATTGTTACTAACAATAATATTTTACATTTATTTATGATAATTTGTATTTTTAGTTAGTTGGTCGAGTAATCATTATCGTTATTAAATGTAATCATTGGCATGAAATAAAGTAGAGAAAACTAACAAATAAATACCAAAACTTAAAAAAAGCCTTCTTTTATAGCCTCTCTTTAAATAACACTCTTTTGTATATCAAAATCGTGTAAAAGTACTAAAATACCCTTAAGTCCATAACTTTTCAAGAGTCAACTGTGTCAGATATTTTAATCCGGGCATGGTCAGGATGGGAAAGTCCAACGTGATCACGATGGCAATCCCTTCGTGAGGTCACGATGGACTTTCCCATCGTGACCAAGACAGATGCATGTGAAACCTTATTAATTGCATCTGCACATTCGATTTGGTGAATATTTTCAGGTGTACTAGGTAATAAATAAAACCACTTTCTTAAATTTTGTTAGAAGGAGGTTGGTGGTGGTAGTAATGGGGAAGAATAACATTCAAACTCATAACCTCACAATCAACAAACAACATACTCTTCACTTTAATATACACGAAAAAAAAAACGAATCATCATTCCAAGCATCCAAGATCTCGCCCAAGAAGAATGAAAGCATCAAAGGGGGCTCCGTGGTGTTTGTTACTTCATACAAAGGTAAGTATAATATGTAAAATGTTTGTTCATTTGATATATTTGCTGCTGAAAATTATGGTATTGTTATGGTTAAATTAGGGTTTTCAAAGTATAATACAAGATATACTTCATCTTATGTCATGAAATATGTTATTTTGTTCATATAAGGGTGTATTAAACTAAAAACTTCATGTTATCGGGGGGTTAAAAGAAGTTAAAACACCTGGTATTGAGCTCACCACGAATTCCGCCATGGTCATGATGGTGAAGCTCATCGTGGTCACGAGGGTGATCACCAACGTGAGGTCACGATGACCATCCTATCGTGACCTCACGATGAATATGACCATCGTGAGCTCACGATGGGATTGTCACTGTGACCTCACGATGGTCATCACCATTGTGACTACTACAGATGTGGCCTAAACAAGCATTTCCATTGATTGTTTACACTTTATTTTTTTATCTTTTGTTAATTCAGATGTCTTTACGCCATATTATGATACATCACGGTGGTCATTGGGAGCGATTGACATATATGGACGGGGATTTATTTCTTGTCTACATCGACCCCGGCACGATTAATTGTGCTAATCTTGTGGAACTCATTAGAGAGGGTTTGAATGGTGGGAAGGAGACCGAATATGTGTTATGGTACATTACAAACATTAACGGTATGAAAGAAAAAGTGCTATTGCGGGACGATTTAGAATTACTTCGATGGTTAGTGGACCCTAAAGAGGATCCGGAGGTTTATCTGATTGAAAACAGCAGCAACTCCGCCCCCAAAGTTAATGTGAGAGGTAGCACCTCAAGTGCACAAGATGATAGTGACGATGATGATGAATATGATGAAGATTATGAGGAGGATGAAGCGGTGTCTACATCCGAAGACAAATAGGAAGATCGTCGTAAAGATTTGCTTAAATCGATGAAAGAAGAGTTTTATGCTTGGATTGGACAGCCGACACAAATGGATAGGCTTATGGGGCAGCGACACTTTTCATCGGACCATCAATTAGAATGCGAGGTTGAGCATGAGCGTACATAGCGTAATTGGATCATTCTACATTCAGACCTTGAAAGCGCAATACCATTGGTATGGGTTGAATGGCCTATCATCATCAATGGTAGTCTCGAGGTAGGGTCCATATTTCGATCATTGCAAGAGTTAAGGATAGCTGTAGGAATGTATCATTTGGAGCGCTTTGTAGAGTGTAAGACCGATCGCTCCACTTCGAATCATGCAGTCTACCTATGTAGGATTGGTAGAAAGAATTGCACGTTTAGGTTGTGTGTTGTGGAAGGTGCAACTCTTTTTTGGATTACTAAATTAACATTAGATCACAGTTACCGGTCAGATTTGAACCGTGTTGCACGTGCAAGGTCGGTGAGTGGCGAGGTGGCCGCATTATTTTTCTAAGAAATTGATAGATGAGAAGGTCATTCTGAGGCCAAAGGAGATGATGGCAGAGATGCGCATGCGATATGACGTTCAAATGTTATACAACTTTGCCGTTCGAATGAGACAGCTAGCGATAGAGAGAATGTACGATGACTTCCCCTCGTCATATCAGAAGATTCCGTCGTATCTGTATTTGTTGAAACAACATAATCTTGGGACTGTATATGACTTGCAGATGACTAGTGAAGGAGTGTTCTATCACATGTTCCTTGCCCTTGGACAGTGTATTAGAGCATTTGAGCAGTGTCTTCGACCTGTGCTTATAGTAGACGGGACTCATCTTAAGGGTAGAAACAAAAGAAACCTTATTTGTTGCGGTGACGAAGGATGGGAACGATCAAGTATTTTCTCTTGCAATTGGCCTTGGTCCGATAGAGAACGATGAGTCATGGACTTATTTTCTCTATAACATATGCAAATGCTTCAATCCTTCCAAAGATTTGTTGATTGTGAATGACCAACATAAGAGCATTACGAATGCAATTCGAACCGTCTATCCACATGCATTCCACGGATTGTGTTATCACCATCTGCAGAAAAATTTGACCCCATACGGCAAAGTTGTGGCCACACTCTTATATGAAGCAGCATATAGTTATCGCCACAAAGTATTTGAAAACTTTTTCGAATTGTTGTACAGTGTAAGTCCTAATGGTGCTCACAGATGACTTTCGCAAATTGGAAAAGAGAGGTGGGCTAGGCCAAAGTATCATGTGCGGCGCTATGGATTACTGACATCCAATGTTGTCGAATCCGTGAACAGTATTTTGTGGTGGGGTGGGCGTTTATCAGTGTGCTCATTACTTGAAACATTTCACCACGTTTTGGAGGATTGGTTTAATGAGCAGACATACCGACGCTGAATCAAGAGATCATGTGTTGACTGTCACTACATTAAACAAGCTTTCTCTATCAGTGCAAGTGAGTCTCGCTCTTCCTGTTCGAGCAATCACCGAACATGTTTATAAAGTAGACGAAGATAATCAACAATATCAAGTCGATCTTCAAAATTGGACGTGTGATTATCGTGTCTTCGATGAGGATAGGAATCCATGTAAGCATGCCGCTGCCGCTATAAGTTAAAATTTATATTATTTGTTAGAATTTTCTTTAGTTTTTATATTCATTTTGTATGCATGTAATTCTATTTTTTTCTATTTTAACAGGTGGACCGACATTAGTTTGAATGTGTACGATTTCTTACATAGATATTTCAAACAAGAGGGCCTAAGATAGACTTATGCTGAGCATATCAATTAAATACCACATCGCGATAAGTGGAATGTGCCACCGGAGATCAAATTAATTAGGGTTTACCCTCCAGAAGATGTACGTCAGGCCGTTCGTCCAAAGTCGAGTCGTGCTCGATCAGTAGTTGAAGGCACGAGAGCACGACGTCCTCAAATTTTCTCAATGTGTGGTGGATCTGGGCACAATAGGAAAATATGCACGACATCTATCCCCCCGGGTGGAGTCGATTTGAATATCCCTCTCCAAGAAACTAAGGATGAACAAAATTTTCATGATTTTGGGGAGCAGAATCAAGTCAAAGACGCCAGAAGAAAAAAAAAGATGTAGCAATTGCCGTCGTGAGGGTCATGATATTAGGGCATGTCCTGACCCAATTGAAGATGAAATATAGTAGTAGCAGAACTTGTTGAATTTATGGCATTGTATTGACCCTTTTGTAACCTTTAATATCTATTTTTATGTTTAGAATATTTGAGACATGTATTATCTGCATACATGGATGATTTTTGGTGACTTCCTGCCTTGATCACGATGACAACACCATAGCGATCTCACGATAAAGACGACCATCGTGAGGTCACGATGAGGCACCCATCGTGAGGTCATGATAGAGGCACCCATCGTGAAGTCACGATGGTGATCGCATCGTGAGGTAGCCAGATTTCCCGATAAAGTGGAACAGAATCTCAAACTTTTTATTTCCACCATACAATTACCGTTCTTTTCCCCCAATACCCAACATCATCCTTATCTCCTGCATCTCCCTCATCCCTCTTTGTCGCAGCCGCTCCTCTTCTCTCCCGCCGCCGCTGCCCCCACCGTTTTTTTCCGATTTAAGGTAGGTATTTCTTCGACCCCAATGTAACCCAATTATGAGAAGTTATGAAATTATCTTTGGAAGTTTTATGTTTTGAGGAATTGGTTTGAATTGAGTATTCTTTTGTAAGAATTCTTAAATTTGGTTTGATATGTTGATGTTGTTATTGTATTATGTTCGATTTGGTTTGAGTTTTATGTTCGATTTATGTTTTCCGCATATGGATAAGTTTAATTGATTGGTTGATGTTGATGTGGCAAATTCTTGAATTTAATTGGTTTGTGTTGATATTGATGTTGATGTTTATGTTATTTTGTGGCAAATAGATGAATTTAATTGGTTGATGTTGATGTTCATGTTGATGTTTATGTTATTTAGCCGGAGATTGAATGGATGAATTTAATTGGTTGATGTTCATGTTCGCTTTATTTTTTCCATATATGAATGGTTGTAGATATCGTCATCTTCGAATCCCTCGGCTCCATACATGTGTCTCTCAGGAGATAAACCCTTTTTCGACGTTATCCTATCCAAATCACATGTTTCGACGTCATGGCACTTGGTAAGAATTTTAGAAACCCCATCGTGAGCTAATGATGGTTGCTCGCTATGACCACGATGTCGTCATCTTCCCCACCTCCATGGACCCCATAAGAACACAAACAACAACAATGTCGAACTACCCGACCAACAATGTCGAACTATAAAAACCCACACCAACAATGTCGAACTATAAAAACCCACACCAACAAATTCAAAAATGTCGAACTCTAAACATCAAAAAAATGTCGAAATCTTCCAGTTTTCATACTAACTCTAACATAGAACTATTTCTAACATGTAGAAACACATAAACATGCATTCAATAAAAAAAAATTGAATTTCGGTCTCATACTAAACGGTGGAATTGAGATTCGAAAGTTTTCGGAATTTTCAACATTTTCCTCCTCTTTGCCGGAGGAGTCATGACGGCAGCGGTTGCGGTTGCACATGTTCTTCCGGTCACGATGAAGGTTCTATCGTGAAGATTGGTGTCGTGAGGGAGGGAGGGGAAGGGAATGTGGCGACGGGGGTAGGAGAATTGGGGAAGAGAGAGAGTGGAGGGTGGGGGGGAGGGAACCGCCGACAACTTTTGTTTGTGGGGACTGGTTGTTAGGGTTGGGTATGTTTGTTGTTTTTTTATTGTTTTAATTTATAGTATTTTATTTTGTTTGTTTTCTGTAGGTTAAGGGTTTATTAGTCTTTTAAGGAATTTTAGTATGTAAAAGAGTATGAATTATAAAGAGGTTATAGAAGAATACTCTTTTATGTTGTTGTATTTAAAAAATTGGACCTTAATAAAGTAATGTTTTATAATTATTACTTTTCTTCATGAAAATGTTTACTTTTATTTACGACAACTTGTATTTTTAGTTATTTGGTAAAGTAATTATTGTCGTTATGAAACGTAATCATTGACATGACATAAAGTAATGTTTTACAAGTATTACTTTTCTTCACGTAAATGTTTACTTTTATTTATGACAACTTGTACTTTTAATTATTTGGTAAAAAATTATTATCGTAATGAAAATAACTATTGTCGTGAAAAATAGTAATATTTTTGAAACAATATATTGCTTCATATCGATAATTACTTTTTCTTACGACAATAATTACTTGACAAAATAACTAAAAGTACATATTCTCATGAATAAAAATAAATATTGTCGTAAAACAAATAATATTTTGAAACATTACTTTCTTCATGTCAATAATTACTTTTTATTACGATAATAATTACTTGAATTATGTTATACGTTGTTTTGAGCTTATTTGTCCTTATTTCTGTGGATTTTATGATATAGTTGATATATTTATTGGCTTTATTCATAAACTTCTATCGACTGTGGAAGTAGTTTTGTAGGAGAGTGCGGAGAATAATAAAAATGAGGAGAAAAGTACAAGAAACTGCCAAAAATGCCGAAAAACCATTGAGCCGCCGCTTAATAGGTCTCTCAAATATGAGAGACCTCTCTTTTAAGTTGAACAACCGCTCATTTGTGAAAACTTTTACTTTTGAGCGGGCTCTCATACTTTTGAGCGGCCTATCACGTAATGGCTCAAGAGTTCCTGTATTTTGAGTGAGCGGTCGCTCAGTTTAATTAGCTGTAATTTCGAGTATCTCTTCGGCGCTCGCTTATGATTGAGCGGTGGCTCATTAGTGATTTAAAAGGAACGTTTTGTAATTATTGTTATTTATCTTTCATTTTTCTCTGACACAGAGACGGCGATTTTTCTTTTGGGAATTATTTTGGGATTCTATTTTCATCTTTCCTGTTACTTCTCATCGGATTTTTGTAAGGATTAAGAGCATTTTCAATTCTATTTAGTATTCATCATTTAATTTTTCCAGTATTAATTTTCGGTTTGATTTGATCGAGTATTTTAATTACTTATGCTTGGTTGGATTTTGGGGTCTAGTTATGAATTGTTGTTGTCATTGAGCTTGATGTCTAGAATGTTTGCTTGTTAATTTCTCTATGATTATTAGTTTAATTATCAGTGTTATAATTTAAATTATGAATGTGTTATGTTTATGATCTGGTTGTTCCTATTGTTAATTAAGTGGTGAATTTCAGCCTAGATAATGAGGAGTGAGATGTCAGACCCAACCTATTGATTATAGTGTTTAGGATTTATTGCTTTCTGTGCGTAACATTATTAATCGCCCTGAGATATGACTTGGGTTAGCTTATCACACTAGAGTGACCTCGTGCGATTACGAGTCAATTCATAGGTGTTTTGGGTTGAGTCATACGTATTTCTTATGAAAAAGGTTTGTTTAAGAAAGTTTTATTAAATTCTATATTAATCAGGCTCCTAATCAAGGGGCGGGATCGAGTCAAGGCAATCAGTTTTGCTGACCTCCATAACACAGCAGATGGGTTATTCAAACCAACAACAGTTCTACCCGCCTCAGCAGCAATTCCCATTGCCACGCCAGCAGAGTTTCAATCAGCAGTATCCACAGGAGTTTCAGCAGAACCCATAGCAGTTTCAGCAAAACTCACAGCAGTTTCAGCAATATCCGCAGATTCCCATGCAATAAGGGAATTTTCAGCAGCAGCAACATCAGCAGTATCAGAATGGACCTCAGCAGTATCAGAAGCAGAATCCTCAGAAACCATCTTTAGAAGAGACGATGCAGTCTTTTATGGAGATAAGTAAGCAGAATATGGAGTCTCAGGTAGCTACCATTAAGTGCCTTGAGACAACTATTGGGCAACTTTCTGGTACGTTGAATCAAATTCAACAGCAGCAACAGCCAGGAAAACTTCATGGACAAGGGTTGCAGCCTCACCAAGCTCAAGCTGTTACCGTTCTTCGCAGTGGAAGAATGGTTGATAACAAGGTAGAATGCCTGTTGTAGAGCAACCTAAGAAAGTTAGTGTGGAGGAGCAAGCCAAGGAGAAGCTTACACCAAGGGAACAAGAGAAATCACAGGATGAGGAATCTGAGGTGAAGCTCCACAAGGTTTCCAAGCCATATAGGCCACCGGTGCCATATCCTAGCAGGTTGCGGAATGAGAAGCAAGATCAGCGGTTCACCGATTTCTATAATTTGTTGGCTAAGGTTAATGTGAACTTGCATCTGCTAGACATAATTCGGAATGTTACGGCTTATGTAAAGTTCTTCAAGGAGTTAGCCTCCAAGAAAAGGAGGTTTGAGCATAATGAGAAGATCCTTGTGTCCGAGGTTGCAAATTCTATCATGCAACAGCCTCTACCGCCCAAGCAGCGGGATCCAGGTAGTTTTGTTATCAATATTGCTTTGGGGAATGGTTTAGGAAGCCTCGGATATGTTAGATTTGGGGGCTGGGATTAATTTGATGCCTTACTCAATTTTTAAGCAATTAGAGTTAGGTAACTTGAAACCCACTCGTATGTGTTTACAACTTGCAGATAGATCTGTTAGGTTTCCTCGTGGGGTAGTTGAGGACATTTTAGTTAAGGTGGGGGGATTGATTGTCCCAGTTGATATTGTCGTTTTAGAAATAGGCGAAGTGCATGAAAATGGAAAAGAACATACTTTGTTGCTAGGAAGACCATTCATGGCTACTACTAATACGTTAATCGATGTGAAAAATGAAACAATAAAAATGACTGTATTAGGAGAGTCTGTATCTTTTTCTGTGCATCATAGTCGTGCTATGCCATCATCGGTTCTTTCTAATGAATGTTCTTATATAGATGTTATTGACAGCTTGGTCGAGATGGTTTTTGTGCAGGAACAAGAATTTGTTGAGGTTTTTGCAGGGTCAGCGGATATGGAGGAATTTGCTCGGGAAACTGAGGACGGTGAAAGGGGATTCACAGTTAAATTCCCTATTGATGAGCCCATGGTATCTGAGGATACCATGAAGAAAGAAAAACTGAAGCTGGAACTTAAGGAGCTCCCCAAAAATCTTAAGTATGTGTTTTTGGAAGATGATAAGGGGAAGCTAGTGATCATATCTAGCGAGCTTACATTTGAGCAAGAGACAACTTTGATGGTAGTTTTGAGGAGGAACAAATTGGCTTTTGGATGGAGTTTAGCCGATATTCGAGGAATAAGCCCAGCTACGTGCATGCATAGGATCCACTTGGAAGAGGGGGCGAGACCTAAGAGAGATGGTCAAAGGAGACTAAATCACGTTCTTATGGAGGTGGTTCGCAAAGAACTACTTAAGCTATTAGCTGAAGGAATTATTTTTCCTATTGCTGATAGTGAGTGGGTGAGCTCGGTGCATGTTGTACCTAAAAAGGGTGGAATTACGGTTATACTCAATGACCGGAATGAGTTGGTGCCAACCCGTCCTGTTACGGGATGGCGCATGTGCATTGATTTTAGGAAATTGAATGCTGCAACTAAAAAGGATCATTTCCCTCTCCCTTTTATTGATCAAATGTTAGATAGATTGGCTGGGCATGAATTTTATTGTTTTCTTGATGGTTTGTCAGGTTAATACCAGATTGCGATTGCGCCGGAAGATCAAGACAAGACGGCCTTCACCACTCCGTTTGGCACGTTTGGCTATAAGAGGATGCCATTTGGGTTGTGCAATGCGCCAGGGACTTTTCAACGGTGCATGATGGCGATCTTTTTGGAGATGATAGGTAATTTTGTTGAAATTTTTATGGACGATTTCTCCGTATTTGGTAATTCTTTCAATGATTGTTTTGGAAAGATTGATTTAGTTTTGAACAGATGCATTAAGAGTGGTTTGACATTGAGTTGGGAAAAGAGTCACTTTATGGTGACGAGTAGAATTGTGTTGGGTCATGTAGTCTCTAAAAATGGTGTAGAGGTTGATAGGGCCAAAGTTGGGGTTATTGAAAAATAACCTCCTTCTATAGATGTGAAAGGTGTTAGGAGTTTCTTGGGTCATGCTGGTTTTTATCGGCGTTTCATTAAGGATTTCTCTAAAATTAGCCAACCTCTGTGTAGATTGCTTGCCCAAAATGTTCCTTTTCATTTTGATGACTCTTGTATGCATGCTTTTGACTTGTTAAAGTTGAAATTGAGTACTGCTCCTGTTGTGGTTGCGCTTGATTGGTCTATGCCATTTGAGATAATGTGTGATGCTTCTAATTCTGCGGTAGGAGCAGTGCTTGGCCATCGTGTGGATAAAATGTTGCGTGTGATTTATTATGCTAGTTTGACACTAAACAATGCTCAAATAAATTACACTACGACTGAAAAGAGTTGCTTGTTGTGGTATTTGCTTTAGATAAATTTCGTGCTTATATTATTGGTTCTAAAGTAATTTTCCATAGTGATCATGCTGCTTTGAGGTATCTGTTGACTAAGGAACAAGCCAAACCACGTCTTATTCGTTGGATTTTGTTGTTGCAAGAATTTGATGTGGGAATTAAGGATAGAAAAGGGAGTGAAAACTATGTGGCTGATCATTTGTCTAGATTGGAACATAATGTGGTTGAATCTAGTCATAGTGTTATTCCTGATTCTTTTCCTTTTAAGCATGCATATGAACTTACCTCTGTGCCTTGGTGCTGATATTGTGAACTATCTGGCATGTGGAGAGTTAAGACCAAATCTAACTTCCCAGGAGAGGAAAAGTTTTCTTGCTATGTGCAGGCACTATTACTGGGAAGACCCATATCTTTTCAAGTTGGGAAAAGATTAGGTCATTAGAAGATGTGTACTAGCAGAGGAGCAACAACAAGTTCTAAGCTTGTGCCATGCGGCTCATTGTGGTGGACATTTTAATGGACAGAAAATGGCTCATAAAGTTCTCCAATCTGGTTTATTTTGGCCCTCTCTGTTTAAAGATGCACATACTTTTTACCTTGCATGTGATAGATGTCAAAGAGTAGGAACTATTGGACGTAAGAATGAGAGGCCTCTCACCAATATTCTAGTTGTGGAAATATTTGATGTGTGGGGCATAGATTTTATGGGTCATTTTCCTGTCTCTTATGGTTATGAGTATATTTTGCTTGCTGTTGATTATGTGTCCAAGTGGGTAGAGGCAATCTTCACACGGACAAGTGATGCTAATGTGGTGTTGAAGTTTGTGCAGGAAAACATTCTTTGCAGGTTTGGTTTTCCAAAAACCATTATTAGTGATGGTGGCAAGCATTTCTGTAATAAGTTGTTTGCTAAGCTTCTGGCAAAGAATGGTATCACACATAAGGTGGCCACACCTGTAATACCCCTAGCTTTTATAAGTCCTTGAGTGCATTTTAAATGCGTTTCTATATTTAATTAACGTGTCTTGAGTGATAAAATTTTTCAAGGAAGAAATTTTCTTGAAAATGACCAAAATGCCATTGTGTGCTTAAATGTGATTTTTCTCGTTTTGATTATTCGAATCAAGTATGTGATGCATTAATTGAGTTTATTTATATGAGTTTGAGCATGAGTATGACTTTCGGAGAATTTCGAGAATTTTTACATTTCAGTGAATAGTAACAAAAACCAAGAAAACACTATTCACCAATGAACTCGGATTTTAACCTAATTAGTGTCTTTTGAATCTAGAATTAATTCTAAGACCCCTGAGATATGTTAGAAGCTCATCCGAGATCATATGAGAGAATTCTAAGAGTTTAGTTCTTAACGGATAAATTAGCTGAGCAATTTTAGGTTTTTCTTCGTTACTTGGAATTTTAACCTAAAAATTAGATATTCAGAATCCTTGATTTATTTTGTGGGATATGAGATAGAGTTGAGGTGTTTTCAATGTCGGAAACGAGTCTAGGAGAGTTTATAGCCATTTTCAGTATAAACGGAATAATACGGACATATTCAACTGGAAAACTTTTTCATCCGAGAAAATTATATCAGACAAAAATAAAATAAGAATCTCTCTCCTTTTCTCTCTCTCTCCCACCGACATCCTCCTCTCTCTCTCTCCCTAATCTCTCTCCCTAGGTTGTTTAATTTCAACACCTATGGGAATAATAATGATTACATTCATTTTACTTGGCCATTTTCTTTATTCATTTCATTTCTATCTTAGCCAAGAAGCTTAGTAGTTCATTCATATCTCTCTCATCTCTCTCTCTCCACCGAATGATCAAAGAAGAAGAAGAAAATTCTCTCTTCTCTCTCCCTCTCCAAACCGTAACACACACACACACATAGTAGAAGAGAAATCTCTATTGAAGCTCAAGAAATCAAGCTTCCAACTCCAAAGAAGATCGTCATCGTCTTTAATCCATCAAACCCTAATTTAGAGGTAAACAAATTCATCAAGTTTTGAGTTCAATTCCAAAGCAAATCATCTCTCTTTTTTCTAAATTTTTTCGGCACTCATAGCCCTAGAAGAGGTGATTAATTATTGTTATTATTTTTCTCGAGGTTCAAGATGAGATCCTCCATGGAAAATCCAAGCTAAGGATTTGAGCCCTTAATCCCTTCATTTTCGGTCCAAACAAGATCAAGAGAAGAGCTTATATTTAAATCATTTTAAGTATGTTATTCATTTGATTTCTTGTAAATATGTAATCCCTAAAGCCTAAGGAAAAGAAAATATGCATGCTTTAATCTAAGAAGTAAAAGAGAAAAGGGAAATAAAAACCCTAAGAAAATGATGAAAACCGAAAAATAGGGAAGAAAGAAGAAAAAAATTGATTTTCATGATTCCTTGATGATATATGGTTTATATGTGTTTATGATGATGTTTGGAATAATATATGTGCATGAGAAAATTTAGAAAATCATTGCTGAAATTTTATGATTAAAACCGAAAATTATGAGTATTTCGGAGAAATATTTGGTTTGATTTATAGTTGATGATTTAATGATGTTATGAGCATGATATGAGTATGAGGTTACAAATGAATAAATTATTATGTTGTTTTTATGAGAAAAATCGAAATAAATGAGTTTATGGAAGAAAAATAATTTTTGATGATTTTGATGATTTTGTTGATATGATATATGAATGTGTTTGTGTTTAATTTAGAGTGTTAGATGTTCAATAGAAATTTTTGAGATAAAGAAAATGAAATTTTAAGCATGAAAATATGCAAAATCGATAAAGATGAATTTTTGAAGATTAGTGTGTGTTCTAGGTGTTCTTGGTGAAAACTTGAATTTTTGAATGTGTGTTCTTGGTGTTCTTGGTAAGAATTATGAAGATTTGAAGATTAATAAAATTAATCTTAAAATAAATTAAATTAATTATTTAATTAATAAAATAATTCAAAAATTATGAGAATACAATTAAATAGAAAATAAAAAGAAAAAAATATTAAATTAATTATGAGATAAAGAATTGAGTAAAAGTAAAGAAAAATATTTCTTTAAGAAGAAATTAAATTAAGAGGAGAAAATTTAGTGAGTTAACTAATAGAAATTAAAAGAAATAATAATTGAGAAATAAAAGAGGAGTTAGAGTTAAGAAGATAGAATTAAAAGTTGAGTATAAAATTTGAGATGAGTTAGTCGAGCTTAAGTCGTTCAATCGAACGAGAAATAATAATAATAATTTAAACTTAAGTTGAATAGATTCTCTTTTAAAGAGAAAAAAATATTTGTAGAGTCGAGCATAAGAAGTTAAATAAAGAGTTAAGTTGAGCTTAGATAATTAAATAATAATTTACGAAGAGATAAGCCGAGTAAGAGAATCTTATGAGTAAGGATCGAGTAAGAGTTATTCACTAAAATAATAAAATTGAATTAAAAGAGTTTTAAATATTTAATTAAATAAGAAGTGTTAGAAAAACGAGAGAAAACTTAATAAGAGTCGTTTTAATATGAGAATCGAGTTTATTAACTGGTGAGTGTATAAGTGTTCGTATGATTGCTAACGCTTGAGTGATATTAATTGAGTTTGCTTTTCAAATCTTTTTAATTTGAAATAGGACGATGAAGTTATCGAGTTTTGAACTTTAAGTTAAAAGTCGAGTTTTCATAGAATAAGAAAACGAGAATTTTATTAAAGAAAATGAAATTCTAAGAGTCGAGTTATAAATAGAAAACGAATTTCTATTAAGTATAGAAAATAAGGGTTTAATTGAGAAATAAGAAAAGAGATATAATAATTATATAAAATAAGAGTACGCATACGAGTATGTGCACATAGTTGAGGAAAGACGACGTATTTGAATCAATGTCGTATTTTAAATCGAGAAATGTTAAATGACTATTTGAGATTTTAAATTCAAAATACTTATTGTTTGAACTTTTGTTAAATTTATTATGCTTGGTTGAACCTATGTGCTTAAGTGAAATATTTACATTTCGTTTATGATAAAATGACTTGATCAATTATTGAGAATGCTTATATGATTGATTTGAGATGACGTTAGTTGAATCGAGAATTCGAGTAAGAATTTGAGCGGCGTAGTTGAGATAAATAATATTTCTTGAATTAGTAAGAGATGCTAAAGTAGAAATGATTTAGAAACGAGAATGTGAGACGAAGTTATTTAGTAACCGAGTAGAGTCGATAATCGAAAACGAGAAAGTTGAGAAAGGATATTGATTTAGAAAAGATAAAAATAGAGAGACCCGAGTCAAGTAGAAGTCCTTCAGCCGAAACCAAAATCTACTTTACGTCTTACTCGTCGAGAGTCTTATTCTTTATTCGATGTCCAACTGTGAAGGACCGAGCAGGACGAAAAAGTAGCAAAGACGTTCAAAAGAGTGAGCCGCCTAGCTAGAATCTTCAGAAGTCAGGTGGGCTTTTCTAAAACCAAAACTCCGATGAATGCTATTACTACTTATTGAGTATTATTATTATGTGAGTTTTTATTCAATTGACTTGCCGTTTTTATGTGAGTTGGTATGCTTTATCATCTGCTTGAGATATTATTATTGTTATTCTGTGAAAGGCAGGAACCCACGTGTGGTAATTGAAATGTTTGAGGTGACTGTGTACTTTATAAAGTGTTTGAGAATGAGGCCTACTTCTTGAAACAGAGATGAGGTGTAGATGATTCATACCTGTATGTTCATAATATGTTTGACAGCGCTGTCGTTTCAAGAAAAATAAAATGTTTTGCATACACAGGTAAACGTTTTTTATTGCATTAATACTTGTGATGCTACGGCAAGGCAAGTTCAATTGTATAGCTCTAAGAGCAACTTTTCCAAATGTTTTGGCATGTGTTCACTGAGTACGAAGTACTTAGCCCTGCATGTATTTCTAAACGTGCAAGTTAGCGGGATGTGGATAGCATGGACGGCTTGGTGGTGTGTTCTTTGGTTGAGTTGAAAGCTGGCTGGCAATTACATGTCTTCATACATGTAGTTGTTGGGAATTGAGTCGATGTCTCCGCTGCAGTATTATATGATGTTTTCTTTCGTTATGTTTTTTAATAGCACTCTGATACTTTGTTTAAATTCACGAGCGATGTGCTCGATACAATTTACTGCTTTCCTTAATTCTTCTTTCATGTGAACTTGACATACTTGTTCCTTTTTGGATTCAATATGTAAATTATCTATGCTCGTTTGATGTTTTATTCGTAACTTGGAAGCATGCCTTTATTTGTTATCACTTTCAATCAATAATTTCCTTGTTTTCCGAGCATGAATCCCTTATGTGAATTGAGTTACTAGATGGTTTAGTAGTGTTAGTGTCATTCGTCGCACCTCGGGAGTCGGGGTGTGACAACACCTTACCACCCTCAGACTTCCGGCCAAGCGGAGACAAGCAACAGACAAATTAAAGGAATTTTGGAAAAAACGGTTCAGCCGTCCCGTAAGGATTGGTCTTTGAAGCTCAATGACGCACTGTGGGCATATAGAACTACCTTTAAAGGAGTGCTCGGGATGAGCCCGTATCGTCTTATTTATGAAAAGGCGTGTCATTTGCCTATGGAAATTGAGCATAGAGCATATTGGGTCGTTAAAGCCACAAATTGCAATCTCGATACCGCAGTGAAGCAGCGTATGTTGCAAATGGAAGAATTGGATGAGCTACGCAATAAGGCGTATGAAAATGCCCGAATATACAAGGATAATGTGAAACGGCTCCATGATAGCCGTATTTCTCATAAAGAGCTTCATCCAGGGATGAAGGTTCTTTTATTCAACTCTAGGTTGAAGTTATTTCCGGGCAAACTACAGTCTCGATGGAGTGGCCCTTTTATTCTCAAAGAAGTGTTGAGCCATGGAGCAGTAGTGTTAGGCAAAGAAAATTCCGAGGAAAGTTTTACTGTGAATGGTCATAGGGTGAAGCCCTATTTGGAATATAGTGTTGCACCTATTGTGGTGGAGTCTCAAACACTCCACGATCCGACATTTTAAGAGTCCTCTTGTGTCAAGCTCTCGACCTTAACTAGAGCGCTTATTGGGAGGCAACCCATATTTTTCTTTTTAACTTCTATTTCAATTTCTTTGTTTTAGTATTTCTTCTCTTTTGTCTTAATTGGTATTCTATTTTATTAGTCCTGATTTCATTTTTCTTATTTTTGCAAGTGTGTAAATGGTGCCGCGGAAGACATGAGCGCTGGCTCAAAGAATAGCGGCCTTTTAGAACTATTGCCACAGTGGATGTGAGCGCTCGTTCATATATACACGGCCCCGCATGTTATTTTCCTCGAGGAATACTGACACGCACCCGTCGTATGGTACGATCAAAATACCTGTGTATGCCCCAGACGGACAGTACACGCTCCTATGCCCACTACCGGACTGGTTAGTCTTAGCGGTAAGCTAGGGTCGATCCCACGGAGAGTGATGAACCACCTTACTCTTCAGTGTACAAATTGAGTTGTCACAATCTCAATCTGTGTATCTGCACAATAAACTAGATGGAAATCAAATATAAAAAGAGGGATAAGATTTGGGGTAGGTCATGATCATTGTTGATATGTTAATTCGGTCATAGGCACACTAAAGATCCGTCCATGCTTCATATAAACTCAAGGCGTGGCCCAAAGACATTGGGGCGTTTCAAGAGTTCATACTCCACACTTGGGATGGTTGAATCCCTTGTTGTCGTCTTGGTCCGAAGGTCACGCTTCACCCCGGTCACAAGGTCGTGCTTCACTCCTCCTTAGATAGTAGTCATACACGATCTCTCCAACAATGACCCTCACCAACCTTATCTTCCAAACTTCCCATGTCCGCACCTACAGAGTAGACATAACTCGCGGGATATTCATTTCCGGGACCACGTCCAACCGGTCATCGGCATGCCTACGATACGCGAGATGAGTCCTTTGGTCGATAACCATGGCTTGATGTCTCGTCACAGTTGATGGGTGATTGTTAGAGAAGCCCAAGACTGAAGAAGGACACAGTATCCCCTTGTCTATTCCTCACCATCTAGATCTACAGCACCATGTCAGGTGCTGCTTAGCCACTCGGTCATGGGCACATCGAACGCTGCCGTTTGTCATGCCCTGCCTTTGCTTGACATGGTACAGCTCCAACTGAACGGAGATCACCCGTTAGATCAGGACCGCCCATGAGTTCTGCTCCAGCCCTTCCGGAACTACTGGACTCAACCGATGGCACAAGTGCCTCACGAATATTTCACATATTAACAGTCAATCATTTCCCATACCGAAATCTCCCCAAGTAAATTACTCACACATAATTAAATGTATAATGATAAGCGAAAGAGAAAACATGAATGAAAAGAAATACGGAATATTCAAATTAAAAGTACCTAAGGCAGCAGCCTTGGATTTGTTCTTCACAACGAATGTAAATCAAAGCAGATGAAATTGTTTTGAACAGAAGATATAAAACTGAGAATAAAAGTGTTTTCTTCGGACTAAGAACTGGAGACTGATCGATTATCAAACCACCTTGTGCCAGCCGCTCTGGCTGGACTTTTATAGTAGTAGTGGCAGCGAGCAAAACCCTAAGCTGGTGGACTGAATCGGCATGATTGGCAATTTCCATGTTGAGCGAAATTCTGAGTATCTGTGATTGACTGGATTGATGATTGGCAATCTCCGATTGATTGATTTATTTAGGGTAGGGCGCAGACCTCCAAATCTTTCCTTCCATAGATGCTTGACAGATATTGTGTGAATCTTCTTCCACGCGGCTTTCCTTCTTGAGCTCTGGTGATTGACTGGCAATTACTGTAGGGGTCAAACTGGTTGCATGTTTCATGATGTGATTCTTTGTAACAAGGCAGTTGCAAGATCTTCTTTGTTGTTGGTTGCATTGCGTTAATACCACGAATGCGAATGATGAACAGCAACTTAGCTTCAGGGTTCACATGGAATCCTCCTTTCAACCTCGTCTCTTGCTTCAATTCATCTCCTGCTCTGCATACTCCTTTGCGTAGTCCTTGCAACCAACTGGATTCACTCCAGTTCTGCTCATTCTGACCACCTTTCCTCTGTTTGACTTGGACTAAGCTTCCTTCCTTCGAACAACAGTTTCCTTCCCCTGGACAGACTCTAATGACACAAAAAGACATAAAAAATAGGGCCAAATGGCCCAAAAGTCGAAGACGCATCAAATACCGTAGAAGGAGTGAGCGGCGACTCAAAGATTTGCAGCCGCTCATTTTTTTTTATTGTGGAAAGAGTGCCGAAGACGAAGAGCGTGCCCACTCATTTCTTCGCCACCACTTATTTGTAAAAAAAGAAAAAAAAATTGTAACCCTAAGCGGGCTTATAGCCACCGCTTATGCATTCTCCTCCTTTCCTCATTTTTCTCAAAGTGCTCCAGACCTCTTCACTGTCACGCTCTGCTCCCTCTATACCGGTCATCTACTCTGTCACACCGTCTAGCCACCGCTCATAGTCGTCGCTCATCCAGCCGCTCGCCGTCACGCATCTTTATAGCGGTTTCACCATTGCCCCAGCTGCGGCTATTCTTTCGCCTTTGCCATCACTCAATCTTTGCCCATAGCCGCCGCTCAGCCGATCTGTTCACCGTCGTTCTCCGTTTGTTTAGCTTCTAAGCGTATTGAGCGAGTAAGCCTTCTCCGTCGCTCACTTTCTGTTCGCCGCCGCTCATTGCCTTTTGTTCGCCGCCGCTCATCTGAATTCTTTCGCCACCTCACAGCCGCCGCTCATTTGTATTTCTTCACCACCATACAGTTTTCCTGAGCCACCGCCCACCGTTCACTCTGCTTGAGCCACCGCTCATTGTGCACTTTCAATATTGATAGATATGGCTCGAACCAAACAGATTGATCCGGCCGCACAACGAGAGGAAAATGAACGCCAAGCCCGCACGTCTCTTTATAGTGCTCCATTTCAGCTGTATTCCGACGTGGAAGCTAAAATTTTTCAACGTTTATCTCCAAAGGAATTTCCGGCTCCACGCACGATTGGATGGATTGAAGTTGATACTTTTCGCTTAACCACTCAGGTGAAACACTCTACTTGTCTTTGCTGGGGTTGGATAAATTTGCTGATATGTGCTTTCATGGTTTTTGCCCATTAGCATATGAATTTTTAGTGAGCTTGGATTTTACTCCAAATTAGAGGTCTATGATGTGTAGACTGATGAATGAGTTCTTTGAGATTAAACCACATCTTATGAATAGAGTATTTAAATTCAGTTTATCTGGAGTTACAGAGTGACCGGAGAAGTTTGATTTAAAGAGTGCGTGGTTTGAGTTATCTGGTTTTACAAATTGGACTAGGATTGGCGTACCTGTAGGCCTCATAATTGATCCTGCGTTGGCTATTTGTCATAAGTTTATAGCCTACCGTATTTCAGGAAAAAAACAGGCTAACAAGGTGAATGTAAACGAACTCTTTATGTTGCGGTCCGCTTATAAGGGGCATCAAGTATATCCAATTTGGTTTCTTTGGCGAAGTTTACACAAAATTCAAAATCATTCGAAGGCCCGACCTTCTTTATCACAATATGCTACTGCGCTTGCCAAACATTTTAAATTGACCGATCAAGATGGGGATCCTCTACAGTACACTCGCATTATCCTATGTATTCCAATGCTTTTTTCCGAGTATCAAAGTTTTGGATGCCCTGATGGTCGTTTAATTGAGCATTCTGAACGTCGTATTGTCAAGAAATGCCATCAAGAGGCCGGGCCCTCTAATGCCATGGATATAGATACTGATGGTGCCGGTCTATCACACGAACCTCCTCCAAATTTGATGTCTTCTGCTTTTACTTCTCAGTCAGTTCCCAACCCTCCTCCGTCTGTTGATTTTCAGCGACTCAGCGATCAGTTGATGGGTTTCCGGACTCATTTTGTCACTTCTTTTGGCGAGTTTCGCCGAAATGTTTATGGTCGATTTGGTCAACTTAGTGGGGACATGACTTATATGCATGGGCGTATTGATGCAATGTATGGCCAAATGAGTGACATGGCGGGGCATATGGGTAGGATAGAAGGACATGTCACTCCCCTTTCCAGTCAGTTTCATGATATGTATAGCCATCTTACAACGGTTCATGAGACAATTGATGATTTGAGAGAGTACACTTCCTCTTGGGATGGACACATAGATTCTCTCCACGTTCAGCTCTGAGACACTGATGTCCATGTTCTTGCTTTACGAGCACAATGGAATGCTGGCACACTCAATGTTCCACTGCCTCAGTACCCACCACCACAGGACCCGCCGGCTAATGCGTCATTGAGTATAACGGTTTGTTTGTATCTAATCCGTATCTTTTGGTTGTATCATTGTATGTTTTATATTGGTGGTCCGATTGCTCATTGTTATGTATCTTCTATATTTGTCGCCTTGAGGACAAGGCAATTTCTTTGTGTGGGGGTAGGAAGTTGATTTATGTGGTTGGAAAATTCCTATTTTGTGTGCTGTCTTAGTCAAATGATTCCCTTGCACGTTGTTGATGCTTGAACTTGAAATTTTTGGTATGGCTCTTTTAAAGATGTGGTTCGAAGTGTGATATTCGGATTGTGTAATTAGGTGATTATTTCTTGTTCTGTCATTTATGCGTGTTTCTTGCTGGGTAGAATTATTTGAAGTTTTAGTTGTAACTTGTTGTTAAGCTTTTGAGTCGTGATTTGTCCGGTAGAAGCTAGAGGGAGTGTTGCTATTGTGATTGCCTATGATCTTAGTGTGAAATATATAATGGGACGTGGATTGTTATTTAAATTTTATAGCTCTGGGTTTCTACTCCTCTGGTTATCTACTATGGGTATGGGAAACCACGTGGGAATACTTTGGAGTACCTCCAAAAGTTTAAATCTCACGAAAATCGACTCATCTATATTTAAAAAAAAATGAAGAAAAGAATTGGATGATTTAGTGTGGAGTTAAGAATAAGATTTATAAAGGCAGTCACATTAGGGAATTCACCTCTAGTGGAGAATTGGGTCTGATCGGATCATTGTGCTTTATGACTATTTTACTTCTTTAATTTTGAGTGCTATATACCCTCGGGAGATATTTGTATTTGTAGAGCTTGATCTGGTTGGTTGAATGTTTGGTTGGAATTGAACACTTGTGGAATTGATCTCTTAAGGAATCCATACAATTTTGCTTGAGGACAAGCAAAAGACTAAGTGTGGGGGAGTTGTTTTGTGCTTATTTGTCCTTATTTGTGTGGATTTTTATGATATAGTTGATATATTTATTGGCTTTATTCATAAACTTTTATTGACTGTGGAAATAGTTTTGCAGGAGAGTGCTAAAAATAATAAAAATGAGGAGAAAAGTACAAGAAACAGCTAAAAATGCCGAAAAACCATTGAGCCGCCACTTAAGAGGTCTCTCAAATATGAGAGACCTCTCATTTAAGTTGAGCGGCCACTCATTTGTAATAACTTTTACTTTTGAGCGGTCTCTCATACATTTGAGCGGCCTCTCACGTAATGGCTCAAGAGTTCTCGTATTTTGAGTGAGCGGTCGCTCATTTTTAATTAGCTGTAATTTCGAGTATCTCTTCGGCGCTCGCTTATGATTGAGCGATGGCTCATTAGTGATTTAAAAAGAGCATTTTGTAATTATTTTAGGTTTATCTTTCATTTTTCTCTGACATAGAGACGACGATTTTTCTTTTGGGAATTGTTTTTGGATTCTATTTTCATCTTTCCTGTTACTTCTCATCGGATTTTTGTAAGGATTAAGAGCATTTTCAATTCTATTTAGTATTCATCATTTAATTTTTCCAGTATTAATTTTCTGTTTGATTTGTCAAGTATTTTAATTACTTATGCTTGGTTGGATTTTGGGGTCTAGTTATGAATTGTTGTTGTCATTGAGCTTGATGTCTAGAAAGTTTGCTTGTTAATTTCTCTATGATTGTTAGTTTAATTATCAGTGTTATAGTTTAAATTATGAATGTGTTATGTTTATGATCTGGTTGTTCTTATTGTTAATTAAGTATTGAATTTCAGCCTAGATAATGAGGAGTGAGATGTCAGACCCAACCTATTGATTAGAGTGTTTAGGGTTTATTGCTTTTTGTGCGTAGCATTATTAATCGCCCTACTTAGCCTTCCTTGAGATACGACTTGGATTAACTTATCACACTAGAGTGACCTCGTGCGATTACGAGTCAATTCATAGGTGTTTTAGGTTGAGTCATACGTATTTCTTATAACAACGGTTTGTTTAAGCAAGTTTTATTAAATTCTATATTAATCAATCCCCTTAAAGTTTATTAGTTTCTATTTAAGGTTTATTAATAAAATAAATTAAACAAGCAAAAAACGAAAACAATTGAAAATGAAATAAGGAAAAGAAAAAAAATGAAAATAAAATTAGGAAAAGAACCAAAATCGAAAGTGACAATTGAAAAGGAAAAAAAAAAGGATATGAATTAAAAAGAGCCAACTTATGAAATACTCATAATGAGGATTAAAATCCAATATATAAGCACTTTTTGAAAAAAACACAAATTATACCCTTTTTTGCTGATTTGGACAAAATTACCCTTAATAGGCGGGTTGGGCGTGTGGTCAAATGTAGGGTTCGGGTCGGATCTCGGGTTGGGTACTGGGACGGGTGAGTAGCGTTGAATACAATTACAGTTTTACTCCCCCAATTTCACCATTCTCTCTCCCCGATTTACCCTAATTCTCTCCCCCTTCTGATTTTCCCTGTTTCATTGCTGGAATTCTGCCACCGTTTAACTGTCAAAATCTCACCGGTCTTCATCTTCTTTTTATTCATCTTCTCCACCTTCTTCTTCTCTACAGTTTAAACCGTTAAAAGTCGTAAAAATAGATGGCTCGTCGATCTCGAAATACCGCCGCATCCAAGTCCGCTACAGATGCCGGCGGAGCCAAGCGTAAGAGATCTTAGAGATACGAAGGTGCAGTCGGCGGATTCCAATGACGGGACATTTAAGCCGACGAAGATGTCGTGATTAACATGTTCAGGGACATCAACGAGAATGAAGAAAAGGCTACTGGCAACGAGAATGAAGAAGAGGCTACTAGCAACGAGAATGAAGAAGAGGCTATTGCTGAACAAAAAGAATCAAAAGAAGAGGATTCTGATGATGAAGAATGCACCGACGAAGATTATGAATAAGAATAGGATGGCGTGGAGGTAAAATCCGAAAACCATAAATTGATTGTAGTTTATATTTGGTTTCCTAGCATGGTTTCTTCATTCTATTCCAATTATACATGTCATTTTCAGTGTTTAGATTTAGTACTTTGGCACTAATGACCATGTTTAGTGCCAAAGTACCAAACATACTCGACAAAATTGTCTAGTTCGGATGGTACTTTGGCACTAAACGTGGTCACTAGTGCCAAAGTACCAAGTTAGGCCCTATTTGCTAATTCCCCAGTATGTTTGGTACTTTGGAACTAAATATGGTCATTAGTGCCAAAGTACCAAGTTAGGCCCTATTTGCTGATTCCCCCCAGTATGTTTGGTACTTTGGCACTAAACATGGTAATTAGTACCAAAGTACCAAATACGACTGAATCTTTCATTCATTTTAATAGATGCTTTCTATTTTCTGAATGAAGGTATCGTGAACCTTGAAACGATATGATATGATTGATATCAACCACAAGGTCAGTGTGAAGGGGAAAGAGAACATTGTGGAGATCATTAGGATCATGTTGTTTGGTACATATGGGTGGGATGAGCTATGCCAGTCAGCTTTCGGAGATTTCCTGAAACTGCCTAACCACATGAACTGATTAGACCACTGCCTGCAATATATGATTTCAAGGCAAATGCTAGGACAACCGGAGCCAGACAAGACTGCTCTATACTTTTTAGTAAATGACGATTTTTTGAGGTTCAGTCGAGTGGAATTCTTTCGATGACGGGGTTGAGGTTTGGATCGACCGAGTTTGATCCATATGCAGATCACGAAGTATCTCCAGACTCTTTTTACCATAGAGTTCTGCGAAGGGAGGAGACCGGCCCCAACACATTGAGGGAGAAGTTTGCAACCAATAAACTGGGAGACAGAGAAGATCTTGCTGACTACATCAAGACATTGAAGATGCTGATCGTCACAGATTTGCTCTTCGGCTACGATGGAATGAATTCCGAAATTCCAGATTGGTTGTGAGTGCTTGTGGAGGATGAAAAGGTTTGGGAAGAATTTCCGTGGGGGAGCATGTCATTCCAGATGACAATTTATGCGATTGACAACATCAGGTGCAACCTGAAGAACACCGACAATGAAGGATATCATCTAACCGGGAATTGTGTTGCATTCATGGTAATTATCATTAATATTATTCAATTCTTACTGTTTTAGGTTTCCAAATAACATAATATTAACTCATTTGATTATTTGTTCTAAAGGCTTGGATATATTGTGTTGTGTCATTATTGGGGAGGGCAGTCGGGGGAAGAAAGCGACAAAAGATTTTTCCTCGAATGCTGATGTTCACTTACCCCAAAAGTTGCACGAAACCAGCTGTGAAGGGAAGGGTAAAAATGATTAATCATATTATTCTTATATATATTATGTATGTATCATAATAATCTATTATGTATATATAATAGATTATAAATTATTTTCGGCTTATAATTTGGTATACGTATAACTCAATATATAGGTCTCATGACATCTTATGATCCCTTAAGCCCCCCGTTTTTTTTTACACTAATTAACGCCAGACCTTCAACAAGGCTAATCTAATTAGTTTTTGAAAATTAAATGTTATTCATATTTAATACAATGTATTTTATGATCTCGTAAGGCTTATTTTATTTAAGAAATGGTTATGAATAAGAAGATTTGTAATGATAAATTTGGAGGCAAGTTAATGCTTGATGATAAAGTTGCGAAAAAATTGACGGAGAGAAAAATTGGAATGACTTAACATCACAAATAAATAAGAGGAAATGCACGCATATGTCATTAGTTTAAAGGGAATGTAAAAAAAGTCACTAATTCAAATTTTATCAAATTTTGTCATATGTTTACTTTTTGGACATTTATACCCTTATGTTTTATACTTTATTCCATCTTAGAACTCTCTCTCCTACTTTTTCACTCTTATTTTTCTCTCTCTTCTTCCCTCACCTCACGTGTTTTTCTCTCTCTCTCTCTCTCTCTCTCTTTTCTCTGTCTTCTTCTCCCTTGACTCAACTTCTCTGATCTCCCCATCTTTTTTTCCGTTCGTCGTCGCCGTTGTCTCTGTTGTCGTCGTCGCCGTCATCTCTGTTGTCGTTGTCGCTGCTGTTTTTTTGGTCGCGACGTTGCTTCGTCGTCGTAATCTATCTCTCTTTCTTTTTTGCTGCAATTTTGTAGCTTTTTTCTCCATCATCGTCTCCGTCATCGCCGTCGCCTCTGCTTTTTTGGTCGCGATGTTGCTTCGTCGTCGTCGTCTATCTCTCTTGCATTTTTGCTGCAATTTTCCAGCAATTTAGTTGCTATTTATGGGGAATTTGTTGTTTTTGTTTTTTTTTCCTGCAAATTTGTTGCGATTTTGCTGTGTTTTATGCTTGAATATTCGTTTAGAAAGTGTTACGTGTGTTCGATTGTAATTTTTAGACGATTTTTGGTTGTGGCGTCAAAGCTATGGAGGTAATTTTCCGGCGACTGAATTCTGGTTTTCGATTTTGAGTTCTGGTTTTGAGTTGGTACGTTTTTACAATTGCGTACTGGTGCGTACCAAGTTCACTTGGTACGCAGTACGTATTGATAAATACGTACTGCGTACCTTAATTTATTTTCTTGGTACGCAATACATATTTACCAGTACGTACCAAGTTTACTTGGTACGCAGTACGTATTTTGAATGCGTACCAAATTTACTGGGTACGCAGTACGCATTTATGAATGTGTACCAAGTTTACTTGATACGCAGTACATATTAATTAATTCGTACCAAAATTTCTTAGTACACCGCATTTACAATTACGTACCAAGTTTGCTCATCAGAACTTGGTACGCAGGTACGCTTTGACTAAAAACGTACCGGCTTACCAAGTTCAGATGCGGTACACCTGGTACGCATTTACAATTGCGTATCGAGTTTGCTCATCAGAACTTGGTACGCCGGTACGTATTACCCAATGCGTACCAAGTATCCAAGTTCTGATGTGGTACACATGGTACGCAGTTACAATTACGTACCATGTTTTCCTTCGATGAATATATTATGATGCTGGTGATGCTGGAAAGAGAACATTTATGAGGGTTGTAGAGAAGAGTATATTCTTATACTGCCTAGTGGTATAAGCAAGAATCTTTATTAGCAAAGCTTGAAGTTCGAATGAAGAAGGATAAGAGTATGTATATATTTGATATAGATGGTTTAGTGTAGTCTCCAAGTGGTGAAACTAAGAGTTTTGAATCTTTAAGGCACGCAGTACGTATTTATCAATGTGTACCAAGATTCTTGGTACGCAGTACGTATTTAGAAATGTGTACTGCGTACCTTAATTTGTTTGATGTAAATGGTTTAGTTCAATCATAAGAATGAAGATTAAAGTTTAACTTGTTTCTCTCTCTCTATTGTTCGTGTAATATTACGTTTAATTCGTATTGCATATCAATTCAACATCGAGTACGAATATGGAACTTCGTACTGCGTACCAATTCAAAATCCCGCTATTAGCGAGTATGAATATGCATATGCATATTAGTACAAATACTAATATTGTAACAAAGTGTTCACAAATCATAAATTAAAGCAAATTATTTACAAATAAGAACTAGAAATTCACTAATCTCTAATGTTGTTGTCAATGCTATAACAAGTGTTCATTTCATCCATGCTATAAAAATATATGCTTCCAGCCACAACATTGATTTCTTAAGTTCTCGTAAGATACTATCAACTACTAGTACGAGTTTCTACTAGTGTGAATATGTTCATTTCGTACCGACAAATTTTGACATAGAGCAACAACCTCCTACATAAACAAAACAAATTAGAAATAGGTACGCATTTGAAAATATGTACTGGTACACTCGGTACTTATTTACCAATGTGTACCGAGTGTACTTGTAAAATAGGCACGCATTTGTAAATACGTACTAGCAAACAATCATATTACTGGTACACTCGGTACGTATAACCCAATGTACTTGTAAACGAGGTACGCATTTGCAAATACGTACTAGCAAATAATTGTGTTACTGGTACACACGGTACATATTTGCCAATGCGTACCCAATGTAATTGTAAAATAGGTACGCATTTGCAAATACTTACTAGCAAACAATCATTTTAGTAGTACACCTGATACGTATTTTAAAAAATGTACCAATTTTACCAGCAATAAATTAAAGAAAATTATTTATAAATGAACTAGAAATTCACTAATTTCTAATGTTGTTGTCAATGCTATTACAAGTGTTCTTTTTATCCATGCTATAAAAATAGATGCTTCCTGCCACAACATTGATTTATTGACATCGAGCTGCAACCTCCTACATAAACAAAAATAAATTAGAAGTAAAAAACGTACCAAGTTTACCAGCAATATACTTGTAAACTTTGTACGTATTTGCAAATGCGTACCAAGTGTACCAGTAATATGCTTGGTAACTTTGTACGTATTTGCAAATGCGTACCTCGTTCCAACTTATATGCTTCGAAATTAGGTACACATTTATAAATTCGTACCAAATTTAATCATACAATTGCATAAATAAATGTCAGATTCACAAAAAAATGATACAAATGCGTACATTCACATCAACCGATTAGAAGTAGGTACGCATTTGCAAATACATACTAGTACACATGGTACGTATTTGTCAATGAATACCGAATGCACTTGTAAAGTAGGTACGCATTGCAAATACGTACTAGCAAACAATCATATTACTGGTACACTCGGTACGTATTTGCCAATGCGTACCGAGTGTACTTGTAAAGTAAGTACGAATTTGCAAATGCGTACTAGCAAACAATCATATTACCGGTACACACGGTACGTATTTGCCAATGCCTATCCAATGTACTTGTAAACTAGGTACGCATTTGTAAATACGTACTAGCAAACAATTATGTTACTGGTTACTTGGTACCCATTTACAAATACGTACTGCGTACCGACGGGTTTTTAACAGCAAAAACAACAGCTCTGCAACAACAAAAACAAACCGAAAATCTGCACAAATACATCAAAATTGCTCAGAATTCAACCCTAATACACTATAAATCATTAGAAACTATATGGAAAACCTATATAATGACTAAAAACAATTCTAAAAAAATCATAAATTGAAAAAATTTTAAATAAACTCATTTACCCCAATTTTAGATCTAGGAATTTCCGGCGAGATCTATAGATTTCCGGCGACAATAGTTGGTGTGGTGGTTTTGGATGTTGCAGACGGCGGCGGAAAAAATGAGCGGGGATGAACGGAGCTTCGCTTGTCGTCGCAACGGTTGTTTTCTCCTCCGCCATTTCGGCGGTTTTTTCTTTCTACAAGCGCGGTGCCATCTAGGTTGGTGGTTGCAAGAGGTTGACGGCGAAATAGAGGTGGTTAACGGCGGAGTGAGGCGAAGAGAATAGGAATCGCCGCAGAGAAGAAATGGAAGAGAGAGAATAGGGGGAAGAGAGAATGAGAGAGAAGAGAGAGAAAATAGAGCAAATAAAACTGTACAACCCTATCTATAAGGGTATTTCTGTCAAATTGGGTACAATATTACTCAATTTTTATCAAAAATGAACTTTTGACAAAATTTGATATTACCGTATACCCTAATGACATATCACCATTTGCCTCAATAAATAACTCACTATGATTTTAAGTAACAACGTGTCTGAAAGATTTATTATTATTATTAAAGTTGGGAATCGGGAGAGTATTGAGTTTGTGAGATTGAAATTGGACAGAAAATTTTGAGAGAAGTAGAAGAAAAGGTCGACGGCGAGAATGTCCGCAAACTCTACTCTGATCATGGCGAACTCATTAGATTCGGACGGCCACGACGCCGCCGCACTTCACCGGAGCCTCGTTGGTCCTACGGTGGAAGCGCCGCCTGACAGTCTCAGCAATCTACAATCTTCCAACGGCTCAGGCAATTTCACTGCGGAATCCGCAGCCGATGATGCTTCTGATAATTTTGCAAACAACACTATCGCCGCTCCAGTTGAAGAAAGCAGCATCTGCGACTGCGTCGTTCAAGAGTTTGTTGACACAGAGATAGGTGTCGAGAGAATTGAGGAAAACAAGGACGAAGGAGTGCAGGTTAACTGTTCGGAGAAATGCGTGACTGAGATTCACGTGTCTGAACTTATTGGGCCTTCTGTTATTGAAGATGAGAAGGTTGATAACGTTGAGAATGGTGGCAAGAGGAATTGGAAGGAGCAAGAACCCAAGGAGAAGAAGCGTAGACGAAGGGGAGGAAAGGCTAGGAGAAACAATGAGAAGTCGAACTGTTATCCGACTGACATTGAGAAGTCGAACTGTTATCCGATTGAAAGGAGAGAGAAGAAGGGGCTGATGTATTCGAGAGAGGAGTTGGAGGCTCTGAGGTTTGAGAAGCTGGAAGAACAAAAGAAGAAGTGGGTTGAGATATATTGCCGGCTTGGTCCGGAGGTGGTGGATCAGTACGATTGTCTGGTCAGATTGGATAGAGCCCGTGAGGAGGATACCATCCCAAGCTTTGACTTTGATCCCCGACCTCAGTTTCAGAAATCATCTGCTAGTTTGGGTATATGATCCTTCTACTTTCAGCATTGTGCATTTTATTTTCTGAATTTAATGGTCTAGTTACATACAACATTGAGGTTGATTGAGTAATGTATCTATTTGCAAAAACTTTGGCATGTTGCTCTTCACTTAATCCTCTCTTTGCTTGTGCCTTTCCATTGTCTTTCCTGTTTTTGTTTTTGTTATAAGTTTAGAGAGTTAAGGATTTGGGGGCTTTTCTTTTTCTTCTTGTTAGCGAGGGTGACTAGTAACCTTATTTTTTGTATTTCCTTTGTCTAGTGTCTTGCTCTGGTTGTGTCAATTTGATGGGTTAATTTTTTCCATGTGCACAGGTGTGATGGCTGCAATTGGGAAAGGAAAACATCTGATTATCTTTGTGCGTTGAAGAATGGTCTGTAGGAATTATGAAAACCTTGTTTTATGCTATACAGATATATTTTTTGGGAACTTGTAACTTATTGGTTGACATAGAATCATTAGGATTTCGTTTCACCGCCTGCACATACAATCATTGGTCAGTTTAGCTCCTTGAAGTAAGTAATAGGATATTGGATTCTGATTTACACATGTTATCTGTTAAGGTGAGGGCTAATAGGTGCTATGAATTGTAAACTGGTAGCAAATTAGTTGATCTTAGGAAAGTTGTGTTGTCCTTGCCTGCATGATGGAACTTTTGTTCTTGGGTTTAAGTCAATAACTTGTGTTTCGGTTGCATTATCGAAGGATTAGACTAAGTTTGCATGCATTTTTTCAGGTGAAGTGTGCCAGAAAGTTGAAGGTGATCACCTCGAGAATCTGAATGCATCAGATCCTTCCTGTCTACCTCCTAGTAGTGATGAAATAGGGTCCTCAGTGGTGGAAGAAGACTATTGTGAAGATGATGATAGTGATGAAGAGTATAGTATTCAGAGGCCTGCCTTTGTGGTCACAGGAGAACCTGATTTTGATTCTGGCCCTCCACTGGATGGACTTGAATATCTTAGGCGTGTCAGGTACCATTTCTAGCGCAGATTGTCTGGCACTACTATTCATCTTTATTTTTTCTCTTCTCGTTTGTTGCAATTTGTATATTTGAGAATCTTACTAGCCGATGCTGGTGTTGCTTTTGCTTATCTAACTTGAACCTTATTCTTAAAGACCTTATCAACCAAACTTTCATTTTGTGTGCATGCTATGATTATGAGAATGCTGTGATGATTTGTTAAAATTCTGCATAGGCCATTTGGATACTGATGTTTAGTTTCTTACAGTTTCCGATATCATGATTCGTCTTGTTTTCTAGGTGGGAGGCTGCTAGAATTCCCAAGGTAAAAGTTGTCAGGGTCAATAAAGTCAAAGAACAGTCTGTCTATATGCCTCAAATCCCCGATGTTATGAAGTGCCCAGAGAAATTTTTGCCTCTCAAAGAATGGGAGGACAGCTTTCTTTTGGATTTTTCACAGCTCAGAGAGGTAAATAATGTCATCCTGACCTCCTTTCTCTTAAAGTTAAGTGTCCGTTCGAATATCCATTTGCACGAAGTGTTGTATCTGATCGCATGTTAAGAATACACAGGACCTGAAATATTTATTGTATTCTAATTCTTTTCATTTAGTAATAGCAATGTTTTCATGGACATAAAATCAACTATTTTCTCTCAGGCATTTGCGTGGCTAGACCTTCAAGAACCCACGGCAGAAACTTCAGTCGACGAGGATTTTTTTAATCAGATGGTTGAGAGCAATACCTTTCAGAAATTTGACAGCTTAGAATCTGTGGACGATTCCTCCCCGTCCGAAGCTCCCTACATCTTGGAGACTAGTGATGCCAAATCAAGCCCGTCTTCTCCTGAAACATTCGATCCCAAAGCTGATCGCCCCACCCTCTCTGCAATTCTGAAGATGGATTCTGCTGCTAGAACTTCAATGCTGAAGAAACGAATAAACTCCATGCTGAATTCGGACACATTACCATACAATGATAGTTTATGGTTGTTTTCTCTTTGTGCAGCAATAGATTGCCCTCTTCATGCAGACACAAGTGCAGCCATTCGGTCATTACTGCGAAAATGTGCCAGTTTACGAGCTGCCAAAACAGAGGTAGATTATGAAGTTATTGTTCTCAACATTCTTGTGACGGTAGCAGGCAAATATTTCGGACAGCTCGAGCGTGAATGAGTTTGGTGAATTTTAGCTTCTTGATTCTAAGATAGATGCATGAATTTGCTTCTTTGGCATTTTATGCAGTGTTATGTTATCACTGTTTAGATGTTCGTGAATCGTGATTGGAGTAGCTTTGTTATCAGTCTGATTGAGATTAAACGAGTTTTATCAAACCAAACTTAGTAATTTTGAGGTTTTTTCCTCGCTCTTGTTATGTTTTTTCACTGGTCGAATTTTGGGTTGAATTTTCAATTTTACTAGATGCAGTTTTAAATATCTCCGAAAGTTGAATACCAACATGAAACATATTTCTGGCGGATTAGTTAGTAATAATATGAAAACAAACCAACTAGAAATAATCGGATTAGTTAGTAATAATATGAAAACAAACCAACTAGAAATGATCATAATTGAATGAAATGAAAGACAGCTTTCAAAATTAAAATTTTTCAATAGGGTAGGGCATAATTCTATTGTTGGGTGAAGAACTAATGATTATAATGAAATTGCTTTTGTCTTGTCAAGTAAAGGTACAATGTGTACAAGTGATTCTTACTAGTAAGATAACGCGGTGTGCCACCTGTTAAATTAAAAATACAATTAAATAATTTGTATTAAGTCATGGTACTATCACGAATAATTAAGAGAATTATTAAATTACATAGTATAAAAGGAAAAGAATTCAAACAAAAAGAGAGGATATATTCACTTGCTCACCAACTTCTTTCGGCGGCAAAAAAATCAAAGAAAATTAAATAAATACATACATAAAATAAAAATAATTGATTTTTCAAATAATTAATCATGTAATTATCTCACGGTATGTCAAAAATTCATCATAATTGAATGAAATGGAAAACAACTTTCAAAATTGAAACTTTTCAATAGGGTGGGGCCTAATTCTATTATTGTTGGTTGAAGATCATAATGAAAAAATTCATCATAATTGAATGAAATGGAAGGACAACTTCTAAAATTGGGGAAATTCTTATATGAGTATACATATATTACACCCACTCCTCACAAGTGAATATTTTAATAAAACGAACCAGCACTCCGGGCTAAACGAAAACGATATATTTACCCATTTGTTCGATTCGTGACTTTGGTAACCCTTGATATTTATCTCGAAAGGCTTCGTGAAAAGTCTGAGTTTTCTTCGTAAATAGTGTGTTTACTTTCTATTTCTATACGATGCTGGTTGATGCCAAAAAGTGGGATAAAACTCTCGTTGAAAGGGTTTTACCCGAGTAACTCAAGAAGGAACGAGTGATTCTTCCACCGTTCAGAGAGACAGATTGGCCTATGTTAGGGTCTGCGTCGAAGTTATGCCGAAATCGGAGTTACCAAAAGAGGTTCTACTTATGAACAATGAAGGGATTCAAACTAGAATTTTAGTTGAGTATGAATGGGTTTTTGGTACCAGCTTCGGCTTTCGATTGATCGGTCTTGTTTAGGAATAGAGTAAGGGCCTACCGGCAAGGAGAAGAGGGAAGGAAAGAAGCAGTTTCTATTCAGCCTTAGAGTCCAACTTTAGTAGTCATCTTTAATGCGTATAGAAATCGTGAAGTAGGCTAGCTTTTAATCGAAGATTCAGCATGTCGAAGAAGAAGTCGAAACCCACCTCTCAAAGTAAGAGGCTAAATTATCACCAATAGTATAAAGTGGCTCACTGGAAGAAGCACGTGCCAACCTCCTATAAAAGTAAGAGGCTAAAATCCCCCATCATCAGAAAGAGCAGCTGAGAGGGCATCGGTTTGCTGAGTTCCTTTGATCAAGTAAAAAGTAGTAAGTTTTGACACTAGGGAAGTAGTGGAAGTTGTTTGATCAAGCAATCGTGGAACTCTAACTCAAGAATAGTAGCTCGTCTTTTCTTTCCCTTAGTGGAGACAGTCGAAGAAGCAGCAAAAGGAAATATCCCATCACCATCAGAATATGTAGGATCGAAGGCTTGTTGAAAGCAGTCCTCGGGTGGGGCTACATCAATAGAAGAGGGAAAGAGGCATGCAAGAGTGACGGTTCGAGCATCGATTGTTGAGTTGCTGGATTCATAAGAGTAAATGCCCGGAAAAGATAGGCAGTCATGTCTTAGTTTTGAGGGAAGTAATGTAAGCCAAATAGTAACTTTAGAGGGCAGCCGTTTGAAATTCCCCCTATCCTTGGTAAGGGGGTGAAATCCCTATAATAGGTATGAGAAGACTTAGCAATATCATCGAAACTCTCATCCTTATATGGCTCAACCATGGAATCAAGGTCAAACTATCTCTCAAAGGCGGAGGCGTAATTATCATCAATAGTAGTAAGTGCAGCCGCAGATGAATCAACAAGTGGAACCAACCGAAATGTTACATGCATGGGCGTACACAGATGAATGAAGTCAGCTTTGTTCGAGTCGATGGGTGGGGATGCATGACATTCCTATAGTAAGGATGATTCGAATGAGCAGTAAAGGTGGGCAGAATGTGCATGGCTTATTGATGAGGTAAGAGTTGGATGAATGCTTGTCAAAGAGTAGCTGAAAGGTTGTTGGTTTTGTCTTCCCTGGAAGGGTTTGAGTGGACACCAATAGTATCAATGGTCGAAACAGAGGAAACCCTCCTATACCTATAAAAGATAGATTCATACTTCTGAAAAGAGTCATAAACAGCAGCAGTTTCGTCAACAGCAAAAGGCAAGCCCGAAAAAGCACCTCCCTCCCGGCTACCCTTGCAAGA
Organism: Schizonepeta tenuifolia; assembly: GCA_029490685.1. Lineage (NCBI taxonomy): Eukaryota > Viridiplantae > Streptophyta > Magnoliopsida > Lamiales > Lamiaceae > Schizonepeta > Schizonepeta tenuifolia. The sequence continues at coordinate 33,050,095 of CM055959.1, forward strand.
GCGGGTGTGAGGGAGAATAGAACTGAGCTTCAAGGCTGCAAGACAGAAGGTTACATAGTTTTTGCAGGTTAGCTTTTTTCACCGTCCATTGGGTATTTTTCTCAAGATCGCTTTCCCAACTCATACTTATGATAGACGGGCTCAATGTCAATACCTCTGGAGATCCATCTTTTGAATTCCCTTAGCTGTCTTCCTTAGTTCCTACCTTCAATTCATAAAGCATATCGCCGGGATTCTTCAAAATTAGTAGTCAAAAGCCACGTTTACAGACCCTGTAATGATTCACCAATGAGTTTATCGATGGTGTTCCTGGGCTTCGGGGGCATCATACCATTTGTCGTACTTCATGACTATAACAACGGCTCCTCCTGTCTTTTCTAGCTTGTATGGAATAGCTTGGTCTTTCGCACTTGCATCTCCAATTTCAAATATCTGCTTAAGGCCGTATTCGCCCCATACCACTTTAATTTTTTCAATTTTAGGTATATATCGGTAGATGATTCCCCATCCTTTGTGTACTTTGACATTGATTTGCCTCCCCGGGTTATACAGCGCCTTATCAGATAGCGATGGGCCACCATGACATAACTTGTAAATAATAGTTTTAGTAAGCTCAAGGAAGATTCGCCCTTTTCCCAATAGCAGGTCGGAAAGGTCACAACTATGGAGATGTCCCTCTTGCCCTAAGATTCAAATAGACTGTGTTACGATACCCAAATTTTTACTTCGCTGGTGGACTCTTTAAAGCAGCGGAGCTCTATCTTGAATTCGGCCAATGAAAGGGATGACGGGAACGTTGGGAATGGTAATGGGTGAATGACTGCTATTCTTTGGCTAGACTCTACTCGCGATCTACGGCCCTTTCACTAGCTGTTGTTTACCTAAGCATTCTCTAGAGAAATCGGAAATAGGTTTTCAATGCCCAGAAGCTCGGGGACGGATGAAAGTCCCCTAAAAGTCCGATTGGCGAGGTCAGATGGTGATTCGCCCACCTGCTGGACCGCTTCCCTTTCAGGCGTGCTTCCATCTTGTTCTCCTACTACGCTCACAGGATGTGGTACTGATTTTGTCAACAAAGATGCATAACTAAAGTAAAGACTAGGACCACCGGCGTCTTGTTCATCAATCGGGAGCTAAAGGTATTGGTTTGTTTCCTCAACAAACGATACGGGAGTCATGTATAACCTGAGTGTGGTGCATGGCAGGATTCAGGCGAGGACTGAAAAGATGAGGGTTTGTATTCATGCTTTGAAGCCTTTAGCAACAATTCCGTAGTGCCCTTCATGCCTGGCATGCCCGGCTTGCGATGTTAGTATTGTATTGTTGTTAGAAAAGAAAGCTTGAATGCAAGCGCCAGGATGCTCTAACTCCGAGGCTATCTCTTTTCTCGTCTGTCTTTGTTTTCACCTAACGGTTACACTGTAGATGGTCGGGAGTTTTCATAAGTAGAAAGTCAAAGTAGTGAAGCATCCGACCCGAAGGGATCTGCTGATAGCCTATTTTCGTTGGGAAACTCTACCGAAGCATATGTGTTAAGGATAGAGTCATTTCACCGATACGGATAACCGACTTGAGGTAGTCGTAGACTTATCGGATGAACTCTTCTGTCTCAATGGAAGCTAGATTGCTAATGCTAAAGAGTACAGTAGAAGGCTTGGAAGGAGAGTTCACTTTGTTGGTACTACTGCCTTTAATAAGTCTCAATAAGAAGCTCCCGATAGAAATTCAATCAATATTAGAATCCTCGCGTACGGAAGAAGCAGTACCGTACCATACTGAGCAAAGGTAGAAAGAGAAAAGGAATCTTTCTCTTAGGGGATCTTCCTTACTAGCTGACTTGACTGATTAACTGATTCAGGGAACGACACGGTTCACTTGCTTCAGTCATGTCATCAGGAGGTTTTCTTCCTGCTGAAGTGAATCAATGCAGGTATTCACTTAGCACGAATCTTGCTATAGGTTAGGACTTTTATAACACTGTTCTATAGGTAGGCGACAAAGAAGGTCTTTCTCAAGCTAAGTACGTTTAGTTTAATCGATCCTTTAGGTTTCTTCGATAGGAGGATTTCTTTCTTTCTTCTGAAGACTACTAGAAGTATTCTTTCGGCCTTAACCAAGGAGTTAGTCCGGGCTAATAGAAATAACTATGAGTCGGAAGGGGAGAGGTCAGAGAAAGCTCTATCTCTTGTTGACCTAAGAGCTCCTTCTTTCGGCCTGTGCAAGTCTAGTTCTTAATCTCCTGAGTTCCCGCGCTGACCATTCCTTATTTAGTAATGGACGTAGCCACTCCTAATAAATTCTTATACATTGTTAGCTTCTTCTTTACTGTTCTAATAAGACTTCTTCTTCTTCTGCCAGTTTATTGAAACCTCTAGAGACTACTTTGAAAGGGCTTTTTACCCTCCTTCTACGAGAAAGACCACAGAAAAAAAGATTTGTGAATGTAGGAAGAAAGTCTCCCAAGAACCTTCTAATGGGGGAATCACTAGAGCTGAGAAAATGGGTTGTCGGGAATAAATAGAATAGGGGTTAGTGCTCTATTCAACTGGCTTTCTTTAGTCGTCCAGGTCTGATCACTTCACATCAACTCAGCAGAAAGCTAGATTATCAACTTCAGAGTTGCAAGTATCGGAAAGAAGAACTCTATGGCATAATAATCAAGCATTAGAGTCGGCTCTTAGCTGGTCTCTTTGGTTGGTGTCTTGTCCTTCACACCCAAGGGTTGCCCGGCTTTCGCGAACCCATTTCGGTGTTACACGGGAGTGCCAAGGTCAAGGCTAAGCCTTAGTCGAATTCTTTCCCTGATCTGAATGAAACTTGGGGGCCGAACTTGAGCTAGCAGCTTTTTACTTATTAGAGAACTAGAACGAGACCTGGCCATTCCTTTAGTGCGCCCGTAGTTCGGTTGGCTAAGTTGAGAGGCTGTCCCTTTAACTGATTTGGTCTTATCACCTGCAGGCCTTTGGTTTCGCTTTAACTTGATTAGAGAAGAGCGCCTTTAGCTAGTAGGAATTAGAACAGAGTAGCAATATAAAGAGCTACACTGGAAGAGCTTCTTCAATTACAAATAGGGCCTTGTCTCAAGTCCATTGGCCGGTCTACTAAGAGATTTGTCCTCTATTCGAGAACAAGAATGCATGAGAAGCCTTATGTTATGGGCCTATCACCTAGTCAAAGTACTGGGAGTGGGAGAAAGAGACCATGGTTCTAGTGAGAATCTATCTGATAGATCATATGCTACTCTAGGTTCCCTAATGGGTGATGTATTGGCAAGATCAAGATCAACTGTTCAAAGAATGAGATCCACTCTTTCCTTGAACAGTTCAAAGAGGAAGGCTATAGAAACAATATAATCTACAATTCTATTCGAATTCTTCTTCAAGATTATCGTAACGACGACTAAGTTCGACTCGATGCTTAGTCAAGAACGCGCGAAGTTTTATACCCGCTAACCTAATATTAATTGTCCAAGTTGCCAAGAAATCGTTTTTTTCTTCTTTTTTTCCGGTATGTAGCTCCGCAAGCAAGGAACGAAAGAACGAAGTGTGCTGTGGTGATGTCCGAATTTGAACCTATTTTGATCTATTTAGTGATCAGTTCGCTAGTTTCTTTGATTCCACTCGGTCTTTCTTTTCCATTTTCTTCCAATAGTTCGACCTATCCAGAAAAATTGTTGGCCTACGAATGTGGTTTCGATCCTTCTGGTGATGCCACAAGTCGTTTTGATATACGATTTTATCTTGTTTCCATTTTATTTATTATTCCTGATCCGGAAGTCACCTTTTCCTTTCCTTGGGCAGTACCTCCCAACAAGGATTGATCCCTTTGGATCTTGGTCCATGATGGCCTTTTTATTAATTTTGATGATTGGATCTCTCTATGAATGGAAAAAGGGTGCTTCGGATCGGGAGTAACCACTAGTGATAGGGCCAAAATAGAGGGGAATGGCATAAGGAAAGAGCGATGCCTACATTTAATCAATTAATTCAGCATGGGAAAGAAGAAAAAGGCACACGGACCTTAACCATAGTCGAACTTTGGATCAATGTCCCCAGAAAGAAGTAGTATGCCCGCAGACCACTCATGCTAATACACTGTTTCCCCTTCCCTCGAAAGTAAGGTAAGGGCCGGCGGGGTGCAGTAGAGGAGTTTAGAACTACTCGACAAAGACGACATCGAATATAGGAATGCGGTATGATTAGCGAAGTGAAAAAGTATAGGTCTTCGAATCTTATCAGATTGACTTCGGAAAGTGGGGAAGCTACTAGACCAAGAATGGTTGCAAGGGTATCTATTTCTTCACTAGATGAAAATCTATCAAATGTTGGGTTCTATATTATCTCGTTATGCCACTTTTAGAGGTGCACAACTACAGCTACTCGACCGAAGAAGCTATTCACAAGGAGGGATAAACTACTTTCCTGATATTCTTCATAAGACTTCGAAGCGACAGAGAAGTCAATCTTTGCATCTACTGAACTATCTCCGATAATCCCCATCTGAAAGAAGAGAAGACCAATCCCTCTATTGCGGAGAGGAGTTCATGCAAAACGGGTGAGGTAGAATCACTTTTGATGCGAGTTTAATAAGCGGGTGCTAGTGATCCTTTTCAGTTCATAGCCTATTACGAGAAAGTTCAAGAATATAGTAGACTCCCTATAACTCAAGATGCTGCAGCCAGTGCTTATCAGATCATGAGTGATTTATTGCTTCACGTTGAAATGGGTATGAGAACGAATCTTATTCCCAACCCTGATTGAATAATCTAAGATGTATACATGGACTTGCTCCAGGATTTGAAGGAATATTTACATCATCGAATAAATGATCAGTTACAGATAGATATCATTGAATCTAAGTTAGATAGAAAGCTTATCAAAAGTCTATTATTCCATTGATCTATGGGAAGACAGTGAACAACATGGAGAATGATATTAGGATAAAATATGGTGAATTGTAATCAACTTAGCCATTCATTTTGGATACATAAATTCCCTGACATTGACAATTTGATGAGTCCATCATAGGTTGGTTTTGTTCAGCACTCGATAGAGCTGTTTTATATAGTATTTAACTAGTATAAATGATTATATGTCCTTCGTAAAAAAAGAGATAGTGGTTTATTCAAGAACTAGGAATGTTGGTACTCCTTTAGCTAGGGGTTTCGCGGTCTGGCTTGGTGCGATTTGATACTAAACCCAAACCAAATTGTAAAATACGGTTTGGTAATTTTTTGGAACCAAATCGAACTGATTAAGTAGTAAAGCCAAACCAAATCAAACTGTAAATAATACGGTTTGGTGCGGTTTGGTTTGCAGTTTATCAATATTTTTTCATTTTCTTCGTAATAGATATAAAAAGAATTAAATAAAGTTGTTGTCATGACCATATACGTTTTTCTCTTTTGCTAGAATAAATATACTAGGAGTCTAGGATAACATTATTCAGGTAAATAGTAAATTATAGTAAAATAATTTCACATTCTCTACTTTTTTCTATCGAAAATAACTTGAATTTGAGAAGGATATAGAAAAAAAGAAACAAATAGAAACATATAGTTTACAGTTTGGTTTGGTTGAATATTCTTAAAAACCAAACCTAAACAAAAACCATAATTTTTGAAAAATCTAAACCAAACCATATTTTTGAAACCAAAAAACTGAACCAAACCGTAAATTGCGGTTTGGTTCGATTTGATTACGGTTTAAACCAAATTTTGAACACCCCTACCTTTAGCAATGGGTGCTATAACTGCAGTCTCCCCTCTTGGTTAGGAAGAAGGCAAACACGGACTTGGGTATTAACTCGTCAAAGAAAGCGCTTCCCTATTGTTTGTTAGTGATTGATGTTAGAAGAGGTAACTTGTTCTTTCTTATTTGTTCCGCTAGGCTTCCTTGGCTTTCGATAATATCTCTGAAATTGTCGAAAGAGATGCGTAGCTGGTAAACAGAAGGGAAAATGTATGCAAAAGCTTGAAAAGCAGGTTCGAAATGTGATCAAAGATCTGTGCTCTTGGGAAACACCAGAAGTGAAATATCCTCTACCAGTGGAATTCCTTGTTCAATGCCTTGGGGTTTTCCTTTGCTTTGATGAGAGATTGCCAAGAAAGAAGACTCGGAGAGCGACTTTAGTTTAGTTTTGAAACTTCGGAGAGGATCGGAGCAGACTCCATTTGTGGAGAGGAGAGGGTTACTGCTTGAAGTCGAAGTTTCAGTCAATACCTACCAGTGAGTACTTGTAGGTTGGGAATAGAGTGAATACCCACGTTAATGCCGCATAGCCCAGTGATTAATGAATCAATTTTTGAATAAGCACTCGCCATGTCAAGTCAGCCAGTCATTCAACTAATCTCGTTCGCTTCAAAGTCAGAAGCCGATTCATGAAGATCAAATAAAGGTAATGAAATTGTTTTTCTACGAGGAGCGAAGCAACTCGAACGAATGTGAGAGGAGCAAGTCATTAATAAAGAAATTCAGGATTTACGAGGCCCGGATAAGTAGTTTCTGCTTCTACACCTACTTTTTCCAATGCATGCATCGACTCTCTTGCCTCAAAACCACACCCAAAGGAAGGGGTACATTCTAAGCCTATTTGGTCTTTGTCTCGATCTGATGACCTTATTTAAAAATTCAATTTTTGTCTTGAAGAAGTGGGAGTCTTTGAGATGTGCTGGGGTCAGTGATCAAGGGATACAACACCTAGGGATATGGCTTTTGTGCCAGGTTTTTTGGCTGCTAGGGAGTCAGTTTAGTCTACTCTATTATTAATAGGACTTGCTTGAGCGAGATCAGGCTATGCCTTGTTAACGAACTCTCCTTCTATCTCGTATAAAAGATAGCAATCTATCCATGTGATCAAATTGAGAATCTCGCGCAAGTGAAAGTTTTTGCTTGGTTGAGTACTACTAGTCTATGAGTCTAAGCCCGCGTTGAGTAATCTCCCCGAAATGTCTCTCTTTTTTGACAGTCATCTCACTTTTAGCAGTGATATGAGAAATTCGCCCTTCTTAGCCGCCAGTAAAGAGAAAGAGGGTCCTACCATACTTTGTGAAAGAAAACCCTCTTACGCCAACTATAATATAATCTTGGGGGTATCTAGCTATGATGAACCGCCTCTCAATCATCTTCGCGGGAATCTCGTTCAATGTCCCTTACCCTGTCAGTATCGAAGCCAAAAAGAGGGGTCCAATCTGATTCAAGAATCTCGTGCGAGTAAAGCTTTTTTCTAGATCTTCATAGTGGTTTGTCTACATGAATGAAAGCCTTGTGTTTTGGCTTTTAGCCTTGTTCTTTAGGAGAAGCAGAATAAACTATAACACTCGCTCCCTGCCTCCGTTAGTAGTGTGTGTGTATTATGGTTGGTTACATCAGTTGATTCACTCATTCCATCCCATGTGAGTTCCTCTCCAGCCATTTGAAGTTCATATTCAGTACTCTTCGATTATGTCACCTTTCAGCTGTGTTAACGCATTTGAGGAACCTATACTGCGACGATGTCTCCATACCCATTTTAAAATAAAAAGTTGGTTGGAAGCCAAGAATATGATTGCTTGTGGTATAAGCAAGAAAGAGCGCTATTCAGCCTTGTCTGGTTCGTACTCCGGTAATAGGGCTGGAATAAGCTAAAGAATCAAATTCCGAGATCTGATTTAGCTCATTGACTTCCTTTTCCTCTTTATTTCTTCGAACATCTTCTTCCCTGTTGTAGCCATTGCACCTTCATATTTGGCCTCCTCTTGTTCGTTTGTAGCTTCGGTAAGGTAAGTGATTGTCTGGAGAGGCTATGGCTTGCATTTCGTTAAGGGGTATATATGTCTCCTTCACTCATCCTTTACTCAGAATCCCGGATTTCATAGTCTCTTTTCTTTCGTACGAATGCTGTATGAATCCTTGTTTGATTGTATCAAGGCTCGGTGGATTATTGTTCTTTAGTAGTAGGGCCTGAGGCTCTGGCCTAATTATGTATTGTATTATTGGTCCAACTTCTAATAAAAACAAATTTTCATCTGTTTCATGTCTGTTAGAAGTTGTAAAATGAAATTTAAGGAAAGAGAATGTCAATGTAACTAGTTTTATTAGATTGTCCTAAGGAAATTTCCCCATGTTAGTTCGATGCTTGACTTGACACTTTCTATATCTCTATCTATAATGTTTAGTGAATTGCTGGATTGAAGATAGGGAATGAAGTTGTCAGAAAGTCTTATTAACTTCTTGAGTAAGTGCTTCTGGCTTAGGTAATCTTTGCTTGTGCCTGTGTAAGGTGCTTGTCCTTTATATAAGGACTTTTTAGTTATTTTTCATGTGGTTGTCTCCTTCTAGGGTCTCGTGTCTGAATCTTCTCTTGTTATTGTCAGTTTTTCCTGTTTTTTTATTGTCTATCTGGTTTGAACTGGATTCCCGGGTTAGGTATCTAGGGAGTCTCGTTGAGAAGGCGGGTGTAAGTGCAGTGCCTGTTAGCCCTGGCTGGAGGAATTGGCGAGAGAGAATGACGGGCTCGGAAGGTGAAGCTTTGGCTACCTAATCATGTGGGATATTTAACAGGTATTTGCCCTAGCAACAAAGCTCAGGAGCTCAGAAAACAAGAAATAGCAACAAAAATAAAGGATGCAAAGCAACAGAAGTGGTAGTCCCTTGATTCCATTTCTTCGAAGACACGGAAATAGAAGGAGCTGAAAGTAGCAAAAACTCATAGCTGCACGAAAAAACAAGACCTTAGGGAGCTATTTTCCATAGATTTGTTCTAGATAAGCAACGAAAGAGCTACTTTTTGGGAAGTAGTTCCAAGATTGTTTTATAAAATGGGCTAGAAATCCACTCCTAACAGGAACGAGCATTTCGATTTCTAAGGTACAATCTATCATGAAGGGTGCCAAACTACCGATATAGGACGCGCTACGAGGAGGCCTTTTTTGAGCATCCTTACTACTGATTTGAAAGCTACTATTTCCACTCATGTTATGAATGTACTAGGACGAAACAAGGGACGAGGCGCCACTTGCTCTTTCATAGTTGCACCTCTCTTCTATAAAGAAATTCGAAACTCCTAGCGCCAAGAGCAAGAACGGAAACTAATCCTTTGGATTGAGTTCACAAATCCTTGTTAAAAAGGCAACTAGGACAAATGATTGGTTCATAGGATGAGCTAACTAAATAAATCAATAAACTACTACTTTTGATGGATCGATTAGTAGCACTCCAACTAGATCTTAGAGCTAGATTTACATCCATCTCTCCTAAAGAACAATGAACTCAGAACGCCAAGAGTAGCTGAAAGACAAGATCTTTGGTTCTAAATTCCCATAGATATCTGAAAAGAACTCTGAACTCCTAGCAACATGAGCGGCATGAACAACTTTTTCTTGAATAGTTACAGGATTGGTTGAGAAAATAAGACAAATGATTACCTCATCTTAGGAAGGGATTTCCAGGATACTTTCCTAAAGAAGAAGAGCGAAGGCATCTACTCCTACATAGTATTCGCATAGGAGACCTTTCTTTCTAGTTCGATCAGTCTTCTCTAAAAGGAACAAATAATGAAAGTAGCTCTTAGCAAACTACACCGGAGGATTCATTCCCAGATCTTGGATGAAACAACTACTTTTCAAGGAGAAAGTCCCTTATCTTTGGTTAAAGAACAAGGAAATCCAGAAGGCAAATGCAAGGGAAAGTAACGAGGCTAGGGAAAGCTAAGCAAAAAGGAAAAGATTTCACAGATATTTTATATTCCAGTCATCAAGAAAGTTTCATTTTATGTAGTGTGAAAAGTTAGCAAGGGCAGTTTGTAAGGGCATCAACAAGATGAGAAAAGTGTTATTTCTCTAGGGAAAAAAGTTAGCTCGTTGATTTCCGGCATCTCGAAATCATAAAAGTGTATTTTCTCTGGGGTAAAAACTTACTACCTGACTTTCCATTCATAGACTTCGATTTGAATGTGATTTTTTACGTTTCATATAATGCGAAAAGCTCATTTCCTAGTCGATTTCTTTCCTAAGGTACAAACACCACCTCAGATCTTTTACTGCCTTAAATCTATAACGAATTCATAACACATAAGAAAATTATTGATATGGAAGATTATTCTCTATGTATGGCGACTCTCGTTCTTTGTAAGTAGTAGCAAGTCTCGGATTATTATGATGGAGCTTGGCACTTCTCTAATAACATTATGATTCAGTGCTTGTTCAGGACATTATGAAATCTCACCACCCTTCTTCCGTAAGGATGGATTCGGGCTTAAGCCAGCTTGATCCATTTTCCACTGACCCTGTTCTTTATGCTATGCTGCTATTCTCTATCTCCATCATAGCTGCTATGTTCTGGAACAAGAATAAAAAGCCACCTTGATGTTAGAAGGTGCATAATTATTATTTGGCTAGAGAGTGTCCAGAGTAGCTTGTTGAAAACCCAAAGCCTTTACTTGATCTAAGACGTGTGATGTATATGCCATTCCGAAGTGATCTACCTTATTAGGGCCTAAGCCGACTTCCGGAGCCATGGGAAAAGATGCTTCTAAAGCTTATTCTCTTTCTTATGATCTTTCTGACAAGTCTTTACGGGTGTATTTTTATCTGGTACTAGCTTGTGGGCGAAGTCTTTGATTTCTCATCCGGATTTGCATCTCTGCACCTTAGCTAAATTCTGCAATAGTCATTCATTTCGCATAACACTTTGGCAATAGTAAAACAATCCAGACATTCCAGCCCGATGGATTCATCCAGCGCTGCAAAAAAGAACTATCATTCTTACGTCTCCGTAAACACTTCGACAAAGATTCCCTGAACCAAGTCATCACTAGCAATCAGCTCTTATCCTTTGGTGTCAAAGGGCGAGTTTCTTTCTTTTCTTGTCCAAAAACTGTATTTATTCTCATACGAGAAAGACTCTCCCACGACAAGCTTTTATACATAGGGCCAGTTGCTTTCTTTATCTCACTTGCCATTAATCCGTCTAGCGCCTTTCGGTTGGGGTCCGCCCTTGGGGCGCTTAGGTTATTTTTCTAGTATCAAAGGCAGTCAACATGTCAGCCGTTTTTCTCCTATTAGACTTGTAAATTCTTTGTTCTTTTTCCTTCTCTCTTCCAGTTCTCTCCCTATACTTTACTTTATTTAACAGGGGCAAAGCACTCTATCAATAATAAGAAAAAAATAGCAATTCAGTTTCAAATGGTTTAAGCTTGGAAGCAACCTGCTATCTATCAAAAGGCGAGAATGCTTTGCCTATCTATTCTATTATGGCCAGCTTGAAGACATCAGATGAAGACCATCATCTCTGGGTACGATCATAGCTTCTGAACTTTGTACACCCTTGGGGATAACCATTTGCATTGAGGTCAATGACCACACCACCTCTATCATACATACGACATTACACGAAGTAAGAGTGCATGGTCAACACACACCTAAAACACCTACATTCCGCTTGCAGCCACAACCTAACTTGCACGAGATTCAACAACCGAAGCTATTAGTAGTTTAGAGGGGAGTGGCATCCTCCTATAATAAAGAGTTTGCAGTACTGAACGAGCGAGTCATCGGTCCAGGGAAAGAAAGGCCTTTGCTTATCTTACTCTTACTAGTCGCTCTATCTATTGGTACCAGCCGGAGAACTCCCTCTTTGCGAGCTACTTACTTTATCTGAACACTCTACCGACAGATGCGTGATTTTCATTGGTCATTGTGCGAAATGTCCTCTAAGCTAGTCAGGCAATGGAGGGACCGAGGCGCTAGGTATTTTTTTTCTTCTGGCCGTAGGTGTGATCAATGCCACTGAGCTTCGGCACTCTAAAATAGGTAGGTACTTTGTTCGCTTCTGAGTGAGCTTCCTTCCTTATGCTCTAGCCTAACCTTCACGAACAGCTTTCTTTCAGCTACCGCTTGATCTCATCTCTCTTCTTTTGCTTCTTTTGAAAGTAAAGTACTCTACTTGTTGGCATGGAAGGAGTTCATCTTGAATTGCCAGTACAGTGATTGGAGATCTTCCTCACCTGTTCTAGTGACATAGGCCTATCCGGTCGAGAGAAGAGCCTTGAGGTGAAGAACCGCTTTAAGCCTATTGGTTCCCTTCCGTTCAGTACAGACAGAGTTCAAATGGAAATCTCTCACTCGGCACGTGCCAATGCGCTGACGTAAGGACAGTAAAACTTAGGACATAGGGTACCAATTTAAGGCTACTAACCTTCGCTTCAGTCGGTAGAAAAGGAGAATTTCTCTCACAATGGTCGATAGTAGCTCAAAGGATGGAAGTCAATACTGGACTTCTCGCCCACCAAAAAGCAGATGGAGCAGGGAAAAAGCCCCATTCGTTGAATATCTACCTCCTATTTTAGATTTACTTGTTTGATAAAGGCGAAAGAAAAGAAAGCACTGCTAGTACCAAACCTGCAGGCTATTATTAATGTCAAACACGCATGTGGGCCAGTGAGGGAAGGATCGGATGAGTAAAAATTTCCATTGCCCTATGGTTTTCGTCTGGTGCACTTCAACGGATTACGAAAATCGGAGAAGAAGTTAAAGAATAAGATCGTAGAATAGTCTTTCCAGTGAATTTGTGATGAGTGTTGGCTAGTCTATGAGTGCATATCAGTCTATCCTCTGTCTTTTCCCTGGACTGGCTCAGACTCGCACGCTACAACACCAGTGACAGGTTGGATAGCCTAACGTGCATTGCATGGGGTGGTGTCAAAGTGAGTTTTCTTGCTTTACGACAAGTCTCTGAACAAGGCTTCTCTTCTGACCGTCTTCCAGCTTGAATACGAAAACATCGTCTTCTTTTCTTGTCTTCAAATTGCACATGCTGTTGGGAGAGATTACCTTCTTGTTCAGTCTAATCCGATGTGAGCAGACTTATCTATCTTCATACCTCTTTCAGTAGTGAAGAAAGCTTTGGGACAGTTTCTGAGGGAAGAGGGTCAAGGGGGACTCCCAGAATCGAAGTCGTGTAACTATGTTTCTAAGCACATAACGTATAGGATAATTAAAAAGGCTTGTATGGCTGAGTTGAGTGGAGGGGCTAAGCACTGCTGCATATTCTAATTAGCCCTTTCCCGTCCGTACTTTTTGACTGTATGTAGGAAGGACTACCTATTAGTATTAGAAGGTATTTTCTCTTTATTTCCATGCCACCTGTGTAAAGAAAGCAGTCTCCATGAAAGCTATGCTGTGCCTTTTTATTTGTATTTTACTTCTCCCTATCCCTATATGCTGGTTGTATTGAGTGTATCGTCCATGTACGTCTAATCTAACATTAATATTCGATTGAAGTCGATGGGGATCTCTTTTTATCTACCTTCGGTGCTTTAGGCGTAGGATCATGGACTAAGAGTATTAATAGTGACATTGACTCTGTCCATCTTGCTAAGAGAAAATGGGCCATAGGCACCAGATAGTTGGAAATATCCCCTGATTTCATTTAAAAATGGACACCGATCCGAAATCAAAAATGAAAATTCTTGTATTGAATGTCAGAAAATGTGAGCGGGCAATATTGGGATAGAAGATCGCGCCTACACCGACTCAAAACCAAAAGCCTGAAAGAAGAGAGAGATAGCTACCACTAAGAAAGAAGGGAGGGAAATCTATTTGTAAGTATGTGCAGGAGGTGAGGATTTCTGGTGAATGGTGATTTGAAATAGCCAACTGGAGTAGTAGGCAGAACAAGGTCTCGGTTGAGGGTTGGTTGGATTGGCAGACAACCCTTGTAGGTTGTTGGCTCCAGGCCACCCTACTCTGATGTTAATGCTACTGCCCATAAACTTTGGGGCAGTCTTGGCGCAGATGATCCCACCTATCAAATTTTTTTTTTCCAAATTAGAAGCAATTTAAACAATCTTGGAACAAGCCCCGTGGCATGTATGGAACAGACCTATCTTTCTAGTTATTAAATTGCTTAGGTTTTCAAAGCAAGAGTGATTTTCTGCCCTAACCATTCTCAAGAACAAAGAGAGGAAGATCGTGAAATTCTTTTTCCTTTCTTATTTGAGCCTTTGACTGGAAGGCTAGGCCCACTTGCGAAGATCAATTTAATGGATATCTCCCATCTTCACATGAACGTAGACTACAAAACCCTCTTAGACCAACTGAAAGCTCACTTACATCCTTCAGTCTTGGATCTGGTTTTCTCCTTCTTATAAATTCGTATGTTCATCGATTAATTTTGAGAAGTTCCTAACCCTGCTAAGATTTTGGCCATTTTCCTGGTCCTACAACCTTTCTTTCTGGAAAAGATGGTTTTTTTCCCACAACTGGAGTAAAAAATGCCAGAGTTGTAATATGCTTGCTGGAAGGATTGGCTCTTAAAGCCTACTCCACTATCGACATTTGGACTGATGGAGAGAATAAGACCTCCATATACTAGGGTGGAATCACAGGGTGGCGTGGAGAGGTCAAGCGCCCATCTCACAGGCTCTGTTGTTGGATCATCGAAAAATGGATCAATTCCTATATTTGGTAAAACTACCCATAAGGGTTCATCAACTCATTTCTCGTTGGTCACAAAAAGTACGTGAACTTGTCACCAGCCTCATCTGGCTTTTCTAGCTTCACAGCTGATCCCTCACCAGATGCTTAGTCGGAGCCATTCTCGTTGTGCTTTGATAGACTACTCAGAGAGACTCTTTAGGAAAACCCTTCTCCTCTTTGGCTTGCCTCCGGCAGCTCTATTTTGATACCTTAGTAGACTACTTGTTTTAAGCTTTCAATATCTTGTTCTCAATGACTGGATCTCGAACTTTCTTCCCCACCCACCTGCCCTCTTTACTAGGTTTGAGTTTTTTCCCTAAAATTCAATGAGACACTTCTTCGCTATGCTTGACTGGTAACAAACAAGATGTTTTTTAGCAGTCAGGAAATGAGACCTCATCAACTACTTAGTCTTCTGTACAAAGAGAAAGCACAACTACCTTGATCTGCGACTTTGAACCTGTTGTAGGGAGTTCTAATGATCGTAGCGTAGGCCAAGCTGGGAACTCAATGAGACTTTCCAGCTAGGGATGGTGGGGAGAGAGGAGATTCGATGAACACTAAGAGGGTCACAGTAGTGAGCACAGAAGAACCCCTCTGGATCGGGTTTTTTCAGAGATGAACTCCAGGACCACGAAAGGTGACTTTCTGGTGCACTTGAGTGCTTACTGAAGAAAAGCCTTTCTTGACCCATCACCATCAGTCGAAGTGGATTCGTACTTAAGCCTATTTTTTAGCGTCTGTAAGAAAAGAGTAGCACATTTTGGATCTAGTTCCTGCATTGCCTTCTAGCTCTCCAAGTGGAGTTGCCAATACCAAGCCGGTTGAAAGCAAAGTCAAGAAGCCATTCTCAAGTAGGCCGCTTTCAGTCTTCTCATTGGTAGTGGGAGTGGTGACAAGGAAGAAGCTTTCTTTAACGTGTTGTTTACTAGGAATCTTTTCAAAGTCAACCTAACTGGTTACCTTTGGAAAGGCTATTAAGGACCAGGTGAAGAATGAAAAACGTCCGCTAAGGCCCACGGGATAAGGTTTGCAGATGTGATCACGAATCGAACCAGATCGAAACATTTAGCTATCGATGGACAAAGCCCGAACATCGATCGTAAACGAAGGATGGACAGGCCCCGGTTTCCAGGGTTAGGGTATTCCCTATTATGAGCCTACTCCGATCAGAACTAAACTAGTTGATTCTCTTTCGCCTATCGGCCGGCCGGCTTTAAGCAACCTTCACATTTCCTGCTGAGATCCAAAGTCTCCAAGTGGGCCCTCTTGGCCACTTACGACCTTATCTTTTTAGAGAATCCCGCTCCTGTGCCGTAGGACTTGTAGCTCGACAGTCCACTGAGTCGATTTCTTTATCCTTCCAGTTTCGAGTGTCTTCTTGGATAGTTATAGCGGCCCATAGGCACAAGATGTACCTTGTGGAGGGGCGGCGGTCCCTTGGACATAGTCATTTCAGGCAGTGGCCATTTAGTCCATGGTCCATTGGATGGTCGGTACAAGGCCAGAAATTGGAACACATTGATTCCGCTCGTTCCTTTACTTCGCTTCAGGGCCTATCCCTCGGTGTGGTCAGTACTCCATACTGTCGGACAACGAAACTTACACTTGTTCATTAATTATTACGGTTCACCATGGCCTCTTTCCTCCTCCCTTTTCTGCTCACAGGGGTCCGGACCCCCAGAAAGGGGGAGGGAGTCGACTGAACATCTCAGCCATTGGCAGGAATTTCGTCCGCATTCGATCCCCAATTCTTGTTCACCCCGGATGATCGTGTTGGGTGAATTGTGACCTCGTACGATTGTGTCGGGTGAGCAAGAGCCGCTTCATCACAGTACTTAATTATGGGCTAACAGGTCACACTTTGGTGAAGTATTCTACAAAGAGACTCCCGAGAGCCAGAAGTATTAAAGGAATGGCCATAGAATGGGCGCATCATGACATCGTAAGATGTCTCGCCTGAATGAATTAATTGGTAGTAGATATGTTAGAAAAAGTGAACGAAAAGATTAATAAGAAGTGAAAAGGACAGAGACACTTCCCAACCAGAAAGCCAAGTTCCCACTGATGGTATACTTAGTGTAACCGAGCTCTAAGATCACATCTTTGGAATAAAATCCAGTTAGAAAATTAAATCCAATTAAGGATAAGCTGCCCATGAGCATCATGGCATAGGTAAAAGGGAACGAGGAGGCAAGGCCCCCCATCTTCCGCATATCTTGCTCATTCGACATGGCATGAATCACCGAACCTACACTCAAGAATAGTAATGCTTTGAAAAAGGCGTGATTCTTTAAGTGAAAGACACTAACCGAATAGTTAGAGATGCTGCAAGCAAAGATCATAGAGCTAATTGACTGCAAGTTGAATAAACTATGACCCTCTTTAGATCGTTCTGTAATATTCCAGTGGTTGCCAGAAGGAATGACGTCATGAAAACGCCGGCTGTCATGAAAACGCCGGCTGTTACCATAGTAGCTGCATGAATCAAAACAGATACTGGAGTGGGACCCTCCATAACATCAAGTGACCAAGTATGCAATTATATCTGTGGAGATTTCCCAACAACACCAATAAGAAGTAAATTACAAATAAGAGTTATGGCATTAAATCTCATATTGCAAGAAATCCAAGAACTTTTGGGGGCACTAGCACAAGCAAAAATAGTGGAAAAGTCTACTGTTTGAACGAGAGTAAAACAACCCGAAATCCCAGGAGCTAATCCAAAATCACCTACTCGATTGACAAGCATAGCTTTGATAGCTGCTTTATCTGCCTGAAGTCGTGTAAACCAGAATTGAATTAACAAATATGAAGCAAGACCTACTCCCTCCCATCCCAAGAATAATTGAAGAGAGTTATCTCCAGTCACCAACATTGGCATAAAAAAAAGAGAAATGGATAAATAACACATAAATCAAGGGCTATGCAGATCCTCAGACATATATGAAATAGAATAAAGATGGACCCAGCTACTTATGAATGTAATCATAATTAACATCACTACGGTCAGGCTATCGAACACGGGGTCAGAAGTGAATTACGAGTCAGACCAATCTGTGAATCGAGCGAGCTCTCCTTGCATGCAATGATGTGGTGGTGAATCTCTCATTCTAATTTAGTGCTCTTCGAACCGTGCGGGAAAGTTTCCCTTCACACGGCTCACCAACTTGATCTTCTGCGGGAACCGTATGTCCGCCTGGAAAAGAAAGTCAACCTAACCGGTTACCTTTGCCACTCAAGTGGAACTGAATCCAATAAATATATATAAATATTATAATTGAAAGAGTCTAGAGTTATATAGCCTTTTTAAAATAATTTTTTTTTCCATCTCCACAATTTGTAAATCTATAGTAAGCATTGCAGATTAATTTAGAGAAACAAACGTACTCATTCACATCGCATAATCATTTCTTTTGTGCTTTAAATTTTTGATCATGCACTTATAGTTATAAATTTATAAACTTTTAGGTGTGGCGCGACTAAGACTTTAGTTTTCCTTGAGTTGCTCGGCTCGATTCTTTTGAAGTGAAATAAGGTGTGGGATCTTTACTTAAACTTTATACCCTTGATTTATTTTGTCCTTTTTAATACGATGTGACTTGCCGTATGTGATTATTTAACTTTAAGTGTTGAGCGGACCGTGTTAAGTTGTCCATTGACTTGCTCTCACTTGCTTACAATACATTTGATATCACTTGATGAGCAGGACCTGTTGAGTTGTCCATTGACTTTGCTCTTACTTATTGACGCCCTGTACGTTGACATTTAGTGTTGAGTGGACCGTGTTGAGTTGTCCATTGACTTGCTCTCACTCTTTGTCGCGTATTATTTTACTTTAATTTTCACTACGTGCATCTGTTTTATTAAATTGGACAATATTTGGTATAACTGCCCACACTAAGTATATTCGCATATACTTATCCCCAATTTAAACTTTTCAGGTAATTGAAGTCGGAGGCGTGGATGTGTAGAATGACAAGTCCTAATAAATTGGATTTACTTTATTTGCAAAACTTTATCGTTTCAAACTATGCACTTATATTCTTGTTGTTTCTTTTACTTAATCGGATTAATATGCTAAGCTTGTTAGCTTATTGTTTTTTTTTAAATAAAATTTCACTCTCTTTAGACTTAAGTATTTATTCTATTATTTAATTGAAAAAAAAATATATATATACATATTCATTTTTCCGCTGTAATATCCTTTTAAATTTATTTTAATGCCTTAATTAGATTAGGGTGTTACAAGGATCATATCAATGAGTCGTGCTTTGGTTAGGCCGGTCACAGTGTTTGAAAAGGAGGCATACTTCTCGACACAGAGATGATGTGGTAGATTGATTCATGCTTTCCTATTGTTATATGTTGACTGCGCAGTCATTTTAAGAAAAGTAAATGTTTTTGCATCTACAAGTAAATGTTTTAACTGTGCTAACACTTGTGATGTAGTGGCAAGGCAAGTTAAATTACATAGCTCTATCGAGCAAGTTTTAAATTATTTTTGGCATGTGTTCACTGAGTACGCAGCCCTGCATATTTTTTCTAAACATACAGGTTAGCTTGGATGTGGATGGCGTGGATTGCTCGGCAGTGTGTGTTAATAAGTCGAGTCATTTGTTTAAGCTTGCAATTGCATGTCTTCATAAATGTAATTGTTGGGACTTGAGTTTGAGATTCCGCTATAAATATAATATTTTATCTGTCTTTCAAAACTATTACTCTGATGATGTGTCGATACAGTGAGCCTTGTGCTCGAAACTATTCCCTATTTCCTCGACTTCTACTTGATATACATTGCGACACTTGATTTATATTATGATGCTCGTTTATTCGAATTAAGATTTGGAAGCATGTTATTATTTCTTATCGCTTTCAAACTATATTCCCTTATTCCCGAGCATGATCCCGTATTGAGTTGAGTATTATTCTATTGTTTTACCATCATTATTTCCATTTTAGGAAAGTTTCTAGAAAAGCAGGTTGAGTGTCATACTTTTGGCAGAGGTCAAATGACTCTTTCCAACGGTTAGTTAAATCTCCCTCTATGAATAGAGGTCTCCACATTAAGCTCAGTAACACAGATAGATGCAAAAAGAAAAGGTGAAGTAGCGGTAGCAGACCACCTCTCTCCTCAGCAAGAAGACCTCAGCCGGAGTCCAAACAAAGTAGAGTGTTTATATCTCCTCCTATTCTTCCTTCTAGCCTCACAAAAAGTCGCTTCTTTGATCGAGTCTAGAGTTTAAGTTCTTGCTAAATCTGTGTCCCAACAGACTCTTCCAAAAGATCGAGTATGTAGCCTTCGGAAGAAGCCTCCACTTCCCTCAGTGTTGAAGGCTTCATAGTTGGAAAAATCCCCAACCCCCAACCCTTATGTCTGACTTTGAACTTGGAATCAAAGTCACTAAGTCCCTTTGAACCCATAATCAAAGACTAGATCCCTTAGAACCCGAAATCCAAGGCTAGGTCCCTTAGAACCCAAAATCTAAGACCAAGCTATGCACTTGCCCGGAAAAGTATTGTAAGGTCTTGTTCGAATCCGTAATTGAACTGGATAGGTTTGCTTGGAACCCGTAATCAAAGTGGGGCATTTACTTTGCACGCTCAAGCTTATCTAGTTGATTAATTCCCCGAAAAGGAAGTCGTGGACGTAGGAGGTCAATCTCTGAACCACGTTAAAATACTGTGTACTTTACCTTCTGCATTTACATTCAGTATTTTACATTCAGTTTACTTAACCAACTGACCCAGCATATTGCATAAAAATTGCAATAATTTGGGAACTTGACCTTTCCCGTTTTCACAAAGGTTTCAGTTTTTGTAACGAGTCTAAACTCCACCATCTTCCGCAATGCAAAACTGTTTAAAACCTCAATTGGTGCATACAACTGACCTTCAGGCATAGGAGCCAGTTGTGTTGCCAACTGTGTGATTAGCTCTAACTGAGCAACTCAGTTGTAGAGCCGCTCCAACTGACCTAAGCAGTATAACTCAGTGAAAAGACTTTTTGCAATATAAAAATTGCTGCATTGCAGATTTAACCGGAAACTACAAATATCTACATAATTCTTCAAGATTCATCACTACTCAGCTGCTTTAACTCTGCTATACTCTGGACTGAATCTATGTAACTGCAAGGAAAAAGAGGACCGGTGGATTTTTCCGGCGAACCACCTCCGACGCCAAAGTTAGATCAACGAAAAGTAGTTTTTAAAGTAATTTTGGAATAGAACTAGTAGATATTTTTCTGGGTGTTGTTAACCTAAGTGTGGTGAAGGGTTTCTGTGCTATATATACCTCCTTGATTTTGTGAGTGTGAAGTTGTTGGGAGTGGGGTACATCGCCGATCTTCTTCTACACATGCTCTCTGATTATTGGCAGATACAAGAATGTACCTTCCAACTATACTATACCCATGCAGACTAAAGCATCCTTTGCATGTCAGATGTATTTATTGACATGAGACCTAGCCCAACATATATTTCGAGCTCTGTCGTGAGATTTACTTTGAGAACCTGATGCGAGGCCTACCTCATAGGCCTGACATGAGGGCTATTATGAGACTTGATCCGGAGATCTGGCCTGGAGGCCTGGTATGAGGTCTATGAGACCTAAGCTAGAGACCTGATATGAGAGCTACCTCAAAAGCTCTCATACATCTCCTCCTTTGAAAGTCTTACTTAATCCTTTAAACCGGGCAATTGTCATTAACCTCAATCATACCTTGAGGCAAACTATCATACTTACCTTTTATCGAACACTACTATGGCGAGATAAAGGATTCAGGTCTCCTTGAGACCTGAACACTTTAATGATATAATATCTACTCCCCCTACTCTGAATTTGCAAGATAATCTTCGTGAAAATATAGAGCATACTAATCCATGGAAGCTGTCATTGACTTATTGAGGGAGGCCTCTTTTGATGGTCTCCATCTATGATCTTAGAAAGTGACCTACATATTTAGAATTTCAGAGTGAGGCCTCTTATATTTTATTGCTATTTTATTCATGATATAGTCCAAAAACACTCAGGTCTCTAAGAGACATGATAAGCATTCTCATCATGAAAGTCGCATTGTAAATATGACTTTAGTAATTATAACTAATGATAATTCTGATAGTTGTGTACGAACTGTTCTATTATAAAAAGGAATAATGGAATACCACAATCGTTGATATGCCTTATTATAATGATATCTGTAGAGTCAAACAAACTAATAACGTAAAGGACTCTTAGGCAAATGTGGCGATAAGGTATCTCGTGAGGACTTACAAAAGCCCTTTAGTGAGGTCTCTCATGAGGTATTTGGTGAGCTCCCTAAGGAGGTCTCTTGCAAGAGCCCTGATGAGCTCTCTTGTTGAGGACTCCTCTTTGTCTGCACACCTGACAAATAAAGATACTTTAGCCTGTATATGTATAGTACCGTCAGAAGGTACATTTCGCAACAACCAATGAAATAGTAGCACGTATAAAGGAAGTAGCAGAAAATATCAGAGGAGGGCAGCTTCATTTCCAAGTAATCTCACGAGTATATATATCAAAAGTACGCACTTCACACACACATTCTACCTTTCACTCATTTTCAGTAATATTTATTTCTTCTTGACCCAAGATACCAATCTAACTTGAGCGTCGGAGGTGGTTCACCGAAAAACACCCCCGACCCTCATTTTCTTGTAGATTCCAAAGAGCATATATCTGTTCGGCGTGATTCCGGTAGCGGAGCAAGGAAGAAATATAAAGTTTAGGTAGATATTCTAGTTCACTTACTGTCTCAGTATAGTATTTCATAATGATTCATTTTTTGGTTACATTATCTGGCGCCGTCTGTGGGAACAATGTTATTTTTTGAGAAATTTCTTCTCAAAACATTTTCTCAGCTAATGTTATTACGCTCTTTTTCAACAAATTCAAGCAATACTTAAATCCTGAAAAGGGGAGTCCCCAAATTGTTATGAACAATTTCGTGTGAGATGCTATTGAAAGATAAAGATAATGCAGTCAAGTGTTCTTTGGAATGACTTGTTTTTTATTTTCTTTAGGACTTTTGCTGTTTTTGAATGAGAAGAAGAAGATTCTAACCTTTGAAATGCTTCCTTGTTTGGTGGGTGTTATTCCTTTGTGCAAGTTCTTTTGTTCATTTGCTTGACCTTTATTTTGTAATTTCACGAAAAGTTGTTGTTGGTGTGGTGTTTTGGACGAAGCCTTTTCTATTAAAGATGGTAGGAAACTGGGTGATTTCAAGATATGGATCCTAGTAATTCTTGTAAAATAAGAAAATGAAAGGCAGAAAAATTTGAGGGCCTCAGAGCAGGTCTCACATAGCCTTAGAAATGACCAGGATGATGATATTAGGAAAGGGAGCATGATGAATCGTGTTTCCTGAGTTTCCTAATCCCTAGTGGGACCTGACAATGGTTCCTTGAAAAAGTAGTGTTGAACACTCACCGTAATCTTAGTAATTCTTCTTGGCTGTTATCTAATAGCTGATAACTTTGAATTGCAGTCATGGAGAGCACATAGGTCCAAGATCGGGAGCCCCCTTCTGAAGGGATTGTCCGCGATGACAACTTCTCAGAAGATCGTACTGAAGAAGAGAATAAGAATGTTGCAAAAGTGGCACCACAAAAGCTAACAATACCTCATAAAGATGGAGCCTCTAAGTCTACGAGTCCTCAAAACAAGGAAGGTCGCAGTAGTGCGGAAGGACCAAGGGAAGAACACCAAACTCCCGTGCAGCAGAATGTTACTTATGCACTATAAATGGATCAGCTCAGTGCTATGGTAAATCAAGTTCTGTCTAAGGCCATGATCTCGCCTGAAAGTCAGAATAAGAAATCTAGTAGCACGGCTAAGAGAAAATCTAAAGAGGTACAAATATGTCCTATTTAACCTTAGTAAAGATGAGGTGTAGATGAAGTGGGCTAAGCCCCACTTGTATGAAAGTAATTATTCATGAATTGAATATTTTAATGATTTCTAGCAGGGAGAGTCTGCAGATAAAATCCAATACGAGAGTGATGGTTATGAGAGTCCCAAACTGAATCTGAGAATGGTCAGTAAACAAATAAAAGAAGTAAACAGTAATAATGTTCTTGAATGACTTGTTCATAAGTAAAGTAATGATTACCTACTTATGCCTTTGCCTTCCTCATCGCAAAAATGTGCAGAGGATGAAGGAAGAATCATAAAATCCCAAGATGAAGTTGCCGCTGAAGAGATCTCAGCTCTCAAACATCAGTTAAGGGATCTCATCTATCAAGACCAGTGATAACCAGTCTCCCTTCTCTAAAGACGTTAGAGAGGATAAGTTGGCTTCGAATTTGAAAATGCTGACGTTGGAGTATGATGGTTCCACAGATCCACATGAGCATGTGATAAGATTTGAGAATGGGGCAATGTTACATCAGTATACTGAGGGGGTTAAATGTAGGGTTTTCCTCACGACTTTGTCAAACGTAGCTCAGCAGTGGTTTTCTCAGTTGCCAGCTAATAGCATAAGTTCATTTAATGAGTTCAAGTCTATGTTCTTACACCAATTTGCTAGTGCAAGAAGACACGTGAAGACATCTTCTTTGCTTATGGCGTTGAGACAAGGGCCTTCTGAGAGCTTACATCAGTATGTAGGACGTTTTAATGCGGATGCATTGCAAGTGCCATTAGCTTCTGATGACGTGAAGGTGTAGGCATTGATATAGGGACTGACACTGGTTTGTTCTTTAACTCATTGGACAAGAGACCTCCCTTGTATTTTGTAGAGTTGCTGCTATGTTAACTTGGAAGAAGCCCAGAAGGCTAGTAGAGCTAAAGAGAAATCTCCTATTCCTAAAAAGGAAACCTCAGAAAGAAGGTCATCTTCAGCACTGAGAGCTGATAGAGACAAGGGAGGGAAAAAACCCAAAAGAGCTCCTGAGAAATCTCTTAACGCGTCTTTAGTCGAAGTTATGGAGGCAGTTGCCAGGTCTCCGCACTTCAAATTTCCCAGTACCTATAAGGAGGCCCCCTGCAATCCACGATCGGAGTTGTATTGCAAGTACCATAATGATTATGGTCATAACACAAATTTTTGTAGGCATTTGAAGGATGCCATGGAATGATTATGAAAGAAAGATGATACTCTGTTGCAATTCGTTAAGAATGAGAGAGAGAGAAAGGGTATAAGAGAAAAGAGCCTGAGGTAAGGAAACCTGAACAAAGGGAGAGAACTTCTCCTTGTCGGGAAGATCCCGCTCTAAAAAGAGAAAATATTAATATGATCATGGGGTAACGTTACAGGGGATTCTGGGCGAGCTCGCAAAGCTCACATGAGAACTGCTAAGGCGCGGGTAAGAAAAGAAGTCCAGGAGCTAGTGGAAGCAGTTGGAATGGAAATTGATGTGGTGGACTCGTTCCCAGGAGAGGAAATGAATCCGAAAGCATGTGTAAGTTTTAGTTCGGAAGACCTGGTTAGTGTGGAGCCGCATAATGACGCGTTGGTAATCAGTATTGAGGTATCTAATTGGAGAGTAGCGTGTATCTTTGTGGATACCGGGAGCGCGGTAAATGTGCTTTTCTGGGATTATTCTTAGAAGATGAAAATTAATGCTGATTTGGTACCAGCAAACACAACGTTGTATGGGTTTGCTGGGGGAGAAATACAACGTTAACGATTTTTATCGCGATTTTAACTTTGGGTGCAACACTCTCTCTCCTTGAATTTTCTCCCCCACTATCACTCTCATTTCACTCTCCCTCACTCTCTCAATCTCTCGACAACTCTCTCTCACTCTACGCGCTCTCTCTCTCTTTCTCTCCCATTTCTCTCTCTCTTATATAACCCACATACAACACACACTAAAATCACCCGTGGATGGGAAACATTGCAGCTGGTTTGAAGAACCAAAATCTTGTGAAAATCGAGCTTAGATCATCACTCTCTTGGATTCAAGTAAGGATTTATGATCCTGTCACTTTGATGATCAAGTTTAATTGAAAATTTCGTCTCTTCTCCCTTCCTTCATGTTCGATCATTTTGATAATCTTGAGGGGGGAATTTATTTTTAAATTCTTGAGCTTGATTCCTTGTTCTTGCATGAATTCCATGCACAAAATTAAGAGAGAAAATCTTTATTTCAATCATGAATTTGGTGATGGAAATGAGTTGTAGAATTTATTCTAAGCATGAACGAATGATCAATTTGGGAAAATAATTTCATAAGCTTCTTGATCATGTGAAATTCAAAGGAAATAGAGTATTAAAATTAGGAGTTTTTGACTTACTATTTTAATGATTGAATTGATGATGTTTATGATGAATTTGAGTAGCATGAAGTATGAATGTTGATCAATTTTAGAGCTTGAGTTGTTTCTTTAATTTTCTTAAAAATTTCAAAACATTTATATATAAGAGAAATTGTGATTTTTGTAATTTTGGATGATAGATGTTGAATTGATGAATTGTGAAATTGAGAGTATGTTGAGCATGAACTGAGAAAGAATCAAAGAGATGAATTTGTTTGTTTAATTTGTGGAAAAATTCAAACTATATATGCTTAAGAAATTATAATTTTTGATGTTGTTGAGTTCGAATTTATAAATCGATGATAGATTATTGCGATTGAAATTATTTGATACATCGTGATATTTTAAATCGTTGAATTCGGATTCCTATGCTAAAAATCCCAAACAATTCGAAGGTTTATGCCTAAGAATTAGGAGTTTTGATGTTTGATGTTATTTGTCGAAATTAATTGGAAAATCGATCAATTCGAATTTTTCTAAGTATAATAGAGCCTCAAATTTTTTAATTCGGGTGAGTTATGCTCCAATTCCTAAAAATTCGAAACTTAGTGAAATTTGGAATTGAGAATTTTTGATTTTGACATTGTTTAGGTCAATTGATGTTAAATTTATGAAATTAGATTTATTCTAAGTTTGATAGAACTTAAAAATGATGAAAAAGATCAAGTATAAAGATTTTAATTTCGTGCAGAAAATTTAAAGAAGAAATCGAGGAAATTCTGATGATTTAATGATGGAATTGGTGAGCCTAAGATGAAATTGAAGTTAAACCAAGTATGTTGGCCTTTTAAATTTCTGAATTCGGATCTCGTTTGAAAAAGTTATGCAAAATCAAAGATTTTGTGTACTTAAATGTTAAAATTCATAAATTGAGATGAAATTGAGTAAATTGACGAGTTAATTAAGCTTAGATATTAAAATCGAGCATCTTAGAACTTGAATCGAGTAAAAACAAACCCTTATGCATGAGATGGAGTAAAAGTCGAAGCTTTTAAGAAAAATTTAATTCAGGGGTTTTCGTTTTTCAAGTAGAAAGTTGAAATTAATTGAGTAATTATTCAATTAGATTTATTTTAATCAAATTGAGAATGTCTGAGAATTTTTGGAGCATGTGCACGCATTTGGAGACAATAGTGCCTTACTTTATTCCTAGAATTTTTGCATGAGATTTCGGATTCCGAATCGATCCATATTTGAATTAGTTAAAATTTTATAAGAGAAATAAAACTATTTTCATTCAAAACCGAGAACTTTTATTTTTAAGTTAAAAATTCGAGCAGTATCGAGTTAGCATGAGATAGTATTTTAAGTCTTGAATGAGTTTCTGAGTATGAAATTGAGCATGTATGAATATATGTAAATTTCTGGGATTTTTCTAGAATATTTTAAGAAGTTTTTAAAAAATATATCTTTTTCTGACTAATTGTTGAAGTCAGTCGTTTACCTATCTATGAATACTTGGTATGTGATGTGACGACTTGAATGTGAATGAATTGTGTTTAAAATGAGAGAACAAGAAAGTCGAGAAAGGATATTGATTTAGAAAAGATAAAAATAGAGAGAGACGAGTCAAGTAGAAGTCCTTCAGTTGAAGCCAAAAT
Source organism: Schizonepeta tenuifolia (assembly GCA_029490685.1). NCBI lineage: Eukaryota > Viridiplantae > Streptophyta > Magnoliopsida > Lamiales > Lamiaceae > Schizonepeta > Schizonepeta tenuifolia. The sequence goes on from CM055959.1 coordinate 33,077,434, forward strand.
CTACTTTACGTCTTACGCATCGGGAGTCTTATTCTTTATTCAATGTCAAATTGTAAAGGACCGAGCGGGACGGAAATAGCAAGGACGTTCAAAAGAGTAAGCCGCCTAGCTAGAATCTTCGGAAGTCAAGTGGGCTTTTCTAAAACCAAAATCTCCGATAAATGCTACTATTGTTATTGAGTATTATTATTATGTGAGTTTTTGAAGTTCAATTGACTTGCCGTTTTTACATGAGTTTTGGTATACTTTATCATCTGCTTGAGATATGAATGCCCTGTGAAAGACAGGAACCCACGTGTGGTATTTGAATGGTTTGAGGTGACTGTAAGCTTTAGTTTAGTTTAGCCGGTCATAGTGTTTGAGAAGGAGGCCTACTTCTCGGCACAGAGTTAATGTGGTAGATGATACATGCCTTTGTTGAGTATATATTATGTTTTGACTGTGCAGTCTATTCAGAAAGAAAATGTTTTTGCATTCACAAGTAAACGTTTTTAATTGCATTAGTACTTGTGATGCTTCGGAAAGGCAAGTTCAATTGTGTAGCTCTAAAAGCAAATTTTCAAATGTTTTTGGCATGTGTTCACTGAGTACGAAGTACTCAGCCCTGCATGTATTCCTAAACGTGCAGGTTAGCGGAATGTGGATGGCGTGGACAGCTTGGTGGTGTGTTTGTTTTGGTCGAGTAGAAAGTGGACTGGCAATTGCATGTCTTCATACATGTAGTTGTTGGGATTGAGTCGAGATTTCCGCTGCAATGATATGTTAATTGAAGTCTTTTGTTATGTTTTTGAGTATTACTCTGATACTTGTTCTAATTCATGAGCGATGTGCTCGATACAATTTACCGTTTATCCTTTATCCTTGTTTCTTGTGAATTTGATATACTTATTCCGATTTGGACTTGATATGTAAATTATCCATGCCCGTTGGTTGTTCCATTTAAATTTGGAAGCATGCCTTGATTGTTATCGCTTTCAGTTGAGATTTTCCCTTGTTTCCCGAGCACGACTCCCTTATGTGATTTGAGTTAGTAGATGGTCTAGTAGTGTTAGTGTCGTTAGTCGCACCGCGGGAGTTGGGGTGTGACAGAAAAATAGATAGATGATAAAGGAATCTGAGCAAGGATGCGAGAGTACGAGCAAATGAGGAAGAATTATCACGAGACGATAATAGAATTCGTAGCACGTTATCATAAGGTCAAGAGATAGTGAAGTACCTCGATGTCAGTGCTTTTGATGGGATGGTACATCTCATCTACGTTTTTTCCTGAAGAGTGGCACAAATAAGCAATTTCTCCAATGCCAACTCACATCGGATGTCAGTACCTTGGAGTCTACCTGATCAACAACTGCAACGGGTTTATCGCCACGATCCCGAGTCAATTCATCAGGAAGAATCCTTTGTCCCCTGGACCATTCAACCCTCTATCCCGGTTTGAGCTGAGTAAACTCAGTATTGAGCCTTAATCTCAAGACAACCCCATTTCGTTTCTTATTTCTCTTTTTCCTCGCCTATGTCAAGTGCTAAGCTTTTAGTTCAGCAAATAATCGAGAGTTGTTTTTCGGATTAGTTCTTTTTCCTCCAGACTTCTCAGCTTGCTCTGTAGCTACGCAACCCAACGATTCGTACGATCCTTTCTGAGTTTTGCCTTCTTCGTACGATAAGTTAAAAGTATTCGCATCAGCACCTACTCTCCCCTGAGAGTCATAGCCAAGCCTTCTGGGTCAACTCGCACCAAGAATAGTGATGATGACGAGCCTTTCAAGCACTCCTCTGTGGAAGCAACGATAGGCACAAGTCACCTCCAGCTCATTTCGAGCAGCTGTTTTTATTTCCACTTTATAGCCTTTGAGATGCCGCTTTGAGGCCGAGTCAAGAGTAAGAGTTAAAACTCAATCAAGACATCGACGTATTCGCGTACCTCTAATGCAATGTTTGGAAAGATTACGAATACAAGCAGTATGGTAGCAAGAGTTCACCATGGACAGCCCTTGTAGTTGATCTTAGACGTCTCTAAAAGATGCTAGCCACCATCGAGAGTAAAAGGATGAGAGCCCAGAAGAGGATTCCAAAGAAGAGCCAAGAGAGAACGATGAGAATGAGAAATCAATCCAGGATAACGTTTAGGGTTCAGTTTAAAAAGTTGCGGAAAATCAAGTAATCTTTCTTTTATGTGTAAGAGTTGATCTCTATATAATCAATGTTCGAGATAAATATTGTGAGAGTTGACGATATAGTAGTCGAGCCAGACATGAAGCAGTAGCTTGTGTCTCGGGCGTTTTGAGAAGTTTAGAACATCTAGTTGATGTTAGGGTTAACCTTTGTTGTTGTATCTCTGTTTTGATAAATCCTCATAAGAGGTCATCACCCAAAGATAGGAGAGATGAGATCGTTAGATCATTAAAAGTCAGCCTTTGAGTTCTATGTTTGAGTTTGTGTAACTAAGTTAATAATTGAGCCCTTGAGAATGATTTCGAGAGTAACGTTGAGACGAAGTTTGAGTTGATAATCGAGTCTATTAATCTGAGTTATTGATTGAATTCTTGAGATGAGGTCCGAGAATAAGTTAAGGAAGACTTTGAGCTATTAGTTTGAGTCTATCGTTAAATCCGCGCTTAAGTTTTGAGTTACTAAAATGGTCGTTCGTGACACTATTTGAGAAAATGATTGTGAGTAAATGTTTGAGTTTGCGTTATTGCATATATCTGAAAATTGCCATTTATGCCAAAGTTAGAGTTAATGATTATGAGTAAATGCTTGAGTTATAATTGAGTAAGCATGTAAGTGAGAAATTCTTTTAGTTGAGAAAATTTTTAGTGCAATTACCCGAGTATCTGCTTTGATTGAGAAAGTAATTGCTTCTGATAAGTTGATATATACCTATGAAGTAATGCATGAGAATTAGTAATCTTTGAATAAAAGAAATATAGAAGTCGAGAAGAGTTTAGTTTAAGTTAGTTTCATTTTTTTCGAAAAGTTACGAGTGTCCTAGTATCAGCATTTCTTTTGAATGCCTCCGAGAAGAAGAAGAAACGCAAGAAGTACTGAGGAAGAGCAATAAGAGCTAACCCCGCCTTATCAAATGACCAGAGAATCAAAGAACTTTTTTTACAATGAAATCCACCGACCTATGTCGATGAAGACAGTCCTATAAAATTTAAGGAGTGGATTGGTTCTATTGAGCGAATATTTAAATTTGTTCATTATAGAGACCGAGAACATCTTGAGCGCATGGCGTACTAGTCGAAGAGAGCCGCCGACTACGGGTGGAGAGCCATTAGAAGAAAAATCTTTTTGAGAAGCCTGAGAATTCGTGCTGAGAGTAGTTCAAAGAAGCCTTGTTCAAAAATTACTTCCAAGAAGGTACCAAGAGTAGAAAGTTAATGAATTTGCAAGTTTGAGTCAAGGAAATAATTCAGTAACCGAGTGCGATTGTGAGTTGTGTGAGTTAGCTCGTTTTACCCCAACAAGGTGGATACAGATGAGCAGATGTGCGTTTTGTTTCACACTATTCTAAGACGTGATATTTGAATAAGTTCCTGCAAGTCAGAGTGGTCTGACTTCTGTCGAAATTTTAAACCGAGCCTTGGACGTAGATTTGGCTATACCTCCGAGAAGAGGATTTCATTCTTTAGTGCCTTCTCAATTTCAAGGATAGATAACAAAAGTCGCAACCCCTCAGCCCTCCTCTCGCGGTCAGAGAATGAAAAGAAAATAAAAGTGAAATGGTGAAAATCACCAGAGTAAAATGATGTGGCATGAAAAGAGACAACACCAAACGCAGCAGAAAAAATAGCAGCCTCCTTGGTAGGAGTAGCCACGTCATCAGAGAATTATTGTGACGGAGTAGAAAGTTAAAAGCAAGAATCAGCAAAGAACGAGCGAGCAACGAGGTATGCCAATTTGATATGGGTGCATTGCATTTGTTTATAGGAAGTGCTTACGTAGATACCCTTAGCCTAGAGAAGAGTCGAATCAGGAGTTTAGAGTGTCGACCCCTTGGGGTAGGACTGAGATAGTTTCGCGCGTTCGCTCGAATTTAGAATTTGAGTTTGGAAGTCGTAAGTCATCCGCTAAGTTCTTGAATCAAATTCAATATGGGACATGGATAATTTAGTATAGATTAATTAATCGAGAATTTTGCAATGATTAGATGTTATTAGAAGTAGATCTTGTATCAACCTTGAGAAGAAGAGCCAACTGTAGTTCATAGTATTGAGAAGAGGAAGAAGAGAAGATTGCCGATTATTTCGGCTATGAAAGAAGAGAACTTGATGAAGAGAAAGGATACCTTTGTGTATCAGAATAAAGTTGAAGCGCAAGAGTTGAGTGTCGATGATGTAGCATGAGTCAGAAAGTATGAGGATGTTTTCCTAGAAGTTCTGCCGAAATACCGCCCGATAGGCAATTGAAGTTCACGATTGATTTAGAGAACGGTGCAATCTCAATTTCAAATTCGTTGTTCAAGATAGTACCAAAGGAGCTTCAAGAGTTAAAGATTCAGTTATAAGAAATATTAGACTTAAGTTTCTTATGACCGAGTGTATCCCGTGTGGAGCATCAATTCTGTGATGAAGACGAAGAACGGTAGTCCGAAGATAGGTATTGACTGCCAAGAGCTTATAAAGATTTCACTTAAGAATAAGTATCCTTTGCCAAGGATAGACAACCTTAAGGAGTCTGTATTTTCTCCAAGATGGATTTAAGACCCAGATATCACCAGTTGAAGAATAAGCAAGAAGATGTTCCAAAGTTTCAGAACAAGTTACGAACAGCACGAGTTGTTTTGATGATCGTTTGGATTGACAAATACTCCAACAGGCTCATGAATTTGATTAATCGAGCCTTTCACAAATTTTTGGACAAGTTTTTTATTGTATTTAAAGTCGATATTCTAGTTTATTCGAGGAGTAAAGCCGATCATGAGAAGTATCTCGCGATTGGGTTAGATAGGTTTAGAGCTGAGAAGTTGTATGCTAAATTCAGCGAGAGTGAATTCTGGCCAAAAGAAGTGAATTTCCTATGACATGTTTTCTCCTCCGAGGGAACCGAATGAATGAGAGTCGATTCAGCAAAAGCGCAAGCAATTAAGAGTGGAAATCACCAACCTCACTTCAAGAAATTCATAGTTTCTTGGGTATATCATGATGTAACTGAAAATTTAGTGAAGATTTCTCCAAGAAAGTAAAGTTGATGACCAGTCTATTGAAGAAAGATTCGAAGTTTAGTAGGTCGAAAGAGTGTGAGTTAAGTTTCTAAAATCTTAAATCGAGACTAACAAAGCTGTCGTTTGCACTTCGTGCAAATAAAATCTATAACTCCTATTCCCACAGTAGGCGGTAGCCAGCGGTAAGCAGGGTCGTACCCAAGAAAATTGGTGTAGTCTCCCTTCCACGTAACCGGTGTCACAAAATAGGGTTTTGATCTCGACTGCACTCATCTTGGTCAATAAGTACTGAAAAATAAATAAGAACTTGATCAATAATAAAAGATACCTAGATTGAATCATTGAACATAAACACTCACTCGGTCATTGGTGCAAAGATTTTGGTCACATGCAAATAGTATTCGATTTCCAAGCAAATTAATTCTAGCCCTATGGTCACGAAGTTACGACTAGAATACTCTACTCTTCATCTATCCTTTTAACTTACATTATGCCAGAGATACTCTAGACAAAATCCCTTCCCTGGTCAAGACAACCATGAGGACTCTTCATCAACTATCTTACCCAAGAAGCGTTAGGAACGTTTAGACCCAAATTAGCCAAGAGATGCCCAAGACATCGACTGCTCTCCAATACTCGTTATACTTTTTAGGCACAAGAAACTCTCTATGTGAACTCCTAATTTCTATTTGTACTTTTATCTTGCCCAAGTAATTAACGACCTATTAACTACTCAAATTCAATAAAAGCATTGGTCAACAAGTTCAGTATTTCGGGAATAAAAGCATGCAAGTAATTAATTCAAATTAGACCACAAGAGTGTTTCGGTTTATACTCAACTCATCTCACCAATCCAGGCTTAGGAATTTAGCTAGACATAATATAAATTGAAATCAACGCAAAAGATATAAAAGAAAACATACTTGGAATTAAATATGAAGTAAGAACTCTACTCCAGCAAAACGGAAAACGTCTTGGCCACGATGGCCAACAGAAAGTAGTGCAGAAAATTAAAGGATGTTGCCCTTAGGACCTATCTACTCCTTCCAGAACTCGAAAATTGCAGAACAAGAAACCAAACTAAAGAATAAAATAAAGGGTGCTGAAAAAGATTCATTACGAATGATAATGAGGCCATATATTTAGGCATGAATAAGGTTGAAGTCGGTTTTGTTATGGGCTTGAACTTCTTCCCTTGTTAGGCCTCATTTCTTTGTTGGGATAAATTTGGATAACTTTCCTTGGAGATGAAGTAACGTCCGCTGCCCACGGCCCACATTCCTTCTGTCTTGGTCACGGCTGTGTCAATCTTGCCTATGATGCGCACAATTTTGGATACTTTGCTACTTTGGCCAAAATGATATGGGGAGGTACTCCTTCACCTATAACTTGCTCAAGATACGCCTTTTCATTCCCAGCTACAGACTTCAGCCCTATGCCCATATTGCATGGTATCGTTGTCTAACGCCAGCAAAGCAATTCTTCACCAGATTATGCCCATAATTGCACCTGTTCTACCCTGCACCCACTTCCTCCAACTTTTGTCCTCCCAGACACATAAAGACTAGAAAATGACACACAAGACACGAAAAATGGACACAAATATTGGTTCATCATACCCACACACTTTAATCACGCTTAACCTCAAATGTGTAGTTACAACTTGCCCAAGACTCAAAACACGAAAAAGATAAAACTAAAACACACACTCAACACAATATCATCATATCATAGTCATTGGTCAAAGCAAGTAATCAAGGATGTAGTTCAAGTAATGCCATCAAATAGGTTTAGATAGAATCAATGAGCAAACAAGTTAATCCTCACCAACACTCCGCTCTCAAGTGTGTTGGGCTAAGTGTTTACGCTCTTGATCAATATTAACATTGACTTTCCATAGGCTTGCCTGCCTTCTACATTCTCTACTCCAATGCACATGATCTAAACACTTATCATTAAGACTTTTATTTGGTTATAATGGGGCTTAAGGCATAAGGTAGGAAATATTTAGGGACTGGCTATGGTCAATACCAACTCAGTTCTGGGTAAGGTCTGCTCCAGTTTCTTCACTCTTCCCAATAGCTCCAGACCTTAGCACAAACTTATTTTTCTAGGACTCTCTTTTTTTTAAATTATTTTTCTTTTATTTTTCTTTCCTTTTTTCTTCTTTTTCTTTTTTTTAACAACACCTCTATACTTAGGCATACAAAGTATCCTTCAAGAGTCCGGTGTTTAGCCCAAGATAGTGTACCCCTTGCCCTCCTTTCATCCCTCATCTTTTCTAGACCTGAGTTCTCATGACCGGGACGGCTATAATTTTCTGTATAATTTTTAAGTGCATTGAAAGAAATCATTTCAAGCTCGAGGGAGCTAGTCAAAGGATAAACATAGGGGAAGTCTTTTTAGGCTCTGGGCTAAATGAACAAAAACATGCCTAAATCATCTAAGTGCGTTGATTAAGTTTACTAAGCTTCAAAGAGAATGTAGGCAAGTTCTAAATCGTCAAGTCTCATGGTTATATGTCACACAAGAAAGAAAATAATATTGCATATGAAATGTACTGTAATTTAAAGCTCAAATCCTTACAAGGTAGCTCATAGATTATTCCGTCATACCTATGTTCATACAACATACTCAATGATAACATAAATTCATACTTGACATTGACCTAGACTCTAGTCATGCTGATCAACAAACTCAATTAAACAAAACATTTGGTACAACAACGACCCTCACCTACACACTTTGCTTTAGGCAAAGTGGGTAAGGTGGTGGTCAAGACACAAACAAAACAGACTCAAACAAATAACAACGACCCCACCCACACACTTTGCTTTGAGCAAAGTGGATGAAGTCGTGACCAACAATAAAGAACAAAAATGAAAATATGAACGTCAAAAATTAAAAACAACCTAATCTAAACATAATTAGGGAGAAAACAAATTAAAGAGGAAGGTATAGCAAAACACCTGGATGTGTTTTGGCAAAGTACGCATTGAAGGCAAAATGAGTGGCTTGGAAGGTCTCCATATGTGTTGCATTAACTTTTTCCAGTCTAGTCAAGATCTCAAGGTTTGCAACTCCTTGTTACTCGAGCAAGGCAGGTATACGTTCTGCCCACTGCTAATGGTTCTGGAAAAGACATTTTTTGCAAGCATATTGTGCCCTTTCTGGTGCGTTGTTGAGCAACAAGCTCTCATAGTATGCGAAAACATTCTCATTCAGTTAGCCCAGGCTGCTAACCTCGATGTCCTACAGTCCAGAGGTAATAACCTTTCTCTTTTCCCTTGTCAATGATTCTGGGCAAGAAGGCCCCTTTAGTTAGCCCAGGCTGCTGACCTCGATCCCTTATAGTTCAGAGGTAGCAACATTCCTCGTGCCCCTTGTCAATGATTCTGGGCATGAAGGCATTGCTGATGGTAGTGCCCTCACTTTTGAATACCATTCAAATCTTGCTTTGTTTCCCAAGCTCCTCTTCCTTTTATGTCAAGGTGTTTGCCATTGACTTCTCCTTCTTTGACCACAACAATGGACGGGAACATGGTTGTCCTAAATTCCTACAATTATGACCAACAAAACACCTCTTGCAAGGAACAACTCTCTCTTAGGGTTAGCACTTAAATAAAAATACTTAAAAGAAATTACGAAAATAAAAATAAAATAAAATAAAATAAATTAAAAACATAAAATTTAAAAACGTACCAGGTTGCCTAATGGTCAGTGCCTTGGTTAACGTCGTGGGCACGACGTCAAGTTACCTTGATCAGTGTTGCTCATGGTCAAGGAGATCTAGAGCCTTCTTTTGACCAGCATCGAGCCCAATATGAAGTTCTTCCCTTCAATGATCCGGTTGGAAGCTTTCTTCATCTTCTTTTTATAGAGCCATGCTTGCATTCAAAATTTACATCCAAAGCAACAACAATTTTTCTCGGCCAAGATCTTATCAATGAATGGCAAAGGCTTTGTACAATTTTTCTTCCATTGATCAATGCATATTCTCCATCTCTTTTGGAACATCTTTGCCTTCATCTCATTCTTCTCGTTCTCGACCAGTTGTTACCCAACTTCCTCATAGCATGGTCGAGTAGCTCCGTTCCTAAGGGTCTCTCACACTCATTATTGATCTCCAATTCATCATCTTGAGCAAATTGCTCAACGTCCATGCTTTTAATCATCTTGAAGTAAATAGGTACGTTCATTTTGTATTGCCCATCAACCTCAACACTTAGGTAGTTGACCGCTTGCGCAATCTTCAAACTATCTTCTTGGGCACAGTCCTCAGCTAAGCTTTCTTCAATAGGATCATCAATACCAGTCTGTTGCCCAGAATCTTCCCCAGTTACATCAATAGTGCCCATGCTTTTGACCATCTCAACGTTATGGGATTGCCTGTGTGTGTTGTAGGCATCAAAAGTGACCACTTCGCCTGCGACCGCACATGTTAACTTGCCCGTCTCACAATCAATCTTGGTCCTAGTCGTCTTCAAGAATGGTTGCCCTAAGAGCATTACCGGTACCTCGGTCGAGGCTTTGCCTGTATCCAAGACATAAAAGTTAGCCGGAAATATGAGGTCTCCAACCTTGACCAATGCGTTCTCCAAAAGTCCCTCGGGCTATATTGTCGATGAATCCACCAATTTTATCTCAACTTGAGTGGGGGATAATGGTCCTATCATTATCTCATCGTACATTGACTTGGGCATAACATTGATGGAGGCGCCCAAATCAAGCATCGCTTTTGGAATTTTCGTGTTTCCAATTATGCATGGTATAGAGAACATGCCCGAATCCTTGCATTTCATAGGCAAATTTGGATGCATTATGGCCAATACATTCGCCCCCATATGGAATTTGCCCATAATCACACCTATTCTGCCCTACACCCACTTCCTCCAACTTGTGTCCTCCTAGACACAAAAAGACTCGAAAACGACACACAAGACACAACAAAAAGACAAGAAAAATGAACACAAATATGGGTTCATCAGAGACTAACCTCCGCTCCAGTGTTAGCCCTTCCTGAAGTTGGAAAGGACTACAGATGCATGGTTGAGAGGACTAGATTATGTCCTAATGCAAGATGGAAAAGTTGTAGCCTATGCTTGAAGGCAACACAAACCTCATAAGCAGAAGTGCCCGAATCATGATTTGGAATTAGCAGCTTTAGTACATGCTTTAAAGATATAAAGATGTCATATGTATGGATTTAAGTGTATAATATTTTCAGATCATAATAGTTTAGAATGCTTCTTCGAACAGAGGGAATTAAGTATGAGACCGAGAAGATGGCTTGAGTTAGTAAAGGACGATGATCATAAAATCTCCTAGCACCCCAGAGAAGCCGATGTAGTGATCAATGCTCTAAGTAAAAAAGAAAGTTATGAGTTAGGATTTATCCTTTCAAAAGAGGAAAGATTTATAGAGCAGTTAGAGAGAATGAGAATAGAAGTTGTTTAACCTCTGATGTCATTGGAGCAAGAAACTGCATCTTTGCAGTTGTCTAGACATGAGATCTCAAAATGTAGATTGCTAGAGAAAAGATGAGAAGTTGGAGAAATTGAAGTTAAAATCCGAGAAGAAGGAGTTCAAGATTTTTCAATAATCGAGCGTCAACGCTTTGCCGTTCAATAGTAGAATTTGCGTACCTAATGACGAAGAGCTGAGAAAGGAAATTATGAGTTAAACTTATGATACTCCTTACACCTTGAATCCAGGAATTGCGAAGATGTACCAGGATTTAAAGTAATAGTTCTAGCAAGAAGGAATGAGATGCGATGTATCGAGGTATGAAGAAGAATATCTAGTAAGTGAACGAGTGAAGTCTTTGCATCAGAGACCTTACAGTCCGTTGCAACCGTTTCCAATCCCAAAGTTGAAATATTTTGTTATAGAGTTTATAGTGCGTTTGCATGGAGTTCTGAGTTCGATGACGTCAGATCAAGTTTCCAATTTCACCGCGCATTTTTGGAAAAGTTTTCATGAAAGAGTAGGAGAAGCAGTTGCAATTTAGCATCGCTTATCATCCATAGACTGATGGTTAGTCCGAAAAGACTATCAAGATTCTAGAAGATATGTAGAGAGTAATTGTTCTAGACAAAAAAGACAATTGAGAATAAAGTTAAACCCCTTGTCTAATTTATCTATAACAACAAGTTAGTAAAATGCGATTAGATTAGCACGAAGTTTTGTATGGAAAAAAGCGTTATTCTCCGCTCTACTTGAATAAGCTAGGCGAGAGGAAAATTTTAAAGCCTAAAGAAGTTAAAGAGACGTTAGAATCTCTTCGTCAGATTAGAGAGAAGATAAGAGAAGTTCAAAGTTAACAGAAGTCGTAAATTGATAATCGAAGGTTAAGAGTTGGAGTATGCAAGAAAAGATAAAGTTTATTTTTTTCTGAAGGTGTTTCCTTTGAGAGAAATTCACCGTTTTAGCGTAAAGGGAAAGTTTAAGCTGAGACATTAGACCGTTGGAAATCCTATTGAGAATTAGTGTCATTTCTTATAAGCTAGTATTGCCGCCAAGTTTTAGGAAATAGTATAAAAGTTTTTCACGTATGCATAAGTTTATCTTTGATTCGAAGCGTGTAATCCGTCAAGAAGACGTAACCTTTGACCCATATATGAGTCGTGAGAAGAGACCCGAGGAGATTCTGGATTGTAAAATCCAGCAGCCGAAGACGAAGTTAATTTCTTTAGTTAAGATCTGGTGGCGACACTATGATCTTTAAAAGATGCGAAGTGAGAGTTAGGAGTTAAGAGAAAAGTAAGAGTTTTCCTGAGTTATTCTCCTAAGATAAGCAAATTTCAGGACGAAATTTCTTAAAGGGGGAGAGGATGTAATACCCCAATTTTCTGAGTCTTAATTAATCATCCTAATTATGCTTAAGTGTGTATAAGTGCTTATTAAATATGTTTATATATGATTGTGTGCAAATTTTTGTGATAAAAATTTCCTAGGAATAAAATTTTCTCGTGAAATTACCAAAATGCCCTTAAAGGGTAAAAATTGTAATTTTTTTCATTTTAGTTATTCGAAACAGAGATGTGAAGAGTTATATGAGCTTAAGAATAAGAAATAAAGTAGAATTTGGAATTTCGGGAAATTCTGAGATGGTTCACTTTTTAATAAATAGTAACTTTAATCGGAAAGTCAACTCTTCGTCGACGGACTCCGAATTCAGTCTAATTAGTAACTTCTGTTCTTTTGCTCGACCTTTATTTTGTAATTTCACGAAAAGTTGTTGTTGGTGCGGTGTTTTGGACGAAGCTCTTTCTATTAAAGATGGTGGGAAACTAGGTGATTTCAAGATATGGATCCCAGTAATTCTCGTAATAAGAAAATGAAATGCAGAAAAATGTGAGGGCATCAGAGCAGGTCTCACATAGCCTTAGAAATGACTGGATGATGATAGAAGGAAAGGGAGCATGATGAATCGTGTTCCCTAAGTTTCCTAATCCCAATGGGACCTGAAAAAGTAGTGTTGAACACTCACCGTAATCTTAGTAATTCTTCTTGGCTGTTATCTGATAGCTGATAACTTTGAATTGCAGTCATGGAGAGCACATTGGTCCGAGATCGGGAGCCCCCTTCTGTGTTGGTGTATGGAGCCTGAAAAGGATTCCATGGCCCACAAGGTTTCTCTTTTCTTAGCTCACAAGTTGTTTCCTAGTTTAACTAGGACTAGGATTCAATTTGTGCTATTATAAATAGGTGCTCTCCCATTGTAATTTGAATCCAGAAAAATATAGTGAAATTCTTGGCTTGGCATCGCCCCCAGATGTAGATACACATCATATCGAACTGGGTAAACAATTCTCTCGTGTTCTCTTTTCGTGTTTTCTCGTGATAGTGTGTGTGAGTATTATTTCCTAACAACTAGTATCAGAGCCTGGGTTCAGAGGGACCAATCACGATGAACGATAGAAAGGTGTTGATTGAGAAGTTTGATGGATCTGACTTCGGTTTCTAGAAGATGCAGATTGAGGATTACCTCTATGGTAAAGATCTGTATCAGCCCCTCAAAGCAAAGCCAGAAAAGATGACTGCGGAGGAGTGAGAGCTGCTGGACAGAAAGGCAATGAGCGTGATTCATTTGTCGCTATCCAAGGATGTAGCTTATCACACGAAGGTGGCCAAAACCACGAAGGAGATGTTGAAGATCATGGAGGAGATGTATCAGAAACCATCTACGGCGAACAAGGTACATCTAATTAGGCGTTTGTTCAATCTGAGGGTACACCGATGCAACAACATCTCAACGAGTTCAACTTGATCACCTCGCAATTGGACTCGGTTGATATCAGGTTTGATGACGAACTTTGAGCCCTAGTTATGCTTTCTTCTCTGCCAGAAAGTTGGGTGAACTTAGTGACAACAGTTAGCGCTAGAGACGCACTACTGACGTTTGACAGAGTAAGGGATCTGATGATTGACGAAGAAATTTGTAGGAGACAACAATCTGGATCTTCTTCTTCAAGGTTAGCACTGAGCACAGAAAACAGAGGCTGATCGAAGGGAAGGCAGAATCGGGAAAGGTCAAAGTCTAGAGAAAAGAGCTGATCCAGGAAGCATAAGATTCAATCCAATGCTGGAATTGTGAAGAGTTCGGCCACTACCAAAGTCAGTGTCAAGCACCGCTAAAGAATAAGAATAAGAATAAGGATCAGAAAGATAAGAAGACAGCGAACGCATCCACAACTGAAGATGAGGGCGATGCCTTGGTCTTGAGTGTGACTAGTCCGATGGAGTCGTGAGTGCTGGATTCTGGAGCGTCGTTTAACTCATGCAGTAATGTAAGCGTGATGCAAAATTATGTCTCTGGCGATTTTGGGCGCGTGTTTCTGGCAGATGATGAGCCTTTGAAAATCATGGGAAAGGGAGACGTGTGAGTAGCGACATCCAATGGAGGCATCCTGAAACTGAATGAGGTCAGACATATTCCTGGACTGAAAAGGAATTTGCTTTCTGTTAGGCAACTTGATTGATGAGATCGGGTCTAGCACTGAAGAATTAAACCCGGAGTTGCAGCTTAGAGGTCCAGTGACAAGATTAAGAGCCAAGAAGCTACAAGCCTATTTCCAGTGCTATGTTCAGAAGAAATTGGAGAACGATGGAACTGAATCCCGACAGTACAAGTTAGTGAATTTGACGAGCATCGAGGAAGACACCTAGGATGTGGCCACGCCATGTTTAGGACGTGCGCTATTTAATTATTTATCCATTAGTATAGTTTGTTTTATTTAATTTTAATTAGAGCCCAATTACTACAATTTGTGATTAGTCGTATTGGGCCAATGGATTTATTTAATTTTATTCTAGTTTAGCCTAGTTCGAAAATTATCAAGCCCATCGAAAATTATCAAGCCTAAGGCCTTGTAATTTTTGAACCTTAGTCTAGTATTTATGTTATTTTCGACATCATTGTTATTAGACGAGTTTAAATCAAAAAGTTTTTTTTTCAACTTTGTCTCACGTGTTCTTCAAGTACACAAACCCTAGCTCTTGGTAGGATTCGAATTGGCACCTTTGAATCTGAAATCTATAGTTCGTTTGTGATCTTGTGTGGGTCTCGGGTTAACTACGCCACCGGAGAATTGCTTCCGTGATACGTGTTTCAATCGTTCGTCGATTCGGGGTTCGTATTGAGGTAAATCTCCAAATATGTTTCGTTTCCTTGTTCTATGTTTTTCGTCCAGTCATCCACGCCTTCTTATCACCATCATACTTTGAACATATTCATCCATTCCTTCGCCCAACTCCAGATTCCATCAAATTCAATCCCATCGTTTTGCTAAAAACCCTAAACCGGACCAAAATTGAGCACTGAGCGTTTTTGAGTTCTACGCATGCGTTTTGGCTGAATTTTGGATATGTTCTTTCTGTGTTCAATTTATAAGTTGTGTTAAAATTTCAGCTCAATCGGTGGTGATTTGCTATAGTTTCTGATCGGGTAGTCTTCTAGGGTTTTATTTGATAGTTTTGGGGGTTTATTTCGTATTCTGTTCTTTTTTGGTTCAATTCTCATTTGAGATCAGTAGAATAGGTGTATGGTCTTTATTGATTCAGTTTGTGTTTTGGATTGAATCATCCTTTCTGTTGACGTGGGTTCGAGTCCTTGTTTCCGCATATTGATTGGTCGTATTATTGATGTTGAAGAATATTCAACGATGTTCAGCGACCGCTGTTGGAAGATCACCAAAGGAGCTATAGTAGTGGCTTGTTGAAAGAAGGAGGGTACCTTGTATATGACAAGTAACTCCAAGGAGTGCATTGATCTTGCGAGTGCAGCGAACAATGTTGATTTGTGGCACTATCGGCTTGGCCACATGAGCGAGAAAGGGATGAAGATAATGTGTTCGAAAGGTAGGCTGCCTGGCCTGAAAACTGTTGAAGTTGGCCTATACGAGGATTGCGTGTTCTCGAGAGGCGACAGGACTTTGAAGACGCAGAAGTTGGAGTTGGTCCATAGCGATCTATGGGGACCAGCACCTGTGAAGTCCCTTGGTGGCTCAGAGTTTTACATAACCTTCATCGACGATTACATTAGAAAGGTATGTGTTTATTTTCTGAAGAATAAATCTGATGCTTTTGATGCTTTTAGCAAGTGAAAAACCCTTGTAGAAACTGAAACAGGGGTGAAGGTGAAATGGTTGAGGTTCGACAATGGAGGAGAGTACGAACTTGATAAGTTCAAGAATTATTGTGCTGAGAACGGGATTCACATGGAGAAGATAGTGAAAGGAACCTCTCAGCAGAACGGTGTTGCAGAACGCATGAACCGGACACTGAATGAGCATGTAAGATGCATGAGGTTGAAAAGTGAGTTGCCTAAGACATTTTGGGCGGATGCTGTCAACACAACTGCATTCTCAATCAGCAGAGGTCCATCAGTTCCGTTGGAGTTTGAAATACCTAAGGAAGAATGGACGAGAAAAGAGGTAAACCTAGCTGTCCTACGCATCTTTGGTTGTGTTGCTTATGCTCATGTTGCTAATGTTCAAAGAAGTAAGTTAGATGCTAAGTCTGTTAAGTGTACGTTCATTAGTTATGGTGGAAACGAGTTTGGTTATAGGCTTTGGGATGAGCAGAACCGAAAGGTTATCCGTAGTAGAGATGTGGTTTTCAATGAACACGTGTTGTACAAGGACATATTGAACGCATCAAACTCTGACAATCTGAATTCTTAAGTGGTCGAGTTAGACATCTCAAACTCGAGTGGGAGCAAGGAGGGTCAGAATGTTGAAGAGGTTCTTGAGGACGAGCCAAGAACCCCACCACCGAACAATCCGATGCCAAGACCGGCTAGAGAGCGACGTGCACCCAAAAGGTACTCGCCCTCTAACTTTTATTTGCTATGCAGAGGCAGGTGTTGGAAGTAATAAGCAAAGGTGGAGAGTTGCTATGGATGATGAGTTAGCATCTCTTCTCCTGAATGGCACTTGGGAACTTGTGGAGCTCCCAAAGGGCAAGAAAGCATTGCACTGCAAGTGGGTCTATCGAATAAAGGTTGAAGTGGATGGTAGCAAGCGCTACAAAAGGCTGGTTGTCAAAGGGTTTGAGAAACGATACTGTATTGATTATACTTATGTGTTTACTCCTGTTGTGAAACTAACCACTATTTGTTTGGTGTTGAGTATGGTAGTTGCAGAAAACCCATTGTTACATCAGATGGATGTAAAAACGGCATTCCTTCATGGTGATTTAGAGGAGGATTTGTATATGACATAGCCCGAAGGATTCGTAGTGAAATGGAAAGAATATCTTGTATGCAAGTTGAAGAAGAGCTTGTATGGTTTGAAGCAAGCTCTGAAGCAGTGATACAAGAAGTTTGACGGTTTCATGTTGGGGATTGGTTATACGAGATGCCACACTAACCATTGTTGCTACTTTAAGAGGTTCGACAAAAGCTATCTTATCCTTTTGTTATATGTTAACGATATATTGATCGCAGGAGCAGATGCAAAAGAGATGGATAAGTTGCAGAGGCAATTTTCCGAACGATTCTTCATGAAGGATCTTGGAAAAGCAAAACAGAATTTGGGCATGAGAATCGAGCGTGACAAGGTGGCAAGGAAATTGTATATTTCACAGGCCATTTACATTCCAAAGGTCTTAGAAAGATTTAACATGGATGAATCGAAGCCAGTGGGTGTGCCATTAGGCAGTCACTTCAAGCTGTCGAAGAAAGAATCGCCGAGTACAAAGGAGAAACGTGCCAAAATGAAGAAAGTTCCCTATGTTTCGGCAATTGGTAGCATCATGTATGCCATAGTGTGTACGAGACCAGATATTGCGCATGCAATGGGAGGCTATTAAGTGGATCTTGAGATACTTTAGAGGTACCAAGGAGAAAGCTTTATGTTTCGATGGCAAGTGATGAGTCCATATTTTGTGTCTTTTTATTGTCTGTATTAGGTAGTTTAGATCAAGTTTTTGTGTGTGTTTTGTCTAGTTTTAGTGTCTTGGAGGACATATTATGGGCAGGAGGGTGTTTGCTACCTTGCAGCTGGAAACCGGGCAATACAGGGATAGAAAGTGTCATTTCTGGAAGCAAGTCAGGCAGAGCGATATTGGTTAAGATAGAGATAGGTGGAGTGCTTTGGTCAACAGGCGAGTTTCTCTCCTAGGTCTAGAAGGATAAGGAAAAGATAATCTAACTTAAATATCTTTCCTTATCCGACTAGATTTAGGATCTGCAAGGGATCTCTTGCAGATAGATGTGACTTGCCATGTTGGGGTCGAGCTTATCAAGTATTACTTGCATTCCAAGGTAGCTCGTGGATTCTTTCCATGTCAAGGACCGGGGGCTCAAACCCTAAGTACTCACTTATATATATTGAAGCAGCACTAGGAAGAACGTCGTCTTTTATGGTTCTATTTCCTGTGTTTTATTGAGAGATTGTGAGGAGAAAAACAAGTCCTACGGGCATACTTTTATTCGTATTTTGTTCATCGGCACTTTTGGCCGACTTTTTCTTTCACATACTTAGTAAGTTTTAATATAGTTTTTCTTATGAGTTTCTTTCATTATTGTGTTAGTTATTTTATTATTATGTCTAGCTAAGTTCTTATACTTGATCTGGGCAAGATAGTTAGGTGATAACTTATGCTTGAGAGGTCTAATTCGTGCTAGATAATTGCATGCATGTGTTCCCGATATGTTAATGAGCTTGTTCAAATATGAGATAATACGATTAAGAGATTAATAGGTCGTTAATCACTTAGGATATATTAGATCACCAATCAATTGGGAAGTAGGAGTGTTTTTCGTCATCATCTCAATTAAGATCGATTAACATTAGAGGAAGGTGTCTACCTAATTGGGTTAGACGTGATGATTCCTTGTTGGGCCTTTCTAGTGATTAATTCTCCTTGGGCAAGAGACTGAACGATGACTCCGACAGAGGTATTGCCCAAGGTAGGGAGCCGGCGGTGCGTCACCAACTAATTAAGGATAGGTAAGGGAAGGGTTTGTTGAGAGCGTGACGAGTAAAAAGGGATCTAGGCGTTCAAGTCCCATAACTAACGATGCATGCATGTAATGAATATAATTGCACCAATGACCAAGCTAGGGTTTTCACTTAACAATGTCTTAGTCCAGATCAAGTCCTTTTTATTATTGATCAAGTTATCTGTTTACTTTTCAGTGTTTAATTAAGTTCTCGAATTGGGCAAGAGAGTTCTAGTGCCCAAGATAACCCAACTTTCTGAATAGGTGGAGGAGGTTTCAAGAGATAGTGACAATCAACTCCTTATGGATCGACCTTGTACTTACTTGCTAACTATATAGCTGTGAGGATAGGCTACAAATTCATTTTGAGAGAGCGAACGACAACCTAATCAATGGAGAAAGATTGAAGGCTTTCTTTGGCCAAGTCTTGGAGAAACCAGAGGAATACTTGAAAGTCCTCGGTGAGATGGAGCCTTAACTTGGGGAAGGAGGACGTCGTGCCCACGATGATAACTGGGGCGCTGGCTAGAAGGCAACCTGGTTTTTTTTTTTTTTGTTACTTTTCACGTTCTATCTTATTTAGTTTTACTTCTTAAAAAAAAGGAAAGATAGGGATTAAAATAGCCATAATTTTAATTTTTTCCATCAAATTTAGGCGTATTTTAATTCCATGTTAGGTAGAAATGTCTAACCATAGGATACGAGAACTTTTGTCTTGTGTATAGTAGTGTGTTTGCAAGTTGCAGAGAACAAGTATTAGGTGAGAGGAAGAAGGAGGATCTGACACTTTTCTTTGAGCATAGTATATGCGTAGGAGGGCAAGAGCGGCGCTTTGGGCTAAGCGATAGACGTGGGCAATACAGCTGACGAGACAGTAATTGCCACATCACGTAGGATGTGACAACTGCACTCAAAACCTACCTGTAATACCCAGATCTTTCATAAGACTTTAAGATCGTCTTAATTGAGTTTATGTGCTTAAGTGTGTGCCCTTTTGTGATAAAATTTCCAAGAAAAGAAATTTTCTTGCCAAATTACCAAAATGCCCTTAAATGTCTTTATGTGATTTTTCTTGTTTCGGTTATCCGAATTGAATGTGTGATGAATTGATTAAGCATGATTATGTGAGTTTGAGTTTGAGTTTGAGTTTGAGTTCGAATTTCGGAAAATTCTGAGAATTTTTTTTTCAGTTAATAGTAACCGACGACGAGAATACACTATTCATCAACTATTTTCCGAATTTCGTCAAATAATTGTATTTTGAATCTAGAATTTATTCTAAGACCATTGGTGCATATTCGAGAATTTTCTGAGTTTGTTTGAATCCAGTTTGAACTTTATTTCTTTGAAGAACGAATATGAATAGTAACTTTTAACGTTTTCTTCGTTATTTGGAATTTTGATCCGAAACTTGGATTCCTAGTATCCTTGATTTATTTGGTGAAGTTAAAGACGAAGTAGAGAGAATTCTGATGTCAAGAAAGAGTTGTGGTGAGTTTTAAATCATTTGAGAGTTTAATGAGAAATTAGGGTTAAATTGCACTGGATACCTTTTTCTTCCGGAGAAAATTATATCGCGTTTTTGACTACCGGGTGCAACTAAATTCTATTAATTCCTAATTCACTCTCATTTCTCTCACTCTCTCACGCAACACTCTTTCTCTCTTAATCATCTCTCTCTTTAATTATTCTCTCCAATATTCTTTCTCTACTCTCTCTCCCACCCATCTGTCTCTCATCTCTCCCTCTCAGATACACACACACACACACACACACACACACTAACCTCCATTGAAGGCCAAGCTTCCGATCTCTAAAGTTGTGAGAAATTTCACTACCGATCATCCAGCGAGAAATCCGACGAGGTATTCTTAGTCCCCTCGTTCTTGTGATAAAATCTAGACTAGGTTTATCCTCTCTCCCACCCCTTTGAATTTCGGCACTTCTATGCCATGGAGGAGAGCTTGATGTCAAGCTATTTTGGAGTCTATAAATCGATCCTAGCATAGTTATATGCAAGAAAAAAGAGTTTAAAATCTTGATCATCAAAACCCTATTCCTACATTTCTATGTCTAGAAATAGAGGTTTCCATGTTTTTGTTTTAATCATGATTTGGATGATAGTTTCATGTTCTAAGGAATGATCTAAGAGTATCCATGTGTTTGATTGAATGAGAAAAATTGAAATGAATGCACATGTGTATATACCAAAAATTATGAGATAAAATAGGGATTTTCATATTGATGATTTAAACATGATTGTTGTGATAGATTTGTGTTTGAAAATATGATTTAAGAGTTCTTGTGTATGTGATTAAATGAGAAAAATGATGAAGCATGTGGGTGTATGAATGCCCAAAATTTGGGATGAAATTTAAGGGTTTGATTTGTTGATGTTCTTAGTTAGATTTGATAAAGGAAAATGAGATAAGTGATAAAAAAAAAATGAAAGAAAGAAATCATTTGTTATAATTTTCTTAAAAGTGCCGAAAATTATGTGTAAGTATGAAGAAGATGATGTTCTTGATAAAATAAGATGTTCTTGATGATAATATGGTGTTCTTGATGAAGATATGATGTTCTAAGTGATATATATGATTAAATGATGAAGGATTTGATGAGATTAAGGATGCTAGAATAAAAAGAATTAGAAGAATAAATTTTCAATGAATTTTTAGGAATTTTTATCAATAAAATTCGAAATTAAAATGCTGATCAAGGTTGCTAGATCTTGATGATTCATGTTGATGTTGATGAATGTGATGAATCGATAATGAAGATGAAGTTAAAATAATAAGAGTTTCTTTTCGAAATTTTTGAATCCGAGTTAGGACGAAGAAGTTGTCGAGAATCGAAATCGTTAATGGAAAATCGAGTAAAATAATAAGAAACGAGAAATAATGTAAAAAAAATGAAAAATAAGAAGAATAATCGAGTTAACTAAGAGTAATTAGACGTCATTAGAATCTTTTTAATCGAGTCTAATAAGTTTCCGAGCAATGACACATTTTACGAGAAAAAGATGAAAACTTTATTTAGTAAAGTTAGTTTCCGATTAAATGATTAAAGTTTTAAATATTAAAAGAGAAATGAAATTAATTTCATAACTTATATTTTTTAGAAACCGAGTTTAGTCCAGTCAGCAGGAATGAATAACCGAGTTTTGAATAAATAATTAAGTTTATAATTGTGATTAAAGAATTAATTTAATTTTCTAGAATTTTCTAGAATATTTAATTATATTTGGAAATTTTTTCTTTTTCCATCTATTTATCAAAGTCGATCGTTTACCTGTTTGTGAATGTTCGATTCTTGATCTGAAAGTTTGTTTGTTAATGATTTGTGATGTTAGAAACCGAGAATTTATTTCGTAATTTTCTGAGTTCTTTTAACTCGAGAAATCGAGAAAAACGAGACGTAAAGTGTGAATAGTGATTTTTGTCCTTTTTGGATTATTTTATTAATAAAATATTTAGATATTTTTTTTAGTCAAGTACTTGAGTTCAGAGTCAGTTGGTTTAGTACATGGATAGAATCGAGAAACCGAGAAGGATCAAGTTAGATAATTTGAGATAAGTTAAGAAACCCGAGTCATGTAGAAGTCCTTCAGCCGAGCGTTAGAACTCATTTTTTGTTTTCGAAAAAATAGAACTCGTCCTTATAAGAATGTTAACTTTGAAGGAACGAGTGAAGTTCGATAGTAAGAAGCGAGCGAAGTCCAGAAGTAAGAAGCGGGACGAAACGAGGTACTCCAAGCAAAACCACTGGATGACAGATGGGCTTTCTGAACTGAAACTCAATGATGAATGCGCAATTTATTTTATTTATATGCACTTTTATTTAAAGTTGATTAACTTGCCTAAGTTTGATGTTTTGGTATGTAATCCTCTACTTGTATTATGTGAGTATGTACTGTGGACGCACGGGATTAAGTCCTGCACAAGACGGGATGTTGCATGCATTAGATTAGGTGACCGTGAGCCTTGTTACAACCTAGCTGGTCGTTAAATAACTGTGAGCCTCCCTAGGCCGGTTATGAAAAGGTTGTGAGCTCTGATTTGATTGGGCCGATCACGGTGCTAGAGGAGGAGGCCTACTTCTTGATACCACAAGAAGACAAGATGCGTAGATGGATTCTTACCGAATAAATGGTTGCAACCGATTTCAGAAAAATAAACGAACAAATTTTTAACTGCCATAAGAAGTAAATTCTTTTAAGTAATTTTATCTAACGCTTGTGATGCCGCAAAGGAGGCAAGTTCAATTATATAGCTCTATCGAGCGAGTTTTTAAAACATTTTGGCATGTATTCACTGAGTACGAAGTACTCACGCCCTGCATGTTATTTCTAAAACGTGCAGGATAGCTCGGATGAGGAAGGATGCGGTGTGCTTGGGTGGCTTGTTGTTAACCATTTCCTAAATAATTGTTTAAGCTTGAGGTTATGTGTCTTCACACATATAACCTTAGGATTTTAAGTCGGTAACCAAAATCTCGACAAATGTTCGTTTCTTGAGAAATCATTAATTGATAATCAGCATTATTTGTGAGCATGTTTGGTTGTTAATGTTAATCTTCAATTATCGAGCATGTTTCTTTGAGTAGAAGTCAGTTGTTCCACCTCACTGCCCCTTGCTTTCTAGTCGTTTTAATACATTAGAAGTCGGGCTGTGACATGATGGTATCAGAGTAGGTTATCTGCTCTGAAGCTTAACCTTTCCTAAGAACCGAGTCTAGATTTGCATTCTCTAGACTTATTCGAGTAATCTTTGAATTTATCCGAGTTGACAACAAGCCAAACAACCCCACCTCATCCAGCTGCCAGGTACGAAAAATTTCAAAATTTTTCAAAAAGAATTAGAATTCCTTTTAAAGTATTAACAAGATTGAATTAAATAAAGAAAAGAAAGATTTTACCAAAGAAAAATAAAAACAGAAAATCGAATAGAGAAAGTCTTCCTGAGTAAGAAAGAGAAAGAGTTGAGCACAGAGATCAAATAATCAAACTATTGTGAAATCTATTTCAATAATCAAGTGAGAGTCGAATCAAGTTTGAGTTATCGAAGATATTATACAAATGATTAATATCATGAGATATTTTTTATAAATTGTTATGGACGTGATGAATGTGTTGATAAGAAGTTTTGTCGAGAATGATTGAGTTTGAAATGTTTAAAATATCTAGGATGACTAACGACGAGAATTTAGCCATTAAGCAAGAATTCGATCGTATACATAAAAGTCATTTTGAAAATCTAGCCGAATTTCTAGTACGTTATCACAAGTTATGGCTAGTAGTTCAGTACCTTGGAGTTAGCCCCATTGAGGTAATGACCCACTTAGTCAATGTTCTCCTAGACGAATGGGCCGAATGGGCAACATCATTAATACCCACCTATGCGAGACAGCAGCACGGTAGCGTATATTGGCTAGGACACTGCAAAGAGTTTATAGCAACAATAACCGATCAGTTTATGCATTTTGATGAACCCCCACCAAGGCCGTTTGTCGAGAATCGAGATGGGTTTGTTCCGTATGAGATGCCTCTGTCGCTTCGTTCTCCTTCAAATACTACACGCAACTATTTGAGAAACTTTCCTGCAAGTAACGCTTATCCATTCGAGTTCAACGCGTCATCGAGTTCACGAAGAATGCACCCTGATGGACCCTACGATCCTTTACCAGCTTTATCGGTCCCATGCATTAATCTTAATACGACCTACTCTTTGAGTCGAGAAACGTTCGTTAACAATTATGTCGAAGAAGCAATGGTAGGAAGGGGTTACTTTCAGCCAATATCAGGAATCCGTCTAGGATCACCACGAGACCCTATGTCGAGACTTGAGCAAGGGTTTCCACTTGAGATTGAAAACGATAAGGATGTGTCAACCAACCTTCGACTGTGTACTGGCAATAACAATGAAACGCCTCCTTGTGACAACGGTGACGATATTAAGACACCATCATGGATTACTCCAGTAATCCCAGAGGATGATCGAACTTGTGCCAAGTAGTTGGCAACCGTGGATGAGAACAGTAAGGAAAATAACTCGAGAGAAAAAGTCCTTTAAGAAAATTTTCAAGAAAGCTGTGGAAAAATCAAACAATCTTTAAAATTCTGTCGAACAGATTTAATTCGACGTTTATATGTAAATCAAGTCAGGTCGCACGAAGGAGAAGACAAAACATCGTGTAGATGTTAAGAAAATTTTGAGTGTAATTATTCCTGCTTCTCGTAAAGTCCTCAAAAGAGGCCACCGTCGGGTGAAATGTGAAGAAATCGTAAGTTTTTGTCTTGAATTAATTGTAAGGTTTAAGATATAATCAAGAGTGTTTAAAGGTTGAGAACCGAGAAAAGAGAAAAGATAAGAATCAAATTGAGATCAATATTAGAGGATAAGTATAATATGTTTTTGCCTTTGAAAAAACTGCTTTCAAACGACAGTTGTGACAAATTTTGAGATAATGAATGAGAGTATATATTAGGAAATAAAGATTAATGAGAAATGATTTTATCAAGTTTAATAACGTCAAAGATAACGAAAATGAGCAAGGTTGTATTATGATAAGTATTTGAAATAATAAGCATAAAAAGTAAGTAGACGTCAAGTGAGAGATAACAATCGGAATATATTCTGGAATGTGAAAATAAAATATATCTAAGTAAGCATGAAGTTTTAAAATCGAGTTAAGAAGTTTTTGAGAAAATAAGTAAGTATTTTATTAGAAAAGAGAGTACAAAGAAATATTAAATAGAGACAAGAAGGGGATTGAACGCTATAATTGTCTTAAAACCAGAAAATAAAGAATAAGTATAATATCGGTATAGTTTCTCCGATTAATTAAAAACTCAAGAGTATGGGCATTAAGTGAAAGAGGTTTATAATAAAATTAATTAGTATTATTCTTAAAAAAAAAATAATGATAATAATAATAATAATAATAATAATAATAATAATAATAATAATAATAATAATAGTAATAATAATAATAATAATAATAATAATAATAAGAGAATAAGTTTGAGTGAAGAGTAATGACTAGAGTTTTAGAAATGAAAAATTCGTTCTTCCCATTAAAGAAGATATTTTGGCAGATTAAGAAAGTAATTTTGAAAGTTATGAAAGCAATCAATAAATTTTTGAGTCGATAATATTATGAGTTGATTTCAGTAAGTATTCTTTACTGAAGTTAATTTCTCGAGAAATTCCTTTCGAATTTTTAAAAATGAAATAGTTTGGATTAAATCATATGTCGATGTGGTTGAGAAAGAAGAAATGAAAGAATAAGTAAGGGAGATTAGTAGCTGAGTACAACTACGTGAAGGTAGAAAACGTTACTCTCACCAGAGAAGATTTACAATTTTTCCAAGATACAACAGTCCATTATCAAAGAGTCACGAAACGATTGTCGAATCGAACTATCTGATTATCCAAATTTCAAGTATTTTAAATTAAATGCCTTTGAAAGGAAAAATATAGAGAACCAACTCTGCCTCCTCAAAACGATAGGAGAATCGGGAAACTTTTTCTTCGACAAAACCCTCCAACGTTTGAAAGTGAAGGCAGTCCTACAGAAGCTGAGGACTGGGTTCGTTCGTTTAAAGAGAAAGAGATCACCGTGAGAGAGAGTTAAGAAGATCTGTTCCAAGAAGTTCTGCCGAAATGCCACCCGATAGGCAATTGAAGTTCACAATTGATTTAGAGCCGGGAGCAGCCTCAATTTCAAACGTGTCGTTCAAGATGGCACCAAAAGACCTTCGAGAATGAAAGGTTTCATCATAAGAGATGTTGAATTTAGATTCCTTCGACCGAGTGCAGTACCGTGTGGAGCACCAATTCTATTATGAAGAGAAAAGACAGTAGTCTGAGGATGGTTATTAACTGTCAGGAGCTTATCAAAATTACACCCAAGAATAAGTATCGAAAGCCAAGGATAGACGACTTTAAGGAGTCAGTATTTTCTCCAAGATCGAGTTGTGATCTAGTTATCTCCAATTGAAGAATAAGTAAGAAGATATGCCAAAGACTATTCTAGTTCAAGATGCAAACAATACGAGTTAATTGTGATATCATTTGGATTGACGAATGCTCTAGTAGCATACATAGATGTAATAACCCAAGTCATTCATGATTATTTGAACAAGTTGGAGACCATATTTAAAGTCGATATTCTAGTTAATTCGAGGAGTAAATTTGAGTGTGGGAAGCCTCCTAGGATCGCGTTAGAGGAATTGAGAGCTATGAAGTGGAATGCTAAATTCAGCGAGTGTCAATTTTGGCTAAAGGAAAAAAAAAATTCTAGGACATGTCGTGTCGTTCGAAGGAACTGAAGGAATGAAAGTTGGTCCAGCAAAAGTGCAAGCGATTCAAGATTTAAAAATCACCAACCTTACTCAATAAATTATGAATGGTGTAGCATGATGCAATCGGAGATTCACTGAAGAATCCTCCATGGAAGTAAACTTAATGATCAACCTATTAAAGAAAGATTCGAAGTCTAGTGGATCGAAAGAGTGCAAGGAAAATTTCTAAGATCTTACTCCGAGACTAACCTCCGCTCCAGTGTTAACCCTTATGGAGGATTGAAAGGACTACAGATGCATTGATGAAAGGACCGGATTGTATCCTAATGCAAGATGAAAAAGTTATAGCCTCTGCTTGAAGGCAACACAAACCTCGTGAGTAAAAGTACCCTAATCATGATTTGGAATTAGCAGCTGTAGCGCGTGCTTTAGGGATATGAAGATATCATCTGTATGAGGTTAAGTGTGAAATCTCATTAGATCACAAGAGTTTATAATGCTTTTTCGAGCAGAAGAGCATAAGTATGAGACCAAGAAGATGATGTGAGCAAGTAAAGGACGATAATCGTAAGATCTCCTAGTACCCCTGGAAAGTTGATGTAGTGGTCGATGCCCTAAGTAGAGAGAAAATCCCGAGCCACGATTTATCCTTTTCGGATGAGGAAAGATTTATAGAAAGGTTAGAGCGAATGAGAATAGAAGTTGTTTTGCTTCTGTTTTCGAGGGAGCAAGAAATTGCACCTTCTGTAGTTATATAGGCATGAGATCTCGAAGTAGATTGCCAAGAAAAGATGATGAGTTGGAGAAAGTGAAGCTTAAAGTTTGAAAGGAAGGAGTTGAAGATTTTCTAGAAGCGAGTGTCAACGCTTTGTCTTCTATAGTAGAATTTGCGTACCCAACGACGAGGAGCTTAGAACGGAAGTTATGAGCAAAGCTCATGATACTCCTTAGACCCAAAATCCAGAAAATGCGATGATAAATCAGAATTTGAAGCAATAGTTCGAGTAAGAAGGAGTGAAACGCAAAGTAGCGATGTTTGTAGAAGGATGTTTAGTGAGTGAGCAAGTGAAGATTATGCGTCAGAAAGTTTACAGTCCATTGCGATCGTTTCCAATCCCGAAGTAGGAACGAGATGATTTTGAATTTTTGTATTATGTATGCACGAAGTTTTCAGTTCAACGACGATAGATCGAGATTCTAAATTCACCGCGCATTTTGAAAAAAAAAAACAAAAAAAAAATTCAAGAAAGAGTTGAGTAAGCAGTGCTAGAAGATAAGTACGAAAGGTTTTCCGCTTACCCCCACAGACGAATGATTAGTCTGAAAGGACTATTCGGATTTTAGAAGATATATTGAGAATAGTTATTCTAGACAAAACGACAATTGAGAGCAAAGTTAAACCCCTTGCCTAACTTGCCTTTTTCAATGAGTTATTCAAATGCGATTAGGATAGCCTCGTACAAAGCTTTATTTAGAAAAAAGCATGTTCTCCGCTTTACTGAAATGAAGTAGCCAAGAGAAAAGTTATGAGACCTGAAGGAGTTAAAGGGATGTTAGAATCTGTTCGTCAGATTTGAGAGAAAAAGTGAAGTCAAGAGTCGACAGAAGTCGTAAATAGTTAATTGAAGATTAGAATTAGAGTTCAATTTTAAAGATAAAAGTTTTATTGAAAGTATTTCCTTCGAGAGAAATTCACCTTTTAAGTGTAAAGAGAAAGTTTAAATCGAGATATATTCAAAATCTTAAGAGAGGATTCGTGTCGTTTCTTATAAGTTACTATTGCCGCCAAGCTGCGGGAATTAGTATAAACGTTATTCACGCATCATAGAGTGCGTAAGTTTATCTACAATCCGAAGCGAGTAGGTTGTCAATAAGACGCAGCCGTTGAGCCAGATTTGAGTCGCGAGAAGAGACCCGAGGAGATTTTGGATTAAAAAATCCAGCAGTCGAAAGTGAAGTAAATTTCTTTAGTTAGGATCTGGTGGTGACACCATGATCTTTAAGACGCGATGTGAGATTTAAGAGTTAAGATAAAAGTAAAGTTTTCTTGAATAAATTTTCCTAAGATAAGCAAATTTCGGACGAAATTTATTTTAAGAGGGTGAGGATGTAATACCCCGATCTATCATAAGTCTTTAAGATCGTCCTAATTGAGTTTATGTGCTTAAGTGTGTGCCCTTGTGTGATAAAATTTCCAATAAAATAAATTTTCTTGCCAAATTACCAAATGCCCTTGAGTGTCTTTATGTGATTTTTCTTGTTTCAGTTATCCAAATTGACTGTCTGATAAATTGATTAAGCATGATTATGTGAGTTTGAGTTTGAGTTCGAATTTCGGAAAATTCTAACAAAATTTATTTTTCAGTGAATAGTAACCGACGACGAGAATACACTATTCATCAACTATTTTAGAATTTCGTCAAATTAATGTATTTTGAATCTAGAATTTATTCTAAGTCCATTGGTGCATATTTGAGAATTTTCTGAGTTTGAATTGAGTTTGAAATTTATTTCTTTGAAGAACGAATATGAATAGTAACTTTTTACATTTTCTTCGTTATTCGGAATTTTGATCCGAAACATGGATTCCTAGTATCCTTGATTTATTTCGTGAAGTTAAAAACAATGTAGAAAGAATTCCGATGTCGAAAAAAAGTCGTGGTGAGTTTTAAATCGCTTGAGAGTTTAATGAGAAATTAGGGTTAAATTGCACCGAATAACTTTTTCTTCTGGAAAAAATTATTTCGCATTTTTGACTACCGGGTGCAACTAAATTCTATTAATTCCTAATTCACTCTCATTTCTCTCACTCTCTCACGCAACACTCTATCTCTCTTAATCATCTCTCTCTTTAATTATTCTCTCTCTACTCTCTCTCATTTCTCTCTCATCTCTCCCTCTCGAATACACACACACACACACACACACACTAACCTCCATTGAAGGCCAAGCTTCCAAGCTCTAAAGTTGTGAGGAATTTCACTACCGATCATCCAACGAGAAATCCGACGAGGTATTCTTAATCCCTTCGTTCTTGTGATAAAATCTAGACTAGGTTTATCCTCTCTCACTCCCCTTGAATTTCGGCACTTCTATGCCATGGAGGAGAGCTTGATGTCAAGCTATTTGGAGTCTATAAATCGATCTTAGCATAGTTATATGCAAGAAAATAGAGTTTAAAATCTTGATCATCAAAACCTTATTCCTACAGATTTCTATGTCTAGAAATAGGTGTTTCCATATTTTTGTTTTGATCATGATTTGGATGATAGTTTCATGTTCTAAGGAGTGATCTAAGAGTATCCATGTGTTTGATTGAATGAGAAAAATTAAAATGAATACATATGTGTATATACCGAAAATTATGAGATAAAATAGGGATTTTCATATTGATGATTTAAACATGATTGTTGTGATAGATTTGTGTTTGAAAATATTATTTAAGAGTTCTTGTGTATGTGATTAAATGAGAAAAATGATGAAGCATGTGGGTGTATGACTGCCGAAAATTTGGGATGAAATTTAAGGGTTTGATTTGTTGATGTTCTTAGTTAGATTTGATAAACAAAAATGATATAAGTGATAAAAGAAATGAAAGAAAGAAATCATTTGTTATAATTTTATTAAAAGTGCCGAAAATTATGTGTAAGTATGAAGAAGATGATGTTCTTGATAAAATAAGATGTTCTTGAAGATAATATGGTGTTCTTGATGAAGATATGATGTTCTAAGTAATATATATATATATATCAAATTAAATGATGAAGGATTTGATGAGATTAAGGATGCTAGAGTAAAAAGAATTAGAAGAATGAATTTTCAATGAATTTTTAGGAATTTTTATCAATGTTAGTTCTTGATGATTCATGTTGATGTTGATGAATGTGATGAATCGATGATGAAGATGAAGTAAAAACAATAAGAGTTTCTTTTTGAAATTTTTGAATCCGAGTTAAGACGAAGAAGTTGTCAAGAATCGAAACCGTTAATGGAAAATTGAGTTAAAATAACAAGAAACGAGAAATAATGTAAAGAAAATGAAAAATAAGAAGAATAATTGAGTTAACTAAGAGTAATTAGACGTCATTAGAATCTTTTTAATCGAGTCTAATAAGTTTCCGAGCGATGACATATTTTACGAGAAAAAGACGAAAACTTTATTTAGTAAAGTTAGTTTCGGATTTTAGTTTCCGATTAAATGATTAAAGTTTTAAATTATTAAAAAAGAAATGAAATTAATTTTATAACTTATATTTTCCAGAGTAGAGTCGAGTCAGCAGGAATGAATAACTGATTTTCAATAAATAATTAAGTTTATAATTATGATTAAAGAATTAATTTAATTTTCTAGAATTTTCTAGAATATTTAATTATATTTGGAAATTTTTTCTTTTTCCATCTATTTATCGAAGTCGATCGTTTACCTGTTTGTGAATGTTCCATTCTTGATCTGAAAGTTTGTTTGTGAATGATTTGTGATGTCAGAAACCGAGAATTTATTTCGTAATTTTCTGAGTTCGTTTAACTCGAGAAATCGACAAAAACGAGACGTAAAGTGTGAATAGTGATTTTTGTCATTTTTGCATTATTTTATTAATTAAATATTTAGATATTTTATTTTTAGTCAAGTACTTGAGTTCTGAGTCAGTTGGTTTAGTACATGGATAGAATCGAGAAACCGAGAAGGATCAAGTTAGATAATTTGAGATAAGTTAAGAAACCCGAGTCATGTAGAAGTCCTTCAGCCGAGCGTTAGAACTCATTTTTTGTTTTCGAAAAAATAGAACTCGTCCTTATAAGAATGTTAACTTTGAAGGAACGAGTGAAGTTCGATAGTAAGAAGCGAGCGAAGTCCAGAAGTAAGAAGCGGGACGAAACGAGGTACTCCAAGCAAAACCACTGGATGACAGATGGGCTTTCTGAACTGAAACTCAATGATGAATGCGCAATTTATTTTATTTATATGCACTTTTATTTAAAGTTGATTAACTTGCCTAAGTTTGATGTTTTGGTATGTAATCCTCTACTTGTATTATGTGAGTATGTACTGTGGACGCACGGGATTAAGTCCTGCACAAGACGGGATGTTGCATGCATTAGATTAGGTGACCGTGAGCCTTGTTACAACCTAGCTGGTCGTTAAATAACTGTGAGCCTCCCTAGGCCGGTTATGAAAAGGTTGTGAGCTCTGATTTGATTGGGCCGATCACGGTGCTAGAGGAGGAGGCCTACTTCTTGATACCACAAGAAGACAAGATGCGTAGATGGATTCTTACCGAATAAATGGTTGCAACCGATTTCAGAAAAATAAACGAACAAATTTTTAACTGCCATACGAAGTAAATTCTTTTAAGTAATTTTATTTACGCTTGTGATGCAGCAAAAAAGGCAAGTTCAATTATATAGCTCTATCGAGCGAGTTTTTAAAATATTTTGGCATGTGTTCACTGAGTACGAAGTACTCACGCCCTGCATGTTATTTCTAAAACGTACAGGTTAGCTCGGATGAGGAAGAATGCGGTGTGCTTGGGTGGCTTGCTGTTAACCACTTCCTAAATAATAGTTTAAGCTTGAGGTTATGTGTCTTCACACATATAACCTTGGGATTTTAAGTCGATGATTATATTCCGCTGCAACTTCGCCATTTTAAAAAAATAACCTCGCCTTGCATGCTCGGTCCCTAAAAGATGAAAAGAGCTCGTGAGCTTAATTAATTTCTTAAAACCTTTCTGAATTCCACCTAAAACTTGTTGGATTCATATAACGAATCATCCTATCCGTTTCACCACTACTTGATGATCAAAAGTTAAAAGTTGGCCCAGTTTTTTAATGCAACATTTATTGATAACCAAACCTAATCCTTTAATTGGATCGATAACCAAAATTTTGACAAATGTTCATTTCTTGAGAAATCATTAATTGATAATTCGAATTATTTGTGAGCATGTTTGGTTGTTAATGTTATTCTTCAATTATCGAGCATGTTTCTTTGAGTAGAAGTTAGTTGTTCCACCTCACTGCCCCTTGCTTTCTAGTCGTTTTAATACATTAGAAGTCTGGCTGTGACACTACCCCTAGCCCTATAACCGTCTGCCACCCTACCACGACTATCCCTCTAAACCTTTCCACTTCCCCACGTAAACCATCAATTCAAAAACTACCATACACCACTTTGCATCCTCGACTCCCCAATTTCAGATTTTAGCAGATTTCTTCCCTAAATTTAAACCCTAAATCCACAATGGTATCAACATGCCCAAAAAAAAAACTCAACAAAATCCCTCAAGGGTAGAATCGCCACCATCGGAGTATTCTTTGACCGAACCAGACCCAACACTTTGGGTAGTACCGTACCTTCTTACAGCCGAAGCAGAAGATATAATTAGCAGCGCACTTGCTAAGACAATGGTGGTACCGGAGGAAGAAAGTGCGGAGGCAGTTGCACCAGAGAAAACTTTTTGCACACCGTAGGAAGCTGCTGAGGAAGCAACACCGGAGAACACGCAACAGGAACCAGAGGAGAAAGGTGTGCAGTAGGACAATGATGTGGAGATGGAAGTTCTGGAGGAAGAAGAGGGAGAGCAGGAAGAGAAGAAGGAATCTGTTGATTCTTTCGACAATTTATGCGAAGAAATGAAGCGGGATACTAAGAAGAGGAAAGAGAAGGGGAAGGAGGCCAAGATGAAGAAGAAGACAAAGGCAGTCACATCTGAAGCTGCCTCGTCATTAGGAGGAGAGTCATCCACGGAAGAGAAAAAGGCCACCACGCCTTCGTCCAAGAACCCAAGGAAGAGGCAGAGAGTGGTGGAGTCGGAGGACGAGGAAGATGTCTAAATAGTGAGGGAGAAGATAACAAGGTCCGTCGCTCGGAAGGTTAAGAAGGAGAAATCCGAGTCGCGAGAGAAGAAGAAGCCCAAGAAGGTGGAAGACTTGTCCGCCAGAAAGGTTTTCGTGCCCAGGGAGATTGCCTTTGGCGACTTGGACTCTCTAGGCATAGCCTTGGAGGTGAGGGCCTTGTACGAGGGATGTGGCTGGGGAAGATTCCTGAGGCTACCTTGCCACATTTACGAAGATTTAGTGAGAGAGGTGTACGGATCAGTGGAGTTCGTACTAGATGGAGAAGGAAACTCGGCCTCGATCGAGTTTGTGATGAATGGGCAACCATATGTGGCCGGGCTGAATGACTTGAACCAGATTTTGGGGTTCGCCACGGTGATGGAGTTGCAAAAGCCGGAGTTCGGAAGGGCAGGAAAGAAGGTGCCTATGGACTTGCCCAAGGAGGAGTGGATCCGGATGTGGAAGAAGGTTAGCATGGGAACGGAGTTCAAGTCGGGAGACAACAAGGCATCTGATCTAAAGACGCCATCCCTCTGCATTGCCTATAGAATTCTTGCCTACAACATGTTTGGCTAGGGAGATAGCGGGAACTCGCTGGCCAACAAGGAGGTTTACATACTGTACTGCATGTTGACCAGGAAGAGGCTGAATTTTGCAGCCTTCTTGATGGTGCAGTTGAGGGCAATGGTGGCCAAGGCCAGCCAGAAGTACTCGTGTGGGCATTTTGTTACAGCCTACATCGAGGGATTGGAACTTCATGACGAGGTGAAGGAATTTGAGGTGACACCGGTTGACGTGCTCAACATGGAAAGGTTGAGAAGGGTGAAGGAGGTGGTCAAACATGGCAAAGGATGCGCTTGTTGGAGGTGCATGAGAAGGATCAACCAGCTTCAGCCCGTTTGCCACCCAAGAAGTCAGCCAGATTGGCCAAGAAGTCTGCGATTGAATAGGAGGAAGAAGATGATAACGAGGAGGTAGAATCATCTTCTGCTCAGTTGAAGGAAATCCTGGAGAGGCTGGGTGATGAACCCAAATGTGTGTTCATTTTTCTTGTGTTTTTGCCTTGTGTTTTGAGTCTTTTCAAGTTAATATGTGTTTGGGAGGACACAAAGTCGAGAAAGTATGTGCAGGGCATTTCAGGATAGATGTTGGGTAAAAACCGGCAGAAACTTGTTTATATAATGTTGGGCAAGAAACACATCACAGTGGATCGTGGGCAAGACAGGCATAGCAGGCACAGAGCGGAAGCTGTTGGGCAACATGCGTAACAGCAGCAGATTTCTTTCGCTACAAAAAAGGGGATAAGGATGGAAACTTTTCTTTCCTTATCCTAATTGAACGTGATCTAGCAGATATCTACCACGTAAGGGAAGTAAATCGCAGCTGCATGGATAAGGAAGCAGGCGGATATGCATGGAAAGAGTCCTTTTCCAACAAGGAATCTATCTTAACCCTAATTCCATCGCCTATATATATATGGACGACTATGGACGACTATGGACGACTTTGGAGAGGAGGAGAGACCACCACCACCACCACTTTTCATATTGTCTTTTATTAGTTCTTAGTTAGTTTGCATTTAAGTTTCGAGAATTCTTAGATTAGATTTGTTTTTAGTATTTTACTTTAGATTTCTGCTGTTGGCTGTTGACCAAGATCTACGTTGTTGACTTCACTGTTGATCAGTTTTCTTTTCAGAATTTATTCAAGTATGTTTACTTTAATTTTTTTTGTGCTTTCTTTTATTGTTATGTCTAGCTAAATTCCTTTGTTTGGATTGGAGTAGATGATTTGAATCTAATTACTTTATTTGAACTCGTGAGGTCTAATCGATTTAGTTCGTTGCATGATTTTTATTCCTAAAACACTTAGGATTAATTCTAGACTTAATTGATATTGATATTTGATTGATCACCATCTAGATATCGAGATTACGTCATTAACAAGAATTGGGATTTAACACGAGAGTGTCTTTCGTGCACAAAAAGGTAAATAGTGTTGAAGAGCAGTCGGTATTGACTTACCTCTTGGCTATCTTGGGTCTAATTTGTTCTTAATGCATGTTGGGCAATACAGTTGCTGAAGTGTCTTCGTGACTGTGTTGATCAACAGAAGGGATCTTGCCTTCTGGTCGAGATCTATTTAATCTGATAGATAAAGGCTTAGAGTAATCATGTTGTGACTTCGTGACCATTAGGGCATGAATTAATCTTTGCTTAAAACCAAGTGATAAAAGATTGTAATTGAATATTCTTGCACCGATAAACGAGTGAAGTAATTAGGATCAATGATTCAAATCCAATCCAAGTACTTTTGTTATTTGATAAGTTTCTTGTTTAGATTTCAATTTTGAATTACAATTGTTGAGTTAGTTCGTGAGCAAAAGAAAACCCCCTTACTTTAGTGACACCGAAGAGAAGACTACACCAGTTCTCGTGAGATCGACCTCTACTTGCTACTGGCTACTTGCCTGTTGGGCAAAAGGAGAAAACAAATATTATTTGCACGAGGCTAAACGACGGCTTCGTCAAAATGGCGCCGTTGACGGGGAACTAGTTCCAAGATAGTTTGCTCTTCAAGAAGAGAGATTTGAGCAAGACGATCCTTACTCTAACTTAAAGAGTGAAGGATCCCGAAAAGAATGGCGGAGAAGATCATTCGTGAGTTGATTTTCTCGGGCAACAACATGGGCATCAGGACTTCGAGTATCAAGTTGCCCAAGATCACTGGAAATTGGGAACTAAAGTACTCATTGATTCAGATTTTGTCCAAGTTCAGTAATCATCTTGAGGAGAATCCGTTACGGCATCTTCAAGACTTTGAGATGGCATGTAGCACTGTACGAAATCAGGGTGAAAATGATGATGCCCAAGATTGGTTTTCAGACTATGTGAGGTTGCTCACGTTCCCTTTCTCTCTACATGATGGGGCGTGTGAGTGGCTATATACCATGCCCGAGGAGAGCATCGAAACATGGGAGCAGTTGCAAAAGAAATTCCTTTAAAAGTACCTCCCTGTTGCCCGAATCCAAAGTGTAAAGAAGGCCATCGCCACGATCAAGATGGGAGCTAATGAGTCACTCTACGACTATCATGAGAGGTTTAAGGAGATGATCGTGAGGTGTCCTCAACACCGTATTATGGATATTAACCTCATTAATTATTTCATGACAGGTTTACGACCTTTCCAAAGAAGATGGATTAATGTGGCATGTGGAGGAGAAATCATTGATATGTTTCCCACGGAAGCATTTAAGAAGATAGCTGCTATGGCTGAGGAGTCGAGAGACGATGATGATATCCCAAGGAGTGCTTCATATGGAGGAGATGGAAGTTCAGAGTTGCAGGTCAACACCATGAAGGAGTTCATGACCAAGATGGATGCCAAAATGGAGTTGTTGAGCAAGAATGTTGATGGCGAGAGAGAAGTCAAGAAGGCTATCAAGAAGTGTGAGGTACGCCATGCCACGACCCATGCTACTGACCAATGCCCAAATTGGTTTAAACAAGAGGAAGTCAACGGTCTTGGGCTACTACAAGGTGGTAATGGGCAACACAGGTTTGTGCCCAATCTGAGTAACAATTATGGATTTGGGCAGAATAGGAACTTGAGCAACAACTGTCCAGTACCTGCTCAACACCAACTATCTCAGCAGACTGCTCAACACCGGCAACCTCCACAACTTGCTCAACAGCAACAACCATATGTACCCCCACATCGTGACCAAAACAAAGGATATTATGTGAAGGAGGCCATTAATAGTATTGCCCAAGAGAATCAAAAGTTGCGTAAGAACTTTGAGGATTTCCAGACCGAAACCAAGGTCAACACGACCAACATCATGGCTCAACTATCACATATCTCTCAAGCATTAGCAAAGTTGGTGAAGGAAAAAAGTGAGAGACTTCTTGCCTAAGAAGAGAGCAATCGAGAGCCGAAGAAAGAAGTTGTGGAGATTACTGAAGTAAGCATGGAGTCAGCTGATACGGAGGAATTAAATGATAAACTCAACGTCGAAAGAGAATAAGTGTTGGGCAAGAGGACTACTGCCTCGACCTATAGGCAACATGCTTCATATCCTCTCAGACTTGCCCGAGATAAGGAGCAGCAGAAGATGCACAACATGTTTCAGAGCTTGAAGAAGGTAGAAATTAATCAACCTCTGCCGACTACATTTCGGTCACCGAACATCTCGGCAATAATGAACCAGTTCTTGCCCATGAAGTGTCGAGATCCGGGTATGTTCTCTATACCGTACACAATTGGAACAACCAATATTCCAAGAGCCATGCTTGACTTGGGCGCATCCATTAACGCCATACCCAAGTCAATGTACGATGAGACGATGATAGGACCATTGGCTCCTACTCGAGTTGTGATTCAATTGACGGACTTGTCAACGGTGTGGCCCGATGGACTCGTGGAAGATGTTTTGGTCAAGGTAGAGGATCTCATATTCCCTGCAGATTTTTATGTCTTGGACACGAGAAGGTTGTCGGGCAAGAGCCCAATGATGCTTTTAGGGAGACCATTCTTGAAGATGGCCAAGACCAAGATCGATTGTGAGACGGGAAGATTATCATGTGAGTTTGCGGGAGAAGTTGTCACGTTCGATGCCGACAACACACGAAGGCAACACCATAATATTGAGATGGTCAGGTATATTAACATTACTGAGCCAACTGAGGAGGATCTTGAGTAACAGACTGGTATTGATGATCTTGATCAAGAGGACAGAACCAAGGAATTTGCCTAAGAGGAGTCTGTTCAAGATAATTAATTGAAGATCACACGCAAGGCCAAGAGATCTTTAGGTGTGGAGCAACCCGACCATGCTATGAAGAAGTTGGATATGCAAGCATGGCCTCAAAAGAAGAAGATGAAGAAAGCTCGTGACTGGATCATCAAGAAAAATAATTCATACTATGGGAACAATATTGGTCAAAAGGAGGCTTTAGATCTCCTTGACTTTGAGGAACACTAAATGAGTCCCACGTTGTGCCCACGACGTTAACCAAGGCGCTGACCAGGAGGCAACCTGGTATTATCTTTCCTTTTTATTTATTTTATTTTAAGTTTTTATTATTTATTTAATTCCTAGATTAGGTAGTATTTTCATAGAAGGTATGGTTTGTTTATGATGTGTAGGAGTTTGGGCAACAAAGCAAGATTGGGATGACAATCAAAAGTGAAGGCAATACCACCAGCACGGCCTTCTTACCCAAAATCATTGTTAAGGGCAAGAGGAAGTCTGCTGTCTCTGAACGACATCTACGGCAGCAGTCTGGGCTAACTGTAGGGGATTGTTGTCGCACACAAGGAGTTCATACTTGCTAAACTTGTCACCAAAAGAAGGCAAAACATGCATGCAACACTTCTTTTCCAAGAACTATGGGTGTTGGGCAGGATGTACACCTGCTTTGCCCAAGAAACAAGGAGTCGCGAACCTTGAGATCTTGACTAGAATGGAAGAAGTTGAGCAACACATATGGTGACTGTCCAAGCTACTCATTTTGCTCACAACATTTTGTCCACGACACATCCAGGTGTTTTGTCATACTTTTTTTTTCTTGATTCTTGTTTCCTCCCTTGTGTTTTAGTTTAGGTTTTGTTCTTGATTTTGTTTTGTTGTGTCTTTTGATTTTATTGAGTTTTTTGGTCAAAACCCTACCCACTTTGTTAAAAGAAAAGAGTGTGGGTGTGGGTGTTGGGATGTAGGTCTGTTTTGTGTGTTTTTAAATTTTGTTTAAGTTGTTGATCAGTATGTTGGCATGATAGGTCAGAATAGGTATGTTGATGTAAATGATGATGATGCCGTATGTAGATAGGTAGGACGGAATGAGATACTGGGCAAAGAACTGAGAGGTTTTGAGCTGTTGAATGCTATATACATATGCAACATTTATTTCTTTCTTGTGTGATAATGACCAATTGAGACTTGTTGATCTAGAACTTGTCTGCATCTCTTATTGAAACTTCATATAACTTAGTCAAATTGCTTAGATGAATTAGGCATTTTTGTTCGAAGTAGCCCATGGCCGAAATTCCCTACCTTGACATTTATCCTTTGCTAGCCTCTTTGAGTTTGTTGATAATTCTTTCGATTCACTTATAGTAACCTAAATTTATAAGTCTTCCCGGTCAAGAACTCAGGTCTAGAAGAAGAAGGGATGAAAGAAAAATGTTGGGTAGCACTTGCTGGGCAATATTACCTATTTAGAGGTATTGGGTTAAGGACTTAAAAAAAGAAAAGAAAAAGAAAAAAAAAAGAGAAGGATAAAAAAAGAAAAAAATAACAAAATAAAAGTCCTGAAAGAATAAGTGTGCTAGGGCTGATGTTGTGTTTGAAGGGAGTAAGGAATCTAGGGCATTCTTGTTGCCCAAGAACTGAGTTCTCGACATAGCCAAATTCCAGATTATCCTACCTTTTGCCTTAAGCCACGTTACAACCCAATAAAGTCCTAAGGATAAGTAATTTCAATTTTGTTCAAAAGAAGTAGAGATGTAGAGGGCAGGCAAGTCTATGGAAAACCATTGTTGATGTTGGTCAAGAGCGTATGCACTTAACCCTATACACTTGAGAGATGAGTGCTGATGAGGATTTCCTTGTTGCTCAATAACTCTATCTTAACTTATCTGATGGCAATATCGCTTTGCATATTTTGTACACTGTTTTGACTAACTTGTTGACTTGTGTTTTGAGTCTGTGTTCTTGATTTGTCTTTTCCATGTCTGAGTCTTGGCAAAATCATTGCAATTGCACACTTGAGGACAAGTGTGATACAAGTGTGTGGGTGTGATGAACCCAAATGTGTGTTCATTTTTCTTGTGTTTTTGCCTTATGTTTTGAGTCTTTTCAAGTTAATATGTGTTTGGGAGGACACAAAGTCGAGAAAGTATGTGCAGGGCATTTCAAGATAGATATTGGGTAAAAATCGACAGAAAACTTGTTTATATGATGTTGGGCAAGAAACACATCACAGTGGATCGTGGGCAAGATAAGCATAGCAGGCACAGAGCGGAAGCTGTTGAGCAACATGCGTAACAGCAGCAGATTTCTTTCGCTACAAAAAAGGGGATCAGGATGGAAACTTTTCTTTCCTTATCCTAATTGAACGTGATCTAGCAGATATATACCACGTAAGGGAAGTAAATCGCAGCTGCATCGATAAGGAAGAAGGCGGATATGCATGGAAAGAGTCCTTTTCCAACAAGGAATCTATCTTAACCCTAATTCCATCGCCTATATATATATGGACGACTATGGACGACTTTGGAGAGGAGGAGAGACCACCACCACCACCACTTTTCATATTGTCTTTTATTAGTTCTTAGTTAGTTTGCATTTAAGTTTCGAGAATTCTTAGATCTTCGCCTTGCTCGGTTCTGCTCTGCCTGCTGTGCTTTCCGGATAGACCAGCGAGTAATTTCCATGCTCATCCACCTCAACAACCCTCTACCTTACGAAGCGCCCTTGGTCCAGAAATCTTGTATCAGCAACTGCTAGATCGTCTGGTTTCTCCAAATTAAAATTGCTGAGATTCTTTGCAAGAATCATCGCCAAAGGACAGAGTGAAAGGTATTTGTTGTGGTGGGTCACGCCAAACTGAAACTGCTGCGCTGCTATGAACCCAAAGTTCACCCTTTTCTTCTCCATCATGCACCATAAAATGAACAGTTCCTGTTGGGTCACCACATTAGACCCCTCCAAACGCCCGTAGATGTTGTAAGCCAGCCACCTGTGGCAAATTTGTAGCGCTGGATCTCTGATC
Organism: Schizonepeta tenuifolia; assembly: GCA_029490685.1. NCBI lineage: Eukaryota > Viridiplantae > Streptophyta > Magnoliopsida > Lamiales > Lamiaceae > Schizonepeta > Schizonepeta tenuifolia. The sequence goes on from CM055959.1 coordinate 33,118,965, forward strand.
TCATTGGATTTGCTATTGTTCTTCAAATATTGATTTCTGGTGGAGATGATTGACCAGTAGTGGTCAATCTTAGCCTTCCATTCATCCGAGGCCACCGTCTCTACCTCCTTGTACTCATCCTCATATACCTCCCGCGGTTCGAGTACTCCGAGTTGAATGTTCAACTCGTTGATGGAAAGAGGGAACATCCTGCCCCGCAGTTGGAAGCGCAGGGTGCTCGGAGTATCGATACCGTAGTTACCGCGGGGTTTGAACTCCACTGTCTCCATGAATTCCTCCGACAGCTTCTTGAACGCGGGGTAGTTCCATTCCAATACCTTTCCCCAGCCTATTCCCTTGAAGTATCCCTCCACCTTTTCCTTAATTCCAAATGCTTCCAAGCTCTCTATCAACAAGAAGTACCAAGGGATGATTTCCTTGTTTTGCAGGATGGCATGCCGCTGGAAGTCTCGCGGTATGATTGCTCTAGATGATGCGGATCGTAGCAGGCCCTTTCTCTTGGTTCCCGTTTTCTTGGTAGTGACACTGGGTGTAAACTTCACAGGCGCTTGTATCTCCCCTGAGTCAGAGCTGTCGATGATCTCTACTCTCTCTACTTCTTCTTCTTCGATTTCCTTTGCTTCTCCTTGTTTTTCTCCTTCTTTTGCCTTCCCTTTTTCCTCAGCCGTAGCCCTCCTCACCGTGCTCGTGGTACCAGCCTTACCCCCTAATTTGCTTTGTTTGGACTTTTGCGGTAAGGGGGGTTTTGAGGCTTCGAGCTTCCTCTTTGCTCCTACCCCTTTCTCCTTGCTTTGCGGGGTGATATCGTCTTGGGCCTGCACCGGAGAACTTTTCTCTCTCTCCTCCTCTCCGACTGGTTCCTCCCCTTGCTCGCCTTCTTGCTCATTCTTTTCGTGGTCAGACGTTGTCGGACCACCCTCCTATGATTGAGATTGGGAGTGGGAAGAACTGGGGTCTGGAGTTGGCTCCTTTGGCGGGGGAATGGCTGCTTTCTTTCCGGCGGTATTTTTCTTCGCTGTTGCTGCAGTAGTGGTGTCCTTGGCCGCAGGCTTCTTCTTCTCTTTCTTCCTAGGCGGTTGAACATCTGGTTCTTCCTCATCATGTACCTGATCTTGGTTCTCCGCAGCGTCTCTTTCTTCGGCTGGTTGCTTCTCTGGCGAGGGAATCTTCTCCCGTTCCTCTTCTTCCACACCCCGAGTAGATGTGGTTTTCTCCGAACTGTGTACAGGAGTTTCCTCGGAGGTGGTGCTGCGCATTTTTCTTTTCTCTCCCACAGGTACAGATTTTGCAGTGGTCGCGCCCTTGGTTTGGGTACTGCCGGAGGTGGCGATACTCTTGTTCGTTCTTTTGTGCGCGGCTTTCTTGATTTTGACCATGGCGATTATGCTGGTTGAAAAATTAGGGTTTTAGAACGACGGCGAAGGCTAGTTAAGGTATGTGGAGTGAAAGCTGGAACTGGGTGTTTAAATGGCAGATTTGTGGACGGCAGTTATGGCGAAGTGGAGAGAGTGGCTGGGTGTGTGGCGGTTATGGAGGCTACGAGGGTTAATGGAGGAGGGCTTTCTCCTTTAACTGATGGAATGATGAGGTGACAGTTATGAAAAGTTGAAACGTTTAGGGAATAAAATCATTACCAAATTTGAAATTCAAATTTCGTGCGAAATCCCAAGCGCTGCAGTTATATCCTAGCCGTCCTTATCAGATGCGCCTCCACGTTATTTCTTGGTTAGACCGTTCCCATTCAACACACTGGTCTGCACCTACACACTTTGCATTGCAAAGTGGGTTCAAAATTCACCCTGGGCTTCCACCTACACACTTTGCACCGCAAAGTGGGTTCGAACTCAAAATGAACTTCTAAAACACCTTGGCCCACATTCTCCAGTTCTGACTTAGTCCAATACTCATTCAACTTAAAACGACTCCTAATAAATAACAAACGGAAAGCGGTTGTGGTCTTACCGATGACCACTCCTGGGTTGCCTCCCAGTCAGCGCTCTTGTTTAATGTCTTGAGCTCGACTTTCAGCTTTGGCTCTTACTGATAGATAGGGTCCAATAAAGAGCATTTCTCCTTGGTCTTCTTCAACTCTGAATAATCGAAGTACGGCTTCAAGCGATGACCGTTCACCACAAATGTATCTTTTCCATTCAAATCATAAACTTCGACACTTCCATTTGGGAATAACTCCTTCACAATGTAAGGTCCTTCCCATTTTGATCTAAGCTTCCCACTCATCAATTTGAATCTCGAATTGAATAACAACACCTTCTGGCCGGACCAAAAATCCTTCTTCCTGAGCTTTGCATCATGGATTCTCCTCGTTCTCTCTTTGTACAAGACTGCATTATCGTAGGACTCTAACCGAAGTTCCTCCAATTCATTCATTTGCAACTTCCTTTCTTCTCCGGCCCTGGTCATACTGAAGTTTATTCTCTTGATCGCCCAGTAAGCTTTGTGTTCCACTTCTACCGGTAAATGGCACCTTTTTCCGAACACGAGCCTGAATGGTGACATGCCAATTGGAGTCTTATAGGCGGTGCGGTATGCCCATAACGCATCTCCCAAGTAATTGCTCCAGTCCTTTCGATTTGGATGGACCACCTTCTCCAGTATGCCTTTTATCTCCCTGTTTGAGATTTCAGCCTGTCCGTTAGCCTGGGGGTGATATGCAGTCGTGACTTTATGTTTTACCCCCATCCTTAGGTGAGTGCTCTAATGGCGGCATTGCAGAAATGAGATCCTTGATCGCTGATGAGGATTTTCGGAACGCCAAATCTGTTAAATACTTGCTCTCTCAAAAAATCTGCCACCGTCTGGGCGTCATTACTTGTTGTGGCTTTGGCTTCAACTCATTTGGAGACATAATCGACTGCTACCAGTATGTACTCATAATTCCCAGACTTGGGAAATGGTCCCATAAAATCAATTCCCCATACATCGAAGATTTCTACAGGCATAATCGGCATTTGAGGCATTTCATCTTTTGCGGTGATACCCCCGACCAGCTGACACTTCGGGCATCCCTGTACCCATTTCTTGGCATCAGCAAAGATTGTAGGCTAATAGAATCCACTATCCAATATTCTTTGCGCTGTTCTTCTTCCACCGAAGTGTCCACTGCACGATGTGCTATGGCACATCTCCAATATCTGAGCATGTTCAATTTCCGGAACGCACCTCCGTATGATTTAATCTGTACCAATCTTCCACAAATGCGGTGCTTCCCAAAAATACGAGCGGGCCTTTGTCACCAATTTCTGTTTCTCGAACTTGGTCTTCCCTGGTGGCACTTCCTTCGTAAAAAGATAATTTGCTATGTCTGCAAACCAGGGCTCCTTCTCGGTTAGGGCATACAGAGTCTCCATCTCCATATGATCGCGTACAGCGTACAGCCTCTCGTCCGGGAAAGCTTCTTCAATTGGTTCGCTATCATCATTTCCCATTTGTAGCCTGCTTAGATGATCAACCACTAGGTTGGCAGCTCCTTTCTTATCTCTTATTTCTATGTCGAACTCTTGGAGTAGCAATATCCACCGGATAAGTCGTGGTTTCGATTCTTTCTTCGTCATTAAGTACTTCAAAGCAGCATGATCGGTGTAAATGATCGCTTTGGTGCCCAAAAGGTATGATCTGAATTTCTCGATAGCAAAAACCACTGCCAACAATTCTTTCTTAGTTGTGGTGTAGCTACACTGAGCTGGATTCAAAGTTTTCGAGGCATAGTATATAACGTGGCTTTCCTTGCCCTTCTTCTGCCCCAGTACTGCTCCAACCGCGTAATTGCTAGCATCACACATGATTTTGAATGGCATCTCCCTATCTGGCGGTTGAATAATAGGGGCCGATACCAATCTGTCCCGTAGATTCAGACGCCTCCTTACAGTCGTCATCAAAGTCGAACTGTACATCTTGTTGTAACAAACGAGTCATGGGTTGAGCAACCTTCGCGAAATCCTTTATGAATCTACGGTAGAATCCTGCGTGACCAAGGAATGCCCATATGTGCTTGACCGTAGTTGGATACGGCAGCTTGGCGATGGAATCGATTTTTGCTTTGTCCACCTCGATCCCCCTCTCCAATATGACATGGCCCAGCACGATACCTTCTTTCACCATAAAATGGCATTTCTCATAATTGAGTACCAGGCTTTTCTCCACGCATCTTTTCAACACTAGCTTCAAATGATTAAGGCATGTGTCGAACGAATCACCATACACCGTGAAGTCATCCATAAACACCTCTATGCAATTTTTCAATAAATCCGAAAAAATGCTCATCATGCACCGTTGAAATGTTCCAGGTGCATTACAAAGACCAAATGGCATTCTTCGGTATGTGAAAGTCTCATACACGCAAGTAAACGTAGTCTTTTCTTGATCTTCTTGAGCTACGAATATTTGCATATATCCTGAATATCCATCCAGAAAACAGTAATAGGCATTACTGGCTAGCCGTTCCAGCATTTGGTCGATAAAGGGTAATGGAAAGTGGTCCTTCCGTGTGACCATGTTCAGCTTCCTGTAGTCTATACAGACTCTCCATCCAGTTTGTAGCCTCGTTGGAACAAGCTCGCCGTTGTAATTCTCCACAACCTGTATCCCAGATTTTTTTGGCACGACGTGGACCGGGCTGACCCATTGACTGTTGGAAATAGGGTAAATTATTCCCAACTCCAAAATCTTTAGGATCTATTTAAGTACCACCTTCTTCATTACAGGATTCATTTTCCTCTGAGAATCCCGTACTGGTCGTGCTCCGTCTTCCAAGTATATGTGGTGCATACACTCTGTTGGACTAATCCTTTTTATATCTGCCAGGGTCCAACCGATGGCTTTCTTGTTTTCTCTCAATATTCTGACTAGTCTTTCTTCCTGTACCATTGTTAGATCAGAACTCATAATCACCGGAAGATTTTCCTCCGGTCCCAAGTAAGCATATTGCAAGTGTTTTGGCAATTTTTTTAACTCTAGGACTGGAGCTTTCACAATTGATGGTAACAGTTTCTCGTTTTGCCCATATTGAGAGAACAACTCAGGTTTGCCCTCTCCCGATCCTCCAATGGAGTATACTTCCAAGATAATCTCCTTAATTTTCTTGTCAGCCTCCACTGCTGCTTCCACAGTGCTTTTCTTTAATGAGTATAGCTCTATTATAGCCTTCTTCGTATCGAGATCTTCTGTTTGCATGGCATCCCGATCAGTCAGTCCGGCTTGTATCACCCTTTCTGTAGTGTCGCTGAAACTGAACTCCAGGCTTTGCTCTTGCGCCAATGAGTCGAATATGTCAATAATTTCCACAGACTCTAATTCAGGCTTCCTTCTCATGGATTCATAGATGTTGAATTTTTCCACCACGCCATCGAATTCGCAAGACAGAATTCCTGTCTTCATGTCCAACTTAGTTCCGGCAGTCATCATGAATGGTCTGCCCAGTAGAATGGAATTCTCCTTTGCTTCTGATCCTGTGTCCAACACGTAAAAGTCCGCAGGAAAACTCAACTCCCCTACTTTGATCAGCACATCTTCGATCACACCTTCTGGATACGCGTTTGACCTGTCTGCTAGTTGTATGACAACTCGGGTGTTTCGTAGTTCCCCCAAGTTGAGCCTGTTGAAAACTGCTAGGGGCATCACGTTGATAGACGCCCCCAAATCCATCATGGCTTTGTCCGTGTCCCTGCCTGCGATGTTGCAAGGGATAGTGAACATCCCCGGATCTTTCTTTTTTGGTGGCAGTTTCTGCTGTATGATGGCTGACACACTCTCTCCCATAATATATCGAACATCCTCGTCAATCTTCACTTTCCTTGAGCATAGATCTTTAAGGAACTTGGCATACTTGGGAATTTGTTTAATCGCATCCAGTAGTGGTATGTTGAGTTCCAATTTCCGAAAGATCTTCATCATATCATTGGCTTCTTTTTCCCTGGCTTTTTGTCGAAGTCTACCCGGATAAGGAGGTTCAGTTTGCTCCTCATCATTTTGCTCTCTGGTCAGCCCATGACTGGTCTCTTCATTCCTTTTCCGGTTGACTTCTGCCTCTGCCAAAATTTTCTCGGCTTGCTCGTCCTCCACCTCTGTTATGATTACCTGTGCTTGCTCTTTATGGTTGATCCCCTGAGGTGGAAGTTTTCTTGTATTCTCTTCTACCTTTGCCAGTGCTTTTGCCAAATGACCAATCTGCACGTTGGTTTGATTCATCCCGGCTCGGATTTCATTCCGGAATTTCTCACTTTCCTTAGCCATGCTCTCTATGGCCTCTTCCCAAGGTGCTCTCCTCTGATGAGGTGTTTGATACACCTGTTGCTGTTGTAACTGGTAGTGCTGTTGTTGTGGTGGGCCTCCCTGATATTGTCCTTGCTGTTGGTGCTGGGCAAATGGTTGAGGTGCACCCAATAGACATGTACCGTTCTGTTGTGGTTGACCATCCTGTTTTCATCGAAAATTAGGGTGATCCCTCCACCCTCTGTTGTACGTATTGGAGAAGGGGTCATTCTTCCTCTGAAATCCTTCATTGCCCCCCATAGCATTCACGTCCATTATTTCTTCACCAAAGTTGGGGCAATTTTCAGATTGATGCCCCACTGCGTCACAAAGGCCACACTGTCTAACCTTCTTCTGCACGGTCAGACCACTTAGCAGTATCTTTATCTCCTTCATCTCCTTTTCTAGGTTTGTAAGCTTGTCTTTTTCTCCCTCTTTTTCTTGTATCTCTCTGCTTCTTTCATGTCCATCATCTCTGGACTCTTCTGCCATTGTTCCCAAGAGTTTAAAAATCTCTTGAGGTGTTTTGCTCATCAACGATCCATAACATGCAGCTAGTACCAGTCCTCGATCACTCCTCCGCATGCCCTTTACGAAACTTTTCACTTGATCTTTCGGAGTGATCTGGTGATGAGAACATTTGCTTAACAACTGTTTGAAGCGAGTCCAGTACTCATACAAGGTCTCCAGTCCATCCTGCTTGATGTTTCGGATGTCCCATCTCATCCTTTCAACTCTTGTGGCTGGGAAGAATTCTTCCAGGAAGCTTTGTTGCATTTCTGCCCAAGAGGTGACACTCCCTTCAAGTAGATTATACAGCCATCTCCTTGCTCTATCCACCAATGAAAATGGAAAAAGAACCAGCTTCACATATTCCTGCTGATTCTCATTGGACTGGTGCATCACCGTCATTTTGAAGTCTTGGAGATGGGTGTGTGGGTCGTCTCCTAGGTATCCATTGAACTTCGGTAAGGCATGTATTAATGCAGGTTTCAGGTCGAACCGCGCAGGAGCGAAGGGATTCTCTGGTAAGGTGATCCCATTCGGTCTGAGATTCAGATTAGTTGGGTGTGCTAACTGTTTGAGGGTCTGCGCCGTCTGTGGTTGGTCTACCATAGCTTCACGGCTCGCTATCCGTGCAAGTGCGCGTAGTTGTCGTTCAGTTCGGTCGATGTTTGGATCAAAAGCTAATGCTCTCTGTACTCGACGAGTTCCACGCATACACTAGTAGCGGAAAATGGAATGAGAAGAGTAAAATTGTTGCGTGTCAATTCCCCGGCAACGGCACCAGTTTTGACATGCACCCGTCGTATGGTACGATCAAAATACTTGTGTATGCCCCAGGCGGACAGTACACGTTCCTATGCCCACTACCGGACTGGTTAGTCTTAGCGGTAAGCTAGGGTCGATCCCACCGAGAATGAGGAACTACTTTACCCTTCGGTGCACAAATTGAGTTGTCACGGTCTCGATCTGTATATCTGCCTAATAAACTAAACGGAAATTAAATATAAAAAGGGGGTAAGATTTGGGATTGGTCATGATCATTGTTGATATGTTAATTCGGTCACGGGCACACTGAAGATCCGTCCATGCTTCGTATAAACTCAAGGCGTGGCCCAAAGACATTGGGGCGTTTCAAGAGTCTATACTCCACAATTGGGATGGTTGAATCCCTTGTTGTCGCCTTGGTCCGAGGGTCACGCTTCACCCCGATCACAAGGTCGTACTTCACTCCTCCTTAGATAGTAGTCATACCCGATCTCTCCAAGTATGACCCTCACCAACCTTCTCTCTCAAGCTTCCCATGTCCGTACCTACAGAGTAGACATAACTCGCGGGATATCCATTTCCGGTACTACGTCCAACCGGTCATCGATATGTCTACGATACGCGAGATGAGTCCTTCGGTCAATAACCATGGCTTGATGCCTCGTCACAGTTGGTGGTTGATTGTTAGAGAAGCCCAAAACCAAGAAAAGGCGCAGTATCCCCTTTCCCATTCCTCGCCATCCAGATCTACAGCACCATGTTAGGTGTTGTTCAGCTACTCGGTCATGGGCACACCGAACGTTGCCGTCTGTCATGCCCTGCCTTTGCTTGGAATATTACAGCTCCAACCGAACGGAGATCGCCCGTTAGGTCAGGACTGCCCATGAGTTCTGCTCAGATCTATCCGGAACTACTGGACTCAACCGATGGTACAAGTGCCTCACGAATATTTCACATATCAACAGTCAATCATTTCCCATACCCAAATCTCACCAAGTAGACTACTCACGCATATTGAAATACATAATAACTGATAAATGAGAATTCATGAATAAAGAGAAATGCGAAATACTTGAATTAAAATAGTACCTAAGGCAAACAGCCTTGGATTTGTTCTTCACAACGGAATGTAAATTAAAGCAGATAAATTGTTTTGAACGTAAAATAAATATAGAACTGGAAACGAAAGTGTTTTTCCGAACTAAGACTAGAGAATGGTGTGGTAACCAACGTTGTGCCAGCCGCATTGGTTGGACTTTTATAGTAGCAATGGCCGCGGACAAAACCCTAAGCAAGTAGACTGAATCGGCATGATCGACACTTCCCATGTTGAGCGAGATTCTGATTATCTGTGATTGAATGGATTGATGATTGGCAAACTCCGATTGATTGATTTATTTAAGGTAATGCGCTGACCTCCAAATCCTTCATTCCATAGATGCTTGGCAGATATTGTGCGAATCTTCTCCACGCGGCTTTCCTTCTTGAGCTTTGGCGACTGACTGACAATTTTTGTAGTGGTCAAACTGGTTGCATGCTTCATGGTTTGATTCCCTCGTAGGCAAGGCAGTTGCAATATCTTCTTTGTTGTTGGATGCATTGTGTTAATACCACGAATGCGAATGATGAACAGCAACTTAGCTTCAGGGTTCACACGGAATCCTCCTTTCAACCTCGTCTTTTGCTTCAATTCGTCTCCTGCGCTGCATACTCCTTTGCGTAATCCTTGCAACCGACTGAATTCACTCCAATTCTGCTCATTCTGACCACCTTTCCTCTGTTTAACTTGGACTGAGCTTCCTTCCTTCGAACAATAGTTTTCTTCCCCTGGACAGACACTAACGACACAAAAAGACATAAAAAATAGGGCCAAATGGCCCAAAAGTCGAAGACGCATCAGTGGGCTAACTCAGAATCCAAAACTCTGGATAGCACTCTGTGGGCTAACTCAGAGAGGCACAAGAGAATTCACATATAACAATTCATCATGCACTGATAGTTACTTTAGTACATACTTATTAAAGCAACAAGTAAACACTTTCGAGCAACGCTCATTTTATTTTGATAGAAAAGCCCACCTCAATCGTTTACAGAACAAACTTTAACCTTTTGTCTTCCGTCCTACCTTCAACTCCGACTTCCTCCTTTTATCGCAAAAAAACAAACTTTAGAACTTAATCGCAACGAAAAAAGAAACAGGAACTCGAAATCGGTTTTAGTCTTTTAGGCCTTTGCACTTTACTACTTTCTTTTGATTAACTAATAAACGAGACTCGATCAATTCTCATTTACAAACTGACTTGGCTCATTACTCGACACTTAGGTCAGTAGATAATTGGATGTCGATAACTTATAACGACTTAGAAGTTCACAAGGAACGAAGTTAAAAAGAATTCAACCTAAGAAATTAAGTTTTGGAAATTTCTGCACAGGTCAGTAAGTTCATACAGAACAGGGTACTTCGAAACAGGGGATGTATCTTATACCAAAAGAAAGCCACGGATGTCTAGTTCACTCTCCAATTTACGGATCTCAATTTCGTTAAGCGAGCAAAACGTTATGACAGTTTCCGTAACACATCGCAAAACAGTCCGCGTGGAACCCTAGTGCTCGTTAACTCGATGCACGACTTTCTAGGTTCGATTTATGCGATTCCACTTTTATTCTTACGAAATTTTCATCTCAATGCAGTCTACATGCATGTCCCTTAATCGGGTACACAATCACGTCTTTTGATTAAACAAACGACGAGCATTTCCTCGTCATTTTCAACTATCCAGTTACTAAACCAAATCAAATTTCAAATTCTATTTCATTCATCAACTTCTCGATTCTTAACAATAACTCATAACATCTTGTATCTCGGATGAAAATGTCGTCAACTACAATATCGTTCGTCAATCCATAACAATCATTATTATCAAAAAGGTTTTCCTTATTCGACTTTTCTATCAGCTTATAATCTCGTTTCTTCGTCTCTTATTCAAAATCAAACCTTCTTAGAATTCGTTCAAACTTTACGGTTACGATCATTAACTATCAAGATTATCATAGGTTCGAATCACAAACCCTAATCATTATTCAAGCTCGACTTATCGACGATTGCTCGTCTCTTACTAGAAATCCTACGTTCTACGTTTTCGTTCAAATTTTACAACAACGATCATCATCTAACAAGCATCACTAATATGCAAACCATATTCTAAAAATATTAACGAGCTTCAACTTACCGATGGATTCCCGTCTCTTACGTTTTTCGTTTTATTTTTAGAAAAAACTCAAATAAATATATATTTATCCTCAATCATCCTACATCTCATTTCCATTAACCAATCATGTATATCATATTATTTTCTTCATCAAAACCTCACTTGTTCTTCTCTTACACTTTTATTTTTATTTTTAGAAAACTCTAATTTAATTCATGCATTCATCTATCATCATGAGGAACACGATTCCACCAATCAAGTCTCTAAAAATTGAATCAAACATCAAACCCTCAAATTCTTAAAAATTTCGGTATTAACAACATGTATAGGAGGGATGATTTCTTCATGCTTTCAATCCATAAAAACCATTCCTAAGCATACTATAACATGAAATAAACTTAGAACTTGATCTCCTACATCTCTTACCTTTTTCAAAAATTCCAAGAGTTAAAGGAAATGAATTTTGCTTGGATAGAAATGAAGAGAAAAGTCTCACCTTAACAATTATAAACTCGGAATTGAAATCGATCGGAAGATGGACAAGTTATGGAGCTTGGATGCTTGAAGAACTTGAGGAAGAACACATCAATGGTGAAGAACAAGAGAGAAAAGAGAGAGTTGGGGGAGGGTAGAGGATAAGAGAGAATTGTGATATTTTGTGTAGATATTATGCTAAAGTAGGATGACTAACAAGGTGACTCACTAAGGTGCGTTTGGTTGCGAAATTTTTGATGGAAATATCTCGTTTCTGGGTCTCAAACGACGTATTAAAAACCGAGAAATAAATTCTTAGATGGTTACGTATTCGACGAAATCTAATTCGTTCGTTAGTTTAGAAATAAATCACATACTAGGAAAACCTAATTCGTTTTTCAAAATCCGATAAAAAGTCGGGACATCACAGTCCAAATTTTGTCCGGAAAAAATAATAAAAACTGATTTTTACTAACTTACTCGTCTCGCAAAAAGAGTGAATGTAAAATCAGACGGTTTCTCGATTTGAGTTTTCGGGCGAAAATTTTATCGGACGCGAAAACCCTAATACAGTAGTCGTTCAACCGACTTCTGGAATTTATTTTCAGAAACGGATTTCACCGTTAGTCTTAGACTTGAAAATATATTTCTCTTCGGAAGAAAATATATGGGGTATTACATTCTACCCCTCTAACGAAAAATTTCGTCCCGAAATTTGCTTACCTCCTTCGCAAAAGTTCCCACGTAGCTTCCTCTTGCCCGTGATAATTCCAGAACACTTTACTAATCGTATCGACTTACTTCTTAACTCTCGCACTTTTCGATCCAAGATTGATTGCGGTCTTTCTTCATAACTTATAACTTAATCAAGAACAATATCTTGCTGATGAATCACACATTTTAGAATTTGAACACTTACTTTCTCAACGAGATACGCAAATATAATAAACATTCCATAGACTTGGCGACACGGCCAATATATACACATTAAAACTATCTTTTTCAAGATATCTAGAAATTATAAAATCTTTGTCTAAGCTTACTCTTGACACGAATCTAATGATTCTCTTCAACGGAGAAATCTTAAGAAAACTTTATCTCCCTTTTCGAAATCAAGTTCTGATTGGCGTAAATCACATAAGACTTTTGTCTTCTCTAAACTTCTTTCATTCAGACTCGAGCCTATCGAATGATCTCGATCATTTCACTGACCGTATCTGGTCCTAGGTTCTTTTCTTTCACCTACCTTATTACAATAAGGCAGTTATCTAAACTTTTTCTTATACAAGACCTCGTAAGGTGCAATACTTATCGTAGCCTGATAACCATTAGACTTTGATCTAACACTATCGTCCTTAACATTTCTTCTAATACTTGGATCGTTCTCTCGGATTCACTTAAAAATTCTCTCTCGTAAGTCTGGTGTAGCTACTAGTGCTACTATTTGGTTGGTTATTGTCTCAGGTGTATCTAGCACTTCCAAATCCATCATCTCAATTTATGTACAAATGTTTCTTCTTCGATTAAGAGACACTCTACTTTAGTTGGAGTTTTGCGACTCAGCGCGTCTGCTATGACGTTAGCTTTTCCTGGATGGTAATTGATACCACAATCATAATCCTTCCATCCCATGGGTTATATCCATATCAAACATTTTCATTAACTCTTTACTTTAAGCGTTCACTTACTTTACTAAACCCCTTTTTTTCCCACTTAAAAAGTTCACAAAACTGGAACAGGTAATAACTCTGATACTAGCTCTATAAACTTTTTAACTTCCCAAGTTAAACAAGTTCCTTGTTAAACAAGTTGAATTAACACGATTTAAAAGAAATTTTCACGAAGTCAAGGCCCACTCACGGGGTCATATAAACATATACGTCTAACGAGTACTGTTTTGCCTCCAACGAGGACTTATACAAAATTAGACTACTACCAGTCTGAGTTACACCAATTACTTACCTAGTGCCCCTTGCCCTTGTCCTGTGCTTTTGGCCTATTCACAAATGTCCATGCATTCTGTTCTTGTTGCTGTTGTGACTGTTGTTGTCGTGGATGTAGCTGAGCTTGATTAGCTCTCAAGGGTTGGGGCTGACCATATTGATTCGATCCTACTGGTTGCAATGGTTTCGGACAATTTCTTCTCACGTGCCCCTTCTGACCACAATTATAACAACCGTCAATGTTTGCCAAACAATTACCAAAGTGCATTATGTTACATTTATGGCAGGTAGGAACAGTGATTCTTCCTTGGTTATTGTCTGCCTATTGTCCCTGCCACTGTCCTTGTTGGTTATTTTCCCTCCATTGTCCTGATTGATTATTTTGATTCGGCTGTTGAAAGCCACACTGATTTCCACCCTGATTTCCTCCTTCCCTTTTCCTTTTTCCTTTAAAGCTGTTGTTATTGTTGTTGGAATGGTCTTGAGTTGGAGCCTGGGTTGGTGCTGGTATGGGCGTTACAATCTTTTGTTCATCCGGCACAACTGCCTCCATGTCTAAGGCTCGTCCTAGTATGTTTGTATAGCTCAGTCCTCCATGGCTGGCTAATGTTATTCCTAGTTCGTGTCTAAGTCCCCCACGGAATTTCTTTGCTATCTTCTCATCGGTATCTACCTGCTCGGGTGCATACCTTGACAATTCACAAAAGGTTGCATCGTATTCAGTCACTATCATCTTCCCTTGTTTCAGACTGTAGAACTCTGCTTCCTTCTTTTCTCTATAGGTTCTAGGGATGTACTTGTCGTAAAATGCTTCCTTAAACTCATCCCAAGTAAACTGAGCCAGATGCTCTGTCGGAATAACCTTCTGCCTAGCTTCCCACCAGAAATCAGCTGGTCCAGTGAATTGAAACGCAACACACGAAAGACGCTCCTCATTAGTACATCTGAGAAGTTTAAAAATTCTTTCTGTAGCTCTTACCCAAAGCTCAGCATCGCTCGGGTTTCCTGATCCATTAATGACAGGTGGATTTCTTTTGAGGAACAGATCCTCTATGTCACGACGTAGTGGTGGAGGTGGAGGGGTTTCCTGACGTCCTTGATCTTCCTCCCTCTCATGTTGTCTATGACCTCTTCCCGGTTCTCTAGGCCTACCGAGTCCTCTTCTTCTATCATTTGCTACTCTTGGCGGCATTTTGAAACTAAAGAAATCAAGAATTCTCATCAACTCCATGCTTTAAGCACTCACCCATTCAATAAGGAATTAACTTATCTTAATCATCTTAGCAATTTCTCAAATTGCAACCAAACTCTTAATGGTTCTTAGCTTACCTTAATCATCTCATCTTACCTTAATCATCTTAACTTAGACTTCTTAGTTTTTATTGAAGAAAACTTTTAATTGTTTTTTTTTAATCATTAAAACAAAGTAACGACTCTACTTTGTTCATGTTACTTATACGAAAGTAACATTCGTCTCTTATTCGCTTTGATTTCCTTTATTCTGTCCTTCCCGTTCGGATCATCTCTTAGATATCTTGGAACCATCGTTTCTTAGAACGTCTATGTTCTCAAAGAATCGGGAAGGCCTTAGAATTCGTCTAAATTCTCATGCCAACAAAACATTTTGAATAAAGAAATTATAACTCACATAATTTCACATACTATAGCATTCATGCTTTCACATAGTCCATGTAATACCACAAAGTATAGCTTTTATACTTTAATCGCATTCATACTTGCATACTTTATTCATATCATACTTGCATACTTTATTCACAAATTCTTGCATACTTTATTCACAAATTCTTGCATACTTTAATCAAAATTTCTTCTTAAAAGAAATCATACTTTTGAAATTCTTTCCTTACTTTTCTTTTTTGGTTGAGTCGACTAGCGGGAGGTTGAGTTGTTTACTATATTCTTTAGTTTAGTGATACAAACTAAACTTTACTTTCTCAAAAGAAGACTCAGGTGTAGAGTATATACAAATACTCTATCTTACTACTCGAAAGAAACTTGTATGCAGAGAAGAAACAATTGCTCTGATACCATTCTGTGGTATCACTAGAAAAATAACTTACGACCAGAGCAGAACCGAATGCTCTGATACCACTCTGTCACAGCCCCAAATCCCGAGGGACGGCCAAGCCGGGGTGCGACTAGGGGTTGGACTAAAGAGGCGGGGAAGAAAGGGGAATTACTGAATAAATGAATAAATTAACATCTATAATCAAGATAATATACCATGAACTGATTCTTATTAGACAAAAGAGAGTCAATCTCGAAAGATCGCTCGAACAATTTGTGATCAGAGAAGACTAGGTTTAAAGTGTGAACAACTTAAACCGAAAAGATTACACAACAAAAAGTGTATTAGTTTGCAGCGGAAAAACGTAAAATGATAACACAATTCAAATGTGAAATCGAGGCTCAAATGATAACACAATTCTTCTTTCTTATAAACGACCTTTACTCAACCTCCTCCGCCTTCGTCACTCAACCTGCACATTTAAAAACAAACATGCAGGGCTAAGTACATAAAGCACTTAGTGGGTACATTGCCGAAAACATATCATACTTAGTATAGATTAGTCATGCATCTTTTCACAAACACTCGTAAGGCTTATACTATTGTTCACTTAATTCTGGATAACACATTGAAGGTTAACTCAGAATCCGATCGTTTGGTTAGCACTCTGTGGGCTAACTCAGAATCTGTCCCTCTAGATAGCACTCTGTGGGCTATCACAGAATCTGATCGTTTAGTTGGAATCTCTGGATAGCACTCTGTGGGCTAACTCAGAATCCAAAACTCTGGATAGCACTCTGTGGGCTAACTCAGAGAGGCACAAGAGAATTCACATATAACAATTCATCATGCACTGATAGTTACTTTAATACATACTTATTAAAGCAACAAGTAAACACTTCCGAGCAACGCTCATTTTATTTTGATAGAAAAGCCCACCTCAATCGTTTACAGAACAAACTTTAACCTTCTGTCTTCCGTCTTCAACTCCGACTTCCTCCTTTTATCGCAAAAAAATAAACTTTAAAACTTAATCGCAACGATAAAAGAAACAGGAAATCGAAATCGGTTTTAGTCTTTTAGGCCTTTGCACTTTACTACTTTCTTTTGATTAACTAATAAACGAGACTCGATCAATTCTCATTTACAAACTGACTTGGCTCATTACTCGACACTTAGGTCAGTAGATAATTGGATGTCGATAACTTATAACGACTTAGAAGTTCACAAGTAACGAAGTTAAAAAGAATTCAACTTAAGAAATTAAGTTTTGGAAATTTCTGCACAGGTCAGTAAGTTCATACAGAACAGGGTACATCGAAACAGGGTATTTATCTTATATCAAAAGAAAGCCACGGATGTCTAGTTCACTCTCCAATTCACGGATCTCGATTTCGTTAAGTGGGCGAAAAGTTATGATAGTTTCCGTAACGCAACGCAAAACAGTCCGCGTGGAACCCTAGTGCTCGTTAACTCGACGCACGACTTTCTAGGTTCGGTTTATGCGATTCCACTTTTATTCTTACGAAATTTTCATCTCAATACAGTCTACATGCATGTCCCTTAATTGGGTATACAATCACGTCTTTTGATTAAACAAACGACGAGCATTTCCTCGTCATTTTCAACTATCCAATTACTAAACCAAATCAAATTTCAAATTCTATTTCATTCATCAACTTCTCGATTCTTAACTATAACTCATAACATCTCGCATCTCGAATGAAAATGTCGTCAACTACAATATCGTTCGTCAATCCATAACAATCATTATTATCAAAAAGGTTTTCCTTATTCGACTTTTCTATCGGCTTATAATCTCGTTTCTTCGTCTCTTATTCAAAATCGAACCTTCTTAGAATTCGTTCAAACTTTACTGTTACGATCATTAACTATCAAGATTATCATAGGTTCGAATCACAAACCCTAATCATTATTCAAGCTCGACTTATCGACGATTGCTCGTCTCTTTCTAGAAATCCTACGTTCTCCGTTTTCGTTCAAATTTTACAACAACGATCATCATCTAACAAGCACCACTAATATGCAAACCATATTCTATAAACATTAACGAGCTTCAACTTACCGATGGATTCCCGTCTCTTACGTTTTTCGTTTTATTTTTAGAAAAAACTCGAATAAATATATATTCATCCTCAATCATCCTACATCTCATTTCCCTTAACCAATCATGCATATCATATTATTTTCTTCATCAAAACCTCACTTGTTCTTCTCTTACACTTTCATTTTTATTTTTAGAAAATTCTAATTTAATTCATGCATTCATCTATCATCATGAGGAACACGATTCCACTAATCAAGTATCTAAAAATCGAATCAAACATCAAAGCCCCAAATTCTTAAAAATTTCGGTATTAACAACTTGTATAGGAGGGATGATTTCTTCATGATTTCAATCCATAAAACCATTACTAAGCATACTATAACATGAAATAAACTTAGAACTTGATCTCCTACATCTCTTACCTTTTTCAAAAATTCCAAGAATTAAAGGAAATGAATTTTGCTTGGATAGAAATGAAGAGGAAAGTCTCACCTTAACAATTATAAACTCGGAATTGAAATCGATCGGAAGATGGACAAGTTATGGAGCTTGGATGCTTGAAGAACTTGAGGAAGAACACATCAATGGTGAAGAACAAGAGAGAGAAGAGAGAGTTGGGGGAGGTGGCGGTTTGGGAAGGTAGTGGATAAGAGAGAATTGTGATATTTTGTGTTGATATTATGCTAAAGTAGGATGACTAACAAGGTGACTCACTAAGGTGCGTTTGGTTGCGAAATTTTTGACGGAAATATCTCGTTTTCGGGTCTCAAACGACGTATTAAAAACCGAGAAATAAATTCTTAGATGGTTACGTATTCGACGAAATCTAATTCGTCCGTTAGATTAGAAATAAATCACATACTCGGAAAACCTAATTCGTTTTTCAAAATCCGATAAAAAGTCGGGACATCACAGTCCAAATTTTGTCCGGAAAAAATAATAAAAACTGATTTTTACTAACTTACTCGTCTCGCAAAAAGAGTGAATGTAAAATCAGATGGTTTCTCGATTTGAGTTTTCGGGCGAAAATTTTATCGGACGCGAAAACTCTAATACAGTAGTCGTTCAACCGACTTCTGGAATTTATTTTCAGAAACGGATTTCACTGTTAGTCGTAGACTTGAAAATCCTTAACTTAGGCGTGCAAAGCCTTAATGAATTAGAAAAATTTTATTTCTCGTCGGAAGAAAATATCTGGGATATTACATTGACATCCTTAAATTTATTTTTTCATTGCAGCTGCAATGACAGTTGGTGGTGAAGAAGTGGATCCCCCAAAACGATGTACCTTTATAGTGAAGAGAAATGGTTGTAGCCCTCTCTGTTGCAGAGATCAATGCTTAAAATCTTTCGAGAACAGATTTGGAACCTGCACTGGTGGCATTTGTTCTTGCGCATTCAATTGCTAAGGATTAGTTAATTATTTTGCTATATCAATGTAATAAAAATAACATGGATTAGTGCAGTACACTCAAATTAATATTCTAAGAATGTTTTTTCTTTTTCAGCTACTATATTTATATATTTAAATATGTAATTCTATGTATGAAGTGCACGCATAATTGCGAAATATCATTTAACGTACAATTTTTTTGCAAACACACGAATAAGAATATGTGCAAGGAATGCTTCAGCATTAGCAATAGTAGTAGTGGATGAGGAAGCTAAAATTAAGATGAAATGATGCTGAAAATGTTGCCTCCAATGAATATAACGACGGTAAACAATGTAGTGGATAATGTTCCTCATGAATTTTCATAAACAAAATTCGCTGGATTTTCCACCTTTCGCAATCATCCATTGTTCCAAGTGCCTACTGAATGTAGCGGCTGCGGGTTCCCACGATATTAAAAAAAAATATTGT
Source organism: Schizonepeta tenuifolia (assembly GCA_029490685.1). Classification (NCBI taxonomy): domain Eukaryota; kingdom Viridiplantae; phylum Streptophyta; class Magnoliopsida; order Lamiales; family Lamiaceae; genus Schizonepeta; species Schizonepeta tenuifolia. The sequence goes on from CM055959.1 coordinate 33,138,091, forward strand.
CCCCTTAGGAATGTCCTATTGGTAAAAGTGGGTGCAGGCTGAAAGGTCTCAGCTTTGAACCCATGACACGCCTATATACCTTTTGATTTTTTTTATATTTTTTTAAATAAAAATATAGACCCAAATTATATATACTCATTTTATCATGTCATCAATTACTTCAAATATTATAAACCTACAAAATGTTAGAAAAAAAATATTGAAAATTTCTTCTAAAATTTGAAGAAACTAATCATATACTATGTTAAAAGTTCAAAATAAAATATAAAGTGTTGTTTGCAACAAAATATTATGCAATCTATAGAAGCTTACTAATAACTGACTACATCGTTGAAGAAGTGAGAATGTTCTACAAGAATTTGATGGGAAGTGGTGCTGGGAGTCTTCCAATGGTGGAGTAAGAGGTCAATAAGAGAGGGCATGTTCTTACTCATGCTCAGATACTGAGGTTATGCAGTGGGATTCTCTTCAGAAGAAATCAAGAAAGCCAGGCTTGGGACATCATTAGGGTGGAGATAATTGGAACAGTTCAACATTTCTTCCAAACAGATTTTCCTCCCATAACCATACATACTACTCTAGTTTCCCATCTACTAAAACTGATAATTGGACTACTTGTTTGGGTGCATGTTTCCCAAACTTTTGATTTAATCCTTCTTTTCATGAAAGTCCTTTCGACGTTGACTAATTCACAAATAACTGATCATGGAAATGAGAGTAGGGAAGTTTATCTTGAAAGAAGCTCTGCAAGGTGAAACTTATCTTCTAATCCTTGATGATGTTTGGAATCGAAAAAACTTTCTTAATTGTTGAGCAAACTGACATGAGCAATTAACTCAGTAAAAAGATTTTGAATCGAAAAATCGTTACTGTTGTATTCCTCATACACCAAATACTCGTTAGCGGGACCATCATTATGTATATTAATTTATAGAGTAGATGGTGATCGAATAAATATTTTAATAGAGTAATATTATTTATTAAGATAAATTGTAGTAGAAGTAGGATATATATTAGTATTAATTACTTTTACGGAATATTATTACTTTATTATGTTCATAATAACTTTTAATATTGTTTTATAATAAGTTGAAAATAAATTTATATTATTGCACTTAAAATAAATATAATAATAAGGATATATTGGGCGAATAAAATTTTGTAAGAATCCGTTCTTTTATAATAGATATATATATATGTATATATGTATATGTGTATGTATAGATGTATATATATATATATGTATATATGTATATATGTATGTATATGTATATGTATATATGTATATATATATATATAGGAAGAGAATCATGTGAGAATGTTATCTTAGGTGAGAAATGAAAATAAATCTAGACCCTTAATTTTTGTTGATCAATAACTTAGATTTAACGATGCATTATGTTGTAGTAATTTATGCATTAGGTTTCTGCAGTTTATGCATTAGGTTGTGTATGCATTTTATTTCTGCAATATATGCATTACCAATATGATAAAAATGCATTAAAATGTATCATTCTCACGTTCTCATATAAAATTCATTCTCATCAAATCTCTACCCTATATATATATATATATATATATATATATATATATATATATATATGGAGTGATTCCCATACAAACTCCCCTTAAAGTGAGAAATAGGAATTAATCTCCACCATTGATCTTATCTACATGAAGGGTCAAGATTTAGCTTGGTCAAAGCGGGTCAAACCCGGGTCAACCCGTTGACTTTTTTTTTTTTTTTTAAACTGTCATACAAGATGCACAAATTCACATATTCAGATGCACAAATTCACATATTCGGATGCACAACTAAGTGTATTGAGATGCACAATATTTTAAGTTTTTTTTATGTTTTTTTTTTTGTTTTTTTTTAAGGTTAGGTCATATGCACCACATCATGTATTCATATGCACCACACTATATAATGAGATGCACCACTAAGTGCATTAAGATGCACTAGTTTTGTTTTCGTTTTTTTATTTCCGTAAAACATTGTGCATCTAGTTACACTATGTGGTGCATCTAGTTACACTGTGTGGTGCATCTAGTTACGCATTGTGGTGCATCCAATTTTTTTTTACTTTTTTTTTTTTTTACAAATTCGGTGCATCTCACTACACATAGTGGTGCATCTCATTATGTATAGTGGTGCATCCGAATATGTGAAATGGTGCATCTTGGGTGACTGTTTAAAAAAAAAATTGGAAAAAAAAATTGAAAATCTTGTGCATCTAAATGCACTTAGTGGTGCATCTAGTTATATAGAGTGGTGCATCCGAATATGTGAAGTTGTGCATCTTGGGTCACAGTTTATTAAAAAAAAAATTGAAAAAAAAAACTTGAAAATCTTGTGCATCTAAATGCACTTAGTGGTGCATCTAGTTATGTAGAGTGGTGCATCCGAATATGTGAAGTTGTGCATCTTGGGTGACAATTTAAAAAAAATCGAAAATAAATAAAATAAAAAAAAGTCAACGGGTTGACTCGGGTTTGACCCGCTTTGACTTGGCCAAATCTTGACCCTCCATCACCAATAGATCTATGGTGGAGATCTATTCTCATTTCTTAGGATAATATTTATTCTCATATGATCTATCTCCTATATATATATATATATATATATAAAAAGAGCCAACTTATGAAATATCCATAGTGGGAAAACTCAATAGCCCACCTTTTTAAAATATACAAATTTTAGCTATTTTTTTGAATTTGAGACAAAAATACCCTTAATGAAGGGCACGCGGATCGGGTCAGGACGCGGGCCGGATCGGATTCGGGTACAAAAAGTCGGGTACTTTTGATACTAATTAATGACAAAAGAGCCAAATTACTTTTTTTTTGTGGTTTTAGTTGGTACTTTGGCACTAATATGGTCATTAGTGTTAAAGTGTCAAAGTACCAAATTACTTAGTATTTTTTTTTGTGCTTCATATTGGTACTTTTGGCACAAATATGGTCATTAGTGTCAAAGTATCAAGTTACATTGTTTTTTTTTTTGTGCTTTCTGTTGGTAAATTTGGCACTATGATCATTAGTGCCAAAGTACCAAGTTACGTAGTTTTTTTTTTTGTGCTTTCTGTTGGTACTTTTGGTACTAATATGGTCATTAGTGCTACAGTACCAAATTTTCACTATCATTACATTTCGTCACGACAATGTCTATTTTTGAACATGACAAGTTATACTGCTCTGATTTTGTGGCTCCGTCTTCGGCTCCGCCTTCGCTCCGATTACTAATATAAGAATAATCGTTGAGAAATAATTTGATTTTTTTCGGCTCTCTCTGAGGTCTTCAGCTCCCCTCGCTCGAATCTTAACCAAAGAAGAAGCGTCAAACAAAAAAACGAAGAGGCAAATAAAAAAAGAAGCGAAAAAATTTGGAAATAAAAAAAAGTTGGAAAATAAAAAAAATAGAAAAAAAAGAAAAAAATCTGGAAAAATTAAAAAAAATAGAAAAAAAGAAAAGAAAAAATGGAAAAAACAGAAATCAGGAAAATAAAAAAGAAAATAGAAAAAAAAAAAGAAATTTAGAAAATTAAAAAAAGAAAAAAAGAAAAAAGAACTCAAAAATAACAGAAAAAATAGAAAAAAAGAAAGAAGAAAAAAAGGTTTAATCAGGATGGATCTGAATAGAAGAGGGTTAAGGGGTAATTAGGTCACATATTCAGAAAAATTACTATAATTTATATTTTTTTTTAAAATGAGCTATATTGGATTTGCATGCTCATTATGAGTATATGACTATATATTCTTTATATATTATTACACTTCACAATTAATCCTATGTGTTGGTCTATAATTTCAATTATAAAACCCATAATATTTTTTAGAAAGATTGAGATATAAAGACATACTCCCTCCGTCCCGCTCATTTTGTCTCATTACTATTGTGCACGGAGATTAATGAAAGTTGTTTGTTTAATAAACTAGTGGATGAGATTGGAAGGAGATGAGAGAGAAACTCTTATAACCACTCATTATGTCTATATTTGGATGTAGACAAAATGAGTGGGACGTCCATTTAAGGAAAAGGAGACAAAATGAGCGGGACAGAGGGAGTAACATTCTTACTTTCAACAAAAGGGATGTGATAATAAAAAGAGGGACTTTAATAAAAAAAAATAAAAAATTAGTCACATATAGCTACTCCTGAAAAGAAAAGTGCTAATATAGTTACTTTTTTAAAAACGATCAAATATGGCAACGCATACACGACTTGCATACACGACCGACATACACGATCATGTATGTTGGTCGTGTATGCGGATATGGTCATGTATGCTAGTCGTGTATTCAAATCGTGTATGCTGATATAATCGTGTGTGCATTGTTGTGTATATTGCTATGGTCATATATGCTAGTCGTGTATGCATGGTCAGCATACACGACCAGTTTAGGTCGTGTATGCTGGTCGTGTATGCTAGTCGTGTATGCATGGCCATATTTGATCGTTTTTAAAAAAAAATGGCTATATTAGCACTTTTTTTTCAGGGGTGGCTATATTTTCACTTCTCCCTAAAAAAGAAAGGAAGGACTTGCACCCAGAAATATCAACACTTAGTTGACCTATTTTTGTTGATATAATTTTTAATTTGCCATGTAATACTTCTAATGAATTATCTCAATATATATTATCACTTTCGAATAAGATATTACTATATTTTATAACATTATTATTTTATAAATAACAATGTAACGGGATTTCCTATCGAAGCTCTTCGACAGACTATACACTAGTTGATATCAATGATCATTATGAAGAAATAATCAAATTCCCTCAAAACGTGCGCTAAATATTATCATGATAGAAACAACGTCGTAAATTAATTACTCAGATTTTATCAGATTCTCATAAATAAATTGACACTTATGAATATATTTTGTTGTATTCGATCACATAATCATGCTTCAATTGAGAGGTAGTATATATATAACTCACTACCTTTCTCTACTCAAACAGAAACCAATATATTCATTATTCATCATATTACGGCATAGAGAATAAAATTCAACTTATCGAATGGCGGCGGCTAAGTTATTTTTTCTCATTTTTCTCGTTTTATCAGTATCAGGTTTGTTAATTTATTTTCACAACACATATATAATGGAAGCATTAAAGTCATTCGTTTCCATCGACCAGTGTAAAAAGATTGAGAAATTTTGAATTTATATTGAAGTTGAACCCATGATTTTCACCTCTCTAACTATTTTATTCTGTGTAAATTTACCGTGCCCAACAATCTATGTTCAAAGACAAAATACAGTCACTAACATTAAATATATAAATTGTACTATTTGTCACTTTTATCACAATTTCAGTATAATAAATTTTACATTATATTTATTTAAAACAAAATTAAATGTGTGTATTTCAAGATTGGAAATCTAATTAATTGAACCAGTTCTATCGAGTTGTCAGCTACTCGGTTCGGACTTGTTGAGCTGATTATTTTCTGGCTAAAAGTTTTCTGTTTAATCTTTAATTTTGCTGTCTATTTACACATTGTCGAGCCGCTCAGATTAAATGTTTTAATCTAATTAATCCTTAGGGATTTGAACTAAATTGACATCCTTAAATTTATTTTTTCATTGCAGCTGCATTGAGAGTTGGTGGTGAAGAAGTGGATCCCCCAAAACGATGTACCTTTATAGTGAAGAGAAATGGTTGCAGCCCTCTCGGTTGCAGAGATCAATGCTTAAAATCTTTCGAGAACGGATTTGGAACCTGCGTTGGTGGCATTTGTTCTTGCGCATTCAATTGCTAAGGATTGGTTAATTGTTTTATTATGGATAAATCTGTTCGGATCAATAGGGTTAAAATTGTCTAACATTCTAAAATAAAAATGCATATTATCTAAAATACCCTTATTAAAGTTTACGCATTTTAAATAGATCAATTTTAACATTAACTAATTTTCTAGTTTTTCGATATAATCATTCAACTTAAAACAAATAATTATAAATCATTCAAACTTCCATGTGTAAATTAAAGCATCCACATCTTCATATTCGTTGTTTCCATATGCAAATCATCTACATCTTCATATTCGTTGATCCCATATGCAGTCCAACAAACTAATTACACTTCAACAAATATGTGTTCTATATATGAATATTGAGTTGCTTTACAATTAAATAAATATTAATTTTTTATTCAAAAATCAACTTGAAAAGCAATTTAATTAATTTAAGGTACAGAAGTAAAAGAATATAATTCCTTTTTATTTTTTAAGTATTAATTCAATAATTCGTAGTTTTAGTAATATCAATGATCAGACAATTTTAGTATATTGTTGGAAAAATTAGTAAATGTTTTGATTTATTCCAAAACCCAACTGAGTAGATAAGCCATCAGCCTGATTTGTGCTAGAGCTCACTGTTTGAGCGTAGAATTTTACCGTTACAAGATCAAACGGAAGAAGACAACTCAAGATTGATAGGCAGTTCAAGTTCGAGTTGGTCAGTGAGATCATCACTCAGCTGACTCTGGAGCTGAACCATGCAGTTCATGCATGTCGAGCAGTCCTGTTGAAGTCAAACGTTCAGAAGTCGAAGAAAGAAGACTTGGAAGACGAAGGAAGAAGAATAACTTTAATTCAAAATTCAAATCTGCTTAGAAGTACAAAACAAGCTGTAATTTTTCTTAAATGGACCGACCGCAAAGACAAGCATAAAGTAAGGCTCACAAGTGCCATTTTCCAACGGCTCTTTGATCTTCCTCTCTATAAATAGAGACTATTGATTTCACGTACAAGAATTTAAAGCAAGCAATATCTCGCAGCAAGAAATCTCCAAGTGTTCGAAGCAAAGTAGCAGAGAGTTTTCAGTCCTCCTTCTTAGCTTCCTTCTAGTTTCTCAAAGTCGTGTTCCTTGATCGAGTCTAGAAGTTTTGTTCTTGCATTTTCTAAGCAAATTATCTGGAATAATAGATCGAGTCTCTGAGACTTAGAAGGAAACTTCCACTGTAAAGTGTTGTATGCTTCATTAGTTGGGAAAACCACCAACTCCATTCTCTAGGTCCTCTTTGAACCCGTAAGGTTTTGTTCTAACCCAGCATAAAAAGCTTTGATAAAGTGCACTAAGTATTTTGCGAACTTGACCTTCGTAGTTAATTTTTTTTTTCAATTAGTAACGAGTCTAAAATTCCAGCAACTTCCGCATTGCAAAACTCTTTCCAAACCTCAGTCAAGAATACATAGTTGACCCTCAATCAAAGAAGTCAATTGTGCACCTAACTGTGTGACAGCTCCGACTGACTTTCACAGTTGTTGAACATATTGAACTGAGCAGTTCGAACTGAGAAAAAAGTTTTAAAGAAAAATTCGTTACTGGTGCATACACCAGATCACTCGTTAACGGGACCATCAATTGGCGGATCTAGGGGCCAGGCAAAGTCGACAATCGCCTGATCATTTTTTTCTTTTAATTTTATTTAGGTTTAAATTTTACTATCTTATCCCACTTTTACCTAATAATTGTGAACTCGTTCGCTCAAATTTTTGCCTAAATTCATAAACGTAATCTCGCCCCATCACTTTTAAAATCCTAGCTCCGCGTTTATAAGTATAAAAATTTTTTGTTAATATTTTTGAAATATTACTATTTATATTGATTATAAATATTTGTACAAACAAAAAAAATAGTTTAAAAATAAATATCATGTATATTTATAACGTATATATAAACTTTAAAAAATCTTATATACTATGATTACCGTCGTAAAATTAAAAATAATTATACATATAGTATATCCCAAGGAGGGGATAAGACAACGTGGGCCATGTGCACGTTAAAATGTATATAATTGCCCTTTATATATAGTTAAAAATATAAAAACTATGAATTAATTATATTTTAGTAAATTATAATTTATTTAGTGAAATTACACGATGGACAAATAAAAAACTTAGACAATTAGTTAGAAGTATAATTCGAATATATATCATAATTTTATATGGGTTAAGAATGATCTTCGTTTCGCCTTTATCCTATCCCGTCCTTGCGCAAATATATATGTATGATTTTTTAATTTCACAACACATCAAATACATGACTTTAACCATTCGACCTTAAAGTTAAAGTAATAATGTCTTACTAACTATCATGTGTTACGCTATATATTAATTATTGATGAAATTGCATTTCAATTGTAGCAATTGCAATTGCACTATATGTGACGCAATTAGTTAACTATTGAACTTCAAATTGCATCACTTGCAATAGAAGTGAACAAAAATAAATTAAAAATTAATATATTAAAATTAAGTTTGGATTTTTGGATCGTTTAGATTTTGTTTTAAGTTTAGATTTTTTGGATAATTCAGCTTGGTTTAGTTTATAAAATTAAAAAAAAAAATCACATTATATGATGAACTTTATTCAATTAATAATTCTATTTAGATCTTTCCGAAAGCAATAAAAAATTAATATATATATATATATATATATATATATATATATATATAGTATAAATTACCGTTCTATATTATTTTTAGGTGCATACAATGTGTATATATATAAACCAATTTAATTTACACAATAAATCAGTCAACATTCTCATTGAAAATACCAATAGTTAATGCATTTCTAGTCCCAATATTATTTTAAATTATGAAGTAAAAAGGTTAATAAAGGGTACGAGTGACTTTTTATATGGAATTTAGATTATTTAATATATTTGATCAGGATCAATTTGATCCAAATAGGAACGTCTGTTATGCTATATCAATGTAATAAAAACAACATGGATGAGTGCAATACACTCAAATTAATAATCTAAGAAAGTTTTTGCTTTTTCAACTACTATATTTATATATTTAAATATGTAATTCTATATATGAAGTGCACGCATAATTGCGAAATATCATTTAACGTACAATTTTTTTGCAAACACACGAATAAGAATATGTGCAAGGAATGCTTCGGCATTAGCAATAGTAGTAGTGGATGAGGAAGCTAAAATTAAGATGAAATGATGCTGAAAATGTTGCCCCCAATGAATATAAATAATGTTCCTCATGAATTATCATAAAAAAAATTCGATAGATTTTCCACCTTTCGCAATCAATCATCCATAGATACTATAAGATAGATGTTGTTGTCTCCTTAGGAATGGCCTATTGGTAAAAATGGGCGCAGGCTGAAAGGTCTCAGCTTCGAACCTCATGACACGCCTCTATACCTTTTGATTTTTTTTTTAAATAAAAATAAAGCCCCAAATTATATATACTCATTTTGTCATGTCATCAATTAATTCAAAATATTATAAACCTATAAAATCTTAGAAAAAAAAAATAGAAAATTTCTGCTAAAATTTGGAGAATCTAATCATATTCTAGGTTAAAAGTTCAAAATAAAATATAAAGTATTGTTTACAACAAAATATTATGCAACCTATAGAAGCTTACTAATAACTGACTACATCGTTGAAGAAGTGAGAATGTTCTACAAGAATTTGATGGGAAGTGGTGCTGGGAGTCTTCCAATGGTGGAGTAATAGGTCAATAAGAGAAGGCATGTTCTTACTCATGATCAGATACTGAGGTCATGCAGTGGGATTCTCTTCTGAAGAAATCAAGAAAGCCAGGCATGGGACATCATTGGGGTGGAGATAACTGGAACAGTTCAACATTTCTTCCAAACAGGTTTTCCTCCCAAAACCATACATACTACTCTAGTTTCTCATCTACTAAAACCGATAACTGGACTACTTGTTTTGGTGCATGTTTCTCAAACTTTTGATTCAATCATTCTTTTCAAGAAAATCCTTTCGACGTTGACTAATTCACAAACAACTGATCATGGAAATGAGAGTAGGGAAGTTTATCTTGAAAGAAACTCTGCAATGTGGAACTTATCTTCTAATCCTTGATGATGTTTGGAATGAAGATGTTCCGAAACGGGAAAACTTTATAAATTCCATATCCGGAGTACACAGTACTTCGACTAAGGGAAACTGTATCATTACTACCAAGAATGAAAATGTTGCTTCATTCGTGAGGCAGCTTCATATTCATTCCTAAAGAGGCTTATCTGATGAAGAATGCTGGTTCATAATCGAAGCAAAAAGTTTTGACAACTGAGAAGTTGTTCCATCAGGATTTGAGATGATTGGAGGAAAGATCACCAAACGATGTCAACGTTTGCCATTTAGCTACCAATGTAGTCGGGAGTGCTTCGCTGTAAATCCGAACAAGAGTGGAGCTTCATAAATGAAAATGGGTTTCAGAAGGTGAAAATATCTCAAAAATATTGAAATTGAGCTATGATAATTTGTCTTCACCATCACTCAAGTGCTGCCTCGTGTACTGTTCGGTTTTTCAAAAAGGTGAAACAATGAAGAAGCAAGAACTAGTAGAGTTGTGGATGGCAGAAGGGTATCTTCAAGCTAATTAAATGAGATTAGATGAAATACAATGAATCCTCATGTATAAAACAAAGTACATTCATGTATCGTATATTACACCTTAACAATACACTAGCAACAGAACAAATTTGAATTCACAAAACCTGTATGACAACGAGCAATGCATACCAGTCGACGTATTACAAATTCAATAATCACACAAATACACGAGAGGCGCACCAAGATGAATCTTATTATATGGCACTATAAAACAGCTTCAGACACGAACGAATAATTTTTTAAGACGAAGCTTTTTTAGTAGGATTGAAAGGTTCCTGTTCAGCACACGAGAGCACTTCATTGGGTCCCGCTTGCTCTCGACCGATTCCCAATAAGTCGAGATAATAGAGGTAGTGAGAGATGATGTTGTTCATGGGATCAATATCGCCCTGACCGCAAGTGTAATCACCGTACAGGAGATTCATGGTGCTTCCAAACCCAGGAACTCGTTTAGCTAATGTGTCATTCTTTGTGGGTTTCCAGTTCCCAACGAAGACATCATGAGCAGATGGTTGTTTCCTTTTCACAGGCGTCATCCACCGATACATTGCAGCCTGGAAGGCAATAGTGGCATTTTGTTCAACGTATTCGGGATGGTTCAATAAATCCTGCTTGATGCCTTCACCAATTGCTCCGTAGTTGTAGTTCCTGGAATGTTATTACAACAAAATGTGACTTTTTATTTCTATGTGATGTTAGCCCAGCCGTGTATAACAATTAACAACATCATGATCAAAATGTTTGCAGAGGGGTTTCTTTGCTAACAAACATGTTCATTATAATCTGTACGTTAAAACTAATACAGTTAACCACAAAGGAGGCATAGATTCATCTATATCAAATTTGTTACTAAATCTGAACCCAAACAGAATAAAATTATACCTGCCTCATATTACTGTGTAGCATCCGCTATCTTAATGAACTCAAGAGGATAAATTTCCCCACAAGATAATTCAAACAAATTAGCAAACAAATGTTAGATACCTATAATAAACAAATACAGATGAAGAACACAGTTCTGATACCAACATTGTTAAAATTCCTAGTAGTGGTTAAGTTTTATAGTCTTACTACCAAATACCAATGGGGACTAGTAATTTAGTATGTAGGTAGTAAGAAAGATCACATTAAACCTGCATAGACTAGCATTAGCTGATTCACTGCCATCAAATCAAAGTCAAAATGCTCATCAATAACATGATTTATAGCAGCAAGATAACCAAAAACCAAGTAATTTTATGATTTTATCAGGGAGAACAAGAAAAAATGCTATAAGGAAAGATAAAGTACCAATAGATTGGAATAGCACCACGGCCATAATATTCTGCTCCAGGAGCACATGGGTACTCGTATTTGTAGGATTCATCACAATAATTTTGGTCAGGACTCATTTCCCTGTTGAAGCACAGACCCCATGCCAGTGGTCCACCTGTGGCCACTCCATAACCACCTGCATCATTCCCACACAAATCATTATGTCAGACCAATTGAGAAGGGGGGAGAACAGACAATTCATGGGATAGATGTTTATGCAAGTAAGAAGTTAAAAGAGTCCGCTTCTGTTTTTTCACTTTTTTTAAATCTATATCTCAAATTCTTCAAAAGTTGTATATTTGCAATATAAAGCTACAATTTTTCAAAAAAAGCCTGTCAGATTATGCTCGGAAAGTTAACATCAGGACTCTTCAGTTCAGTCAAGATAAAAGCTGGCTAATTGCTAGTACTCCGAATTACATAACATTCATAAAATCTTTTGATTTTAATATAAATAACTAATATGTCATCATCACGCAGACGGAAGTAGCTACTGCAAATCAAGTAATTCCTGACCTCTTATCGATACGGTTGAAAAGTAAACAACCAAATTCACATAAATCATAGACATTATTAACAGCATAATAATCACCAAATCAAGATCCCCAACTAGAACATTCGCACAATAATTAACAAATAAGAGAATTTTTTGCACCGACAGAATTGAATCAATCCACAAAAGAAATCAGTCACAGTTACAAGTTAACAAGTAACAACGTCTCAAAAACCACTCTAACTAAGGCAAAAGATGAAGCCAACATCAATTCGGTGGATCAAAATATGTCCTCATAATTTTTCAGAACTAAAAACTTCAAAGAATCAAACAAATTCAACTACTTTACACACTTCATTTTCCAACTCAAATAACAAAAACATTCAGTTAAAGCTCAAATGCACACCAACAATCCAAACCCTTCAATTGATAAGTTCATATCATCCACAGTAAATGAAATCAAAACCACAAATAACTTAATTCCGCAACTGAATTTTATACATTCATAAAAATAAAAATAAATAAAAAATAGTACAAAGTAGTAAAGAAAAACTCACAAGTAGTTTTGCAGCCGACATGGCCGAGGAATGCGGCGATCTCCTTCATCTGCATGAGCTTGCCGCCGGTGGTCCCGAATCCGAGATGCTCAAAAGTGGAGGCGGCGAGGATGAAAGACCGGTAATCCCAGAAGCCGACTGCGTGCGCCACCGGAGTATTCCTCTTGGAGAATAGATTCTCGAATTGGTAGGTCTGGAAGATGTCGGAGATGGTTTGATTGCAGCAGAATTCTGAATAACCCTTGCACTCCCATCCTTGGTCGCACACCTTCTTTCCTTTTACCGTCCTCACTTTGATTACTTTGTCCTCCGCGGCGACCAAACACGCCGCCATTGCCACCACGAAGATTGCCAAAGCGATCTTCGCGGATCCTCTGCTCCTAGCCTCCATTTTTCTGCTTAATCACCTAAAGAAATCAGAAATTATAGCTTGTTTAGCTCAAATCGCGGAAAGAATCGAGAAATTACAGAAGGAAACGGGGGATTTAGGGGTTGTGGTGCGCTGTTGAACAATGGTGTCGATTCAAATTCATCAAATATGGAAACATCAAAGGCATTGAAGATTTAAGAAATGGAAGAAAGGGAAGGGTTAACTTACTTACTCACACTCAGTGTAATTTCGAGATTCTTCTCTCTGAATTAATTTTTCCTTAGTTTTTGTTGAAAATTTTCTTCAGAGAATGGAGGAAAGAATCCGAATTTCTGGTGGAAATTTGGATTTATTTTGTTTGGATGAAATGCGAAGAGAAACAAAGAGGAGAAAGCCACCGACGACAGACTGTGTTAGATCAGCTGTCTATTTCACGTTCTTCCTTTTTCCTATTTTTTCATATTTCCATAATTCTGTATATAATAATTAAATGTTGGAAATATCATAACTTTTACGAAATTGCCATCGTATTAAAGTATAGTAGTAGTATCTGATTAATTGTTTTTTTTTTTTTTCTTTTTTTGAAAGGATGTATTTTATTAATTGTTAAGTATTAATTCAAATTCAGCTAACAACTTTAGGTCAAAATCAAAATACTATGTAAATTTCAAAAATATTTTAATTGGATTAAAAAGAAAAGTAAGTCGCACAGCATGTTTGAATCTTCATTTGAGCTTTTAGTTTATTTTTGAGAGTTTTGAATTTATAGTTCAAAGTTTAAATTGAATTTATATGCGTACAAATTCACAAAAGTTGTTCAAAAAGTATTTGTTAGTATCAAAGCTACTGCAAAATATCACTTACCTTGTAGTAACAACGATTTTTTGATATAACTTAAACATTGGCATGACGGTGTTATAAATAATAAATTTAATTTGGTTGAGTAGTACTCTATTAAAAATTTGAAAGATGTACATAATATTTTTTCTTCACTTAATATTAAATATTTATATAAAGAATCACACAATGGAAGTGTATGTTAAAACATTTTGAAACAGAGGATTTGTACATAACATTGTACAGTCTTTAAATATCCTGAGATATCATTTTAAAGGGCAAACTCGACAGTGGATAGCCATATACAATTATATAAGAATATTTAAGTTATTTATAAATATGTAATGGTTTGAAAAGAATGGCTAATTATATGATTGCATGAGATGGGGCCAACGATCAAATGAACGGTCGAGATGAATTTGTATATGTTGGGGATTTAAGCGGAAACAGGCTGGACTGAGAATAAAAGAAAACTTGGAATTTTAGAAGGTTATGTTCCTCCCCACCGACACCTCTATTTTTTAACAATTAACCCATTTCCTTTTTTTCTTTGTAAGAAAATAAGAATCTTAATACATTTGTGTGCAACTTGAACTAGCTAAAAGAATTGTTGTTTAACACCTCAAAATAAATTTAATTTTTTCTTTCTAAAATTGTTGTTTAACACCCAACTTTCAACGAAAAGGCTCTCTGGAGTTTTTCGGCATTGTCCAAGGACATTGAAAATCCACGTTGGCAACCGACAATTTTTTATGTTTTCGGTTAACTAGAGCATAGATTATTCATCAAGTAACAAATTTCTAAATTAATTTTTGCTTCAAAAAAAAAATTCTAAATTAATTTTTCTATAAATATTTTAGAAAATTAGTGAATTCAATATTCCTTATTTTTCTTGTATTCAAGATTAGTTCGATTGTGATCAAAATGACGAATTTCAAATTTGATCTGTTCCATGCGTTTTACTATGGACTACAAGAAAAAATCGTCCGTCAATAAAGTTCTCTAGAGTTCAAAAAATTAAATGAACTAGCATATAACCCGTTCAAAATCGACAAGAAATTATATTTAAAAAAATTAATGAAATTATTACTCCCTCCGCTCACGAAATGATGTCCTATTTCATCCTTTATTTGTGTTCACCAAATGATACCCTGTTTCGTTATTTTTACCAACATACCCTCGTTACTTTATTAAAAGAGTCAACTAGTAGAGAGGCCCCTTTATAGTTAAGGGGTATAATTTTGTACCCCAACTTAATTTTCAATAAAAGAGGCCAAATTTGACATGATGAGACGAAAATACCCTTGAACTTACTTTTAAAATTCTACCTACTACCATCTTTCAAAATCATTTTCAAATTTAGTTTCTCTCTCTATCTCTTTCTCTCTCTACCTCTTTCTATCTCTCTCTGCAGATTTTTCTTTCAACCCCCACCACCACCACCATTTCTCTCTCGTTGCCGCCGCTCCGCATTTCTTGCATTCATAGATAATTCGTATTTCGTAGTATCAATTGTTCACCCTCACGTACGAGATTAACAATATTGTATCTACATAAGTACTACTTTGCACACATTCCATCATTAAATCTCAAACATATCTCAATTACGTAGTCAATGCCGGTCGAACAGGTATACACGCAACCTTGAAAACATTGAGACAAAAAGGTGTCAAATGTGTATTCATGTACGAGATTGACAAAATCGTCACATAGCAAGTAAGAAATTGGAAATATCATAACAACATACCCACATGCATTCACCCTCACGTACGATTTTACAAATCTTGTAACAAATTACACACATGCATTCTTAACAAAATCGTACGAGTTCCCCAAAATAGCTACAAAACATGCATACGAGTTTAACAAAATCGTAACCACAAAAATACGATATTCCAAATATCGTAACATCATACGCACATGAAATCCAAAAACACAAATAAATCGTATATCATATCAATTTTAAGCAAGAACACATGCACAAATTTATCAAATCGTACCAAATATGTAACGATATTCATCAAAGTAGCTACAAAATATCTTTGAATTGATTAGCCTTTAGTACGAGTTTAATAAAATCGTTGCCACAAAAGTACGATATTTCTAATATCGTAACATCATAAACACATGAAATTCCAAAAACACAAACATATCATAATATCGTATCAATTTTAAGCAAAAATACATTGACGAATTTATCAAATCTCACCAAATATGCAACGATATTTCCCAAAATATCTACCAATCAAGTACGATTTAACAAAATCGTAGCAACAAAAGTATGATATTCCGAATATCTTTCCTCATTCATATGAACAACAAACGTTGCTACGACTGTACGACTTTAATCAAAGTCGTGGCATCTGTAAATCATACAACTGCGAAAATTTTCGGATGAGAAATCACGGTGGGTGATCGAGGCGGCGGAGAAGAAAAAGAGCGCGAAGACGGAGAAGCAGTGAAGCGGGGCACCGACGGAGAAGAAGAAAAACGAGGCGGCGGCATAGATCTGGTTTTTTAGAGAGAGAAAGTAAAAAGAGAGAGGTAGAGAGAGAAAGAGAAGAAAGGATGGTGGTGGTGGTGGTGGTGGTTGGATAGAGTGGCAGAGCGGTGGCGGAGCAGCGGCGGTGCAGTGGAGGTGCGGTGGCGGAGCAGCGGCAGCAAGAGAGAAATGGTGGTGGTGGAAGTTGGAAGGGAAATCTGCAGAGAGGAGAGAGAAAGAGGTGGTGGTGGTGGTAGTGGTTGGGGCAGTGGCGGAGTAGCAGCGGAGCGGTGGCGGAGCGGCGGCAGCGAGAGAGAAATGGTGGTGGTGGTGGGGGTTGAAAGAAAAATCTGCAGAGATAGATAGAAAGAGGTAGAGAGAGAAAGAGATAGAGAGAGAAACTAAATTTGAAAATGAAAATATTTATTTAATTGTAAAGCAACTCAATTGATGGTCCCGATACGAGTTCTGGTGTATGGAGGGGGGAATACACCAGTTAAGAATTTTTAAAACAACCCCCTGAAAATATCACAACCGAGTAAGCAGACTCAGTTGGACTCACAACTGAGTAAGAGAACTCAGTTATGAGAGTGGTGCTGTGCGGAATGTGGTGGAAAATAACAACTCGTAAAATAACTCACGCTCAGATGCACGGTCGGTCAATAACCAAGACAGTTGATATGCAAAGATGCAGTTTTGTATGCTGGTTAGTTGGTTAGTTGAATATGCAATAAATAACTGAATTGAAAACACAAACACACAAAGATTTACATGGTTCGGAGAGAACTTTTACGTCCACGGGGAGTTGTGAGTCCACACAACTCAGTCCAAGTTCTTCTGGACAAAAACCACAAAGCTTATGCGGGCTTTGCAACCGTTAAGATAAGTTTACAGGTACTTATCAACCTTACAGATAAGTTTACTGGTACTTATCAACCTATCTACTCAATTCCGGGAAGAGTAGGGTCCTAACAATCCTTTTGAGAGGATGTGTAAAAGGGTGGGTTTCCAACTAATAGCTCGAACAAGAAAGTGAGCTAGGATCTAACACTCTATGAACTCTCAACTAGTGATGTTCTCAAGGTTGGATCAAAAACACCAAGATAGAATCTAACACTCTAGAACTCTCAACTAGTGATGTTCTTAGAGATTGAATTCAGTTTAGCTCGTTTGCGATATGAACTCTCAACTGGTGATGTTCGCTCGTCTAACTCTTTTGCTCTTGCACTTGTCTGTCTCGTTATCGTTCTGTCTTCTTCATCTTGGTGAATGAATGAAGGCCTCTATTTATAGGCGGAGAGAATCAACTAGCCGTTGGAGGAGCCGTTGATCTCTGTTCTTTGAAAGCGATGGCTTGTCTCTCATCTCTGCAGACTTTCCGGATTTGGCAACTGTGGACTTCTGCTTTCCATCTGAGACAGCCTTGTGTTGGGCCAAATGAGGTAATGACAGAGAGTCAAACCTTCACGTGACTTCCTTATTTGAATTTCAAATCTCAACATTAGTCTTTCAACATTGGATGGTCGGTTGAGAAGTTTGATCTTCATCTGATTTCTCTTCAGCTGATGTTCTATCTGAATGCTATCTTCATCTGACAATTTGTCTGAAGGACAGTTGAACTCTCAGCTGCTTTGAACTTCAAGTTGTTGATCTTCTCAGTTCGAGTCCTTCAACTGATATTCTGAATCTTGAACGCTCAGTTGTCTTTCTGATGTTCTGAATCTTGAACGCTCAGTTGTCTTTCTGATGTTCTGAATCTGATCAGTTGGCTCGAACGCTCATATGACTTTCTTCCATCTAATGTTCTCTTACAACTTCCCCCTTTTTAACTCTCGTCTGATGAACGCTCAGTTGTCTTTCTTACAACTGATGTTCTATCCGAGTGAAGCTATGTTGTCGTCTTCAGCTGGAGACCAGTAAAGATAAAATCTTAACATTGCTCAAACAGCGAGCCTAAAAGCTAACATTAGGAAATGGCAACATCTACTCGGTTGAGGTCAGTTGGTTTTGGAATCAATCAAAACTTTAATAAATTTCCCAACAATTTCTCCCTTTTTGATGATGCCAAAACCCTTATAAAATCCTTACAGATCAAACTGATCTAAACCCTACTGACCTATCTAAAATCTCAGCTGAAATTCTAGACAGTCTATAGATTAAAACATCAAAGGGTTAGCACAATTATAACATGATATTGAAATAACTTTGCGATTTAGAGCTTGGACAACTAGAGATTGTACGTCAAGTTGAATCGGATAACTGATGAAAGTTTTCATTACAACTGATGGTTACAAAGTAAGCACAAAAGATCAAAAATTACATCAGTTGCTAAAAAACTAACTGAGCTAATACTTTAGCCCATACTTGCTAAACATCCTGAAAAAAATTTCTCGTTTAGCCTCAGACTCCTTTGAAATGTCAACCCCGTGCTCTCGGCAAACTTGTCTTGCCTCAGCTGCTATCTTCGTTCGGTTGGGGTTTCGAGAGTCTGGGAGGAAGGGAGGGAGATAGGTAACCTTCTGAGGGACCGGGACTGTGTTTATGTCCAGTTTTGCATCTATCATGGCTCGCCTGAACTGGCTGAACATGCCCGGATCCCCAGTGTGTAGCTCGGTCAAGGCTTCCTTGAACGCTCTCCTCAGATTGTCAGTTGAGAATACCTTCCTATAATAGAAGTCATTCACAAACTCCTGCTTGAATGACTCCCAGTCCTCGTTCCACTCGGCTGGCATCCACTTGTCTACGTGCCTGAACCGACTTTGGAGCTTAGCCTTCCCTGGCAGCCTCTGTTGTTTCAGCCTTGCCTCAGCCTTTACTTGATATTTATCTATTCGTCGTCGGCTGCGGGAGAAAACATTCCTGTCCAGGTTCTTGGTCGCTTTGTCAAGCTCCTCCTCGAACTGGTTAACTCGTTTAGCTTGGCTGGCAGCAAACTTCTTAATCCAGTCGGGATTCATGTAGTCTTTTTCAGCAACATCCATAGCCTTGGCAGCAGCAATACACTGTTCGGTTGTGATACCGTCGAGTTCCGCATCAAGCTCGGGTGCGATCTCGGCTATGGAGTTGTAAGAAACTCCATACTACTCCGCCTGCTCCAAGTCCTTTGCCATTTCAGCTCCGCCTACATCGGTTGGCTTGGGAGTGGACTTCTTCTTCTGGGTCTTCTTCTTCAACTGAGATTTTGCAGCTGGAATCTCTTCCTCAGCCTGGGTCTCATCTTCTCCCTGCATCTCAACTTCCCCAGTCTTCTCTTCCCCCTTTTTGGCATCAGCAACAAGGCTTGTGACTGAGCCATCCTGAGAGGTGAGTTGCTGTTCAGCTTGTTGGATACGGTTGAAGAGTTCATCGACCGCGCACTCTACTCCAACCTTCTTCGCCAGTTCAGTGTCCAGGCGCTCTTGTTCGGCTTTCTTAAGTGTAGCGAGGTTTTCATTGACTTCGGTCTGGAAAGCAACGAACTCAGCCCATCTTGACTCGAACCGAGACTCCCATTCTTGGTCTTGAGTCTGTTGAGATTTGGCGAGGTTGGAATCAGAAATGGATTTGAAGACATTTAGATCGGCTGGCACATCCTCAGCTGGCACATCCTCAGCTGGTACATCCTCAGTTGAAACATCCTCAGCTGGAACCCCCTCAGCTGGTTTCGCAACAGTCTTCTTGATCCTCACCCTCAGCTTCTTCTTGGCTGGCTCTTCAGCTTTCTCCTTCTCCGACTAATCTCTTTGTCGGCGTGCAGCTTTCGATTTTGAGGGGCGGCTGACAGTTGGTGGCAGCTCCTCAGTTGTATCCTTTTCTTCAGCTGTCTTCCCAGCTTCCCTCTTCTCCTTAGGAGTATAAACACTCTTAATCACATCCTGAGCCTTCTTTACTGTTGGGAACAACATCAGCTTCTTCACCGGGGTCTCCTTGCAGTCATCCCAAACCATGTTCTAACCCTTTGTTGCGAAAAGGATCAGAGCAGAAATTTTACAACTGAAGTTGAGAGTCCCCTTGACATTCAACAACCTTTCCCCGGATTCGGTTGTGGTCTCTAAGATCTTCTGCTTCTCCAATGTCAACTGGTTTTCAAAATACTGGAACCAGTTGATCTCATGCTTGTGTTCCAAGGCTAGCAACTGTTTGAGCTTCGGTCGGCTGATGTCTCCGAAAGCTCCACTGTAACCGAACACGACCTTGGATACAACATCGAATAGGAGTCGATGTTCTGGCTTCAACTTGGTCCTCTGCATATTGCTCTTCAATTTTTCTGGAGTGATCAGAGCACTTTCCAGAAATGAATCGGCTTCCGCATCGGTTATATTTTCAACTGTGTCCGTGGTGGAATGATTTGGAGGAATGATTTGGCGTAGAAAGTCAGAAACTGCAATGGGGACGGTGACCCGGCGAATGGTTCTGGCCGGAATGTCACGTTGCCGACAAGAAACCTCTGTAACGACGCCATCTCTGCTGTCGATGGGCGATTGCAGATTTACGTAGAACTCTCTGACCTGGCGCCTGAGCAAGTGGGAGGGGAAGAGCATCGCCCAATTTAGAAGGCCGTTCTCCCTGAGAGTTTCGGCGAGGGGAGACAGTACAGGCGATTCTAGTTCATCCTCTGACAGGATCTGCTCGAAGTGTATTTTGGAGACCAGCAGATCAAAGGATTCCTCGTATGATGTGGGGACTAGTGAAGGTCCGGAGGATGCCATCTTCTTTCCTTTAGGTGCCATTTAGTGATTCTGTGAAGATATATATAAGAAGGAAAGAAAAATTTGCAGAAAATGGTTAGACAAAATCTGAGAAGACGATGAACAGTTACTGCAGATAATCACAAATGTAGAAGGTAAGAGATCACTTCCTGATTTTCCGCATTTTATAGGTTTTTGGCTTGGTTGAAATCGATGGCTAGGGTTGAATGGCGCGAATCCATCAACGACTGAGATCTTGTGACTGTTGACTAGCTTTGACTTGACGTCATAATCTGAGTTCCAACCAGCACATGAGAAGGTGAACTGTTTTTCATGTCAGCCCAGTCGCACTATAAAGTAGGCTATTGATGTTCAGCCACACCTTACATTAAATGCGCTATGATGGCTATTTTAGTCTAACTGACATGCTCAGGAATGTTTGAATTTATTTCAAACATTCTCATTTAAGACACAAACACCTTCATCCATAAATGATACCTGCCAGTTGATGTCGGAATCAGCTGTGATACCTCCCAGCTGATGTCGGAATCAGCTGTGTTCCAATATTGCGGCATACCATCAGCTGACTCGAGTTCATCTATTTAGCTGACGTCTGATGTCTTCGGTTGGTGATCCGCATCTGATGTCTTCGGTTGGCGATCCGCATCTGAGATTCCCCCTCAGATGGATATCTATCTCTTCACCTCAGCTGGTTCGTCATCTGATGGATCCAACAATCCAAGTAGATCACATAACATCTTGAACCGCACTTCGGCTAGAGATTTGGTGAAGATATCGGCTCTCTGAATCTCAGTTGGAATCTTCTCCATTGATACGTCCTTCTTCTCAATATGATCTCGGATAAAATGATGTTGGATGTCAATGTGCTTTGTCCGAGAATGGTGAACAGGATTCAAAGAGATAGCAATGGCACTTGAGCTATCACAGTGAATAGGAACCTGTCGAGTTGCAACTTCATAATCTCTCAGCTATTGCTTGAGCCATAACACTTGCATGCAACAACTTCCGTCAGCCATATACTCTGACTCGGTTGTAGAAGTGGCAACACATGCTTGTTTCTTGGAAAACCACGAAACTAGCTTGCTTCCCATGAACTGACAATGTTCAGATGTGGACTTCATGTCCAACCGATCTCTGGCTAGATCAGCATCTGAGTATCCGGTCAGTTGGATATTGTCATCGGTTGGATACCACAACCCAACATTAACAGTGCCCTTCAGATACTTAATGATGTACTTTGCTGCCAACATGTGTGCTTCCCTCGGTTGAACTTGGAACCGAGCACACACTCCAACCGCGTAAGATATGTCTGGCCGACTAGCGATTAGATATAGCAAAGAACCGATGATCCCTCTATACTTACTGGCATCCATGAGTTTTCCCTCAGCTCCGAGTTCAATCTTCCAGTTAGTATTCACCGGGATCTTTGTGGTTTTACTTGTCTGCAATCCGAACTTTGTGATGAGCTCCTTTGTATACTTGGACTGATTGATGAAAATCCCTTCTGGCGACTGCTTCACTTGTAATCCAAGAAAATAATTCATCTCGCCCATCATCGACATCTCGAATTTCTCTTTCATAAGAGTTGAGAATTTCTTGCACAGCTCCTCAGACTTGGAACCGAATATGATGTCGTCAACATAGATTTGCACAACAAGTATATTGTCTCCAACTTTGATGGTGAATAGTGTTTTGTCAACTGACCCTCGTTTGAACCCCGAGGTCAGAAAAAAAACCACATAGAGTGTCATACCAAGCCCTAGGTGCTTGCTTCAAGCCATAGATAGCTTTTTTCAGCTTATACACTCTTCCATCTCCAGTCTCAAAAT
Source organism: Schizonepeta tenuifolia (assembly GCA_029490685.1). Lineage (NCBI taxonomy): Eukaryota > Viridiplantae > Streptophyta > Magnoliopsida > Lamiales > Lamiaceae > Schizonepeta > Schizonepeta tenuifolia. Next base: position 33,161,075 of record CM055959.1, read on the forward strand.
CGGGAGGCTGTTCAACATAAACATCTTCCTTAATATCACCGTTGAGGAAGGCACACTTCACATCCATCTGATAGACCTTGAACTTGTGAAATGCGGCATAGGCTAGAAATATCCTGATGGCTTCCAACCTTGCAACTGGCGCAAAGGAGTCCTCAAAATCGATTCCTTCTTGTTGGCAATATCCCCGAGCTACCAACCTTGCCTTATTCCTCACGATGAATCCAATGGCGTCTCTCTTGTTCTTGAAAATCCATTTTAATCCAATGACTTTGACACCATTTGGTCTTTCTACCAACTCCCATACACAGTTGCGTAGAAATTCGTTCAGTTCTTCTTGCATGGCTGTTGTCCAATGAACACAGTTGAGAGCTTCCACAACATTCTTCGGTTCTGGCACATCAGCTACGAAACAAGAAATCATGGCAACATCTCCTGCTTGCTCGAACTCCTCAAGAACTGCCAACTCCTCAGCATATTGAGCGTAAGTGTTGGAATCTTCCTCAGCTGAGTCTGGATTTGCAACTCTGCTCCTTGTACGCACACCTTCGGTTGGATTTCCAATGATGTTGTCCGTGGGATGATGTTCATACCATCTCCTGTTGCGTCTTCCTTCTTCTTCCAACAGTGGCTGTTCCGGGATTTCAACTGATGGTGAATCCTGAGCTATGGGAGATGCTGGGATCTTTTGAACTGGTGATTTATCAGTTGTGGAGTCTGGATCCTCAACATGGACAATATTTTGAACCGGGCTCGGTTGGGCTTCGGATGTTGATGCAGTTGGAGTGACATCTGCTGGAGTTCCCCCTTGAGATGAGCTGGGGTCCTCGCATTCATCTTCAAAGGAATAAGGATCATCATCCTCAGTTGCCCATACCAATGGTTTAGCTAGATTCTTCTGCCTTAGAATCTGTGATCTGGTGAGAACAGGTGGAACGTGTGGATCAACTTGATGTCCTTTAGCCTGTTCCCTGCACTCAAAAGTAGATTCATCAAAACTAACATGAGGTGTTATCTCCACAACACGAGAACTGTTGTTGAAAACTCTATAAGCCTTTTATCCGAGCGGCATATCCGAGAAATATGCCCTTCGAAGCCTTGGCGTCAAAAGTTTTCAACTGAGTCTTCCCATTGTTGTGAATATAACACTTAGAACCAAAAATGCGAAAATAAGAAATATCAGGCTTGCTACGTCTCCATAGCTCGTATGGTGTCTTTCCCAACCGCTTGGTCAGAAGAGACCAGTTCTGGGTGTAGCAGGCTGTGTTGATTGCCTCAGCCCAAAATCTCTTTGGCAGAGCTGAGCTTGTCAACATGGATGTAGCAGCATCCTTCAGCGTTCGGTTCCTTCGCTCGGCTACTCCATTCTGTTGCGGAGTACGCGCAACTGATGTTTGATGAGTAATTCCATGCTTTTTGCAGTACTCGATTATGGTTTCATTTAGGAACTCGGTTCCACGATCTGATCGGATAGAGATAATTTTCATTTCTTGTTGGTTCGATATCCGATCCATCAACTTGGGTAGCTCATCTCGGGTTTCACTCTTGTGACGCATGAAAATGGTCCACGTGTACCTAGAATAATCATCAGTAACAACTAGCGTATACTCGTTACCATTCATGCTCTTTGGTGTAACTGGCCCGAAGAGATTCATATGGATCAGCTGCAATACTCGGTCGATTGAGGGAGTTGTTTTCAACCGAAAGGAGGATCTAGCAAGCTTTCCCAACTGACATGCACTGCAGATATGTGTTGTTGAAAATACTCGGTTAGGAATGGCCTTTGCATGTTCTTGTCTTGCAAGTCGGTTCATAGTCTTGAAATTCAGATGGTTGAGCCTTTTGTGCTACAGCCAGCTCACATCTAAACTGCTCTTCGATAACAGACAGGTTTCAGGAGGACTGCTGCTCCAGTCTGCATAGTAGACATTCCCAGTTGGGGATCAATTTCCCAACAATATGACCTGCTTAGATTCAACATTTTTAACCCTGCAGCCCTGTGCATCAAACTTGACAGAGAAACCATTATCACAGAATTGGCTGATGGAGAGCAAGTTATGCTTCAATCCATCAACATATGAAACATTTGAAATCGACACGTGATTGGTTTCAAGGGTACCGTAGCCTCTGGTGTGACCTTTTGAGTTGTCACCAAAGGTAACTGATGGTCCTTCTTTCTCCACGAAACTTCCAAGAAAATCCTTCAGATTTGTCATGTGTTTCGAGCATCCACTATCCATCACCCACATGGTTCGTGATGCCTTATTCTTCCCCAGCTGTTTCTCCTGCTCCTGCACAGAGAAACTCGCTTAGGTCCCCAATTTTAGTTGGGTCCTGGAGGGTTGGAACCAGTTCCCCCTTGAACTGTGGATCGTTTTTCCCTGTATAATCGAATAGATTTATCATTCCAAATCACTTTTCCTTCTCCATCAACTATAACAACACCTCGGTTATCCTTAGGCTTGTTGTTAGTAGTGATGTTCTGTTTCTTGGGAGGAGATGGATTTCTCCCATTGTGAGCTTTAGGAGGAGAGGCTTTCCCCTTGTTTTGATGGTGATTCTTATCCTATTGATTTTGTCGATGAGGTCGGACGCCATGTTGAAATCTTTGTGGCTGTGTCGGATTCCACTTTCCTGACTGTCGATGATAGCTGTTCATGCCCTGTTGTTGGTTCATGTTGTGGCATGAATATCTCCAGCTGTTCGAACTGTTCCTCATCGGTTGACTCGGTTGGAATCTCTGGTTGAACTGATGATGGAACCGCTGTTGATTCAGATGGTTGGATCCTTGTCGGTTCTACGATCGGTTCCATTCTTTCTGATGTTGGCTTTGAGGTCGGTTCAGAGGTCGGTTCTGAATTCGGTTTTGATTGTACCTCCAACGCCTCTGATTTCTCCTCTGAGACTTGGAACATTCCCCCTCGGTTGATGTCCCAACCGATGGAATGTTCTGTTCTCCATCCACCGCTCCTTTTCCTTTCTCAGTTGAGGTTCCCTTGGTCGGTTGAGCTTGCTGAGAAGTGGAGGTTGGATTACTTTGGGGAGTTGCAGACTCAACTGTGTCAGGTTTGGCAACCGTGACATCCACCGCCTTGATGAAGGTTGCGGGAGGAATTCCAGTATCTTTAACCACGTCGTAACCGAGTCCAGACACGTCATCCATCTGTCTTTGATAACTGATGAGATTCTCGATGATTTTGGATAATTGATATAGCTTTATCAGGTTGTCCTTCTCAGTTTGCAACTCCTTGAGGAGAACAGCTATATGCTCGGTCTGTGCGTCTGACTTTTTCATCAGCTGGTCGATCTGAGCCTCTTGCTTTTTCAACTGATCATGTTGCTCCTTGATCTGCTCCTTCAACTCCTCATCGATTGGAGCATTAGTTCGGTTGGCCTCATTCAGTTGACTTTTGAGATTATCAATCTCTTCGGTTTGACTTTTAATCAGATCGTCCTTTTCGGTTAAGAATTCTTCAAGTCTGGCAAACTGATCTTGAAGACTCTTAAACTCAACCGATTGCTGATGTAGTTCCTCACTATGTTCTTGAAAGTCACCCCAGGAGGGTTCCAATTCTTCCTCTACTGTTTCCTGCATGTTAGAAATATTGGAAGAATTTAAATTAGCAGGACTAGAGTGTACCTCAGCTTCATCCTGGTCGGTTCTAAATGCCATGAGGCATTGATCCTGACCGATAGTGTTGTTGGTGGAAGTCAGCTCATCTTCATCTTCAGTGTCGGTGAAGATGTCCATGTCATCAGCTGCTTCTTCTGCAACCATGGCCTTGTTCTTTCCACTTTGCTTGGCCCTCAACGCTTCTCTTTCTTTCTTTGAAAGATCTGGACAGTTAGCTTTGAAATGTCCTTCTTTGCCGCATTCAAAGCAATCGTTGTTCACAGGCTTTGAGTTATCTCGAGTTCGGTTAGATTTGTAGAACCTCTTGTATTTTTCGAACAGAGTATCCATGTCAGCTAGCTTCTTTGATAGGGCAGCTTATTCTGTTGCAGCTCTTCTCTGCTTGGCTCCTTTGTAGCTGTGTCCGCAGATCGTGTTGGCCTTGATGTTCGCGGCTTGGAATAGTCAGCTCAAAGTGCAACTGTCTTTGTTGCTGAACCAGCATCCTCATGTCGACTCGTCTGAACCGAGGACTGAGATCTTCGTCGGTTCACCTTATACTCGTTTTCTTTTAAAATTGAGAACAATCTCTCAGTTCCCATCTCTCCAAGATCAGCTCGGCTCTCATGGATATTGGTGAAGGTATCCCACTCAGCTGGTAGAGCTTGTAATACTTTGAGGTTGATTTCTCTCAAAGTATATTTTTCTCTTCGGATGGACTCGATCCTTCTGATGATATCCATGAACCGAAGTTCCAACTGATCTATGGTTTCATCAGCTCTAAGACAGAAGTTGTCGAAGTCTTGACAGGCATGTAAGAACTTGTTCTCCTTTGTTTCGTCGCTTCCTTCACTCAGAGATGCCAAGATATCCCACATCTCTTTAGCGGTGTCACACTCTTCTATCCAAGGAAGATAGTCTTGTCCAACTGTGGACATGATAGTGCTCTGAGCCCAGATGTCCAGCTGGCTCACTTTAGCTTCCTCTGGAGTGAAGTCTTCTGGCTTCTTCTCAACTAACTCCTCAGTTGTATCCACATCATTGGGATTTGTAGGAGTGCGAGTGACCTTTTCTCTGATGATGATCGGTCCAGATGTAAGTACTTGTTGCATTCTATGATGCTTTGACAATAGAATCTTCTTCATCCGAGTTCTCCAGGATGTATAGTTCACAACCGAGAACATGACCACGATCTTGTCTTTAACATCCATCTGCACACACAAACAAAAGACAACAAATGCAAGCAGATATGCACTAGCGTGAAAAAGATCTGTTCAGTTGACCACTGAAGAAAACACCTCGAATTCACACCTCGTGAAATAGAGTCAATAGTCTTTTGAACCACTGCTCTGATACCACTTGATGGTCCCGATACGAGTTCTGGTGTATGGAGGGGGGTGGGGGGGGAAATACACCAGTTAAGAATTTTTAAAACAACCCCCTGAAAATATCACAACCGAGTAAGCAGACTCAGTTGGAATCACAACTGAGTAAGAGAACTCAGCTGTGAGAGTGGTGTTGTGCGGAATGTGGTGGAAAATAATAAATCGTAAAATAACTCACGCTCAGATGCACGGTCGGTCAATAACCAAGACAGTTGATATGCAAAGATGCAGTTTTGTATGCTGGTTAGTTGGTCAGTTGAATATGCAATAAATAACTGAATTGAAAACACAAACACACAAAGATTTACGTGGTTCGAAGAGAACTCCTACGTCCACGGGGAGTTGTGAGTCCACACAACTCAGTCCAAGTTCTTCTGGACAAAAACCACAAAGCTTACGCGGGCTTTGCAACCGTTAAGATAAGTTTACGGGTACTTATCAACCTTACAGATAAGTTTACTGGTACTTATCAACCTATCTACTCAATTCTGGGAAGAGTAGGGTCCTAACAATCCTTTTGAGAGGATGTGTAAAAGGGTGGGTTTTCAACTAATAGCTCGAACTAGAAAGTGAGCTAGGATCTAACACTCTATGAACTCTCAACTAGTGATGTTCTCAAGGTTGGATCAAAAACACCAAGACAAAATCTAACACTCTAGAACTCTCAACTAGTGATGTTCTTAGAGATTGAATTTAGTTTAGCTCGTTTGCGATATGAACTCTCAACTGGTGATGTTCGCTCATCTAACTCTTTTGCTCTTGCACTTGTCTGTCTCGTTATCGTTCTGTCTTCTTCATCTTGGTGAATGAATGAAGGCCTCTATTTATAGGCGGAGAGAATCAACTAGCCGTTGGAGGAGCCGTTGATCTCTATTCTTTGAAAGCGATGGCTTGTCTCTCAAGTCTGTAGACTTTCCGGATTTGGCAACTGTAGACTTCTGCTTTCCATCTGAGACAGCCTTGTGTTGGGCCAAATGAGGTAATGACAGAGAGTCAAACCTTCACGTGACTTCTGATGCGTCTTCGACTTTTGGGCCTTTTGGCCCTATTTTTCATGTCTTTTTGTGTCATTAGAGTCTGTCCAGGGGAAGGAAACTGTTGTTCGAAGGAAGGAAGCTCAGTCCAGGTCAAACAGAGGAAAGGTGGTCAGAATGAGCAGAACTGGATGCGAATCCAGTCGGTTGCAAGGACTACGCAAAGGAGTATGCAGAGCAGGAGATGAATTGAAGCAAGAGACGAGGTTGAAAGGAGGATTCCATGTGAACCCTGAAGCTAAGTTGATGTTCCTCATTCACATTCGTGGTATTAACGCAATGCACCCAACAACAAAGAAGAATCTTGCAGCTGCTGTGCATATGAGGAATCCAATCATGAAGCATACAACCAGCTTGACCACTACAAGGATTTCTAGTCCGTCGCCAAAGCTCAAGAAGGAAAGCCGCGTGGAGAAGATTCGCCCAAAATCTGCCAAGCATCCATGAAAGGAAGGATTTGGAGGTCAGCGCCCTACCCTAAATAAACAAATCAATCGGAGATCGCCAATCATCCATCCAACCAATCGCAGATATTCAGAATCTCGCTCAACATGGAAACTGCCAATCATGCCATTTCAATCCACCCACCTAGGGTTTTGCCCACTGCCACTACAGCTATAAAAGTCCAGCCAATGCGGCTGGCACAATGTTGGAGAATTTATCAGTCTACAGTTCTTAGTCCGAAGAAAACACTTTTATATTTTCTGTTCAAAACAATCTTTATCTGCTTTTATTTACATTACGCTGTGAAGAACAAATCCAAGGCTGTTGCCTTAGGTACTTTTAATCCGAGTATTTCGTATTTCTTTTATTAATGTGTTCTCTTTCGCTTATCGTTATATATTTAATTATGCGTGAGTAGTTTACTTGGTGAGATTTGGGTATGGAAATGATTGACTGTTGATATGTGAAATATTCGTGAGGCACTTGTGCCATCGGTTGAGTCCAGTAGTTCCGGAAGGACTGGAGCAGAACTCATGGGCGGTCCTGACCTAACGGGTGATCTCCGTTAGGTTGGAGCTGTACCATGTCAAGCAAAGGCAGGGCATGACAAACGGCAGCGTTCGATGTGCCCAGGACCGAGTAGCTAAGCAGCACCTGACATGGTGCTGTAGATCTGGATGGTGAGGATTGGACAAGGGGATACTACGTCCTTCTTCAGTCTTGGGCTTCTCTAACAATCACCCATCAACTGTGACGAGGCATCAAGCCATGGTTATCAACCAAAGGACTCATCTCGCGTATCGTAGGCAGTGCAATGACCGGTTGGACGTGGTCCCGGAAATGAGTATCCTGCGAGTGATGTCTACTCTGTAGGTGCGGACATGGGAAGTTTGGAAGAGAAGGTTGGTGAGGGTCATACTTGGAGAGATCGGGTATAACTACTATCTAAGGAGGAGTGAAGCACGGCCTTGTGACCGGGGTGAAGCGTGACCTTCGGACCAGGACGATAACAAGGGATTCAACCATCCCAAGTGTGGAGTATGAACTCTTGAAACGCTCCAATGTCTTTGGGCCACGCCTTGAGTTTATACGAAGCATGGACGGATTCATAGTGTGCCCATGACCGAATTAACATGTCAACAATGATCATGACCTACCCCAAATCTTACCCCCTTTTATATTTGATTTCCGTCTATTTTATTGTGCAGATACACAGATTGAGATCGTGACAACTCGATTTGTATACTGAAGAGTAAGGTGGTTCATCACTCTCCGTGGGATCGACCCTAGCTTGCCGCTAAGACTAACTAGTCCGGTAGTGGGCATAGGAGCGTGTACTGTCCGTCTGGGCATACACAGGTATTTTGATGGTATTATACGATGGGTGCATGTCAACTTCCTTATTTGAATTTCAAATCTCAACATTAGTCTTTCAACATTGGATGGTCGGTTGAGAAGTTTGATCTTCATCTGATTTCTCTTCAGCTGATGTTCTATCTGAATGCTATCTTCATCTGACAATTTGTCTGAAGGACAATTGAACTCTCAGCTGCTTTGAACTTCAAGTTGTTGATCTTCTCAGTTCGAGTCCTTCAACTGATGTTCTGAATCTTGAACGCTCAGTTGTCTTTCTGATGTTCTGAATCTTGAACGCTCAGTTGTCTTTCTGATGTTCTGAATCTGATCAGTTGGCTCGAACGCTCATATGACTTTCTTCCATCTGATGTTCTCTTACAACTTCCCCCTTTTTAACTCTCGTCTGATGAACGCTCAATTGTCTTTCTTACAACTGATGTTCTAACCGAGTGAAGCTATGTTGTCGTCTTCAGCTGGAGACCAGTAAAGATAAAATCTTAACATTGCTCAAACAGCGAGCCTAAAAGCTAACATTAGGAAATGGCAACATCTACTCGGTTGAGGTCAGTTGGTTTTGGAATCAATCAAAACTTTAATAAATTTCCCAACAATTTCCCCCTTTTTGATGATGCCAAAACCCTTATAAAATCCTTACAGATCAAACTGATCTAAACCCTACTGACCTATCTAAAATCTCAGCTGAAATTCTAGACAGTCTATAGATTAAAACATCAAAGGGTTAGCACAATTATAACATGATATTGAAATAACTTTGCGATTTAGAGCTTGGACAACTAGAGATTGTACGTCAAGTTGAATCGGATAACTGATGAAAGTTTTCATTACAACTGATGGTTACAAAGTAAGCACAAAAGATCAAAAATTACATCAGTTGCTAAAAAACTAACTGAGCTAATACTTTAGCCCATACTTGCTAAACATCCTGAAAAAAATTTCTCGTTTAGCCTCAGACTCCTTTGAAATGTCAACCCCGTGCTCTCGGCAAACTTGTCTTGCCTCAGCTGCTATCTTCGTTCGGTTGGGGTTTCGAGAGTCTGGGAGGAAGGGAGGGAGATAGGTAACCTTCTGAGGGACCGGGACTGTGTTTATGTCCAGTTTTGCATCTATCATGGCTCGCCTGAACTGGCTGAACATGCCCGGATCCCCAGTGTGTAGCTCGGTCAAGGCTTCCTTGAACGCTCTCCTCAGATTGTCAGTTGAGAATACCTTCCTATAATAGAAGTCATTCACAAACTCCTGCTTGAATGACTCCCAGTCCTCGTTCCACTCGGCTGGCATCCACTTGTCTACGTGCCTGAACCGACTTTGGAGCTTAGCCTTCCCTGGCAGCCTCTGTTGTTTCAGCCTTGCCTCAGCCTTTACTTGATATTTATCTATTCGTCGTCGGCTGCGGGAGAAAACATTCCTGTCCAGGTTCTTGGTCGCTTTGTCAAGCTCCTACTCGAACTGGTTAACTCGTTTAGCTTGGCTGGCAGCAAACTTCTTAATCCAGTCGGGATTCATGTAGTCTTTTTCAGCAACATCCATAGCCTTGGCAGCAGCAATACACTGTTCGGTTGTGATACCGTCGAGTTCCGCATCAAGCTCGGATGCGATCTCGGCTATGGAGTTGTAAGAAACTCCATACTGCTCCGCCTGCTCCAAGTCCTTTGCCATTTCAGCTCCGCCTACGTCGGTTGGCTTGGTAGTGGACTTCTTCTTCTGGGTCTTCTTCTTCAACTGAGATTTTGCAGCTGGAATCTCTTCCTCAGCCTGGGTCTCATCTTCTCCCTGCATCTCAACTTCCCCAGTCTTCTCTTCCCCCTTTTTGGCATCAGCAACAAGGCTTGCGACTGAGCCATCCAGAGAGGTGAGTTGCTGTTCAGCTTGTTGGATGCGGTTGAAGAGTTCATCGACCGTGCACTCTACTCCAACCTTCTTCGCCAGTTCAGTGTCCAGGCGCTCTTGTTCGGCTTTCTTAAGTGTAGCGAGGTTTTCATTGACTTCGGTCTGGAAAGCAACGAACTCAGCCCATCTTGACTCGAACCGAGACTCCCATTCTTGGTCTTGAGTCTGTTGAGATTTGGCGAGGTTGGAATCAGAAATGGATTTGAAGACATTTAGATCGAACTTGATCCCCAGAACGGTTGACTTCAGATCAGAGATGTCTTAGCTGGTGGAGGTTGAGAATTCGTCCAGCTTTGTCTTCAGTGAAACATTCTCCTCTAGTAGCTTCCTGTTCTTCTCCTCCTGTGCTTCCAACATCCTGAGCTGATCTTCTTTGTTGTGCTGGAAGTTGGCAAGCATCTCCATCCTTAGCTGATTTACCCTCTCAGCTATCAGCTCACAAATTTCTTCAGTTGAGGGTGTTGGCTGATCAGCTGGAGCTTGGTGTTCAGATTGAGTTGGCTGGTCAACTATAACCATGGCTTGACGGTTGGCCAGGTACAGTTGAAGCTCTTCTTTTTCCTTCTTGGCGGCTACGGCGGCTGCATTAAGATCAACAATAAAATCAGCAGATTTTGTAAGCATGTTGTCCAGGAAATTGATGCAATCTTGTTCAGCCTTTTCCCTCGTGTCTGTGCCTTCCTCCTTGCTGAGGTCCAGACGACGCGTCAGCAGTGCCACCTTGTTGTTGTAGGCAACCTCAAGGTTGGTGTAGTTGAAATAGTCTCTGATGCGTGACTCATCGACCTTGAGCTGGTCCCAACTGTGTATGCGGATGGTGTCTTCCTTGACATACCAGTGGCTGAAGATTATGCTGAACTGATACAGCAGCTCAGTTCCGAGAGTGGCAAAAACCGGCATGTCGTGCACTTCTGGGAACATCCCGATCAGCTTCTGAAAGCAGTAGGCCAGCTTGCCTTGATGCTCCTGTGCGACAGCCTGACGATCAGCTTCGTCATCGATGGGGGAGGGAGAAAGATTTTCATATGGTATTGGTTCAAGAGTTTCATCAATGTTGACCAAAGAAGTGGTCTCAACATTGGCATCGAGCTGGGAGCTCGGAATTTCAGACTCTGTGGGAATGGGGGTATCAACAGGTTCATCAACATTGGCCGAAGAGATGGTCTCAATGTTGGCATCGAGTGAAGAGCTCAGAATTTCTGGCTGTTGATCGGTTGGGAGAGTGAGAGTCTCTTTGGGCGGTACGACATCAGCTCCTGCCGTGGGGGAGGTTGGAATGTCTTCTGTTTCCTCAGAGGAGAAGGATGAGGAAAGATCCGTTTCCATCCCTTCAATCATGTCTTTGTGAGGAACAACCTCGAAGGCAGCCGCGTCAGCTGAGTGACTTGATTCAGATGGCTCCTTCTCAGCTGGGGCCTCCTCAGCTGGTGCATCCTCAGCTGGCATATCCTCAGCTGGCACATCCTTAGCTGGCACATCCTCAGCTGGCACATCCTCAGCTGAAACATCCTCAGCTGGAACCCCCTCAGCTGGTTTCGCAACAGTCTTCTTGATCGTCACCCTCAGCTTCTTCTTGGCTGGCTCTTCAGCTTTCTCCTTCTCCGACTCATCTCTTTGTCGGCGTGCAGCTTTCGATTTTGAGGGGCGGCTGACAGCTGGTGGCAGCTCCTCAGTTGTATCCTTTTCTTCAGCTGTCTTCCCATCTTCCCTCTTCTCCTTAGGAGCATAAACACTCCTAATCACATCCTGAGCCTTCTTTGCTGTTGGGAATAACATCAGCTTCTTCACCGGGGTCTCCTCGCAGTCATCCCAAACCATGTTCTGACCTTTTGTTGCGAAAAGGATCAGAGCAGAAATTTTACAACCGAAGTTGAGAGTCCCCTTGACATTCAACAACCTTTCCCCGGATTCGGTTGTGGTCTCTGAGATCTTCTACTTCTCCAATGTCAACTGGTTTTCAAAATACTGGAACCAGTTGATCTCATGCTTGTGTTCCAAGGCTAGCAACTGTTTGAGCTTCAGTCGGCTGATGTCTCCGAAAGCTCCACTGTAACCGAACACGACCTTGGATACAACATCGAATAGGAGTCGATGTTCTGGCTTCAACTTGGTCCTCTGCATATTGCTCTTCAATTTACACATGGAAGTTTGAATGATTTATAATTATTTGTTTTAAGTTAAATGATTATATAGAAAAACTACAAAATTAGTTAATGTTAAAATTGATCTATTTAATAGCGTAAACTTTAATAAAGGTATTTTAGATAATATGCATTTTTATTTTAGAAAGTTAGACAATTTTAACCCTATTGATCCGGATCAAATTGATCTGAACAGATTAATCCATAACAAAATAATTAACCAGCCCTTAGCAATTGAATGCGCAAGAACAAATGCCACCAGCGCAGGTTCTAAATCCATTCTCGAAAGATTTTAAGCATTGATCTCTGCAACTGAAAGGGCTGCAACCATTTCTCTTCACTATAAAGGTACATCGTTTTGGGGGATCCACTTCTTCACCACCAACTGTCATTACAGCTGCAATGAAAAAATAAATTTAAGGATGTCAATTTAGTCCAAATCCGTGGAGCAGCTTGGTTTTTCCCATTTCACCCTTCTGTACAATATTGAGTATAAAAAGAGGTATCATCGAGCTAAAGGTAGAGTTTTCTTCAAGTTTTCTATTTTTTCGCTTCACAGATATTTCTGGAGAGAGTCTTCATCCTTTTCTGGTTCTTTACTGACTTGAGCGCCGGAGGGTCTTCTCCGGGAAGCCTCCCCGGTGGTTGACGTTTTTTTTGCAGGGCTGTTGCAGTTTAGAGACTTGAAGAGAAGGTATCGAAGGTAGATTTTGAGAGCAAACCTTGGAATCTCATTTTCTGTTAATACGATTATAGTGATGTTTACCCTTGTTAGTAGAGTGTTTAACTCGACTCTACCAATTGGCGCCGTCAGTGGGAAACTTGAGTTGGGACGTTGATTTTCTAGTCAGATCTGCTTTAATTCCTTGTTTTCCTTATTGTACTTTTATTTGTTTTGAATTTCAACCTTCGCTGAGAAATGAAGGGATTGTAGCTTTGCCCTTTCTGGGTAATTTTGTAAACATCCTGATCCGTTACAAGTGAAGGGCGAAATGGTTCGGAGTATTGTTTAAGTATTACGAAATTGGTGTCTGAAAGTTTTATTTTCGTGGAAAAAATTTCTAAAGTAGGTAAATCTCTGAAAGGAATTGATAAAGAAGCGAGTAGCTAATGTTAATACTTAGTTCTATTTTTTATTATTATCCTCTATTGTGTATCTGATTTTAGTGGCGCAACTTATGACGAAACTTTTCTTATTATGCATATGATATACGGGTTAATCATGAAATAAAAGGGACTAAAAACGAATGTATAACTTAAGCCTGTCGGATGATAACTTGAGATTTACAGATCAAAGGAGAATATTCAAATCGAAATACAAAGCATGTTTTTCAACCTAAAGCGCTGATGAAAGCCGTGAACCCCTGCCGGCCTAAAGAGCTGCAGATGAGTCACACATATCTTCCAGCCTAAAGCACTGACGAAAGCCGTGAACCCCTGCCAGCCTAAAGAGCTGCAGATGAGTCACGCATATCTTCCAGCCTAAAGCGCTGAAGCGCTGACAAAAGTCGTGAATCCCTGCCAGCCTAAAGAGCTGCAGATGAGTCACGCATATCTTCCAGCCTAAAGTGCTGATAAAAGCCGTGAACCCATGCCAGCCTAAAGAGCTGCAGATAAGTCACGCATATCTGCCAGCCTAAAGAGCTAATGGAAGCCACGAACCCTCGTCAGCTTGATGGGCTGCAGAGGAATCATCCATATCGGTTAGCTTAAAACGTTGAGGTAAAAGTTAGGAATTTTGGCGGGTCTAAAAGATCTGTAAGGAGGGCTTGAAGAGTTGATAGTTGGAAATATCGACGTGATGTGATCCATCAAATTAATGTTTAAAAGCATTTCATTGAAAGTATTCCGCAAAGAAATAATATTATCTCAGTCTATTTAGATTACTGAAAAATATACTCTAAATCAAAATATCATACTCTTGATGTCAGAAACACACGACATACATAGGAGAAGGATCAGATCCTCGAGATAGTGAGGAGGCTAGCACTGACAGCGCTCAAGTTGAAGGAGACACACCCACTAAGTCTAAAGGGAAAGAAAAAATGGTGCTCGCTGACGAAGGAAAATTATCATTATCATCGAAGGAGATTCAAGAAATGATGCAAAGGGCTGCCAAAGAGGCCGTAGCCCAGTATATTACTAATCATCAACAAAATCCTAAGAATAAGTCTGCTGCAAAAGATCCGGATATAGAACAAGAGGAACAGAATCCTGAAAACAAGCAGGAATCCTTCCACAACGAAGAACACGAACAAGAAGAACGTAAGAGGTGGCGAGAATGCAAAACTGGAGACGAGTATGCGGCAGCTCATGACAAGGAATGGCAATACAAAATGGCTCGAGATGTGACAGCCACGAAGGAAAAATTAGAAGGCCGACCGGCGGGGTCACGCAGAGGCAGGGTGTCACCTTTTAGTGATGATATTATGACCGAAGCATTGCCACTAAATTTAGATTCCCTGGAGATCTGACATATGATGGAACTACTGATCCTCAAGATCATCTCGACAGATTTGAGAATATTGCAATGTTGCAGGGCTTTTCTGATGGAATTAAATGTCGAGTTTTGCTATCTACTCTTAAAGGTCTGGCCCAGAGATGGTTTAATTAGCTAAGGGCGGGAAGCATAGAAACTTATGACGACTTCGCATCCCAGCTTGAAAATCAGTTCGCCAGTGCTCGACGACAAAATTATTCTATAATGACTTTGATGAATTTTAGACAAGAGGAAAAAGAAAGCCTTCGGAGCTATGTAACTAGATATAATGCGGCTGCATTGCAGGTACCCAGCGCGATGGATGATGTTAAAGTACATGCTCTGATCAAAGGTCTGAGGGATAAAGATATTTTTTATGCCTTAGGGGAACGGAGTAAGCAAGGGTATGACAAAGTCATGGAATGGATGGATATGAGGATAATTGACGAGGAAACATGGGATTCAAAGTGCGCAGAGGAAAAAATCAAATGCAAACCTCAAGGCGTAGAAACAGCCTATAGAGAAAGGGACGCAGATCTCCCGCGCAGAAGTGATTCAGATAGGAGAATGTCATCCCATATGGAAAAAAGACCCAGATCTTATAGGGAACCATTAGCTCCATTGCCTAGAAATAGCTACCCCGGTAAGGCTTGGGACCGAGGACCTCCACCATATACAGAAACACCCTATACAAAACTGACAATATCTCCATTCAAAATTCTGAACATAGCTCCAAAGCTTTTCAACCCGCCTTTCTCGGCGGAAAATGGTCAACGAAATCCCCCGTCTGACTTGTATTGTCGTTTTCACAAGGATTATTGCCACGATACCGATGAGTGCAAGCATCTTAAGAATGCCATTGAGAGGCTCATAAAGGCAGGGAATTTTCAGAATTACATCAGGCAAGCGAGGGGAGGCAGAGAAACTCCCTCGAAAAAGCCAGACAGAAGGGGTTATCCTCAGGAAATGATGAGAGAGGATCATGATGTCCCCGAGCCTGAAACCCTGCAATTAGCAATTGAGGGACCTCGACCGGAAGAAGGTAAACTGCAATACCCAAAGAAGCAAAAATCTATCATGATGATAGTGGGAGGCCTGATCAGTGAAACCTCCGAACAAGCTCAGAAGAGAGCTCAAAGGGCCGTCAGACCTCCTAATGTATGGAATGTAGAGGCATTCGGACCCAGAAGGGTTAGGCGAGTCATGAGTCTTCTTAACGACGGCGTTTTGCTGCAGATCGGCTCGAGCAGACCCGTTCTGTAAAGCAGAGCTCATCAGAAGAAAAGGCAAAGTCTTCTCCATCTTTGCCTTGACGTCTAACTGAGGGTAGGAGGACTGTCGCCTTTAGGAGTTCCCCGTGGAAGAGCTTTGAATTCCCGGGATGGCAGCGCTTGACTATACATTTGCTCGAACAGGGCTGTTCTGCAGAGCAGGGTTTAGGGATTAGGGTTTAAGGTTCAGGGCATAGGATCTACCTATGCCGCCATATTTCCCGTACCTGCTGGTGACAAGATCTGCCTTGGTTGTTTCTTCCACGATATCTGCCTTGAGATCTGCTTACAATATCTTGTTGGATTTTTAAAGTGTGCTTTACTGAACAGAGTTCGTCAGAGCTACTTTGTTTTGTCACATTTGCTATGTAGTTCGTTGGGTAAAGTATGTAAGGGATAAATTTTATCATATGTTAATTTTACCAACTTTGTTTATCATCACAAATGTATTCCTTTACTGTTGCATCAGAGTTTTAACGATTTTACTGGATGTGCTTATTCGTTATATCTATTTACTACACATGCATATACATAAATAAACTGAAGAAGGCTTCCTCGAAATAGACTCACGAAAATGATACTATTTTTCATTCGATGTTCTTGGCTATGCCACACAACTTAATTGAAACAAATGACACAACAAGTCAGAGCATAAACTGCCCTTCACATGAAAATAAAGGACATATTCGCGAAATGATATTTTTGCTTAGGGAATGAAAAACAAACAGCTAGCCGCAGTCTATTAAACGTAATATTTCTTGAGGTTATTCACATTCCACGTCCTGGGCAACCTCTTTCCTCCAGGCTCTGCCAATTCATATGCTCCTCCTTTTAAAACTTTTACGATTTTGTATGGCCCTTCCCATGGCAAATCCAACTTTCTGATTGGGTGCAGGGCATCAGCCCTTCTTAGGACCAGGTCCCCTTCCTTGAATTGCCTTTTGTGCACTTTAAGGTTGTGCCTTTCCTTGACTGCTTCTTTGTATACTTCAGATCTTAACTTCACTGTCATTCTGGTCTCCTCAAGCAGATCCAACTCTTCTCTTCTAGCCTGATTATTCTCAGCTTCATTATAATTTAAGATCCTCCAAGATCCGGCTCCGATCTCTACCGGAGTAACTGGCCAAGTGCCATAGATGAGTTGACTTGGGGATTCTCCAATAGCAGCTCTGACCCTCGTCCGATACGACCATAGCACTGAATCCAATGCGTCTACCCAATCATTCTCATAGCTCAGCAATCTTGCCTTTATGCCACTCACTATGGTGCGATTTGTCACTTCCACCTGTCCGTTTGCTTCTGGATGTTTTATAGCTGTGAATCGTTGCACTATTCCCAAGCTTTTACACCAATCCCTCATCCTTTGCCCATTAAATTGCGACCCGTTGTCTGAGACCAGAATTTGCGGTACTCCATATCGACATATGATGTCTTTCCATAAAAATGTTGGAACTGCTTGGGTAGTTCTGGCTGTGACTGCTTTAGCTTCAGCCCACTTGCTAAAGTAGTCTACTGCCACTATAACAAATTTTTTACCCCTATCCATTGGGAGAAAAAGGCCTACTATGTCTATCCCCTATTTGTCGAACGGACAAGTAGCATACAATCCTCCCAAGTTCTCTCCTGGGACGTGTATAGCATTGGCGTTCTTTTGGCACATAACGCACCTCTGCACGTAGTCTTTAGCATCTTTCGCCAAAGTTGGCTAGTAAAATCCTACCCTGATCACTTTTCTCACGGTATCCCTGTATCCTGAATGGCTTCCCGCGCCCCCTTCATGTATC
Source organism: Schizonepeta tenuifolia (assembly GCA_029490685.1). Lineage (NCBI taxonomy): Eukaryota > Viridiplantae > Streptophyta > Magnoliopsida > Lamiales > Lamiaceae > Schizonepeta > Schizonepeta tenuifolia. The sequence goes on from CM055959.1 coordinate 33,178,487, forward strand.
TCTCTAATGATGTATTGAGCTTCCTCTCTTCCAACACACTTTAAGTATGGATGAGTAAAAGACCTCCTCATAAGACAATCCCCGCCCAAACAATATTGTCTGTAATTGATTCTGACGTGCTTTTCTAGACCTTCTTGCTTCTTTCCTATTTTCAGGAAATGTATAATGGGATCTCTCCAATCATTCCTTTCCTCGCTTGCCAAAACTTCTAGGGCATGCATCTTTTTTTCTGCCGTTATCATGGTAATGATTCCTTCATCGGGTACGCTAGCAGCGCTGGCTAATTTAGCTAGCTGATTAGCTCTTGGATTTTGCTCTCGAGGAATTTGCTCAACCCGCACGCTTTTGAATCTAGCCCTGAGCTCCTTGGTGGTTTCTATATATCGTATCATTTTGTCATCTTTAACTTCAAAAATTCCTTCCAGCTGCTGAGCTACCAGCTGTGAATCAGATCTTATTAGCACCGCTTGTGCTCCCATTTCCCATAATATTTGCATTGCTCTGATGAAAGGTTTGTACTCTGCCTCGTTGTTAGAGGTCCGGAACTGAAATGATATAGCGAAACGCAATTCTTCGCCATCGGGTTTGATGATTATAACACCTGCTCCGCATCCACCAATGTTTGCTGCTCCGTCCATCTCGGCTATCCATTCCTCTTCCACTACTTCGGTTCTTGTGGATTCCAGTATGCAGTCTGCCAAGGCCTGTGCCTTTATAGTTGTTCTGGGCTCAAACTCCACCTCATATTCGCCGAGTTCCACTGCCCATTTCACCATTCGTCCTGACAGATCTGGTCTGGCTAAGACTTGGTTGAAGGGCCAATTACTTCTGACGACAACTTTGTGTGACAAAAAATAATATCTGCATTATCACGTTATTTAAGTCAGACGTTTCACTTTATTGATAGCTTATTATTCCAATTAACTAAAGACGAACTTATGCCTTTTTTGGCTTTGGCCATACTAATGCGCATAAGTATACCTCAATCGTCTGATTGCAAACATAACAGCTAGCGCTGCCTTTTCAACCTCCGAATATCTTTCTTCGCTCCCTGCGTTAGAAGTTTAGTTATTGACTCAAAGCATTTTTACTAGTGATATCGTTTTCATATGTTAGTCGCATTTATCATACATGCATGTCTAGGTATGAGAATTTATTAGTTGCTTACTTGTAGCATTATGCTGACATAGTATATTGGATGTTGAGTCTGTCCTTCTTCCTTTATTAAGACGGAGCTTATCACTTGCTTCCCTACAACAACATATAGGTATAATACTTCTTTTGGATTTGGCTTAGCTAATAAGGGTAGTTCTGACAAATTCTTCTTCAGACTTTCGAAAGCTTGCTGGCATTTAGGAGTCCATTCGAATTTTGTACCTTTCCTCAATGTCTGGAAAAAATGATAACTTTTGTCTGCCGATCTGGATATGAAACGGCTTAGCGCGGTGACTTTACCATTCAGACTTTGCACTTCCTTGATGTTTCTTGGGGGCTTCATTTCCATAATAGCCTGAACTTTTGCTTCATTAACTTTAATTCCCTGCGGGGTGACCATATACCCAGGAACTTGCCTTGAGTTACCCCAAACACGCACTTGGCAGGGTTAAGCCTAAGTCTGCTTGCCCTAGCAACGGCAAACACTTCCTCCAGAACTTTGGCATGAGATATGGATTTGGTGCTATGCACGAATATGTCATCCACATACACTTTAGTGTGAGAATTCAGCAAATCTACGAAAATGGTATCCATCATTCGCTGATAAGTGGCTCCTGCATTTTTGAGTCCAAAGGGCATTCTGACAAAACCAAATGTGCCCATGGAAGTTTGAAGCTTACATTCACGATGTCTTTTTGATCCATTTGAATCTGGTAATAACCCTGGTAGGCGTCCATCATGGATAACAACTCTGCTCCAGCCGTAGCACCCACTAATTGGTCATTTCGTGGCAACGGATAGTGATCTTTAGGACAGGCGTTGTTCAGATCTCGAAAATTGTTGCTCATTCGCCACTTTCCCCCGGGTTTTTTAATCATTACCGCATTACACAGCCAGCCCGGAAATCTTACCTTGATTATATACCCTGCCTGCAAGAGTTTCCGTACTTGCTCTCTTATAGCTTGATCCTTCTCTTCGTCAAACTATCGTAATTTCTGCTTTACCGGTCTGATTTAGGATTTATGTTCAACTTATGCGTGGCTATATGAGGATGAATCCCTGGCATCTTGTCCGCGTCAAAGGCGAACACATCTGCATTTTGCCGCAAGCAGGCTATGATCTTTTCTTGCTCTTCTGGCTTCATTTTTATGCCTACTCGAGTCGTGAACCCTACACGATCTTCAAATAATTCTATTGTCATGGTCTCCTCTACAGGCCTCGTGGTGGGTTTTGGCTCCTCATCCATCTCAATATCTTCCAGCTCTCCTTCTTCTAGTTTGACAGCCGGTTTGACACTAGGGCCTGCAGTTTATTCGGATGATACTCGGGGTTTGACTTCCTCATCCTCTTCATCTTCCCGAGTTCTTTTTCCCTTCTGACCTCTATCCCGTTTTAGTTCACTGGCATAACAAGATCGGGACTTGATCTGGTCTCCCCTGATTTCTGCAACAAGTTGTCCTATCGGGAATTTCACTTTCATATGATAGGTCGAGGCCACTGCTTGAAAAGCATTGAGTGATGGTCTGTCCAGTATTATATTGTAAGAACTGGGTGCGTCGACCACTAAAAACTGCACCATTCTCATCTTCTTCATTTCTCCTTCCGCTAGAACAATAGGTAATCGAATCATCCTAACTGGTGCTACCACACCTCCTGAAAATCCAGCCAACATGGCAGGAACTGGAATTAATTCCTCATTTATATCCATTAGCTGGAAAAATCCTAGAAAAATGATATTAGCTGAGCTCCCTGTGTCAATCAGAATTCTGGCTACATCATGACCGGCCACCTCTGCCGTAATCACTAAGGCATCATCTTGAGGAGTGATTAATCCCTGCAAATCCCGATCGCTAAAACTTAACTCAGGCGAACTCGACCTAGGATGAACAACGTCTACATTCCATACATTAGGAGGTCTGACGTCCCTTTGAGCTCTCTTCTAAGCTTATCCGGAGGTTTCACTGATCAGGCCTCCCACTATCATCATGATAGATTTCTGCTTCTTTGGGTATTGCAGTTTACCTTCTTCTGGTCGAGGTCCCTCAATTGCTAATTGCGGGGTTTCAGGCTCGGGGACATCATGATCCTCTCTCATCTTTTCCTGAGGATAACCCCTTCTGTCTGGCTTTTTCGAGGGAGTTTCTCTGCCTCCCCTCGCTTGCCTGATGTAATTCTGAAAATTCCCTGCCTTTATGAGCCTCTCAATGGCATTCTTAAGATGCCTGCACTCATCGGTATCGTGGCAATAATCCTTGTGAAAACGACAATACAAGTCAGACGGGGGATTTCGTGGACCATTTTCCGCCGAGAAAGGCGGGTTGAAAAGCTTTGGAGCTATGTTCAGAATTTCGGATGGAGATACTGTCAGTTCTATATAGGGTGTTTCTGTATATGGTGGTGGTCCTCGGTCCCAAGCCTTCCCGGGGTAGCTATTTCTAGGCAATGGAGCTAATGGTTCCCTATAAGATCTGGGTCTTTTTTCCATATGGAATGACCTTCTATGGTCTGACGTTCTCCTATCTGAATCACTTCTGCGCGGGAGATCTGCGTCCCTTTCTCTGTAGGCTGTTTCTACGCCTTGAGGTTTGCATTTGATTTTGTCCTCTCCATACTTTGAATCCCATGTTTCCTCGCCAATAATCCTCATATCCATCCATTTCAAGACTTTGTCATACCCTTGCTTACTCCGTTCCTCTAAGGCATGAAAAATATCTTTGTCCCTCAGACCTTTGATCAGAGCATGTACTTTGACATCATCTGTCGCGCTGGGTACCTGCAATGCAGCCGCATTATATCTAGCTACATAGCTCCGAAGGCTTTCTTTTTCCTCTTGTCTAAAATTCATCAAAGTCATTATAGAATAATTTTGTCGTCGAGCACTGGCGAACTGATTTTCAAGCTGGGATGTGAAGTCGTCATAAGTTTCTATGCTTCCCGCCCTTAGCTGATTAAACCATCTCTGGGCCAGACCTTTAAGAGTAGATAGCAGAACTCGACATTTAATTCCATCAGAAAAGCCCTGCAACATTGCAATATTCTCAAATCTGTCGAGATGATGTTGAGGATCAGTAGTTCCATCATATGTCAGATCTTCAGGGAATCTGAAATTTAGTGGCAACGCTTTGGTCATAATATCATCACTAAAAGGTGACACCCTGCCTCTGCGTGACCCCGCCGGTCGGCCTTCTAATTTTTCCTTCATGGCTGCGAGATCTCGGGCCATTTTGTATTGCCATTCCTTGTCATGAGCTGCCGCGTACTCGTCTCCAGTTTTATGTTCTCGCCACCTCTTACGTTCTTCTTGTTCGTGTTCTTCATCGTAGAAGGATTCCTGTTTGTTTTCAGGATTCTGTTCCTCTTGTTCTATCTCCAGATCTTTTGCAGCAGACTTATTCTTAGGATTTTGTTGATGATTAGCAATATACTGGGCTACGGCCTCTTTGGCAGCCCTTTGCATCATTTCTTGAATCTCCTTCGATGATAATGACAATTTTCCTTCGTCGGCGAGCACCATTTTTTCTTTCCCTTTAGACTTAGTGGGTGTGTCTCCTTCAACTTGAGCGCTGTCAGCGCTAGCCTCCTCACCATCTCGAGGATCTGATCCTTCTCCTATGTATGTCGTGTGTTTCTGACATCAAGAGTATGATATTTTGATTTAGAGTATATTTTTCAGTAATCCAAATAGACTGAGATAATATTATTTCTTTGCGGAATACTTTCAATGAAATGCTTTTAAACATTAATTTGATGGATCACATCACGCCGATATTTCCAACTATCAACTCTTCAAGCCCTCCTTACAGACCTTTTAGACCCGCCGAAATTCCTAACTTTTACCTTAACGTTTTGAGCTAACCAATATGGATGATTCCTCTGCAGCCCATCAAGCTGGCGAGGGTTTGTGGCTTCCATTAGCTCTTTAGGCTGGTAGATATGCGTGACTTATCTGCAGCTCTTTTAGGCTGGCATGGGTTCACGGCTTTCGTCAGCGCTTTAGGCTGGAAGATATGCGTGACTCATCTGCAGCTCTTTAAGCTGGCAGGGATTCACAGCTTTCGTCAGCGCTTTAGGCTGGAAGATGTGCGTGATTCATCTGCAGCTCTTTAGGCTGGCAGGGGTTCACGGCTTTCATCAGCGCTTTAGACTGGAAGATATGCGTAACTCATCCGCAGCTCTTTAGGCTGGCAGGGGTTTACGGCTTTCGTCAGCGCTTCAGGCTGGAAGATATGCGTGACTCATCTGCAGCTCTTTAGGCTGGCAGGGGTTCACGGCTTTCATCAGCGCTTTAGGCTGAAAAACGTGCTTTGTATTTCAATTTGAATATTCTCCTTTGTGTAATTCTCAAGTTATCATCCGACAGGCTTAAGTTATTGTTGGGAAATTTATTAAAGTTTTGATTGATTCCAAAACCAACTGACCCCAACCGAATAGATGTTGCCATTTCCTAATGTTAGCTTTTAGGCTCGCTGTTTGAGCAATGTTAAGATTTTATCTTTACAGGTCTCCAGCTGAAGACGACAGCATAGCTTCACTCGGATAGAACATCAGTTGTAAGAAAGACAACTGAGCGTTCATCAGGCGAGAGTTAAAAAGGGGGAAGTTGTAAGAGAACATCAGATGGAAGAAAGTCATCTAAGCGTTCGAGCCAACTGATCAGATTCAGAACATCAGAAAGACAACTGAGCGTTCAAAAGATGGAACATCAGTTGTAAGACTCAATCAGTAAGATCAACAAACATGAAGTTCAAGACAACTGAGGGTTCAACTGTTCCTACTCAGACAGAACATCAGCTGAAGACAAATCAGATGAAGATCAAACTTCTCAACCGACCATCCAATGTTGAAAGACTAATGTTGAGATTTGAAATTTAAATAAGGAAGTCACGTGAAGGTTTGACTCTCTGTCATTACCTCCTTTGGCCCAACACAAGGCTGTCTCAGATGGAAAGTAGAAGCACACAGTTGCCAAATCCGGAAAGCCTGCAGAGATGAGAGACAAGCCATCGCTTTCACAAGAACAGAGATCAACGGCTCCTCCAACGGCTAGTTGATTCTCTCCGCCTATAAATAGAGGCCTTCATTCATTCACCAAGACACCAAAAAAAAAACAAGACGAGACAGACAAGTGCAAGAGCAAAGAGTTAGACAAGCGAACATCACCAGTTGAGAGTTCATATCGCAAACGAGCTAAACTGAATTCAATCTCTAAGAACATCACTAGTTGAGAGTTCTAGAGTGTTAGATTCTGTCTTGGTGTTTTTCGATCCAACATTGAGAACATCACTAGTTGAGAGTTCATAGAGTGTTAGATCCTAGCTCACTTATTGTTTGAGCTATTAGTTGGAAACCCACCCCTTCACACATCCTCTCAAAAGAATTGTTAGGAACCTACTCTTCCCGAAATTGAGTAGATAGGTTGATAAGTACCCGTAAACTTATCTGTAAGGTTGATAAGTACCCGTAAACTTATCTTAACGGTTGCAAAGCCCGCGTAAGCTTTGTGGTTTTTGTCCAGAAGAACTTGGACTGAGTTGTGTGGACTCACAACTCACAACTCCCCGTGGACGTAGGAGTTCTCTCTGAACCACGTAAATCTTTGTGTGTTTGTGTTTATTATTCAGTTATTTATTGCATATTCAACTGACCAACTAACCAGCATACAAAACTGCATCTTTGCATATCAACTGTCTTGGTTATTGACCGACCGTGCATCTGAGCGTGAGTTATATTTATACGAGTTGTTATTTTCCACCACATTCCGCACAACACTTTACTTCCAGCTGAGTATCCTTATTCAGTTGTGATTCCAACTGAGTCTGCTTACTCGGTTGTGATATTTTCAGGGGGTTATTTTTAAAATTTCCTAACTGGTGTATTCCCTCCCCATACACCAGAACTCGTATCGGGACCATCAGTTATACATTCGTTTTTAGTCCCATTTATTTTATGATTAACCCGTATATCATACGCATAATAAGAAAAGTTTCGTCATAAGTTGCGCTACTAAAATCAGATACACAATAGGGGATAATAATAAAAAATAGAACTAAGTATTAACATCAGCTACTCGCTTCTTTATCACTTCCTTTCAGAGATTTACCTACTTCAGAAATTTTTGCCACGAAAATAAAACTTTCAGATACCAATTTCGTAATACTTAAACAATACTTCGAACCATTTCGCCCTTCGCTTGTAACAGATCAGGATGTTTACAAAATTACCCAGAAAGGGTAAAGCTACAATCCCTTCATTTCCCAGCGAAGGTTGAAATTCAAAACAAATAAAAGTACAAGAAGGGAAACAAGGAATTAAAGCAGATCTGACTAGAAAATCAACGCCCCAACTCAAGTTTCCCACAGACGGCGCCAGTTGGTAGAGTCGGGTTAAACACTCTACTAACAAGGGTAAACATCACTATAATTGTATTAACAGAAAATGAGATTCCAAGGTTTGCTCTCAAAATCTACCTTCGACACCTTCTCTTCAAGTCTCTAAACTGCAACAGCCCTGCAAAACAACGTCAACCACCGGGGAGGCTTCCTAGAGAAGACCCTCCGACGCTCAAGTCAGTAAAGAACCAGAAAAGGAAGAAGACTCTCTCCAGAAATATCTGTGAAGCGAAAAAATAGAAAACTTGAAGAAAACTCTACCTTTAGCTCGATGATACCTCTTTTTATACTCAATATTGTACAGAAGGGTGAAATGGGAAAAACCAAGCTGCTCCACGCATTTTGGCATGGACTGGGTTTCCCAAGCATAAATAAGGCTTGAGTCATTGGGCCTTAGTGAGCAAGCCCATTAGAAATTAGTATTTATTGGGTTATGTTGATAAATTCCATATCAAATATATTCATTATTCATCATATTACGGCATAGAGAATAAAATTCAACTTATCAAATGGCGGCGGCTAAGTTATTTTTCCTCATTTTTCTCGTTTTATCAGCATCAGGTTTGTTAATTTATTTTCACAACACATATATAATGGGTCACAGTTTATTAAAAAAAAATAATTGAAAAAAAAAACTTGAAAATCTTGTGCATCTAAATGCACTTAGTGGTGCATCTAGTTATGTAGAGTGGTGCATCCGAATATGTGAAGTTGTGCATCTTGGGTGACAATTTAAAAAAAAATCGAAAATAAATAAAAAAAAAAGTCAACGGGTTGACTCGGGTTTGACCCGCTTTGACTTGGCCAAATCTTGACCCTCCATCACCAATAGATCTATGGTGAAGATCTATTCTCATTTCTTAGGATAATATTTATTCTCATATGATCTATCTCCTATATATATATATATATATATAAAAGAGCCAACTTATGAAATATCCATAATGGGAAAACTCAATAGCCCACCTTTTTAAAATATACAAATTTTAGCTATTTTTTTGAATTTGAGACAAAAATACCCTTAATGAAGGGCACGCGGATTGGGTCAGGACGCGGGCCTGACCGGATTCGGGTACAAGAAGTTGGGTACTTTTGATACTAATTAATGACAAAAGAGCCAAATTACTTTTTTTTGTGGTTTTAGTTGGTACTTTGGCACTAATATGGTCATTAGTGTTAAAGTGTCAAAGTACCAAATTACTTAGTATTTTTTTTTTGTGCTTCATATTGGTACTTTTGGCACAAATATGGTCATTAGTGTCAAAGTATCAAGTTACATTGTTTTTTTTTTGTGCTTTCTGTTGGTAAATTTGGCACTATGATGATCATTAGTGCCAAAGTACCAAGTTACGTAGTTTTTTTTTTTTTGTGCTTTCTGTTGGTACTTTTGGTACTAATATGGTCATTAGTGCTAAAGTACCAAATTTTCACTATCATTACATTTCGTCACGACAATGTCTATTTTTGAACATGACAAGTTATACTGCTCTGATTTTGTGGCTCCGTCTTTGGCTCCGCCTTCGCTCCGATTACTAATATAAGAATAATCGTTGAGAAATAATTTGAATTTTTTCGGCTCGCTCTGAGGTCTTCAGCTCCCCTCGCTCGAATCTTAACCAAAGAAGAAGCGTCAAACAAAAAAACGAAGAGGCAAATAAAAAAAGAAGCGAAAAAATTTGGAAATAAAAAAAAGTTGGAAAATAAAAAAAATAGAAAAAAAAGAAAAAAATCTGGAAAAATTAAAAAAATAGAAAAAAAGAAAAGAAAAAATGGAAAGAACAGAAATCAGGAAAATAAAAAAGAAAATAGAAAAAAAAGAAATTTAGAAAATTAAAAAAAGAAAAAAGAAAAAAGAACTCAAAAATAACAGAAAAAATAGAAAAAAAGAAAGAAGAAAAAAAGGTTTAATCAGGATGGATCTGAATAGAAGAGGGTTAAGGGGTAATTAGGTCACATATTCAGAAAAATTACTATAATTTATATTTTTTTTTAAAATGAGCTATATTGGATTTGCATGCTCATTATGAGTATATGACTATATATTCTTTATATATTATTACACTTCACAATTAATCCTATGTGTTGGTCTATAATTTCAATTATAAAACCCATAATATTTTTTAGAAAGATTGAGATATAAAGACATAACATTCTTACTTTCAACAAAAGGGATGTGATAATAAAAAGAGGGACTTTAATAAAAAAAAAAAGAAAATTAGTCACGTATAGCTACTCCTAAAAAGAAAAGTGCTAATATAGTTACTTTTTAAAAAACGATCAAATATGGTAACGCATACACGACTTGCATACACGACCGACATACACGATCATGTATGTTGGTCGTGTATGCGGATATGGTCATGTATGCTAGTCGTGTATTCAAATCGTGTATGCTGATATAATCGTGTGTGCATTGTTGTGTATATTGCTATGGTCATATATGCTAGTCGTGTATGCATGGTCAGCATACACGACCAGTTTAGGTCGTGTATGCTGGTCGTGTATGCTAGTCGTGTATGCATGGCCATATTTGATCGTTTTTAAAAAAAAATGGCTATATTAGCACTTTTTTTTCAGGGGTGGCTATATTTTCACTTCTCCCTAAAAAAGAAAGGAAGGACTTGCACCCAGAAATATCAACACTTAGTTGACCTATTTTTGTTGATATAATTTTTAATTTGCCATGTAATACTTCTAATGAATTATCTCAATATATATTATCACTTTCGAATAAGATATTACTATATTTTATAACATTATTATTTTATAAATAACAATGTAACGGGATTTCCTATCGAAGCTCTTCGACAGACTATACACTAGTTGATATCAATGATCATTATGAAGAAATAATCAAATTCCCTCAAAACGTGCGCTAAATATTATCATGATAGAAACAATGTCGTAAATTAATTAATCAGATTTTATCAGATTCTCATAAATAAATTGACACTTATGAATATATTTTGTTGTATTCGATCACATAATCATGCTTCAATTGAGAGGTAGTATATATATAACTCACTACCTTTCTCTACTCAAACAGAAACCAATATATTCATTATTCATCATATTACGGCATAGAGAATAAAATTCAACTTATCGAATGGCGGCGGCTAAGTTATTTTTTCTCATTTTCTCGTTTTATCAGTATCAGGTTTGTTAATTTATTTTCACAACACATATATAATGGAAGCATTAAAGTCATTCGTTTCCATCGACCAGTGTAAAAAGATTGAGAAATTTTTGAATTTATATTGAAGTTGAACCCATGATTTTCACCTCTCTAAATATTTTATTCTGTGTAAATTTACCGTGCCCAACAATCTATGTTCAAAGACAAAATACAGTCACTAACATTAAATATATAAATTGTACTATTTGTCACTTTTATCACAATTTCAGTATAATAAATTTTACATTGTATTTATTTAAAACAAAATTAAATGTGTGTATTTCAAGATTGGAAATCTAATTAATTGAACCAGTTCTATCGAGTTGTCAGCTACTCGGTTCGGACTTGTTGAGCTGATTATTTTCTGGCTAAAAGTTTTCTGTTTAATCTTTAATTTTGCTGTCTATTTACACATTGTCGAGCCGCTCAGATTAAATGTTTTAATCTAATTAATCCTTAGGGATTTGGACTAAATTGACATCCTTAAATTTATTTTTTCATTGCAGCTGCATTGAGAGTTGGTGGTGAAGAAGTGGATCCCCCAAAACGATGTACCTTTATAGTGAAGAGAAATGGTTGCAGCCCTCTCGGTTGCAGAGATCAATGCTTAAAATCTTTCGAGAACGGATTTGGAACCTGCGCTGGTGGCATTTGTTCTTGCGCATTCAATTGCTAAGGATTGGTTAATTGTTTTATTATGGATAAATCTGTTCGGATCAATAGGGTTAAAATTGTCTAACATTCTAAAATAAAAATGCATATTATCTAAAATACCCTTATTAAAGTTTACGCATTTTAAATAGATCAATTTTAACATTAACTAATTTTCTAGTTTTTCGATATAATCATTCAACTTAAAACAAATAATTATAAATCATTCAAACTTCCATGTGTAAATTAAAGCATCCACATCTTCATATTCGTTGTTTCCATATGCAAATCATCTACATCTTCATATTCGTTGATCCCATATGCAGTCCAACAAACTAATTACACTTCAACAAATATGAGTTCTATATATGAATATTGAGTTGCTTTACAATTAAATAAATATTAATTTTTTATTCAAAAATCAACTTGAAAAGCAATTTAAATAATTTAAGGTACAGAAGTAAAAGAATATAATTCCTTTTTATTTTTTAAGTATTAATTCAATAATTTCGTAGTTTTAGTAATATCAATGATCAGACAATTTTAGTATATTGTTGGGAAAATTAGTAAATATTTTGATTTATTCCAAAACCCAATTGACCCCAACTGAGTAGATGAGACATCAGCCTGACTTGTGCTATAGCTCACTGTTTGAGCGTAGGGATTTTACCGTTACAAGATCAAACGGAAGAAGACAGCTCAAGATTGATAGGCAGTTCAAGTTCGAGTTGGTCAGTGAGATCATCACTCAGCTGACTCCGGGGCTGAACCATGCAGTTCATGCATGTCGAGCAGTCCTGTTGAAGTCAGACGTTCAGAAGTCGAAGAAAGAAGACTTGGAAGACGAAGGAAGAAGAATAACTTTAATTCAAAATTCAAATCTGCTTAGAAGTACAAAACAAGCTGGAATTTTTCTTAAATGGACCGACCGCAGAGACAAGCATAAAGTAAGGCTCACAGGTGCCATTTTGGGAAAAATTGAAGAAGAGTAGGTGAAGTGTCATGTTTTATGGTAGAGGTCCAACGGCTCTTTGATCTTTCTCTCCATAAATAGAGACTATTGATTCCGTGTACAAGAATTTAAAGCAAGCAATATCTCGCAGCAAGAAATCTCCAAGTGTTCGAAGCAAAGTAGCAATGAGTTTTCAGTCCTCCTTCTTAGCTTCCTTCTAGTTTCTCAAAGTCATGTTCTTTGATCGAGTCTAGAAGTTTTGTTCTTGCATTTTCTAAGCAGATTCTCTGGCATAATAGATCGAGTCTCTGAGACTTAGAAGGAAACTTCCACTGTAAAGTGTTGTATGCTTCATTAGTTGGGAAAACCACCAACTTCATTCTCTAGGTCCTCTTTGAACCCGTATGGTTTTGTTCTAACCCAGCATAAAAAGCTTTGATAAAGTGCACTAAGTATTTTGCGAACTTGACCTTCGCAGTTAATTTTTTTTTTTCCAATTAGTAACGAGTCTAAAATTCCACCAACTTTCGCATTGCAAAACTCTTTCCAAACCTCAGTCAAGAATACATAGTTGACCCTCAATCAAAGAAGTCAATTGTGCACCTAATTGTGTGACAGCTCCGACTGACTTTCACAGTTGTTGAACATATCGAACTGAGAAAAAAGTTTTTAAGAAAAATTTGTTACTGGTGCATACACCAGATCACTCATTAACGGGACCATCAATTGGCGGATCTAGGGGCCAGGCAAAGTCGGCAATCGCCTGATCATTTTTTTTCTTTTAATTTTATTTAGGTTCAGATTTTACTATCTTATCCCACTTTTACCTAATAATTGTGAACTCGTTCGCCCAAATTTTTGCCTAAATTCATAAACGTAATCTCCCCCGTCACTTTTAAAATCCTAGCTCCGCATTTATAAGTATAAATTTTTTTTGTTAATATTTTTGAAATATTACTATTTATATTGATTATAAATATTTGTACAAACAAAAAAAATAGTTTAAAAATAAATGTCATGTATATTTATAACGTATATATAAACTTTAAAAAATCTTATATACTATGATTACTGTCGTGAAATTAAAAATAATTATACATATAGTATATCCCAAGGAGGGGATAAGACAACGTGGGCCATGTGCACGTTAAAACGTCTATAATTGCCCTTTATATATAGTTAAAAATATAAAAACTATGAATTAATTATATTTTAGTAAATTATAGTTTGTTTAGTGAAATTACACGATGGACAAATAAAAAACTTAGACAAATAGTGAGAAGTATAATTCGAATATATATCATAATTTTATATGGGTTAAGAATGATCTTCGTTTTGCCTTTATCCTATCCCGTCCATGCGCAAATATATATATATATATATATATATATATATATATGATTTTTTAATTTCACAACACATCAAATACATGACTTTAACCATTTTACCTTAAAGTTAAAGTAATAATGTCTTACTAACTATTATGTGTTACGCTATATATTAATTATTGATGAAATTGCATTTCAATTGTAGCAATTGCACTATATGTGATGCAATTAGTTAACTATTGAATTTCAAATTGCATCACTTGCAATAGAAGTGAATAAAAGTAAATTAAAAATCAATATATTAAAATTAAGTTTGGATTTTTGGATCGTTTAGATTTTGTTTTAAGTTTAGATTTTTTGGATAATTAGTTTGGTTCAGTTTATAAAATTAAAAAAAAAATCACACTATATGATGAACTTTTATTCAATTAATAATTCTATTTAGATCTTTCCGAAAGCAATAAAAAAATAATATATATATATATATAGAGTATAAATTACCGTTCTATATTATTTTTAGATGCATGCAATGTGTACATATATAAACCAATTTAATTTACACAATAAATCAGTCAACATTCTCATTGAAAATACCACTAGTTAATGCATTTCTTGTCCCAATATTATTTTAAATTATGAAGTGAAAAAAGGTTAATAAAGGGTACGAGTGACTTTTTATATGGAATTTAGATTATTTAATACATTTGATCCGGATCAATTTGATCCAAATAGCAACGTCCGCTATGCTATATCAATGTAATAAAAACAACATGGATGAGTGCAGTACACTCAAATTAATATTCTAAGAAAGTTTTTGCTTTTTCAGCTACTATATTTATATATTTAAATATGTAATTCTATATACGAAGTGCACGCATAATTGCGAAATATCATTTAACGTACAATTTTTTTGCAAACACACGAATAAGCATATGTGCAAGGAATGCTTCGGCATTAGCAATAGTAGTAGTGGATGAGGAAGCTAAAATTAAGATGAAATGATGATGAAAATGTTGCCCCCAATGAATATAAATAATGTTCCTCGTGAATTTTCATAAACAAAATTCGAAAGATTTTCCACCTTTCGCAATCAATCATCCATAGATACTATAAGATAGATGTTGTTGTCCCCTTAGGGATGGCCTATTGGTAAAAGTGGGCGCAGCTGAAAGGTCTCAGCTTCGAACCCCATGACACGCCTCTACACCTTCATTTTGTCATGTCATCAATTATATATAAATTATATATACTCATTTTGCCATGAACCCCATCAATTATATTCTTTTAAATAAAAATAAAGCCCCAAATTATATATACTCATTTTGTCATGTCATCAATTAATTCAAAATATTATAAACCTATAAAATCTTAGAAAAAAAAAATAGAAAATTTCTTCTAAAATTTGAAGAAACTAATCATATTCTATATTAAAAGTTCAAAATAAAATATAAAGTATTGTTTACAACAAAATATTATGCAACCTATAGAAGCTTACTAATAACTGACTACATCGTTGAAGAAGTGAGAATGTTCTACAAGAATTTGATGGGAAGTGGTGCTGGGAGTCTTTCAACGGTGGAGTAAATGGTCAATAAGAGAGGGCATGTTCTTACTCATGATCAGATACTGAGGTTATGCAGTGGGATTCTCTTCTGAAGAAATCAAGAAAGCCAGGCTTGGGACATCATTGGGGTGAAGATAACTGGAACAGTTCAACATTTCTTCCAAACAGGTTTTCCTCCCAGAACCATACATACTACTCTAGTTTCTCATCTACTAAAACTGATAACTGGACTACTTGTTTTGGTGCATGTTTCTCAAACTTTTGATTCAATCATTCTTTTCAAGAAAATCCTTTCGACGTTGACTAATTCACAAACAACTGATCATGGAAATGAGAGTAGGGAAGTTTATCTTGAAAGAAGCTCTGCAATGTGGAACTTATCTTCTAATCCTTGATGATGTTTGGAATGAACATGTTCCGAAACGGGAAAACTTTATAAATTCCATATCAGGAGTACACAGTACTTCGACTAAGGGAAACTGTATCATTACTACCAAGAATGAAAATGTTGCTTCATTCGTGAGGCAGCTTCATATTCATTCCTAAAGAGGCTTATCTGATGAAGAATGCTGGTTCATAATCGAAGCAAAAAGTTTTGACAACTGAGAAGTTGTTCCATCAGGATTTGAGATGATTGGAGGAAAGATCACCAAACGATGTCAACGTTTGCCATTTAGCTACCAATGTAGTCGGGAGTGCTTCGCTGTAAATCCGAACAAGAGTGGAGCTTCATAAATGAAAATTGGGTTTCAGAAGGTGAAAATATCTCAAAAATATTGAAATTGAGCTATGATAATTTGTCTTCACCATCACTCAAGTGCTGCCTCGTGTACTGTTCGGTTTTTCAAAAAGGTGAAACAATGAAGAAGCAAGAACTAGTAGAGTTGTGGATGGCAGAAGGGTATCTTCAAGCTAATTAAATGAGATTAGATGAAATACAATGAATCCTCATGTATAAAACAAAGTACATTCATGTATCGTATATTACACCTTAACAATACTAGCAACAGAACAAATTTGAATTCACAAAACCTGTATGACAACGAGCAATGCATACCAGACGACGTATTACAAATTCAATAATCACACAAATACACGAGAGGCGCACCAAGATGAATCTTATTATATGGCACTATAAAACAGCTTCAGACACGAACGAATAATTTTTTAAGACGAAGCTTTTTTAGTAGGATTGAAAGGTTCCTGTTCAGCGCATGAGAGCACTTCATTGGGTCCCGCTTGCTCTCGACCAATTCCCAATAAGTCGAGATAATAGAGGTAGTGAGAGATGATGTTCATGGGATCAATATCGCCCTGACCGCAAGTGTAATCACCGTACAGGAGATTCATGGTGCTTCCAAACCCAGGAACTCGTTTAGCTAATGTGTCATTCTTTGTGGGTTTCCAGTTCCCAACGAAGACATCATGAGCAGATGGTTGTTTCCTTTTCACAGGCGTCATCCACCGATACATTGCAGCCTGGAAGGCAATAGTGGCATTTTGTTCAACGTATTCGGGATGGTTCAATAAATCCTGCTTGATGCCTTCACCAATTGTGTGACTTTTTATTTCTATGTGATGTTAGCCCAGACGTGTATAAAAATTAACAACATCATGATCAAAATGTTTGCAGAGGGGTTTCTTTGCTAACAAACATGTTCATTATAATCTGTACGTTAAAACTAATACAGTTAACCACAAAGGAGGCATAGATTCATCTATATCAAATTTGTTACTAAAGCTGAACCCAAACAGAATAAAATTATACCTGCCTCATATTACTGTGTAGCATCCGCTATCTTAATGAACTCAAGAGGATAAATTTCCCCACAAGATAATTCAAACAAATTAGCAAACAAATGTTAGATACCTATAATAAACGAATACAGATGAAGAACACAGTTCTGATACCAACATTGTTAAAATTCCTAGTAGTGGTTAAGTTTTATAGTCTTACTACCAAATACCAATGGGGACTAGTAATTTAGTATGTAGGTAGTAAGAAAGATCACATTAAACCTGCATAGACTAGCATTAGCTGATTCACTGCCATCAAATCAAAGTCAAAATGTTCATCAATAACATGATTTATAGCAGCAAGATAACCAAAAACCAAGTAATTTTATGATTTTATCAGGGAGAACAAGAAAAAATGCTATAAGGAAAGATAAAGTACCAATAGATTGGAATAGCACCACGGCCATAATATTCTGCTCCAGGAGCACATGGGTACTCGTATTTGTAGGATTCATCACAATAATTTTGGTCAGGACTCATTTCCCTGTTGAAGCACAGACCCCATGCCAGTGGTCCACCTGTGGCCACTCCATAACCACCTGCATCATTCCCACACAAATCATTATGTCAGACCAATTGAGAAGGGGGGAGAACAGACAATTCATGGGATAGATGTTTATGCAAGTAAGAAGTTAAAAGAGTCCGCTTCTGTTTTTTCACTTTTTTGAAATCTATATCTCAAATTCTTCAAAAGTTGTATATTTGCAATATAAAGCTACAATTTTTCAAAAAAAGCCTGTCAGATTATGCTCGGAAAGATAACATCAGGACTCTTCAGTTCAGTCAAGATAAAAGCTGGCTAATTGCTAGTACTCCGAATTACATAACATTCATAAAATCTTTTGATTTTAATATAAATAACTAATATGTCATCATCACGCAGATGGAAGTAGCTACTGCAAATCAAGTAATTCCTGACCTCTTATCGATACGGTTGAAAAGTAAACAACCAAATTCACATAAATCATAGACATTATTAACAGCATAATAATCACCAAATCAAGATCCCCAACTAGAGCATTCGCACAATAATTAACAAATAAGAGAATTTTTTGCACCGACAGAATTGAATCAATCCACAAAAGAAATCAGTCACAGTTACAAGTTAACAAGTAACAACGTCTCAAAAACCACTCTAACTAAGGCAAAAGATGAAGTCAACATCAATTCGGTGGATCAAAATATGTCCTCATAATTTTTCAGAACTAAAAACTTCAAAGAATCAAACAAATTCAACTACTTTACACACTTCATTTTCCAACTCAAATAACAAAAACATTCAGTTAAAGCTCAAATGCACACCAACAATCCAAACCCTTCAATTGATAAGTTCATATCATCCACAGTAAATGAAATCAAAACCACAAATAACTTAATTCCGCAACTGAATTTTATACATTCATAAAAATAAAAATAAATAAAAAATAGTACAAAGTAGTAAAGAAAAACTCACAAGTAGTTTTGCAGCCGACATGGCCGAGGAATGCGGCGATCTCCTTCATCTGCATGAGCTTGCCGCCGGTGGTCCCGAATCCGAGATGCTCAAAAGTGGAGGCGGCGAGGATGAAAGACCGGTAATCCCAGAAGCCGACTGCGTGCGCCACCGGAGTATTCCTCTTGGAGAATAGATTCTCGAATTGGTAGGTCTGGAAGATGTCGGAGATGGTTTGATTGCAGCAGAATTCTGAATAACCCTTGCACTCCCATCCTTGGTCGCACACCTTCTTTCCTTTTACCGTCCTCACTTTGATTACTTTGTCCTCCGCGGCGACCAAACACGCCGCCATTGCCACCACGAAGATTGCCAAAGCGATCTTCGCGGATCCTCTGCTCCTAGCCTCCATTTTTCTGCTTAATCACCTAAAGAAATCAGAAATTATAGCTTGTTTAGCTCAAATCGCGGAAAGAATCGAGAAATTACAGAAGGAAACGGGGGATTTAGGGGTTGTGGTGCGCTGTTGAACAATGGTGTCGATTCAAATTCATCAAATATGGAAACATCAAAGGCATTGAAGATTTAAGAAATGGAAGAAAGGGAAGGGTTAACTTACTTACTCACACTCAGTGTAATTTCGAGATTCTTCTCTCTGAATTAATTTTTCCTTAGTTTTTGTTGAAAATTTTCTTCAGAGAATGGAGGAAAGAATCCGAATTTCTGGTGGAAATTTGGATTTATTTTGTTTGGATGAAATGCGAAGAGAAACAAAGAGGAGAAAGCCACCACGACAGACTGTGTTAGATCAGCTGTCTATTTCACGTTCTTCCTTTTTCCTATTTTTTCATATTTCCATAATTCTGTATATAATAATTAAATGTTGGAAATATCATAACTTTTACGAAATTGCCATCGTATTAAAGTATAGTAGTAGTATCTGATTAATTGTTTTTTTTTTTTTTTTCTTTTTTTGAAAGGATGTATTTTATTAATTGTTAAGTATTAATTCAAATTCAGCTAACAACTTTAGGTCAAAATTAAAATACTATGTAAATTTCAAAAATATTTTAATTGGATTAAAAAGAAAAGTAAGTCACACAGCATATTTGAATCTTCATTTGAGCTTTTAGTTTATTTTTGAGAGTTTTGAATTTATAGTTCGAAGTTTAAATTGAATTTATATGCGTACAAATTCACAAAAGTTGCTCAAAAAGTATTTGTTAGTATCAAAGCTAGTGCAGAATATCACTTACCTTGTAGTAATAACGATTTTTTGATATAACTTAAACATTGGCATGACGGTGTTACAAATAATAAATTTAATTTGGTTGAGTAGTACTCTATTAAAAATTTGAAAGATGTACATAATATTTTTTTTTCACTTAATATTAAATATTTATATAAAGAATCACACAATGGAAGCGTATGTTAAAATATTTTGAAACAGAGGATTTGTGTGCAACTTGAACTAGCTAAAAGAATAGCCGGATTTAATTTATTTTTTATCAAAATAAATTTAATTTTTTCTTTCTAAAATTGTTGTTTAACACCCAACTTTTCAACGAAAAGGCTCTCTGGAGTTTTTCGGCATTGTCCAAGGACATTGAAAATCCACGTTGGCAACCGACAATTTTTTATGTTTTCGGTTAAATAGAGCATAGTTTATTCATCAAGTAACAAATTTCTAAATTAATTTTTGCTTCAAAAAAAAATTCTAAATTAATTTTTCTATAAATATTTTAGAAAATTAGTGAATTCAATATTCCTTATTTTTCTTGTATTCAAGATTAGTTCAATTGTGATCAAAATGATGAATTTCAAATTTGATCTGTTCCATGCGTTTTACTATGGACTACAAGAAAAATTCGTCCGTCAATAAAGTTCTCTAGAGTTCAAAAATTTAAATGAACTAGCATATAACCAGTTCAAAATCGACAAGAAATTATATTTAAAAAAATTAATGAAATTATTACTCCCTCCGCTCACGAAATGATATCCTATTTCATTTTTTATTTGTGTTCACCAAATGATGCCCTGTTTCGTTATTTTTACCAACATACCCTCGTTACTTTATTAAAAGAGTCAACTAGTAGAGAGGCCCCTTTATAGTTAAGGGGTATAATTTTGTACCCCAACTTAATTTTCAATAAAAGAGGCCAAATTTGACATGATGAGACGAAAATACCCTTGAACTTACTTTTAAAATTCTACCTACTACTATCTTTCAAAATCATTTTCAAATTTAGTTTCTCACTCTATCTCTTTCTCTCTCTACCTCTTTCTATCTCTCTCTGCACATTTTTCTTTCAACCCCTACCACCACCACCATTTCTCTCTCGATGCCGCCGCTGCTCCGCCACCGCTCCGCCACTGCTCCAACCACTACCACCACCACCACCACCCTTTCTCTCTTGATGCCGCCGCTTCGCCACCGCTTTGCCACTCTATCCAGCCACTACCACCACCACCACCATCATTTCTTCTCTTTCTCTCTCTTTCTCTCTCTACCTCTCTCCTTTTGCTTTCTCTCTCTAAAAAACCAGATCTATGCCGCCGCCTCATTTTTCTTCTTCTCCGTCGGTGCTCCGCTTCACTGCTACTCCGTCGTCGCGCTCTTTTCCTTCTCCGCCGCCTCGATCACCCACCGTGATTTCTCTTGATTAAAGTCGTACAATCGTAGCAACGTTTGTTGTTCATATGAATGAGGTAAGATATTCGAAATATCGTACTTTTGTTGCTACGATTTTGTTAAACTCGTACTTGATTGGTAGATATTTTGGGGAATATCGTTGCATATTTGGTACGGTTTGACAAATTCGTGCATGTATTTTTGCTTAAAATTGATACGTTATTATGATATGTTTGTGTTTTTGGAATTTCATGTGTTTACGATGTTACAATATTAGAAATATCGTACTTTTGTGGAAACGATTTTATTAAACTCGTACTAAAGGCTAACCGATTCAAAGATATTTTGTAGCTACTTTGATGAATATAGTTACATAATTGGTACGATTTGATAAATTTGTGCATGTGTTCTTGCTTAAAATTGATACGATATTACGATTTATTTGTGTTTTTGGATTTCATGTGCATATGATGTTACAATATTTAGAATATCGTATTTCTATGGTTACGATTTTGTTAAACTCGTACTCGAGGCTGACCTATACATGCATGTTTTGTAGCTATTTTGGGGAACTCGTACGATTTTGTTAAGAATGCATGTGTGTAATTTGTTACGATATTTGTAAAATCGTACGTGAGGGTGAATGCATGTGGGTATGTTGTTACGATATTCCAAATGTCGTACTTGCTATGTGACGATTTTGTCAATCTCGTACATGAATACACATGTGACACCTTTGCGTCTCAATGTTTTCAAGGTTGCGTGAACACCTATTCGACCGGCATTGACTACGTAATTAAGATATGTTTGAGATTTAATGATGGAATGTGTGCAAAGTAGTACTTATGTAGATACAATATTGTTAATCTCGTACGTGAGGGTGAACAATTGATACCACGAAATACGAATTATCTATGAATGCATGTGTAGTTAGGGTGATTGGATATGTGTTTGTTGTTACGATATTCGCAATATCGTACTTGGTCTGTTATAATATTGTTAATCTTGTATGTGAGGGTGACCAATTTATAGCACGAAATTCGAATTGTTTGTGATTTTATGAAAGCATATGCGTAGTTTGTTACGAGATTTGTAAAATCGTACGTGAGGATGATTGCAAGTGTGTATGTTGTTACGATATTCCCAATATCGTACTTGGTATGTTACGATGTTGTCGTACTTGGTCCGTTATGATGTTGTTAATCTCGTACGTGAGCGTGAGAAATTGATGCCACGACAATACATATTGTTTGTATTTTTGTGATTGCATGTGTGTATATTGTTACAATATTCCTAAAATCGTACTTGGTTTGTTACGATTTTGTCACGCCCCGACTCTCGAGGTGCGACTTACGAATAACAACACAACCTAATCAACTAACATTCAACTCAAATACGGGGAACATGCTCGGGGAAATCATCAATAAAACGCAACAATATTCGAATGAAGCTTTAAAGGCATAATGAAGCAATGACCGAGCATTTCAAAATCACATTCCAACAAAGGTAAGATAAGTTTTCCAAGTCAATGAAATTAAGAGTTCAACAAGTATTTAAGGCCATCGAGCACACTACTCAGAATCAAAAAATCAAGTGTCAGAGTATATCAACAGACATTGTTTCACAAAGTTGCAGCGGAAACTTGCATCAAAACCCAACATTTACATGTATGGAGATGTGCAAATGCCAGTCCGACATTCTACTCGACTCAACCAAAAATACCACACCACCAAGCGTCCATGCCATCACCATCCAGTCAACCTGCACGTTTAGAAATACACTCAGGGCTGAGTACTTCGTACTCAGTGAACACAAGCCAAAACATTTGGATAAAGATGCTTTTAAAAGCTATAACAATTGAACTTGCCTTGCCTATACATCACAAGTACTTAAACAACTTAAAACAGTTTTACTTGTGCATGCTAAAACATTTTCTTTTAAATAGACTGCGCAGTCAAACATAACCTATATCAATAGTATGCATCATCTGTCACAAATAATCTCACTATGCCGAGAAGTAGGCCTCCGTCTCGAACACTGTGACCGGCCTAACCGAAGCAAGGCTCACAGTCACCTCAACATTCAACATACCACACGTGGGTTTCCTGCATTTCACAGGATAATAACATCTCATATAAGCAGATGATAACACATACCAAACTCAATAAAAACGGCAAGTCAATCGCATTTAAAAACATATAAGTATTCAATAGCATAATAACTTCATCGCTAGTTTTGGTTCAGAAAAGCCCACCTGACTTCCGAAGATTCTAGCAAGGCGGTTTTAAGGGCTATTCGTCCTCGCTTAACGTTCCGTCCGGCTTGATCCTTCATAGACCGACATCGTTAAAGAAAGATAAGATACACAAAGACGGATAAAAAAGCGTTGATTCAACTGAAGGACTTCTACTTGAGTCGTTTTTCTCTTCACTTTATCTTTTCTAAAAGATCTCGCATTTTTGTCTTTAAACCATTAATTCTACTCGATGGTTGGTTAATGCTACTAACCAACGTCTTAGCACTTCACACTTTAATTATGAAACGTTATTTATCTACATTCCATTACTCGAGCTTTTTTTTAAAAACTAAATTAATTCTCGATTTAACAAATCAATAGCTCAATCATTTTGCACACAAATAACTTAGTAATTCTTCACGTCACAATTAATATCATGCATTCAAACATTTATTCAATTACATAACAAATCCAAATAAATCAAACACATTTCAAGACACATTAACATTTATTTAATTATACCTTAGAACTTAAATCGATTATGCATTTCTTTTCATAAAACTCAAACGATATAATTTGTCTTTTCTCGGCTTATAAACAACGCTTTTCCAATTCCGTTATTTTATGGAGCATTTTATAAACTTTTACTCAATTAATAAAAATTCTTTTTAATTTATATTAATTTCTTATGAAATTGGAATTTCCTTTCCATTTCTAACTCGATTCTTATTTCTTAACTCAACTATTATTTTCTAATTATTAACTCGACATTTCTTCTCGATTTATTTTTAATCCACAAGGTTTGAAAAATAATTTACTTAATTAACTTTAATTAATTACTTTCGACCATTATTACTCGTATTTTATTTCATTATCCTTGCTGATTAAACTATACGAGTATTTAACTTAACTCGTCTAACATCTTTTTTTTTCGACTCGATTAAAACTTCTCTTTATTTCCTTAGTATTTTATTCTTTTTAACTTGATTTTCACGACTCTTGTTTATTTAATTAATAACTTCTTTTCTTCTTTGTTCTTAATTTAAGACCAATTCTTATTTAACAATCTTCTTTTATTTTAGTTTTTATAAAAACTAGTTTATCTTATTAAATTTTAATTTCAAAATTTCTTTTTCATTTAATTTAATAAAAATCTAAATCTTCAAGTTTTATTATAAGAACATTTATTAGCTATATCTTTTTATGCATTTTTCAATTCTTAACACTTTTAAAAGCTTTTAAACTTCACTCTTTTTGATACAAAAGATCTTATTTCCATCTAGGATTCAAACTAACATTTTAATACACAATATATTATCAAAACATCAAATCTTCTATATTATCACAAATTGTTTTCTTTAATATCTTCACATGCAATTTGTTTTTCTTATACTTAACAACATATATGATTATATCAACATATCATATCATAACTTCATGATCAAAACATAACTTGAATCATCAACAAAATCAACAAAATAAATTCTCTTTTTTCACCCAAAACACACGGCATTCATAGGATTTTTAGGGCATTTTATTTCTCAATTTTTTCATGCATATATATTAGTTCACAACATGAATAAAATCATAACTCAAGCATCAAAATAACAATAACTCAAGAAATTCACATTTTCCTATTTTTCCTCTATATTTTCGGCATTAATCATTCTTTTAGGGATTTAATTTCTTTTTCTTCTCTTAATTCACCGATTAAATCCTAGTGTTCGATTCTTCTAACGATTTCTTTTCACTTAATCTTGACATCGATAATGTAATACCCCGGAAAGTGACTTAAAAATTTAAAGTTAATAATGAAAACGGCTTTGCACGCCTAAGTTTACTATTCTGAATTCTAAAACCAATGGTGAAATCCGTTTCCGAAAATAAATTACGGAAATCAGTTAGATGACTACTGTATTTAGGGTTATCGCGTACGAAAACTTTTTAGTTCTGGAACTCAGAACGGAAAACCGTCTGATTTTTACATTCACGAAATCGCGATACGAACTCGCCTGAGAAAGTTCGTTTTTATGATTTTCCGGACGAAACTCGGACTGTGACGTCCCGAGTTTTTGTCGGAATTAAGTTTTTAAATATTACTTTCCGAATAAGTTAAATACGTTAGAATTTTTGATCGAATCAGATTTTGACGATTTTGTGCCGAGTTACGTATTTCGTCTTTCGATTTCCGTAACGTCGTATCGCGCCGGAAAAATGCGTATTTTTCCCTTTTTTTTCTTCCCTCTAGCCGACTTCACTCTCTCTTTAGCATAGATATTTCATTACTTTATAGTATTTAACCAATGACTCACTACTTAGGATATTTTATTTAAAACTTTACACCTATTAACCTAATGTTATAACATAACACAAATTAAGTCATCTCCCTCACTACTCTCTCTCTCATTTTCGAAACACACACACATACAATATCTCTCTCTCTTTGTTCATCCAAAACTCCATTGAAGAAGCTCCAAGTTCTTGACAAGAAATTCCACAAGTTCATCATCCAACCATCGAATCTTCTAACTTCTTTTATTAATTGTCAAGGTAATCTCCTCCTCTACATTTCTATCCAAATGGGTTCCTTTTCTTTTAATTTTCAAGTTGGATCGATTTTTATGGATGATGGAGATTAGATGTTTTGATCTTTAATTAGTGTAATTAGATGGATTAGACATGAATACTATGGTTAAAATTTGAAGAAAACAAAGAACCCTAAAACCTAATCAATACCGAAAATTAGGGATTCATGTAGGATGATTGGATTCTTCAATTAGTTGTGTAATTGATCTTAGGAGATGTTCAATTGATGATTAAAACAAAAAGAAATCGAAACCCCTATGAATTTGATGAGGACCGAAATTAGGCTTAGGGTTTGAGATGAATTTTTTGTTTAATGTTGTAATGGTATTGATAATTGGTTGATTGATGATATAGTAGTATGATAAATGGATTAATGAGGTTAATCGATGAAGAAAATCAATTCCCCCCTAATTTATGATATTACCGATTTTTTTTAGGAAATTGGGGGTTTTCATATAGTTGATCTAGTTGATGATATAATGATGGATTAATGTTTCTAATAATATTAGATGATGTTGGGAATTAAATGAGATTTTTCTAAAAATATTAATGAAATTATAAGAGACAAAGAATTGGATTTAAGTTGAGTTTAAGTAATGATATGAGGTGATGATGTATATAATAATGAATCTCGTTAGATGATGATTGATGACGTAGATTTTGAACGAATTCCGATAACTTTTGAAATCTTGTAAGAGACGAACAAGTAGACGTAATTAATAATCGAGAAGTCGAGTAAGGATTCTAACTTGATAATAATGTTTTTAATGGACTAGAGAACGACTTTGTAGTTGACGACATGAGCATTCGGATTATTATATAATGAGTTGTAGTTATAGTCGAGAACTAGAAACGAGAATTTGTAACTTGTTGTTGGTTTAGTAAATGGTAGTTGAAACGACGAGGTTTGATCGTCGTGGTTATAAACAAGTTTTGAAAAGGAGTCCTTTATGTACGGGGGTACGTGTTGACTACCTTGAGAGTGAAATTTCATGAGAAATCGAGTACGAGAACTTAGAACGAACTTAGGAAGTCATACGTCGATTCTATCGAGCAACTAGGGTTAGCCGCGTCAGTTTTGCGACCCTTCCCAGAAACTGTAATATCTCTTAGCTCGTTTATCAGATTTGAGATCCGTAAATTGGAGCGAAAATTAGACTTTCCAAGCTTTCTAACGGTACAGGGCTCATCCCCTGTTTCCAATTCCTCTGTTCTGGGCAGTCCCCAGAACTATTGCATTGCGCAGTGAAATTTCAGGATTTGTTTGCCTAAGTTGTTTTCTTTGCAACTTAGTTTCTTTCGATCTTTTAAGCCGTAATAAGTTAACGACTATCTTCTCTACTGACCTAAGAGTCGAGTATGAAACCTTTCGAGTTCTAAACGAGATTTGTTCAAGTCTCGTTCCCGCTTATAAATTAGCGTGCAAAGGCCTAAAAGCTTAAAAACATGTGAAACTAATTTGATTTTGATTTCGAATTCCGTTTTCTTTTATCGACTCGATGACTTATCGAAGTTATGATTATTTACGATGAAGGAGGAAGTCGACAGTCGGGATAAGGCGAAGGATCAAACGACGGGAATTCGTTTAGTAGTTCTGTAACGTATAAGGTGGGCTTTCCTACTTATAACAAACAAAATGTGGGTTTTTCCACACATCGAAAGTGACATTTATAGCTTTGATAACTGTGTTTTATCAAACGTGATTATCATGCATAAACTGTTTTGTGTTTTATGTGAGTTCTCTTGTTCCTTCTGAGTTGGCTGACTAGCTTTCCAGATTTATTAGTTAGCTGACTAGTTAACTTTCGATCGGCTTTGAGTTAGCTACATGCTTTCCAAAGTATGTGCACTTTGTAGCCTGTGGTGTATGTGGTATCATGTTGAGGGGTAACCAGCCACGGTGAATGAGAATTGGACAAGATTTGAACGTAACATCTGTCAGAAAATGCTTGGCCAAGCTACATTGTGAAAATAATAAAATGTTTAGTAGACACAGGTTCATTTTCAAACAAAACCCTGATGTGCTACAGGGACTAAATGCCTGATTTATCTATACTTATGAATATGATTTCGGCAACGTGCCCACTAAGTACTTTCGTACTTAGCCCTGCATATATTTTTAAATGTGCAGGTTGAAGCGACAGAAGCGATGGACGGTTGAGTTAGGATTGAGTTGAGTTGAAGAATAGGAAGACTTATGTACTTTGTCTCACTTTTCCGCTGCCAAACTCTAGACACTCTAAACTCTTTTGATGTTATGTAAATAAACCACTGTAGTATAAGTTCTGTAACTTATAACTTAGATGTTTTTGAATACTTTGTCGCGTGATCTTTCGAGATCAACTCCTTCTTTTGTTATAAAGTCTTGTTCATAGAAATTATGTAGTCCTTATTGTATGTTTATTTCAGTCAGTCCCTTTCTTCCCCGCTTCTTTAATCCAATCCCAGTCGCACCCCGGCTTCTGCCGTCCCTCGGGATTAGGGGCTGTGACAGATAACCTAAGTTTGCCTAAACATAAAATAAATACCATGCATGCATGTTTTCTTTCTTTTAGGGCTTAGAGATATACATATATACAATTAATCAAATGAATTATCATACTTTGAAATTTAAAATTGGATCTCCTCTTCTTGGCTTCTTGGAATCGAAAGATGGGGGAAATGGGATCAACTTCTTAGCTTGGATTCCTCTTGAAAGAATTTGACTTGAATCCTCAAGGAAAATACAACACAAAATTAATCATCCATTTTTTTAGGGCTTAAGAGCCAAAAATGAAGAAAAATGAAGGATGATCATTGGATTTCAACTCAAGATCTTGAAAGATTATTACCTTTCACTTGGAGATTGGAAGGATTAAGATGATGGTGATGATTTCCTCTTGATTTGCATGAGATTGAAGCTTGAATTCAAGGCTTGAATGGAAGAATTTCAAGTGTATGTGTGTGGTGTGTGTATTGCTGAGAGAGAGTAGGGAGAGAGAGAGGGAGAGTTTTGTTTTCTTTTCTTTGGTGTTGGATGTAGATGAATAAAATGAATTTCTTTCTCTTTGAACATAGAGAGATATCGAGAGAGGGAGAGATAGATACATGTATTTGTGTCCAACAAAGGGAATAAACATGATTGCAATTAGTATTGGAAATTGGTATGCTTAAGTGTAATGGAGAATTGATGTGATTGCTATTGCATGCAATCTTTTGTTAAGATTGTGGTGAAGACATAATGATTAAAATTACATAGAAAATTGGAGAGAGATGGGAGAGAGATGGTGAGGTGGCGGTGAGAGGGAGAGAGAGGGCGATACTTGTCCTCGTTGTGTCGTTACGGGTATTAATTATCCGGTCGTAAAGGTTTTCCGGATAAAACGATCCATATTATTTCATTTATGCTATAAACGGGTCTAATCTCTCCTCGTCTCATTTCCGACACTAAAACATCTCAAACCTAATTCCCATTTTATTAAAAGATTAACGATTCCGATCATCTAGTCTTTTAAATCTTAAAAGAAATTAGTCGGCTTATTAATCCGTTTATTAATCCTTTAAAGGTTAAATTCTCGCAACTCTTCTCAAATTATCTCGGATAAGCTCTTATCCTACCTCAATGACCTTAGAAGAATTTCTAGGTTTGAAGATTTTAATTCAACTCTATTCTAAATTCATCGGCGCATAAAAATTTTTCGGCGATCAACATTATTCTTTTTCAATTAGACAAACTCTTCGGGGTTCTTCTGAAAATTAAACTCATACTCATTCTTATATAAACAACTCAACATATACATCACATTATCATCTCAAGAAATAGAATAGATAATTTCACACAAAAACACATAAGGCATTCCAATCGTTTTACTCATTTCTGTTTATTTAGAAAAGAAAATTTTTATTCCTCAAATCTCGTCATTTAAACTTACTCGGTTAATTTAAAACGCTCTCTAAAGGTATAGAAATTCGGGGTATTACAGATTTTTCTTGACTCTTACATGAATACATATTTGACACCTTTGTGTCTAATTATTTTTAAGGTTGCGTGGACACTTGTCCGACCAACGTAGACTAAATCACCCCATCACAGAGTCCAATGCTATGGCTACGAGGGTCTAATTGGAGAGATCCACAAAGTGTTTGACTTTTCCGGGCCCGAAGCAAAGACTGCAGTGAAGAGATGAGCTCTAGGATATAGTACAATTTGTGTCAAGGGTTTTCAAGTGATATAGTACAATTTGTGTTTTGCTTATTACAAGGTGTATGCTGTTACGATATTCATAATATCGTACATGTCTATACGACATTATTAAACTCGTACATGACACTGAACAATAAATCAAGCTAGTTTATCCGAATAGCAACAATTAAAGAACAATGCCTCATCTGCATGAAATATGATACGATCAGATTTTGAACAAATCTAACGATGTTACGATGTATAATATATCGTACCAACACAAGCTACGATATATCAAAATCGTATAATTTATCGTAGTGATAATGTAACAATAAATGAAAATTGTAGCACTGTATGTCCATATTTCTTGACCGTCAAATACGATATTATGTATGTCGTACAATATATAATACAATATATCAAATCATACACTCGTATTAGAGATACAATCTAAAACACCTTATTTGTATGTATGATTGCTACGACTTTGCATCAAATCGTAGCAACTTTGTTACATTTTTTGTATGATATCATGTTATCTCGTATCGAGACCAGTGATAATTATAGCCACTACAAGTTTGAAATCATTTGTTTGTAATCATGAAACACTCTCTTATTCAGATCTTGCCCAAGTCCAGTGACTTGCCTGGGGAGGATCCGCAGCGCCACTTACAAGATTTTGAGATGGTAATGCGAATTGTGCTTACTGTTGTCACAGAAACACACTCAGGGAATACATCCGCCTTTTGATGTTCCCATTTTCACTACAAGATGGGGCAAGGGAATGGTTGTACCAACTACCTGCAGGCAGCGTAACATCTTGGCAACAGATGCAGCAAAAGTTTCTTGAGCAATACTATCCTTTTTCTCGGATCCAAAGCGCGAGAGCGGCTGTTCAGAACATCAAGATGGGTAATGAGGAATCTATCTATGATTACCACTCTAGGTACAAGAAGCTGATTGCTAGGTGTCCTCAGCATGGTTTGAGAGAAAAGGATATGATCAATGCTTTCATGAATAGATTGAGGCAATCTGAGTGAGATTGGATAGATGCAGCTTATGGAGGACACGTCATCAATAAACCTCCTAGTGAAATATTCAAGCTATTAACTGAGATGGCAGACAGAAAGAGAAACCAAGATGAGACTATCGTACCCAGGACGCATGAGCCGACTAGCAACGATCTAATTTGATATCTTGTTATCTATGATGAAGCAGATGATGAATCAGAACAAGAATAATGTTGTTGGTAATGAAAGTCCCGATCAGATTCTGAAGAAAAGAGTTATGAAGTGTGAGTTATGTGCTGCTAATACACACCCTACTGATCGGTGCGCGTCATTGTATGAAGATGAATAAGTTAATGTTGTTGGGCAACAGTATCAGCAGGAAGGTAATGGGAAACGAAGGAAATATAACAATGGACCATGGAGGCCCAATGATAATTTGAGATATGGAAATAATAAGTATCTCAATGCATCTTAACAACGGAAACCACCGCAACAGCCCTATGTTCCACCGCATAATAGAGATCAACCAAGGGATACCTTAAGGAATAAAGTGGAAAGGCTTGCAGCTGAACAAAGGAAAGGGTATCAGTAGTTGGATAGTTTTCGCATGGAGACTGTCACAACCTCAAATCCCTAAGGGTGGCACAACTGAGGCGTGACTTGGGGTGGGAATTAAGAAGCGGGGAAGAAAGGGGTGAGAACTTTCCAATGAAGAGATAATATGGAATTTCATAAATAATATTACATAATATAGATAAGGGAATTAATTCCGAAGAAATGATTTAGCATTTAAGTGACTTACATATCATAAATAGTCGAGAAATACTTAGAATAGATTCCAAATATTTAGATAATAAGTCTTAACAAAAGGACTAGACAAAACAGAGTGTTTGCAGCGGAAAGACATAGTTTGGTTATATATGTGAAGATATATAACCGGGGCTTGACATCATTTCATGAGACAAAAGCTTCCACTCAACACCCGCCATCACGTCATCAGCTCAACCTGCACAATTTTAAAAGATATACAGGGCTGAATATGAGGTACTCAGTGAACACGTGCCAAAATATAAAAAAAATATGTTCATATTTATTATTATGCATATAAAGCAGTAACACACAGGGGTTTTGGGAAAAACCTGTGCTTACTAAATCATTTTATCTTATATTGCGCAATGTCATCATCATATAACAATATCCAAAATACGCCGGGGAAGGTGGCTACCTTCGGCGAACACTACTCCCCGTGATCGGCCACTCCGAAGAGACAGCTCACAATCTCGAGTACCATGTACACTAACCCCGGCTAGCGACCTTTGTCTAGCTCGAGATCCGATCGTTTTTCATAAGTTGGCAAGCCAACATAGATAAGTTTATAAGAATCCACATAAAACATTTTATGCATGATAATCATTTAAAATATAGCATTTTCAAAGCATTTCAAAATAACGAGTACATGCTCCATTCATTTTCGTTAGAAAGCCCACCTGTATTGCAAAAGAAAACAAGGCGATAATGTCCTCCAACTCCTTCTTAAGCTTCACTTCCTTGCTCCACCTTACATCATAAACAACTAAGTTTTACAGGTCGATCGAGCCTAACAAAGTCTAACGACGAACAACGGACTCGATAAACAAGCTTTAGACTTTAGGGCTTTGCATTCAATCTAAGTCTTTTAAAGAAACTAAGAAATTAACCAAGAATCCATCTTGACCACATAGGACATTAAGACATCACTCAAATATCAAATGATAACTATACTTCACTTTTCATACTCCTTGGTTCGAAAATCAATCATTAAACATTTAGCATTCTTCTCAAACACAACAAAAAGAAAAAAAACTGTGCACATGTACTGGACAAAGGTGCAGTTCTGGAACAGTACAGAAGGAATTAAGGGACATAATTCATATCACTAGAAAGCTACGGATGTCTATTTTCCAACCCAACTTGCGAATCTAAAAAATTCTAAACGAGAAAAGAATTATGACTGTTTTTCTAAAATGTGGCAGAGCTGCAGATTGCTGCGAAAATGAAGAATTATTACACGAATTCTAGATTTCGGTTTTTAGTTTATAACTCTATTCATGCAAGCCTTAATCATCCATATACACATATACACCCATACAGACCATCACATTCTTCTTCAATCAAAACTCAATCTTTCTAAGACATAACAATTTATCACTACAATATTTTTCACCAAGTCCTTGACATTTTGAACAAACAATCTATTTCAAAAAATAAAGTCATATAACACTCTCACCATTTACAAATGCAGAACGTAACACTATACACGCATGCACTCTTTAAAGCATGAGTTACTGACATATATACACATCAAAATACATATGGCATTAGTAATGAAGTAAAATAAAATCGAAATAACCATTTTAGTCACACACATATGCTCATATATATAAATATACTATATAAGACTATTTTCAATTGTGTGAAATTTGCCTTTCTCTTAACAGAAAAATCGATTTTTGTCACTTCACCCAATCAAAGCTAAATAATGAGAACTAGAGAAAAAAAAAATTAAGGTTATCTCATTTATTTTGTAAATGGGATAACAACCCATCGAAAAAAAAAGTGAAGATAAAGCCCTAATACTTACTCCCTACATTCTTAGCCAACATCATTAGTTTATCAGGGAGTCTATTTATAAAACTTACTTAATAACAACATGACCACGAATAAATACCCGTCGAACTTTTCCCCATATCCAAAGTACTAACACACAACATAACATCTTGTTCCCCAATTAACAAAATAGAAACATTTTATAAACATCCAATAAATTCACCATAGCATCTCCTCAACCTATAGAAGCATCATTTACAGAGGCTGGAAAATTGAAGTACATAAACATGTAAGTATATATATATTTTTTTATATAATCGCTCTTATACAGGCCCTGGTTCTAAACATGGCCAAATCCATTTTAATCACTCACAAACATCATAGAATCACGACCAAAACTATCTATCTATATATATATATATATATATATATATATATATATATAATTGAATGTCAACCTAATTATTTCCTAATTTTCGAGAATATAGGACAAAAAAAAATGCATTTCTTTTGGATAGAAGTGGAGAGGATGAGCTTACTTACTTGAATATGGAGTTGGAAAGAAATTTGGAACAAAGTAGAAGCTTGAAATCGAGTTCCAATGGAAGAAGAAAAACAGGAATCACTTCTCTCTCTCTCTCTCGTGAACTTACGCAGATGGAGTGTGGGAAGGGAGTGAATTTCTTTTGTTTCCTGCTGCCCTTTTTAATTAACAAACAAAAGAAATATAGATGGATGGGGTGGATAGAGGTAGAATAGGTGTGTTGTCAATTTTTGGGTGGTTTGGATTAAGTAAATAAATTTTTACTTTATTTTTATTCTAAGATGACATGGATTCCTTTTTCACACAGATATAACTCTCCGGGTATCGTAGGAATGTCGTATAATTATTTTCTTAAGTCATAACTTAAAATTATTAGTCGAGCAAAAAAAATATTACGCTACTTATGGAACGAGAATTATTGAGAAAAACGACTCGACTAGTAATCAAATAATAAATTTAAAAATTCTAATTCCGAGACTTTCACACGAGAATATAATTAGACTCATCACTTTAACTCGATTTTAATTTCTTGAGAATGCAAAAGTCCTATTTACGACCTCAAGTTTTAATTAATTCCGGATTAAGAGACCGGGACGTTACATCCTACCCCTCTAAGAAAAAATTTCGTCCCGAAATTTACATACCTCTCCAAAGAGTTCAGGGTATTCCTCTCTCATCTTGCTTTCGAGCTCCCACGTGGCTTCTTCTTGTCCGTGGTGACTCCATAGAACTTTTACTAAGGAAATCGATTTATTCCTTAGCTCTTTCACCTTTTTATCTAATATTGCTTGTGGTCTCTCTTCATAGCTTAAATCGGGACTAAGGACTATGTCATGCTGATGGATCGCATGCTTGGGATCAAAGACATACTTTCTCAATTGAGAAACGTGAAAAATATTGTGAACACTTCCGAGACTCGGCGGCAAAGCCAATCTATAAGTGACTGGACCAATTCTCTCTAAGATTTCATATGGACCTATAAAACGAGGCCTAAGCTTTCCTTTGACACCAAATCTAACTATCCCTCTAGAAGGGGAAACTTTGAGAAAAACTTTATCTCCACTTTGGAATTCAAGTTCAGTTCGACGCGTATCTGCATATGACTTCTGTCGAGTCTGAGCCTCTAGTATCCTTTGTCGTATCTTATGGACGATCTCGATCATATCATTGACTGCATCTGGCCCTAGAACCTTTCTCTCACCTACTTCATCCCAATAAAGGGGTGATTTACACTTTTTTCCATATAGTGCTTCATAAGGGGCCATACCTATCGTTGCTTGGTAGCTGTTGTTGTACGCAAACTCGATCAATGGTAAAATATGCTCCCAATTTTCACTATGATCTAACACCACAGTTCTCAGCATGTCTTCTAGAGTTTGAATTGTCCTCTCAGACTGTCCGTCCGTTTGTGGGTGGAAAGCTGTGCTAAAATCCAATTGCGTGCCTAATTCCTTTTGAAAGCTAGTCCAAAACCTAGAGGCGAATTTTGCATCTCTATCTGATATGATTGACTCTGGCACTCCATGCAAATGCACAATCTCACGCACGTATAATTGTGCTAGCTTCTCAGCTCCATAGGTTGTCGGAATTGGCAAAAAGTGAGCTGATTTGGTAAGTCTATCTACTATAACCTATATTGCAGTGTTCTCTCGTTTAGACTTTGGCAAATCTGTCACAAAATCCATCGTGATGCCTTCTGACGAGGCTGTCGTTCGCACTCTCAAAATGAATTTGTAGCCTATCCTCAAAGCTATATAGTTAGCAAGTAAGTACAGGGTCGATCCACAAGGAGTTGATTGTCACTATCTCTTGAAACCTCCCCCACCTGTTCAGAAAAGTTGGTTTTGCTATCTTGGTCACTAGGGCTCTCTTGCCCAATTCGAGAACTCAATAAAACACTGAAAAGTAAACAAGCAGCTTGATCAATAATAAAAAGGACTTGATCTGGACTAAGACGTTGTTAAGTGAAAACCCTAGCTTGGTCATTGGTGCAAATATTTTCATCACATGCACGCATCGTTAGTTATGGGACTTGAATGCTGAGATCCCTTTTTACTCGTCACGCTCTCAACAAACCCTTCCCTTACCTATCCTTACTTAGTTGGCGACGCACTGCCGGCTCCCTACCTTGGGTAATACCTCTGTCGGAGTCATCATTCAGTTTCTTGCCCAAGGAGCATTTATCTCTAGAAAGGCCCAACAAGGAATCATCTCGTCTAACCTATAATGTAGACACCTTCCTCTAATGTTAATCGATCTTAATCAAGAAGGTGTAGAAAACACTCCTACTTCTCAATTGATTTGTAATCTAATATGTCCTCAGTGATTAACGGCCTATTAACCTCTTAATCGTATTATCTCATATTTGAACAAGTTCATTAACGTTATGGGAACACATGCATGCAATTATCTAGCACAATTTAGACCTCTCAAGCATAAGTTAACACCTAACTGTCTTGCCCAGACCAAGTATAAAAGCGTAGCTAGACATAATCATATAATAACAAACATATGAATTGAAAGAAATCATAAACACTATATTAAAACTTATGAAATACACGCTAAAGCAAATCCTGGCCAAAAGTGCCGATAAAACAAAGTACGAATAAAAGTATGCCCGTAGGACTTATTTTTCTCCTCACACACTCTCAATGGAAATTACAGGGAATAAAGCATAAAACGGTGTGTATTCGCATGAGCAAGACATCGATATCTATAGGCGAATGCTTTAGGGTTTGGGCCCCCTAGTCCTTAACATGGAAGGAATTCACGAGCTACCTTGGGATGCAAGTAACACTTGATAAGCTCGACCCTCAACAAGGTAAGTCACGTCTATCTTCAAGAGATCCCTTGCGGATCCTAAATCTAGTCGGAGGAAAGATACTTAAGTTAGATCATCTTATCCTTATCCTTCTAGACCTAGGAGAGAAACTCGCCTGTTGACCAAAGCACTCCTCCTATCTGTCTTGACCAATATGGCTCTGCCTGACCTGCTTCCAGAAATATTGCTTTCTTCCCCTGTATTTCCTAGTTTCCACCTGCAGGGCAGCAAACACCCTCATGCCCAAAATATGTCCTCCAAGACAAAAAAAACTAGACAAAACACACACAAAGACTCGATCTAAACTTCTTAAAACAAACACTAAAAAGACACAAAATATGGACTCATCATGCGCACACACTTAACCCACACTTGTCCTCAAGTGTGCACAGACAACTTGTCCAAGACACAAACAAAAGAATAAAAGACTCAAAATAAGATCAACACAGAAGAGTTAGTCAAGGCAATACAATAATCATTTCATAACAATCTGCAAGTGAAGGGAAAAGAAGATGCGATGCTATCAAACAAGTCAAGATAGAATTGTGAACTTTTTAGGATCTTCTTTCCACACTCATCACTAATGTGTTTAAGCTTTTCCTTTTACACTGGTAGACCATCTTAACTTCGGTATCACCATAGGCTTGCCTGCCCTTTAAATCTAAAGTTTTCAGCTCAAATCCCAGAACTCATCATTAGGTCTTTTTAGGGTTAAAGCTTAAAGCAATGGATAGGAAATATTTAAGTTTTGGCTAAGGATAATTTAAACTCATATTGGGCAACAGAGGTTCCCAACTTCTTTTCAATTCCTTGCCCTCACAATTCCAGGCTCTAGCTTTACTTTTTCTGGGGAACTTATAAATTTTTTTCATTCCTCTTTTTTCTATTCCCCTTATTCCTTTCATTTTTTCTTAGTTGAGACGTAACCCAACTATCAATCTTTTCATCGCTGCCCTTACCTTCTTCATACTGTCCAGGTTCTCAAAACCAAATAAACATCTTTTCAAAGGCAGTATCGATGTGATAGAAAGAATTAATTCGGCTCAAAAGGGTTATCAAAGGCTAATGATATCAGGTGGTCAATTCAAGCTCAAATGGTCTAATGAAAGAATGGCCTAAATCATCTAAGTTCAAGGATCCTAAACCAAAGTACAGGAAAGTTTTAGTTCCTTCTAATCAAGATGTCTTTAATCACACACAAGAATGAATTCAATTAAGCTCAAAATCCTCAAAGGGTATGTCCACAACTCAATCATCATACAAGTCATCTTCTAGTATGCAAAACTTAGCACTGTTCAACAAGCATCAATTAAGCTCACAAATCATCATACTATCTGGCCCAACAACTCCATGCTGATCAACACAATTTCGTAAATAAAAACACACGGCACAGACACCCCACACACACACTTTGCTTATAGAAAAGTCAATCCTTGGAGGCCTCAACCTTGGACTCAACAAACTTATTGACACACACATGGCCTTCCCACGCACACACTTTGCTTACAGCAAAGTAATGGGAGTAAGAAGGTCAAGACTCTAACACACAAACAAATCGCCTACCTCACTTGCAAAATGTGGGTGAGGTTTTTCGATCACTGACTAGACTCAAACAAATAAAACACTTAAATCACTAAACACAAAATAAAAACACAAAAACAAAAGAAAACTAAGACACAACAAAACAGAAGGACATAATTAAGCAGAGGGGTTAGAGTAGGGGTGTGCACGGGCCGAATCGGGCCGGAAAAACCGACCGAACCAATGAGTTTTGGCCGGTTCGGCCCGGTTTATATACCTTTCGGTTCTTAGCTTGGTTTTGTATCAGCAAATCTCGATTCTCGATTCTCGGTCCGATTTCCCTAAATTTGATCAGTCGGGGACCGAACCGACCGATTAAATAATATATATATATATATATATATATATATATATATATATATATATTAAAAAAAACCCTATCATCCCTTCCGTGCGCCGTTGTTCACTGCTGTTCTCACTTCTCAACTCAACTTCTCATTTTTCAATTTTCACTTCACAGAAAACATAAACTCTACCGTTCAGGCATTCACCCCTCCTCTCCGACGCACCACTCCGCCTCTCCTGCTTCCTCTCCGTCGGACCGTCGCACCGCACCACTCTGCCTCTCCGGCTTCTTCTTCGTCGCACTGTCGCACCGCACCACTCCGCCTCCGTCTCTCCGGCTTCTTCAGTTTCATCTCCGTCGCAGGTCGCACCACTCGCCGGTGCCGGAAACCTTCCATCTTGGTCGCACCACTCGCCGGCGCCGGCCTCAAGTTGTAGTCTAGTCTTACTTGGAAGTGTTCATGCTGTTATGTTCTTACTTGGATATTTAATTCATGTTTCGTGTTAAGCTATTATTTTTCTTTATGATTTTGTATGTTTAAGTGTTTAATTAAACGGTAGAGAGTGGTTTTTGAGGGGAGGGATGTGATGACTTATGAAGTTGATTGCTGAGGGCAGCGCACCTTCTCCATGATGATGTATCATGTATCTACTGATTTTTAGTAGTAGGATAACTTTTGAAGTAGTTTAGTAGCTAATTAATTAGATTGCAAACGTAGCTATAAAATTTAAAATGCCATGAACACTATTTATGTTGATGTTGGACTTAGAACTTGGGATGATATAGTGAGTTTTATTGCCCAGAAGAGATGATTCATTTTTTCAACGGTTTAAACATAACCGGCCAAACCAATCGACTTCTTTCGGTTCGGCCCAAAGGTCGGTGCAAATTATTTTCGACCCGGCCCCGGTCCAAAATATCACCGATCGGTCGGTTTATCAGTTTGCAAAAATCTGGTCGGTCGACCGATGCACACCCCTAGGTCAGAGGCTGACCCTAACTTCAGGTGGCGGGCAAGGCTGTTAAGAGTAGCCTGCATGGTCAATTGCCCCTTCCATAGCTCCTTGAGCAACTCCTCTGTCTTGCACAAACTCTCCAGTACTTCCTTCAGCTGGGCAGAAGAAGATTCAATCTCCTCCTCATCTTCTTCTTCATCCTCGATTGTAGACTTCTTAGCCAATCTTGCTGACTTCTTGGGCAGTAAGTGGGCTGAAGCTGGTTGATCCCTCTCATGTGCCTCCAACAAGCGCCACCCCTTCCCGTGCTTCACCACCTCTTTCATCCTGCTCAATCTATCCATGTTGAGCACGTCAGCTGGTGTCACATCAAACTCCTTCACCTCGTCATGGAGTTCCAGTCCTTCGATGTAGGCTGTCATAAAGTGCCCACATGAATACTTCTGACTCGCCTTGGCCACTACTGCCCTCAACTGCTCCATCAGGAAGGCTGCATTCCTGGTCAACATACAATATAGTATGTACACCTCCTTGTTGGCCAGCGAATTTCCACTATCTCCCTTGCCAAACATGTTATAGGCAAGAATCCTATGGGCTATGCGGAGAGCTGGCGTCTTAAGATCAGAGGCCTTGTTGTCTCCTGACTTGAACTCCGTTCCCACACTGACTTCCTTCCACATTCGGATCCACTCCTCCTTGGGCAAGTCCACTGGCACCTTCTTGCATGCCCTTCGGAACTCCGGTCTCTGCAACTCCATCATTGTGGCAAACCCCAAAATCTAGTTCAAGTCGTTCAACCCGGCAACGTAAGGCTGCCCATTTAAAGTGAACTCGATCGAAGCCGAGTTCCCTTCTCCATCAAGTACGAACCCAACCGATCCGTACATCTCTCTCACCAAATCTTCATGGATGTGGCAGGGTAGCGTCAGGAATCTTCCCCAGCCACATCTCTCATACAAGGCCCTCACTTCTAATGCTATACCCAAGGCATCCAGGTCGGCAAAGTCGACCTCCCTGGGCACAAAGATCTTCCTGGCGGATGAGTCTTCCGCCTTCTTGGGCTTCTTCTTCCCTTTCGACTTAGAGTCCTCCTTCTTGACCTTCCGAGCGGCTGACCTTGTGATCCTCTCCCCTGTTATCTGGACATCGTCATCATCTTCCGACTCCATCACCCTTTGCCTTTTTCCCGGGTTCTTGGACGAAGGCGTGGTGGCCTTCTTCTCTTCCGTGGATGATTCTCCTACCAACGACGAGGCGGCTTCAGACGTAGTAGCCTTCGTCGTTTTCTTCCTCTTGGTCTCCTTCTTCTTCTTAGCATCCCACTCTACTTCCGCACAGAGCTTATCGAAGGAATCATCGGATTCCTTCTTTTCCCGTCCTTCCTCTTCTTCTAGCGCCTCCATCTCCACGTCATCGTCCAGCTACACTTTTTCCTTCTTAGGCTCCTGCTGCGTGTTGTCCGGCATAGCCTCCTCCGTAGCTTCCTCAGCAGTTTCCTCCAGCATGACGAAAATCTCCTCCACCGATGCAGTTTCTTCTTCTTGCGCTTTCTCTGGTATCACCATAGTTTCAGCAAGGGCTGCTGATAACCTCATCTGCTTCGGATGTAAGAGGGTATGGAACTACCCAAAGCGATGGGTCTGGCTCGGCAAAAGAGTACTCTGACGTCGGCGTTTCTGGTTCTTCTAGGTCGATATGGGTGCCGTGAGGGATTTTATTTAGTTTGTTCTTGGGGCGGGTTGATACCATTGTGATTTAGGGTTTGAATTTAGGAAGGAAAATCTGCAGAATCCGAAATTGGGGGGTTGAGGATGGAAAGTGGTGTATGACAGTTTGAATTGATGGTTTGCGTGGGGAAGTGGAAGAGTTGGAAGGATATTCGTGGTAGGGTGGCAGACGGTTATAGGGCTAGGGATAGGTATCGAGTGCGGCTGTCACATCGCACGTGATGTGGCAGTTACTCCCTTATCATCTGTGTTGCCCAAGTTCTTCGCTTAGCCCAGAGCACCGCTCTTGCCCTCCTGCGCACACACTTTGCTCAAAGCAAAGTGTTCAATCCTCCTACTTCCTCTCGCCCAATACCTGCTTCTTGCTCTTCACCAACACACTTCTATGCACAAGGCAAAAACACTATATCCTATGGTTAGAGATTTTTACCCATAATGGAATTAAAATACGCCTAAGTTTGATGAAAAATATTAAAATTGAGGCTATTTTAATCCCTATCTCCCCCCCTTTGAAAGAAAGGAAACAATGCAAAGTTAAAGAAAACTGAAAAGAAAACATACCAGGTTGCCTCCTAGCCAGCGCCCCAGTTACCGTCGTGGGCATGACGTCCTTCTTGCCCAAATTAGGATTCTGTGTCACAGAGGAATTTCAAGTATTCCTCTAGTTCCGCCAAGGCCTGGCCATAGAAAGCCTTCAGTCTTTCTCCATTGACTTTGAAAATTTTTCCCGTGCTTGCATTCCTCACTTCCACAGTCCCATTCGGATACGTGGCTTGTACTTCAAACGGACCAACCCACTTGGTCGATAGCTTCCCTGATATGAGTTTAAACTTGGACTGGTATAGAAGCACTTGTTGCCCAGGTTCAAACTTCTTGACTTTGATCAACGCATCGTGAGCCCTCTTCATCTTCTCTTTATACAACACGACATTGTCATATGAGTTTAGCATGATCTCTTCAAGCTTCTGCAGTTGAAGCTTCCTGGCTTGGCCAGCCTCATCCCAATCGTAATTCATCTTCTGAACTGCCCAATACACTCTATGCTCTATTTCCATGGGCAAGTGGCACATCTTGCCAAAGACCATTGTGTAAGGTGATATGCCAAATGGGGTTTTGAACGCTGTCCTATATGCCCATAATGCATACTCAAGGCGCAAACTCCAATCCTTCCCTGTTGGACTAACTGTCTTCCTCAAGACAGCCTTCACAATGCGATTAGACAATTCAGCTTGACCATTTGCTTGAGGGTGATAAGCATTCGAGATTCTATGGTGCACTCCATATCTACTCATCAATCCTTTTACTGCTCTATTGCAGAAATGCATTCCTTGATCACTTATAATTGCCCTTGGTACACCAAATTGACTAAAGATATTGCTCTTGAGAAATTCCACAACTACCTTCGAGTCATTAGTTGATGTTGCCTTGGCCTCTACCCATTTAGACATTTAGTCTACTGCCAACAAAATGTAGAGGTTCCCTCTTGAGTTGGGCAATGGCCCCATGAAATCTATGCCCCATATATCAAATACTTCCACGGGCATGACCGGAGTCATGGGCATCCCGTTCCTCTTGCCAATGTTGACCTCCTTCTGGCATTGAGCGCATCTTTTACACCACTCGAAGCTATCCTTGAATATGTTGGGCCAATAAAACCCACAATCCAATATCTTTCTTGCAGTCCTTTTTGGTCCAAAATGTCCCCCACACACCTTGGAATGACAATGTGCGAGAATGCTAGTTTGTTCCTTCTCATTAACACATCTACGGATAACTTGGTCGGTACACATTTTCCACAAGTATGGTTCATCCCATATGTAGTATCGACTCTCCGCCTTCAACTTGTTCCTCTGATACAGGCTGAGATCTCCTAGAAGTCTCCCTAAAACAATATAGTTGCATAAATCAGCGTACCATGGTTCTGAAGTATCTTGGGCAAGAGCTAGGTGCTCGTCTGGAAATGTCTCCTTGATTGGTTCAATCTCTTCCTGTTGAATGATGCGACTTAGATGATCCGCCACTAAGTTCTGGGTTCTAGCCTTGTCTTTGATCTCCAAATCAAATTCCTGAAACAACATGATCCACCTTATTAATTTGGGCTTTGTCTCCTTCTTGGCCATGAGGAACTTCAGGGCGGAATGATCTGTATACACTATGGTCTTGCCCCCGAGCAGGTATGACCAAAATTTCTCGACAGCGAATACCACAGCTAATAATTCCTTCTCCGTCGTGGAGTAATTGCATTGGGCAGGATTAAGAGTTCTGGATGCATAGTATATAACATGATTTACTCTTCCTTTCTTTTGCCCAAGAACCGCTCCCACTGCATAGTCACTTGCATCACACATCACTTCAAGTGGCATTTTCCAATCCGAAGGTTGGATGATAGGTGCTGACACTAAGATTTCCTTTAGTGTGTGGAACGCCTTCTTGCAATCTTCATCAAAATTCCACTCCACTTCTCCTTGTAATAGTCTGGTCATGGGCTGCGCGATCTTAGCAAAGTCCTTGACGAACCTCCTATAAAATCCTACATGTCCAAGGAAACCTCGCAGCTGTTTCACGTTGCTCGGGTAGGGCAACTTGCCTATGATGTTGATCTTGACCTTGTCGACCTCTATCCCTCATTCTGATATGATATGTCCAAGGACTATTCCCTCCTTGACCATGAAGTGACACTTCTCGTAGTTCAAGACCAAACTCTTATCCACACATCTTTTTAGCACCATCTCCAAATTGTGTAGACACTTATCGAAATCTGATCCATAGACAATAAAGTCGTCCATGAACACCTCTATACATGTTTCGAGCAAATCGGAGAATATGCTCATTATACATCTTTGGAATGTTCCAGGGGCATTGCATAGACCGAAAGGCATCCTTCTATACGCAAATATACGAAATGCGTAAGTGAAAGTAGTCTTGCCCTGGTCCTCCTCCGCGACCCAAATCTGCATATAGCCTGAGTACTCGTCAAGAAAACAGAAGTACTTGTTGCCCGCCAACCTTTT
Organism: Schizonepeta tenuifolia; assembly: GCA_029490685.1. Classification (NCBI taxonomy): domain Eukaryota; kingdom Viridiplantae; phylum Streptophyta; class Magnoliopsida; order Lamiales; family Lamiaceae; genus Schizonepeta; species Schizonepeta tenuifolia. The sequence goes on from CM055959.1 coordinate 33,223,068, forward strand.
GAGCATCTCATCAATGAAAGGTAACGGAAAGTGATCTTTCTTGGTCTTCTGATTCAGCTTCTTGTAGTCATTACATACTTGCCATCCTGTTTGCAACCTGGTTGCGACCATTTTTCTTTGCTCATTCTCCACCATTTGAATTCCAGACTTCTTGGGCACGACGTGTACTGGACTAACCCATCAGCTGTCAGAGACCAGGTAGATGATTCTCAGGTCTAATAGCTTCAAGATTTCTTTCATTACAACCTCCTTCATTGCTGGATTCAGCCTTCTTTGAGGATCCCTAATGGGCACGGCGTATTCCTCAAGCAAGATGTGATGTCTGCACACAGTGGGGTTTATGCCCCTTATGTCGGCCAACGTCCAGCCAATGGCCAGCTTGTACTCCATCAGAACTCCTTTTACTCGCCCCTCTTCCTTAATAGATAATTCTGCACTTATGATTACCGGTAGTGTCTCTTCTTCTCCCAAGTAGATGTATTTCAAGTGGCTGGGCAATGCCTTCAATTCCAACTTAGGTGCTTTTTCTATTGATGGCATCAACCTATCTTCTTGATTCAATGTGGGAATCACTAATGGTTCCACTCTTCTTCCTGGTTCTGCATCCTGTCTTAAATAGTGTACTGCTTCAACTAGCTCTACAGACCCGTCTTGGCAACAACCTCCGTTAGGCCAATTTGTAGGACTACATCCAGCCTATCTTCAATTGCTATTTCTTGCCAAAACTCTTCCACCATCTGGTCAATGTGGTCAATACTGTGCACCATCTCTGCATTGCTAGGCTGTTTCATAGTGTTGTAGATGTCGAATGACACTACTTCTTCTCCGAACTCACACGTTAACTTTTCCGTATCGCAGTTGATCCTGGTGCGAGCGGTCTTCAAGAACGGTCTCCCTAGCAGCATCACTGGTGCCTTTTGTGATGATCTCCCCATATCCAAAATGTAGAAGTCAGCTGGGAAAATTAAATCTCTGACCCTGAGCAAGACATCTTTTAGAATTCCTCGGGCCATACAGTCGATCTGTCCGCTAGTTGAATCACTACTCTTGTAGGTTTGAGTGGTCCCATCCTTAAATCATCATACATTGATTTGGGCATGACATTAATTCATGCCCTAAGATCCAACATAGCTTTTTCTATCTTCATATCTCCAATGATGCATGGAATGTAGAACATCCCAGGGTCAGTGCACTTGGTCGGCATGGGAGTGTCTTGCAGCACTGCAGACACATTCTCGCTCACTTGGAACCTTGCATCGTCTGTATACTTGATCTTCCTTGTGCATAATTATTTAAGAAACTTAGCACACTTGGGCATAGATTGTAAGGCGATCAAGAGAGGTATGTTGACCTCGACCTTTTGAAACATCTTGGTTAGCTTCTTCATCTCCTGTGCTTCTTTATCCTTTGCAAATCGTCCCGGATAAGGGGCTTTTGGCTCATAGGGTTTGGACTTGGCCACATTATCAGCCTCCTTCATTGCTTTGGCTCTGATTTCGGCTGCATCGAGTTCAGCTCTTCTTCTTATGTCCGCTGCTTCTCTTTAGACCTGTGCCCTTTTCTCAACTGACAATTCTTGCCATAGCTCCTCAACATCACCTGATCCCATGGGTGCCTCTTCGTACTTCTCTGGTTCAACATCTTCTTCTTGTTCCAGATCGACATCTTGCCCGAGAGACTGTTGTTGCCCAGATGCAGCTTTCTGAGGTTCATAGTGGTCAGGCACTCTTACTTCGGGTAACTTAGCTCCACTACGCAATGTGATAGCATTAACTTGAGCCTTCTTTATCTCTACGTGAGATGGAAGTTCTCCTTTCCCTCCATTCAACATTGACTTGATCTGGGAGATTGATTCTACCAAATGGCTCAACGTGCCATTGATGTCTCTCATACCTCCTCTTGTCTCCATGCGAAAACTGTCCAATTCCTGATACCCCTTCCTTTGTTCAGCTGCAAGTCTCTCCACTTCACTCCTTAGGGTATCCCTTGGCTGATCTCGATTGTGTGGAGGTACGTATGGTTGCTGTGGTGGTTGCCCTTGTTGAGGTGCATTCAAGTAGTTGTTGTTCCTATATCTCAAATTATCATTAGGCCTCCAAGGTCCATTGTTGAAATTCCTTCGCTGCCGAGCATCTCATTGTTGGTATGGTTGCCCTACTGTATTGATTTTCTCATCTTCATACAATGATGGGCATCGGTCAGTGGGGTGAGTATTGGCAGCACAAAGTTCACATTTCATAACCCTCTTCCTGAGAATCTGTCCGGAGTTCTCATTCCCAACAGCATTGTTCTTGTTCTGGTTCATCATCTCCTTCATCATAGACACCAGGATATCGAATTTAGGATCACTGCTGGTTGGTTCATGCGTCCTGGGCATGATGGTTTCATCTTGGTTTCTCTTTCTGTCTGCCATCTCAGCAAACAATTTAAAGATTTCACTGGGTGGTTTGTTGATCACATTGCCTCCACAGGCTGCATCGATCCAGTCCCGCTTAGATTGCCTCAGCCCATTCATGAAAGCATTAATCAAATCCTTGTCACCCAAACCATGCTGAGGGCAACTTGCATTTAGCTTCTTGTACCTAGAGTGGTAGTCATAAATAGATTCTCCATTGCCCATCTTTATGTTCTGAATTGCAACTCTAGCGTTTTGGATACGGGCAAAGGGGTAGTATTGCTCAAGAAACTTCTGCTGCATTTGTTGCTAAGACGTTACGCTGTCTTGGGGTAATTGGTAAAGCCACTCCCTTGTCCCATCTTCTAGTGAGAATGGGAACGTCAGGAGTCGAATGTATTCCCTCAGTGTATTTTCCCCAGTAGCAGTGTGCACGGTACGCATTGCCATCTCAAAGTCCTGTAAGTGGTGCTGTGGATCCTCTCCGGGCAAGTCACTGAACTTGGGCAAGATCTGTATCAAAGAATGTTTTAGTTCCCAACTTTTAGTGATAGCGGGCAAAGTGATGCCTGCTGGGTTCAGATTGACATCCGTTGGAAACATGATTTCCTTCAGAGTCTTCTCAGGATCAGGTTGTTGTCGTGCCATCTCCTCTTCTTTATATTGCTCGCGATCTGAATTTGATGGTGACCTCTCCTCGTCACTCGCTAGTTCCTCCGCTCGTGCTTGTTTCACAGCTTCCCTCTTTAGTTTCTTCTGCTCATTGAGGTACTTCTCCGGTTCAGCATGGTACTTCAATTCACCGTCGATCCAAATAGGGTCGGAGCCAAACATGCACAGGGTCTCTCCCTCAAGAGACAGTTACAAAATCAGCTCCCCGGCAACGATGCCAATTTTGACGAGGCTGTCGTTCACACTCTTAAAATGAATTTGTAGCCTATCCTCACAGCTATATAGTTAGCAAGTAAGTACAGGGTCGATCCACAAGGAGTTGATTGTCACTATCTCTTGAAACCTCCTCCACCTGTTCAGAAAAGTTGGTTTTGCTATCTTGGTCACTAGGGCTCTCTTGCCCAATTCGAGAACTCAATAAAATACTGAAAAGTAAACAAGCAGCTTGATCAATAATAAAGAGGACTTGATCTGGACTAAGACGTCGTTAAGTGAAAATCCTAGCTTGGTCATTGGTGCAAATATTTTCATCACATGCACGCATCGTTAGTTATGGGACTTAAATGCTGAGATCCCTTTTTACTCGTCACGCTCTCAACAAACCCTTCCCTTACCTATCCTTACTTAGTTGGCGACGCACCGCCATCTCCCTACCTTGGGCAATACCTCTGTCGGAGTCATTGTTCAGTTTCTTGCCCAAGGAGTATTTATCTCTAGAAAGGCCCAACAAGGAATCATCTCGTCTAACCTATAAGGCAGACACCTTTCTCTAATGTTAATCGATCTTAATCAAGAAGATGTGGAAAACACTGCTACTTCTCAATTGATTTGTGATCTAATATGTCCTAAGTGATTAACGGCCTATTAACCTCTTAATCGTATTATCTCATATTTGAACAAGTTCATTAACGTTATGGGAACACATGCATGCAATTATCTAGCACAATTTAGACCTCTTAATCATAAGTTAACACCTAACTGTCTTGCCCAGACCAAGTATAAAAGCTTAGCTAGACATAATCATAAAATAACGAACATATGAATTGAAAGAAATCATAAACACTATATTAAAACTTACGAAATACGCGCTAAAGCAAATCCCGGCCAAAAGTGTCGATAAAAAAAAGTACGAATAAAAGTATGCCCATAGGACTTGTTTTTCTCCTCGCAAACTCTCAATGGAAATTACAGGGAATAAAGCATATAACGGCGTGTATTCGCAGCAGCAAGACATCGATATTTATAGGCGAATGCTTTAGGGTTTGGGCCCCCTAGTCCTTAACATGGAAGGAATCCATGAGCTACCTTGGGATGCAAGTAACACTTGATAAGCTCGACCCTCAACAAGGTAAGTCACGTCTATCTTCAAGAGATCCCTTGAGGATCCTAAATCTAGTCGGATAAGGAAAGATACTTAAGTTAGATCATCTTATCCTTATCCTTCTAGACCTAGGAGAGAAACTCGCCTGTTGACCAAAACACTTCTCCTATCTGTCTTGACCAATATGGCTCTGCCTGACCTGCTTCCAGAAATGTTGCTTTCTTCCCCTGTATTGCCCAGTTTCCACCTGCAGGGCAGCAAACACCCTCCTGCCCAAAATATGTCCTCCAAGACAAAAAAAATAAGACAAAACACGCATAAAGTCTCGATCTAAACTTCCTTAAACAAACACTAAAAAGACACAAAATATGGACTCATCACCTTCCCATTTCCATTTTGGGATCGTCAACCGTTGTAACGTTCCATATGGTCGTTGGTGCAAAGCTTTTACTTGTTGACATGCCAAGCATCGCTCAACAAATAAAGCTACATCTCGTTTCATTCCTTCCCACCAGAACATTTTCTTTAGATCTTGATACATCTTGGTACTTCCCGGGTGGGCAGTATAGGGGGTATCATGAGCTTCACTCATGATCTCATTCTTCAACTCTTCATCATTTGGGACACATAGCCTTCCTTCAAATGTGATCGCGTTATCGGCTGCTTCCCGATAGCTTCAAAGATTATTAGATCTGATTTTCAAACGCAGTTTCTCAAAAGCTTCGTCTTTTCTTTGCGCACTAATTATCCTTTCCCTCAAGTCTGGAGTCGCTACGAGCGCTGCAACACGACTTGTTATCATTTCTGGTGGTTGTATAATCTCCAAACTCATTCTTTCTAAATCTTGGATGAGTTCCTCTTCTTGAGTTATGAGATATCCCAATTGTGGTTGAGCCTTACGACTCAAGGCATCAGCTACTACATTAGCCTTGCCGGGATGATAGTTGATGCTACAATCATAATCTTTCACTAGCTCAAGCCATCTTCTTTGTCTCATATTCAATTCTTTCTGTTCGAAAAAATATTTTAGACTCTTGTGATCGGTGAAGATCTCACACTTTACTCCATAAAGATGGTGTCTCCAGATCTTCAATGCATGCACCACTGCAGCTAGTTCCAGATCATGTGTGGGGTAATTCTCCTCGTGTGGCCTTAGTTGTCTTGACGCGTACGCTATCACCTTCCCATCTTGCATCAAAATGCAACCTAGTCCATTTTTCGATGCGCCAGTATAAACTACATACCCTTTGTTCGCTTCAGGCACTGCTAATATCGGCGTTGTAGTCAACCTTTTCTTGAGTTCTTGAAAACTTGTTTCACACTCATCCGTCCACATATACTTGACTGTCTTCTTGAGCAATTGTGTCATAGGTTTAGCAATTTTAGAAAATCCCTCGATGAACCTCCGGTAATATCCAGCTATTCCCAAGAAACTCCTAATCTCATTAGGGTTGGTTGGTAACTTCCAATCTCGTAATGCTTCCACTTTTGCGGGGTCCACTTTAATTCCTTTTGCTGACACAATATGCCCAAGAAACATTACTTCCTTTAGCCAAAATTCGCATTTACTAAATTTAGCATAAAGCTTTTCAGTTCTGAGAGTCTCCAACACTATTCTCAAGTGTCCTTCATGCTCTTTCTCATTCTTAGAATAAATAAGAATGTCGTCTATAAACACTAAGACAAACTTGTCCAAGTAAGGATGGAAAACTCTATTCATGAGGTCCATAAATACGGCGGGAGCGTTGGTCAATCCGAATGGCATTACTACAAACTCATAGTGGCCATATCTCGTTCTGAAAGCTGTTTTGGGTATATCTTCTTGGCGGATCTTCAGTTGGTGATACCCAGATCTAAGGTCTATCGTAGAAAACACACTGGCTCCCTTGAGTTGGTCGAACAAGTTATCTATTCTTGGCAAAGGATATTTGTTCTTGAGTGTGAGCTTGTTCAACTCTCTATAGTCAATACACATTCTCATCGTGCCATCTTTTTTTTTCACGAAAAGGACAGGGGCTCCCCAAGGGGAAACACTTGGCCGAATGAAACCTAGATCCAAAAGCTCTTGCAACTGAATCTTGAGTTCCTGCAGCTCTTTTGGTGCCATTCTGTATGGTGCCTTGGACATAGGGGCTGATCCTGGTTCTAAATCAATGTTGAAATCTACTTGTCGGTCTGGTGGCAATCTTGGTAACATCTCTGGAAACACATCTTCAAACTCTCGCACGATCAACACATCTCATACCGTCTTCTCTGTTCTAGCTTCTTCATTCAAGTAAATGAGAAAAGCTTGGTAATTCTTCTTTCTCATCATTTTCTTGGCTTGCAAGGCAGAAATAACAGGAATTTTTCTACCCATTCTAATACCGTGGAAGTCTGTAGGTTCCTTTCCCGGTGGTTGGAAAGAAATTGTTCTCTCGTTGCAAAGAATTCTGGCATAGTTCTCAGCTAACCAATCCATGCCTAGGATTATATCCACATCCCACATTACCATAACGTTCCAGTTGTTCGCTACTAACTTAAGATTTCCGAATTCTAGTTCTAAGTTCGAGCAAACATGCGTGGTAGTCGTAATTTCTCCTGATGGTGTAGCTACTTTCATAGCATGATTAGCACGTTCAGGTCTAATATCTAGATTATCCACACAAGAACCAGCAATAAAAGAATGAAAAGCTCCGGTATCAAACAAAATAATCACAGGTTGGTCAAGAAGTTTGCCCATACCTACCAAGTTGCCCTTGTTCTTCTCGGGCTGCTTTGGGTTGAGGCCAAAAGCTCTAGCACCTTGATTTTGTTGATTAGGTGGTAACGCCGGTCGCGGCTGTCCTTGCAAAGCTCTCAGAGGATGGATTTGACCTTGCTGATTCGGCCTCGCTCCTTGCTGCTCTCTAGGGCAATTTCTCATGATATGGCCATTTTGACCACATGTGTAACAATTTCCAGTGCCTACCAGGCAAGCGCCGGGATGCTGTTTGTTACATTTAGGACATACGGGATTTGCAGCACGTCTCTGGTTATTGCCTCCTTGAGCATGAGCCATTGGTCGTTCTTGACCTTGCCTTTGAGCTTGATGCTGTCCTTGGTGTGCATTTCCTTGCCACGACTTCCTATTACCTTGGTTGTTGCCGTGGTGGTTGCTATTGCCACCATTGTTTCCTCCCTCCCACTTACGTTTCCCTTTGTAGCCTTAAGAGTGAGTTTGAGTGGGTGGTGGTGGTGCAACTACGAGTGTTTGTTTCTCCTCTGGCATTGCCGCCTCAATATCTAGAGCTCTATTTAGCGATTCTTTATAGCTTAGTCCTCCATGACTAGCCAATGTCATGCCAATTCGTACCTCAGTCCAGATCTAAACTTTATTGCCATCTTTTCATCGGTATTAACTTGGTCTGGAGCATACCTCGATAATTCACAAAACATTCTGTCATAATCAGTCATCGACGTCTTCCCTTGCTTAAGGTTGTAGAATTCAGCCTCCTTCTTGATCTTGAAGGTCCTCGGAATATACTTATCCTACAATGCTTCTTTGAATTCTTCCCAAGTGTAGTTCTCTAGACGTTCAGCTGGTATAATCTTCCGGCGTGCCTCCCACCAGAAATCTGCGGGTCCAGTGAGTTGGAACATCACACAAGAAAGATGCTTCTGGTCAGTACACCTTAGGAAGTTGAAAATCCATTCCATAGCTCTAACCTAGAGTTCAGCATCTGCTGGGTTTCCCGATCCATTGAAAGTAGATGGGTTTTGTTTGAGGCAGAGTTCCTCAATTGCTCATTGTGGTGGAGGCAGTGGGGGTGGCGTGTGCTCGCGCTCACGTTCTTCTTCTCTTTCGTTTCCCTATCATCCACCATGACCTCTTCCACCTCTTCGTCCTGATCTTCATCCTCTCCTTCCTCCATTGATATCGGGTTCTCTCCTAGGCAGCATTCTGAGGTTTACACAGTCATCGTTAGCACAATCTTAACATTTTGCAAAACAACGATCAACTTAAACACGAAAACATTAACGCCGACATAGACTTAACGTAATCTTGCACATCTTTACTAGATCTACACTCGTATCATAATCGTAAAATAAATAAAATAATAAATTTGTACGCGTCGAATCACAAAAAGCCCAGCAAGGGTCTAGATATATATATAAGCATCATAATCGTACAATTGCCTTCAACAAGGTCTGAACTGGCTATCAAGCTAAGCTAGCTGATCTAGGCTACCTGCCTACACATATACCAAAATACGGGATGCTCTAACAGATAGCATTGTCGTCTACCATAAAAAAAGTGTTAAACCTGGGACGGTACAATATAAGCATGAAAAACAACGTCTTGCCTACTACATACAAAAAAGACATGGCTAGCACTGTCCTAGACTGTCTCACTCGGCCCTTGACTCAGCGATTGAGCTACCTTCTTCTGAGTCATCCTCCAGATCCTTGTCTGGATCCTCCTCGCACCCGTCTCCAAAGACCTCGGCAACTCTATCACGAACTCCTATAGTCGCTGGCACTGGTGGGACCGCAGCTCGGTCCGGCTCTATTCGAGGTAAGCCTCTAACTAACTCCCTGAGGTCCTCCACAGCAGCACACTTCTTTGGGAGAAGCGGGTAGTCTGTCTCGGTAGTCGGACGTGGGTGCACGGGCTCGGCGATAGTCAAAGGTCACAGACGTGCAGCCATCCGCACAAGGTAGAGAGAGTTGGTCACGACACCCTCGTGACGAACTCCTGAAGGTCTTGCCTCAGAGCCAAACCTACCCGTAACACGAGGTAGAGTAGTAGGAACCGTTTGGCTCGGTGCAAGTAAAGCTGGCTCCTCCACAACAACACGCTTCCTAGTGTAAGGTCTCTGCTGGTACAGTCCTAGGGGAGCGGTACGGTGCTGGTAGAACTAAGCGGTGATCCTCGCTGCAAAGATGGGGAAGTCTCCAATCGGCGTAAAAGTGGGGCAACGGAGGTAGAAAAAATGCCAAGAGAGCTCGATCGTCCACCCCTGCCACTCAGTCGGCAGGCGATCGATGAGGCGGATGATGCCCTCGAAGTCTGAGACGCCGTGTGGAGCAGCTAGACGCCAGCTCACCTCAAAGTCAGCCACAAACTGGCTTACAGTAGAACGTGGTGCTCGGTAAGTCGCATAGCGGAAAACCTGAACAAGCTCAGCAGGTGTCCGACGCCTAAACGCCGCCTTCCGTGCTGTCTTCCTAGTCGCAGCCATCCTAAAAAGAGGTTTACAAAAAAAAAATATCATCATCTCATCATAATAAAACAACTTAATCTCAAAGGGATTCTTAAAGCACTAGAAGTAAAAGAGCTCAAAGATAAACACAAAACTCAACTTAAGTTCTCAAACTCGAATCTTAGACTCTAACAAACAACCATCGCAATCTTATATACTACTCAACTAGTGTAACTAACTTCATGCGTCAAGTAAGTCATTCGAGTTTCTATAAGGGAAAGCAAAGTCAATTCGGTGTTCCGACGAGAATGAACATCCGATTGATGATAACTATGCTCATGTCACATACTCGCAAGCGACATCCGTTTTAAGACATCATGGCATCTTTGGTACTTGTCGTTTCACCATTATTGTTCATCTTTCGTGTTCGTGCAGTTGCACCATTCTAATTGGAGCAATTTAAGTTCTTGTTCACAAGGGGAGGAATCCTAATTAGGGCATCTAAATTCTCTTCCTTTAAGCATGTTCATAACATAATAACCATGTGTCTTTATAAAAAAAAAATTCATATATTTCATGCTTATTTGCATACATTATCTCATGCTTTCTCATAAATATCATATTATAATTATGCAAAATACATATTTCATGGCATAATAAAACTTGAATAAATAAAACTTTTGAAATATTTACCCTTTTATTTGGTTGAGCACGACGCGACGAGGTGTTGAGCTATTAAGTTACTCTTATGGAGTTTAGTGATTCAAACAAAACTCTACATGAAAGAACATAGGCTCAGAGTAAACGAACTGCTCTGATACCATTCTGTCACAACCTCAAATCCCTAAGGACAGCACAACCGAGGCATGACTTGGGGTGGGAATTAAGAAGCGGGGAAGAAAGAGGTGAGAACTTTCCAATGAAGAGATAATATGGAATTTCATAAATAACATTACATAATATAGATAAGGGAATTAATTCCGAAGAAATGATTTAGCATTTAAGTGACTTACATATCATAAATAGTCGAGAAATACTTAGAATAGATTCCAAATATTTAGAAAATAAGTCTTAACAAAAGGACTAGACAAAACAGAGTGTTTGCAGCGGAAAGACATAGTTTGGTTATACATGTGAAGATATATAACCGGGGCTTGACATCATTTCATGAGACAAAAGCTTCCACTCAACACCCGCCATCACGTCATCAGCTCAACCTGCACAATTTTAAAAGATATACAGGGCTGAATATGAGGTACTCAGTGAACACGTGCCAAAATATAAAAAAAATATGTTCATATTTATTATTATGCATATAAAGCAGTAACACACAGGGGTTTTGGGAAAAACCTGTGCTTACTAAATCATTTTATCTTATATTGCGCAATGTCATCATCATATAACAATATCCAAAATACGCCGGGGAAGGTGGCTACCTTCGGCGAACACTACTCCCCGTGATCGGCCACTCCGAAGAGACAGCTCACAATCTCGAGTACCATGTACACTAACCCCGGCTAGCGACCTTTGTCTAGCTCGAGATCCGATCGTTTTTCATAAGTTGGCAAGCCAACATAGATAAGTTTATAAGAATCCACATAAAACATTTTATGCATGATAATCATTTAAAATATAGCATTTTCAAAGCATTTCAAAATAACGAGTACATGCTCCATTCATTTTCGTTAGAAAGCCCACCTGTATTGCAAAAGAAAACAAGGCGATAATGTCCTCCAACTCCTTCTTAAGCTTCACTTCCTTGCTCCACCTTACATCATAAACAACTAAGTTTTACAGGTCGATCGAGCCTAACAAAGTCTAACGACGAACAACGGACTCGATAAACAAGCTTTAGACTTTAGGGCTTTGCATTCAATCTAAGTCTTTTAAAGAAACTAAGAAATTAACCAAGAATCCATCTTGACCACATAGGACATTAAGACATCACTCAAATATCAAATGATAACTATACTTCACTTTTCATACTCCTTGGTTCGAAAATCAATCATTAAACATTTAGCATTCTTCTCAAACACAACAAAAAGAAAAAAAACTGTGCACATGTACTGGACAAAGGTGCAGTTCTGGAACAGTACAGAAGGAATTAAGGGACATAATTCATATCACTAGAAAGCTACGGATGTCTATTTTCCAACCCAACTTGCGAATCTAAAAAATTCTAAACGAGAAAAGAATTATGACTGTTTTTCTAAAATGTGGCAGAGCTACAGATTGCTGCGAAAATGAAGAATTATTACACGAATTCTAGATTTCGGTTTTTAGTTTATAACTCTATTCATGCAAGCCTTAATCATCCATATACACATATACACCCATACAGACCATCACATTCTTCTTCAATCAAAACTCAATCTTTCTAAGACATAACAATTTATCACTACAATATTTTTCACCAAGTCCTTGACATTTTGAACAAACAATCTATTTCAAAAAATAAAGTCATATAACACTCTCACCATTTACAAATGCAGAACGTAACACTATACACGCATGCACTCTTTAAAGCATGAGTTACTGACATATATACACATCAAAATACATATGGCATTAGTAATGAAGTAAAATAAAATCGAAATAACCATTTTAGTCACACACATATGCTCATATATATAAATATACTATATAAGACTATTTTCAATTGTGTGAAATTTGCCTTTCTCTTAACAGAAAAATCGATTTTTGTCACTTCACCCAATCAAAGCTAAATAATGAGAACTAGAGAAAAAAAAAATTAAGGTTATCTCATTTATTTTGTAAATGGGATAACAACCCATCGAAAAAAAAAGTGAAGATAAAGCCCTAATACTTACTCCCTACATTCTTAGCCAACATCATTAGTTTATCAGGGAGTCTATTTATAAAACTTACTTAATAACAACATGACCACGAATAAATACCCGTCGAACTTTTCCCCATATCCAAAGTACTAACACACAACATAACATCTTGTTCCCCAATTAACAAAATAGAAACATTTTATAAACATCCAATAAATTCACCATAGCATCTCCTCAACCTATAGAAGCATCATTTACAGAGGCTGGAAAATTGAAGTACATAAACATGTAAGTATATATATATTTTTTTATATAATCGCTCTTATACAGGCCCTGGTTCTAAACATGGCCAAATCCATTTTAATCACTCACAAACATCATAGAATCACGACCAAAACTATCTATCTATATATATATATATATATATATATATATATATATATATATATATAATTGAATGTCAACCTAATTATTTCCTAATTTTCGAGAATATAGGACAAAAAAAAATGCATTTCTTTTGGATAGAAGTGGAGAGGATGAGCTTACTTACTTGAATATGGAGTTGGAAAGAAATTTGGAACAAAGTAGAAGCTTGAAATCGAGTTCCAATGGAAGAAGAAAAACAGGAATCACTTCTCTCTCTCTCTCTCGTGAACTTACGCAGATGGAGTGTGGGAAGGGAGTGAATTTCTTTTGTTTCCTGCTGCCCTTTTTAATTAACAAACAAAAGAAATATAGATGGATGGGGTGGATAGAGGTAGAATAGGTGTGTTGTCAATTTTTGGGTGGTTTGGATTAAGTAAATAAATTTTTACTTTATTTTTATTCTAAGATGACATGGATTCCTTTTTCACACAGATATAACTCTCCGGGTATCGTAGGAATGTCGTATAATTATTTTCTTAAGTCATAACTTAAAATTATTAGTCGAGCAAAAAAAATATTACGCTACTTATGGAACGAGAATTATTGAGAAAAACGACTCGACTAGTAATCAAATAATAAATTTAAAAATTCTAATTCCGAGACTTTCACACGAGAATATAATTAGACTCATCACTTTAACTCGATTTTAATTTCTTGAGAATGCAAAAGTCCTATTTACGACCTCAAGTTTTAATTAATTCCGGATTAAGAGACCGGAACGTTACATCCTACCCCTCTAAGAAAAAATTTCGTCCCGAAATTTACATACCTCTCCAAAGAGTTCAGGGTATTCCTCTCTCATCTTGCTTTCGAGCTCCCACGTGGCTTCTTCTTGTCCGTGGTGACTCCATAGAACTTTTACTAAGGAAATCGATTTATTCCTTAGCTCTTTCACCTTTTTATCTAATATTGCTTGTGGTCTCTCTTCATAGCTTAAATCGGGACTAAGGACTATGTCATGCTGATGGATCGCATGCTTGGGATCAAAGACATACTTTCTCAATTGAGAAACGTGAAAAATATTGTGAACACTTCCGAGACTCGGCGGCAAAGCCAATCTATAAGTGACTGGACCAATTCTCTCTAAGATTTCATATGGACCTATAAAACGAGGCCTAAGCTTTCCTTTGACACCAAATCTAACTATCCCTCTAGAAGGGGAAACTTTGAGAAAAACTTTATCTCCACTTTGGAATTCAAGTTCAGTTCGACGCGTATCTGCATATGACTTCTGTCGAGTCTGAGCCTCTAGTATCCTTTGTCGTATCTTATGGACGATCTCGATCATATCATTGACTGCATCTGGCCCTAGAACCTTTCTCTCACCTACTTCATCCCAATAAAGGGGTGATTTACACTTTTTTCCATATAGTGCTTCATAAGGGGCCATACCTATCGTTGCTTGGTAGCTGTTGTTGTACGCAAACTCGATCAATGGTAAAATATGCTCCCAATTTTCACTATGATCTAACACCACAGTTCTCAGCATGTCTTCTAGAGTTTGAATTGTCCTCTCAGACTGTCCGTCCGTTTGTGGGTGGAAAGCTGTGCTAAAATCCAATTGCGTGCCTAATTCCTTTTGAAAGCTAGTCCAAAACCTAGAGGCGAATTTTGCATCTCTATCTGATATGATTGACTCTGGCACTCCATGCAAATGCACAATCTCACGCACGTATAATTGTGCTAGCTTCTCAGCTCCATAGGTTGTCGGAATTGGCAAAAAGTGAGCTGATTTGGTAAGTCTATCTACTATAACCTATATTGCAGTGTTCTCTCGTTTAGACTTTGGCAAATCTGTCACAAAATCCATCGTGATGCCTTCTGACGAGGCTGTCGTTCGCACTCTCAAAATGAATTTGTAGCCTATCCTCAAAGCTATATAGTTAGCAAGTAAGTACAGGGTCGATCCACAAGGAGTTGATTGTCACTATCTCTTGAAACCTCCCCCACCTGTTCAGAAAAGTTGGTTTTGCTATCTTGGTCACTAGGGCTCTCTTGCCCAATTCGAGAACTCAATAAAACACTGAAAAGTAAACAAGCAGCTTGATCAATAATAAAAAGGACTTGATCTGGACTAAGACGTTGTTAAGTGAAAACCCTAGCTTGGTCATTGGTGCAAATATTTTCATCACATGCACGCATCGTTAGTTATGGGACTTGAATGCTGAGATCCCTTTTTACTCGTCACGCTCTCAACAAACCCTTCCCTTACCTATCCTTACTTAGTTGGCGACGCACTGCCGGCTCCCTACCTTGGGTAATACCTCTGTCGGAGTCATCATTCAGTTTCTTGCCCAAGGAGCATTTATCTCTAGAAAGGCCCAACAAGGAATCATCTCGTCTAACCTATAATGTAGACACCTTCCTCTAATGTTAATCGATCTTAATCAAGAAGGTGTAGAAAACACTCCTACTTCTCAATTGATTTGTAATCTAATATGTCCTCAGTGATTAACGGCCTATTAACCTCTTAATCGTATTATCTCATATTTGAACAAGTTCATTAACGTTATGGGAACACATGCATGCAATTATCTAGCACAATTTAGACCTCTCAAGCATAAGTTAACACCTAACTGTCTTGCCCAGACCAAGTATAAAAGCGTAGCTAGACATAATCATATAATAACAAACATATGAATTGAAAGAAATCATAAACACTATATTAAAACTTATGAAATACACGCTAAAGCAAATCCTGGCCAAAAGTGCCGATAAAACAAAGTACGAATAAAAGTATGCCCGTAGGACTTATTTTTCTCCTCACACACTCTCAATGGAAATTACAGGGAATAAAGCATAAAACGGTGTGTATTCGCATGAGCAAGACATCGATATCTATAGGCGAATGCTTTAGGGTTTGGGCCCCCTAGTCCTTAACATGGAAGGAATTCACGAGCTACCTTGGGATGCAAGTAACACTTGATAAGCTCGACCCTCAACAAGGTAAGTCACGTCTATCTTCAAGAGATCCCTTGCGGATCCTAAATCTAGTCGGAGGAAAGATACTTAAGTTAGATCATCTTATCCTTATCCTTCTAGACCTAGGAGAGAAACTCGCCTGTTGACCAAAGCACTCCTCCTATCTGTCTTGACCAATATGGCTCTGCCTGACCTGCTTCCAGAAATATTGCTTTCTTCCCCTGTATTTCCTAGTTTCCACCTGCAGGGCAGCAAACACCCTCATGCCCAAAATATGTCCTCCAAGACAAAAAAAACTAGACAAAACACACACAAAGACTCGATCTAAACTTCTTAAAACAAACACTAAAAAGACACAAAATATGGACTCATCATGCGCACACACTTAACCCACACTTGTCCTCAAGTGTGCACAGACAACTTGTCCAAGACACAAACAAAAGAATAAAAGACTCAAAATAAGATCAACACAGAAGAGTTAGTCAAGGCAATACAATAATCATTTCATAACAATCTGCAAGTGAAGGGAAAAGAAGATGCGATGCTATCAAACAAGTCAAGATAGAATTGTGAACTTTTTAGGATCTTCTTTCCACACTCATCACTAATGTGTTTAAGCTTTTCCTTTTACACTGGTAGACCATCTTAACTTCGGTATCACCATAGGCTTGCCTGCCCTTTAAATCTAAAGTTTTCAGCTCAAATCCCAGAACTCATCATTAGGTCTTTTTAGGGTTAAAGCTTAAAGCAATGGATAGGAAATATTTAAGTTTTGGCTAAGGATAATTTAAACTCATATTGGGCAACAGAGGTTCCCAACTTCTTTTCAATTCCTTGCCCTCACAATTCCAGGCTCTAGCTTTACTTTTTCTGGGGAACTTATAAATTTTTTTCATTCCTCTTTTTTCTATTCCCCTTATTCCTTTCATTTTTTCTTAGTTGAGACGTAACCCAACTATCAATCTTTTCATCGCTGCCCTTACCTTCTTCATACTGTCCAGGTTCTCAAAACCAAATAAACATCTTTTCAAAGGCAGTATCGATGTGATAGAAAGAATTAATTCGGCTCAAAAGGGTTATCAAAGGCTAATGATATCAGGTGGTCAATTCAAGCTCAAATGGTCTAATGAAAGAATGGCCTAAATCATCTAAGTTCAAGGATCCTAAACCAAAGTACAGGAAAGTTTTAGTTCCTTCTAATCAAGATGTCTTTAATCACACACAAGAATGAATTCAATTAAGCTCAAAATCCTCAAAGGGTATGTCCACAACTCAATCATCATACAAGTCATCTTCTAGTATGCAAAACTTAGCACTGTTCAACAAGCATCAATTAAGCTCACAAATCATCATACTATCTGGCCCAACAACTCCATGCTGATCAACACAATTTCGTAAATAAAAACACACGGCACAGACACCCCACACACACACTTTGCTTATAGAAAAGTCAATCCTTGGAGGCCTCAACCTTGGACTCAACAAACTTATTGACACACACATGGCCTTCCCACGCACACACTTTGCTTACAGCAAAGTAATGGGAGTAAGAAGGTCAAGACTCTAACACACAAACAAATCGCCTACCTCACTTGCAAAATGTGGGTGAGGTTTTTCGATCACTGACTAGACTCAAACAAATAAAACACTTAAATCACTAAACACAAAATAAAAACACAAAAACAAAAGAAAACTAAGACACAACAAAACAGAAGGACATAATTAAGCAGAGGGGTTAGAGTAGGGGTGTGCACGGGCCGAATCGGGCCGGAAAAACCGACCGAACCAATGAGTTTTGGCCGGTTCGGCCCGGTTTATATACCTTTCGGTTCTTAGCTTGGTTTTGTATCAGCAAATCTCGATTCTCGATTCTCGGTCCGATTTCCCTAAATTTGATCAGTCGGGGACCGAACCGACCGATTAAATAATATATATATATATATATATATATATATATATATATATATATATATATATATTAAAAAAAACCCTATCATCCCTTCCGTGCGCCGTTGTTCACTGCTGTTCTCACTTCTCAACTCAACTTCTCATTTTTCAATTTTCACTTCACAGAAAACATAAACTCTACCGTTCAGGCATTCACCCCTCCTCTCCGACGCACCACTCCGCCTCTCCTGCTTCCTCTCCGTCGGACCGTCGCACCGCACCACTCTGCCTCTCCGGCTTCTTCTTCGTCGCACTGTCGCACCGCACCACTCCGCCTCCGTCTCTCCGGCTTCTTCAGTTTCATCTCCGTCGCAGGTCGCACCACTCGCCGGTGCCGGAAACCTTCCATCTTGGTCGCACCACTCGCCGGCGCCGGCCTCAAGTTGTAGTCTAGTCTTACTTGGAAGTGTTCATGCTGTTATGTTCTTACTTGGATATTTAATTCATGTTTCGTGTTAAGCTATTATTTTTCTTTATGATTTTGTATGTTTAAGTGTTTAATTAAACGGTAGAGAGTGGTTTTTGAGGGGAGGGATGTGATGACTTATGAAGTTGATTGCTGAGGGCAGCGCACCTTCTCCATGATGATGTATCATGTATCTACTGATTTTTAGTAGTAGGATAACTTTTGAAGTAGTTTAGTAGCTAATTAATTAGATTGCAAACGTAGCTATAAAATTTAAAATGCCATGAACACTATTTATGTTGATGTTGGACTTAGAACTTGGGATGATATAGTGAGTTTTATTGCCCAGAAGAGATGATTCATTTTTTCAACGGTTTAAACATAACCGGCCAAACCAATCGACTTCTTTCGGTTCGGCCCAAAGGTCGGTGCAAATTATTTTCGACCCGGCCCCGGTCCAAAATATCACCGATCGGTCGGTTTATCAGTTTGCAAAAATCTGGTCGGTCGACCGATGCACACCCCTAGGTCAGAGGCTGACCCTAACTTCAGGTGGCGGGCAAGGCTGTTAAGAGTAGCCTGCATGGTCAATTGCCCCTTCCATAGCTCCTTGAGCAACTCCTCTGTCTTGCACAAACTCTCCAGTACTTCCTTCAGCTGGGCAGAAGAAGATTCAATCTCCTCCTCATCTTCTTCTTCATCCTCGATTGTAGACTTCTTAGCCAATCTTGCTGACTTCTTGGGCAGTAAGTGGGCTGAAGCTGGTTGATCCCTCTCATGTGCCTCCAACAAGCGCCACCCCTTCCCGTGCTTCACCACCTCTTTCATCCTGCTCAATCTATCCATGTTGAGCACGTCAGCTGGTGTCACATCAAACTCCTTCACCTCGTCATGGAGTTCCAGTCCTTCGATGTAGGCTGTCATAAAGTGCCCACATGAATACTTCTGACTCGCCTTGGCCACTACTGCCCTCAACTGCTCCATCAGGAAGGCTGCATTCCTGGTCAACATACAATATAGTATGTACACCTCCTTGTTGGCCAGCGAATTTCCACTATCTCCCTTGCCAAACATGTTATAGGCAAGAATCCTATGGGCTATGCGGAGAGCTGGCGTCTTAAGATCAGAGGCCTTGTTGTCTCCTGACTTGAACTCCGTTCCCACACTGACTTCCTTCCACATTCGGATCCACTCCTCCTTGGGCAAGTCCACTGGCACCTTCTTGCATGCCCTTCGGAACTCCGGTCTCTGCAACTCCATCATTGTGGCAAACCCCAAAATCTAGTTCAAGTCGTTCAACCCGGCAACGTAAGGCTGCCCATTTAAAGTGAACTCGATCGAAGCCGAGTTCCCTTCTCCATCAAGTACGAACCCAACCGATCCGTACATCTCTCTCACCAAATCTTCATGGATGTGGCAGGGTAGCGTCAGGAATCTTCCCCAGCCACATCTCTCATACAAGGCCCTCACTTCTAATGCTATACCCAAGGCATCCAGGTCGGCAAAGTCGACCTCCCTGGGCACAAAGATCTTCCTGGCGGATGAGTCTTCCGCCTTCTTGGGCTTCTTCTTCCCTTTCGACTTAGAGTCCTCCTTCTTGACCTTCCGAGCGGCTGACCTTGTGATCCTCTCCCCTGTTATCTGGACATCGTCATCATCTTCCGACTCCATCACCCTTTGCCTTTTTCCCGGGTTCTTGGACGAAGGCGTGGTGGCCTTCTTCTCTTCCGTGGATGATTCTCCTACCAACGACGAGGCGGCTTCAGACGTAGTAGCCTTCGTCGTTTTCTTCCTCTTGGTCTCCTTCTTCTTCTTAGCATCCCACTCTACTTCCGCACAGAGCTTATCGAAGGAATCATCGGATTCCTTCTTTTCCCGTCCTTCCTCTTCTTCTAGCGCCTCCATCTCCACGTCATCGTCCAGCTACACTTTTTCCTTCTTAGGCTCCTGCTGCGTGTTGTCCGGCATAGCCTCCTCCGTAGCTTCCTCAGCAGTTTCCTCCAGCATGACGAAAATCTCCTCCACCGATGCAGTTTCTTCTTCTTGCGCTTTCTCTGGTATCACCATAGTTTCAGCAAGGGCTGCTGATAACCTCATCTGCTTCGGATGTAAGAGGGTATGGAACTACCCAAAGCGATGGGTCTGGCTCGGCAAAAGAGTACTCTGACGTCGGCGTTTCTGGTTCTTCTAGGTCGATATGGGTGCCGTGAGGGATTTTATTTAGTTTGTTCTTGGGGCGGGTTGATACCATTGTGATTTAGGGTTTGAATTTAGGAAGGAAAATCTGCAGAATCCGAAATTGGGGGGTTGAGGATGGAAAGTGGTGTATGACAGTTTGAATTGATGGTTTGCGTGGGGAAGTGGAAGAGTTGGAAGGATATTCGTGGTAGGGTGGCAGACGGTTATAGGGCTAGGGATAGGTATCGAGTGCGGCTGTCACATCGCACGTGATGTGGCAGTTACTCCCTTATCATCTGTGTTGCCCAAGTTCTTCGCTTAGCCCAGAGCACCGCTCTTGCCCTCCTGCGCACACACTTTGCTCAAAGCAAAGTGTTCAATCCTCCTACTTCCTCTCGCCCAATACCTGCTTCTTGCTCTTCACCAACACCCGCCATCACGTCATCAGCTCAACCTACACAGTTTTAAAAGATATGCAGGGCTGAGTACGAGGTACTCAGTGAACACGTGCCAAAATATTAAAAAAAAAATATAATTTCATATTTATTATCAAGCATATAAAGCAGTAACACACAAGGATTTTGGGAAAAACCTGTACTTACTAAATCATTTTATCTCATATTGCGCAATGTCATCATCATATAACCATATCCAAAATACACCGGGGAAGGTGGCCACCTTCCGCGAATGCTATTCCCCGAGATCGGTCACTCCGAAGAGACGGCTCACAATCTCGAGTACTGTGTACACTAACCCCAGCTAGCGACCTTTGTCTAGCTCGAGATCCGATCGTTTTTCATAAGTTGGCAAGCCAACATAGATAGGTTTATAAGAATCCACATAAAACATTTTATGCATGATAATCATTTAAAACATAGCATTTTCAGAGCATTTTAAAATAATGAGTACATGCTTGATTCATTTTCGTTAGAAAGCCCACCTGTAAAAAAAAACAAGGCGATAACGTCCTCCAACTCCTTCTTAAGATTCACTTCCTTGCTCCACCTTACATCGTAAAAAACTAAGCTTTAGAGGTCGATCGAGCCTAACAAAGTCTAACGACGAACAACGGACTCGAGAAACAAGCTTTGGACTTTAGGGCTTTGCATTCAATCTAAGTCTTTTAAAGAAACTAAGAAATTAACCAAGAATCCATCTTGACCACATAGGACATTAAGACATCACTCAAATATCAAACGATAACTATACTTCACTTTTCATACTCCTTGGTTCGAAAATTAATCATTAAACATTTAGCATTCTTCTCAAACACAACAAAAAGAAAAAAAACTGTGCACATGTACTGGACAGAGGTGCAGTTCTGGAACAGTACAGAAGGAATTAAGGGACATAATTCATATCACTAGAAAGCTACGGATGTCTATTTTCCAACCCAACTTACGGATCTCAAAAATTCTAAACGAGCAAACAGTTATGACTGTTTTTCTAAAATGTGGCAGAGCTGCAGATTGCTGCGAAAATGAAGAATTATTACATGAATTCTAGATTTCGATTTTTAGTTTATAACTCTATTCATGCAAGCCTTAATCATCCATATACACACATACACCCATACAGGCCATCACATTCTTCTTCAATCAAAACTCAATCATTCTAAGACATAACAATTTATCACTACAATATTTTTCACCAAGTTCTTGACATTTTGAACAAACAAACTATTTCACAAAATAAAGTCATATAACACTCTCACCATTTACAAATACAGAACATAACACTATACAAGCATGCACTCTTTAAAGCATGAGTTACTGACATATATACACATCAAAATACATATGGCATTAGTAATGAAGTAAAATAAAATCGAAATAACCATTTTAGTCACACACATATGCTCATATATATAAAGATACTATATAAGAGTATTTCCAATTGTGTGAAATTTTCCTTTCTCTTAACAAAAAAATCGATTTTTGTCACTTCACCCAATCAAAGCTAAATAATGAGAACTAGAGAAAAAAAAGTTGAGGTTATCTCATTTATTTTGTAAATGGGATAACAACCCATCGAAAAAAAAAAAAGTGAAGATAAAGCCCCAATACTTACTCCCTACATTCTTAGCCAACATCATTATTTTATCAGGGAGTCTATTTATAAAACTTACTTAATAACAACATGACCACGAATAAATACTTGTCGAACTTTTCCCCATATCCAAAGTACTAACACACAACATAGTATCTTGTTCCACAATTAACAAAAGAGAAACATCTTATAAACATCCAATAAATTCACCATAGCATCTCCACAACCTATAGAAGCATCATTTATAGAGGCTGGAAAATTGAAGTACATAAACATGTAAGTATATATATATATATATTTTTATATAATCGCTCCTATACAGGCCCTAGTTCTAAACATGGCCAAATCCATTTTAATCACTCAAAAACATCAAAGAATCACCATAAAAACTATATATTTCTATATATATATATATATATATATATATATATATAATTGAATGTCAACCTAATTACTTCCTAATTTTCGAGAATATAGGACAAAAAAAATGCATTTATTTTGGATAGAAGTGGAGAGGATGAGCTTACTTACTTGAATATGGAGTTGGAAAGAAATTTGGAACAAAGTAGAAGCTTGAAATCGAGTTCCAATGGAAGAAGAAAAACAGGAATCACTTCTCTCTCTCTCTCTCGTGAACTTACACAGATGGAGTGTGGGAAGAGAGTGAATTTCTTTTGTTTCCTGCTGCCCTTTTTAATTAACAAACAAAAGAAATATGGGGGGATGGGGTGGGTAGAGGTAGAATAGGTGTGTTGTCAATTTTTGGGTGGTTTGGATTAAGTAAATGAATTTTTACTTTATTTTTATTCAAAGATTACATGGATTCCTTTTTCACACAGATATAACTCTTCGAGTATCGTAGGAATGTCGTATAGTTATTTTCTCAAGTCATAACTTAAAATTATTAGTCGAGGAAAAAAAATATTACGCGACTTACAGAACGAGAATTATTGAGAAAAACGACTTAACTAGTAATCAAATAATAAATTTAGAAACTCTAATTCTGAGACTTTCACACGAGAATATAATTAGACTCATCACTTTAACTCGATTTTAATTTCTTAAGAATGCAAAAGCCCTATTTACGACCTTAAGTTTTAATTTATTTCGGATTAAGAGACCTGGACGTTACAGAGACAAGGGGTGGAATGAGAGATATCAATGGAACCTTGAGCCACTTGGTAGAGTCAATCTCTTAGATTAAGTCAATGCTAAATGGTGGGAAAGGAGAACTCCCATCTCAAGTGGAGATAAAGAAGGTTCAAGTGAATGTTATTACGCTGCGTAGTGGGGCCAAGTTGCCTGAAGTAAGAGTGCATGATCACTATGTACCTTAAGGAGCTATCCAGGGGCAACAAAAGCCTTCTGGGCAAGACACAGAAGTTGAGCAAGAAGATGAGGTTGATCCAGAAAAATATGAAGAGGCGACTATGGGATCAGGTGATGTTGAGGAGTTATGGCAAAAGTTTTCAGTTGAGAAAAGGGCACAGATTGAGAGAGAGGCTGCGGAAATTAGAAAGAAAGCTGAGCTCGATGCTGTTGATATTCGAGCTAAGGTAATGAGAGATATTGAAAATACGAAGAAGTCAAAACTTTATGAGCCAAAGGCCCTATACCCAAGTAGATTTGCCAAAGATAAGGAAGCACAAGAGATGAAAGAATTGACTAGCATGTTTCAGAAGGTGGAAGTCAACATACCCTTCTTGACCATTTTGCAGTCTATGCCCAAGTGTGCTAAGTTTTTGAAAGAGTTGTGTACAAGGAAGGTTAAGTACATAGATGATGCGAGGTTTCAAGTTAGTGAGAATGTATCTGCAGTGTTGCAAGACACGTCCATGCTAACCAAGTGCACTGACCCGGGGATGTTCTATATTCCCTGCATAATTAGGGATATGAAGATTGAGAAGGCTATGCTTGATCTCGGGGCATCGATTAATGTAATGTCCAAGTCGATGTATGATGATCTGAGGATGGGACCACTTAAACCCACTAGGGTGGCTATTCAATTGACAGATAGATCGACTGTATGGCCTGAAGGGATTTTAGAAGACGCGCGTCTTGGTCAGGGTGAGGGACCTCATTTTTCCAACTTCTACATTTTGGATATGAGGATATCGTCACAAAAAGCCCCAGTGATGATGTTCGGCAGGTCATTCCTGAAGACTGCTCGCACAAGAATCTATTGTGATGTGGAGAAGCTAACGTATGAGTTTGAAGAAGAAGTGGTGTCGTTCGATATTTATAACACCATGAAGCAGCCCACGGATACAGAATTGGTGCAGAGTATTGATGTTATTGACCAGATGGTGGATGAATTTTGGCCACAAATAATTATTGAAGATAAGCTAGGTGTTGTGCTTCAGATTGGCCTGACTGAGGTTATTGCCCAAGATGGTTCGATTGAGCTGATTGAGGCAGTGCATTATTTAAGGTCAGATGCAAAACTTCTACGAAGGGTGGAACCATTGGTGATACCGACACTGAAGTAAGAAGATAGGTTGGCGCCATCGATAGAAAAGACACCGAAGTTGGAATTGAAGTCATTGAACAGTTACTTGAAATACATATATTTGGGAAACGATGAAACACTACCAGTGATCATAAGTGCGGAACTGTCTATTGAGGAAGAGAAACGTGTGAAGAAAGTCCTAGTTGAGTATAAATTGGCTATTGGATGGACGTTGGTTGATATAAGGGGCATTAACCCTACTGTGCAGGCATCACATCTTGCTCAGTGCCCATTAGAGATCCTCAAAGAAGATTGAATCCAACAATGAAAGAGGTAGTGATGAAAGAGATCCTGAAGCTATTGGATCTGAGAATCATTTACTCAATTTCAGATAGTAGATGGGTTAGTCCAGTGCATGTAGTGCCCAAGAAGTCCGGTATTGAAGTAGTGAAGAATGAGCGAAAGGAGTTAGTAGCTACGAGGTTGCAAACAGGTTGGCAAGTATGCGTCGATTATAGGAAGTTGAATCAGAAGACCAAGAAGGATCATTTTCCGTTGCCTTTCATTGATGAGATGTTAGAGAGGTTGGCGGGCAATAAGTATTTGTGTTTCATGGATGGGTACTCGGGTTATATGGAGATCTAGGTCGGGGAGGAGGACAAGGGCAAGACTACTTTCACTTGCCCATTTAGTAGGTTTGCTTATAGAAAGATACATTTTGGTTTGTGCAATGCTCCTGGCACATTCCAAAGATGTATGATGAGTATATTTTCTGATTTGCTAGAGACACGCATAGAAGTGTTTATAAACGACTTTACTGTCTATGGGTCAGATTTTGACAACTGCTTGAGTAACCTGGAGATGGTATTGAAGAGGTGTGTGGATAAAAGTTTGGTGTTAAATTATGAGAAATGCCACTTCATGGTTAAGGAAGAAATTGTTCTTAGGCATGTCATATCTAAGCGTGGGATTGAGGTTGACAAGGCAAAGATCGATATTATAGCCAAGTTGCCTTATCCGAGCAATGTGAAGCAACTGCGTGGCTTTCTTGGGCACGCAGGTTTTTATAGAAGATTTGTCAAGGACTTTGCTAAGATCGCGCAACCTATGACTAGGTTGTTGCAAGGAGAAGTTGCATGGAATTTTGATGAAGATTGTAAGAAGACATTCCATACGTTGAAGAAAATCTTGGTTTCAGCACCTATTATTAAATCGCCAGATTGGGGGATGTCATTTGAGGTGATGTGTGATGTGAGTGGCTATGTCGTGGGAGCTGTCCTTGGGCAGAAGCGTGGAAAGGTGAATCATGTCATATATTATGCTTCTAAGACTCTTAATCCTGCCTAATGCAACTACTTGACCACGGAAAATGAGTTATTAGCTGTGGTTTTTGCATTTGAGAACTTTTGATCATACTTGCTTAGAGGTAAGACCATAGTCTACACTGACCACTCCGCTCTGAAATTCCTCATGGCTAAGAAGGAGACAAAGCAAGCCCAGGTTGATACGGTGGATCATACTACTCCAAGAATTTGATGTAGAAATTAAGGATAAGGCCGGAGCTCAGAATTTAGTGGCTGATCATTTCAGCCGCATAATCTAACAAGAAGGAGATGAGCCGATCAAGGAGACTTTCCAGGATGAACGCCTGACTCTTGCCTAAGATACATTTGAACCTTGGTATGCTGACTTGTGCAATTATATTATTTTGGGACGTTTACTGGGCAACCTCAGCTTTTACCAGAAGAATAAGTTAAAGGTGAAGAGTCGGTACTACATTTAGGATGAACCTTATTTATGTAAGATGTGTACTGACCAAGTTATCCGTTGAGGTGTGGATGAGAAGGAACAAGCTAGAATCCTTGCACACTGTCACTCAAAGGTGCGTGGAGGACATTTTGGACCAAAGAGAACAACGAGGAAGATTTTGCATTGTGGATTTTATTGGCCCAATGTGTTCAAAGACAGTTTCGAATGGTGCAAGCATTGTACCCAGTGCCAAAATGAGGGCAACATTAGTAAGTGGAATGAGATGCCCAAGACCCCAGTCATGCCCATGGAGATCTTTAACATATGGGGGATGGATTTCATAGGGCCATTGCCCAAGTCAAGAGGGAATCTTTACATACTGTTGGCAGTGGATTATGTATCTAAATGGGTAGAAGCCAAGGTAACATCAACCAATGATTCTAAGGTTTTAGTGGAGTTTCTCAATGGCAATATCTTTAGCAGGGTGTGCCCAGAATGATTATCAGTGATCAAGGAGCACACTTTTGTAATGGAGCTGTTAAAGGGTTCATCATCGAATTGAATGCTTATCATCCGCAGGGAAATGATCAGGCGGAGTTGTCTAATCGAATTGTGAAGGCTGTTTTGAGGAAGACAGTTAGCCCAATTAGGAAGGATTGGAGTTTACGTCTTGATGATGCATTGTGGGCATATAGGACAACGTTTTAAACTCCATTTAGGATGTCACCGTACATGATGGTCTTTGGCCAGATGTGCCACTTGCCTGTGGAAATTGAAAACCGAGCATATTGGGTAGTACAGAAGATAAATTATGATTGGGATGAGGCTGGCCAGGCTAGAAAACTCCAACTATAAGAGTTTAAGAAAATTCGACTTAATTCTTATGATAGCTCGGTAATGTATAAGGAACGGGTAAAGAAAACCCATGATGCATTGATCAAAGTCAAGGAGTTTGAACCTGGGCAACATGTTCTGTTGTATTAATCCAAGTTTAAGCTCATGTCTAGAAAGTTGTCGACCAAGTGGGTTGGTCCATTTGAAGTACAAGTCTCATATCCGAATGGGGCTGTGGAAGTGATGAATCCTAATACGGGAAACGTTTTCAAGGTTAATGGACAAAGGTTGAAAGCTTTCTTTGGTCAAGTTGTGGAGAAACCTGAGGAATATTTGAAATTCCTTTGCAGTGTGGATCCCTAACTTGGGCAAGGTGGACGTTGTGCCCACGATGATAACTGGGACGTTGGCCAGGAGGCAACCTGGTTTATTTTTTTCAGTTTTTTTTTTCAAACAAAAAGAAAAAAAGGGGAAGATAGGGATTAAAATAGCCAAATTCTAATATTTTCCATCAAATTTAGGCATATTTTAATTCCGTTCTTGGGTAGACTTATTTAACCATAGGCAAGGCTAGACTGGGGAGAAGGAGGCCAAGAAGAAGGCAAAGGTGGCTAGTTCTGACACTGCCTCGTCGCCTGCTGGAGAGTCTTCAACTGAAGAAAAGAGGGTTTCTACACCTTCTTCCAAGAGCAAGGGAAAGAAACCAAAGGTGGTAAAATCTAAGGAAGAAGATGTGTAGATTGTGGGGGAGAGAATAACACGCTCCTCTTCTCGGAAAATCAAGGAGGAGGATTTCGAGTAGCGAGGCAAGAGAAAAGGAAAGAAGGCTGAGGATTTGATAGCTAGGAAGGTGTTTGTGCCCAGGGAGGTTAATTTTGATGACCTAGACTCCCTGGACATTGCTATGGAAGTGAGAGCACTTTTTGATAGGTGTGGTTGAAGGCGAATTCTGGAGATGCCCTGCTGCATCTATGAAGATTTGATGAGAGAGGTGTATGGGTCAATGGAGTTTGTGCTGGATGGGGAAGGAAACCCATCTTCCATTGAGTTTGTGTTGAATGGGCAGCTTTTAGTCGCTAGTTTAAATGATTTGAACCAGATTTTGGAGTTTGCAACCATGATAAAGTTGCAGCGGCCAGAGTTTAGGAAGGCTGCGAAGAAGGTTCCGGTGGATGCTCCTAAGGAGGAGTGGATTCGGATGTGGAATGAGTTGAGTGTAGGAACGGAGTTCAGATCTGGGGATAACAAGGCATCGGACCTGAAGACACCAGCCCTCCGTATTGCCCACATGATTCTTGCCTATAACATGTATGGTAAGAAAGATAGTGGGAACTCTGTGGCCAACAAGGAGATCTACATTCTATTCTGCATGTTGACCAGGAAGAGGCTTAATGATGCAGCGGATAATACGAACACAAGAGTAAATCACAATTCCATTGATTCACCGAATACCGGAATGCGAAGAAGAAGAAGAAAACCTCGTTTTCTATATCATAAGAAATATCAAAACATCCACCTCTCCAAAGGTCTTAATCATCAAATATATACTAGTAAAGCAAGAATCCTAAAAGTCTATGAAATAACCGTAGCAAATAGAAGGCCATAAAGTAATTAAAAGCTATAAAACTAAATAAATTCATAACTGCTATGTAACTCCAATGGTGGGACAAGAGCATGTTTCTCCAATGAATTAGATATGCTGGCTTCATTTGCATCATTCTCCCCGGGTCAAAAATGATTCGTCCTCGAATCAGCAGAAATTTCACCGCCACAAGAAGCAACACGAGCAGAAGGTATGTTGTACTCGGGGAAAAGATAACGATCTTGGACATCGACAACTCATACAGAAACGCCAACATCAAAAGCCACAGTATGACGCCAAATATTGGGATGTACATGAAGACGAGCCGGCGAGTCCCGAATAAAAATTCAGCAGGTGGATCAATAGGAAATAGAGTCCTAACTTCCGCCAATAGCGGTTGGATATTTGAGGACAAAGTATGTGGTTGGGCACATTCATGAGCTTGCAAAAGAAAATTATATGGAGCCCGTTCTGTTGCTGGTGCAAAATCAGTACATGATAACAATAGAACAGTAGGTGGTGATATGTTTGGCACCGATGGATATAGAATAATCTTCACATCGCCAAAAAGAAAGTTGTATGTGTTGGTGTACCCGTCATGAATGACTCGACGGTCAAATTGCTAAGGCCGACCCAAAAGGAGGTGGCAAGCGTCCATGGGAATGACATCACACCATACAGAGTCAGAGTAAGTACCACCAATAGAAAATGATACAAGAACACGATGAGCAATAGTGATAGTGGTGCCACGTTGAAGCCACATCAATTGATACAGGGTTGGATGACTCTCAGTTGTAAGGCCCAATTTTTCTATAGCATTAGAAGCAACAACATTCTCACATGCGCCAGAATCTATCATAAGACAACATACCTTATCATTAATGGTGCACGTAGAAGAGAAGAGAGAGTGGCGTTGAGACGACTCCTCATGTCATGGGGTGAGGCAATTGCGCTGCAAGACTAGGGCAGTAGCGATATTGCCGCTACGATGTATCTCTTGGACCTCGTCGGTGACCTCAGTATCATAAC
Organism: Schizonepeta tenuifolia; assembly: GCA_029490685.1. Classification (NCBI taxonomy): domain Eukaryota; kingdom Viridiplantae; phylum Streptophyta; class Magnoliopsida; order Lamiales; family Lamiaceae; genus Schizonepeta; species Schizonepeta tenuifolia. Next base: position 33,252,990 of record CM055959.1, read on the forward strand.
AAGGTAGACCATCGTAACTGGAGTAGTGGAATCATCGGTGAACAGAGTGCGAGCACCGTGTAGCTTAGGACAAGAGGCTTGGCAGTGGCCTGGCTCACCACAAGTTTAACAACGGGGAGCGGAGGAACTTCTTGATGGTGCAGTGATTTGAACCCCAGGAGGTGGACGTAGAGAAGTTGTCGGAGGATGTGGTGATGGGGTAGCAGATCCGTGACCTGGGGCAGACGAGAAAGAGTTGCGAGTGTGTTGTTTTTCCACCAAAATGGCACGTTGTTGCGCCTCCGACAAAGTTGTGGGTGCAAATAAATTGAGAGTGTTTTGAAGGGGAACACGCAGCCCGCCAATAAAACGGGAGATGAGCTGGGCTTGGGTCTCAACAAGATCATTACGTGAGATGCGTTGATAAAAATCTTCCGAGTATTCTCCCACTGTGCGCGAGCCTTGACGCAAGTTGTGAAGATGCTGGTATAGGGTACTCGTATAATTGAATGACAGAAATTCTCGTTCCATGTGCTTACGTAGTTTCGCCCATGATGTGAGTTTCGGTTTACCTTAGCGTGCACGGCTGATTTTAAACTGCTGCCACCAAGCAGAAGCACGGCCATGAAAACGAGTCGCAACAAGGCCGACTCGTCTGCCACTAGGAACAGCTTTGAAATCCAAGATCTTCTCTACAGAAGAGACCCAATCTAAAAACTCCGAAGGTTCAAGGCTGCCCGTGAACTCCGGAATATCAACTCGAAACCCTCGTTCCCATCTGTTGTGATCCTCATTTTGACGATCATTAACAGCAGAGGCAAATTGATTATGTAGTGAGGCTGTGTCTTCGTCATCTGAAATAGATGAAGAGAACTGGGGGTGGCGATCGTACCTATTACGACGCCCTTCATGTGTATTTTGTGCTACAAAAGCATCGATAAAATCCGTTTGCTGCAAGCATATAGACTCAACAGCTTGAGTAAGGTTAGCGATTTATTGCCGCATCTCAGTCATCTCGGCTTCGGCGACAGGTTGACGATGAGGAGGCATGGTTCAGGAGCGTCCCCTTAACTCTGGATACCAAATGATGCAGCGGATAATACGGACACAAGAGTAAATCACAATTCTGTTGATTCACCAAATACTGGAATGTGAAGAAAAAGAAAACCTCGTTTTCTGTATCATAAGAAATATCAAAACATCCACCTCTCCAAAGGTCTTAATCATCAAATATATACTAGTAAAGCAAGAATCCTAAAAGTCTATGAAATAACCGTAGCAAATAGAAGGTCATAAAGTAATTAAAAGCTATAAAACTTAATAAATTCATAACTGCTATGTAACTCCAATGGTGGGACAAGAGCATGTTTTCTACAATGAATTAGATATGCCGGCTTCATTTGCATCACTTAACTTTGGGGCTTTCTTGATGGAGCAGTTGAGGGCTGTCATGGCAAGGCGGGGCTGAAGTACTTGTGTGGGCATTTTGTCATTGCCTATATTGAGGAGTTGGAGCTTCAGGATGAGGTGAAGGATTTCAAGGACTCCAGCTGATGTGCTCAACATGGAGAGGTTGAGCAGGATGAAGGAAGTTGTGAAAAGCGGTAAAGGATGGAGCATTTTGGAGACGCATGAGAAGGATCAACCGGCAACAGTAAGGTTCCCACCAAAGAAGTCCACCAGGTTGGCTAAAAAGGTTGTGGTTGATGACGAGGAAGATGAAGAAGAAGAAGAAGAAAAAGTTTAATCTTCTTCTGCTCAGATGAAGGAAGTACTAGAGAGGCTGGGCAAGACCTAGGAGCTGCTCAAGGAGCTGCGGGATGGACAGTTGATCATGCAGGATACTCTCAACAGCATTGCCCGCCACATAAAAATTGGGTCAGTCTGTGATCCCTCTGCTTAGTTTTGTCCTCCCTAGTTTTTTTAGTTTAGGTCTTAGTTTTTTCTGTTTTAGGTGTTAAAGTGTTTTTCTTGTATTAAGTAAAGTCTATAGAGTTGTCGAATACCTTACCCACATTTTACCTTGCAAAATGTGTGGTGAGGTGGCTGAATGACTCAGTCTGTTTCGTTTGTAAGTCTCGACTTCTTTACGTTCACTACTTTGCCCAAGGCAAAGTGTGTGTGTAGGGAGGCCATCTGTTTGTAAATAAAGTTGATTTAGTCCAAGGTAGAGGCCTCCATGGATAGACTTTGCTATAAGCAAAGTGTGTGCGTGGGGTGTCTGTGCCGTGTGTTTTTAATTTTAAAAGTTGTGTTGATCAACATGAAGTTGCGAGTATACCTTGTGAGGATTTAAGCTTAAATAATTTTATTCTTTATGTTGAATAAAGGCATCTTGATTAGAAAGAGCTAGAACTTGCATGTACTTTGACTAATGATTTTGATCTCTAAACTTAGATGATTTAGGCAGTTTCTTTCACTAGCCCATTGAGCTTAAACTGACTACCTTTTATCATTATCCTTTGATCAACCCCTTTGAGCTAAAATAATTCTTTCTATCAATTAAATATTGTCTTAAAGAACTTAGCCTACCTAGTCTTGAGAACTTGGGCTGTAAGAAGATAAGGACAAGAAGGAGATGATGGGGTATCCTGGGGCAAGAAGGGGAGCTTTTGTGTTGATAGTTGGGTTCTGCCCAATAAAAAATAAAAAAATGTGGTGGGGGTACAGAAAAAAAAAGAAAAAAAAATGATAAGTTCCCCACTTTAAGGTTGAAGCTTAGGCCTGAAAAAATTGAGGCAAGGGAGTGTTGCTCAGTACGAGTTTAATTGACCTTAGCCAAGATCTAAATACTTCCTACCTTTTACCTTAAGCTAAATTACAACCTAAAAACACCTAATGATAAGTTTTCAGGTTTAGACTAAGAGATTTAGATTTAAAGGGCAAGCAAGCTTATGGTGAAACCGAAGTCAAGATGATCTGAGAGAGTAATAATGACCTTAGACACAAGAGTGATGAGTGTGGTAAGGATATCCTAATGCTCACGATTCTATCTTGACTTGTTTGATAGTTGTGTATTCTCTTTTCTTTTCACTTGCAGATTCTTTTAAAATTGTTACATTAGTTTGACTAATGTTTCTATGCTGATCTTGTTTGAGACTTTTTGTTTGTTTTAGTCTTTTGTTTGTGTCTTGGGCAAGTCGTCCGTGCACACTTGAGGACAAGTGTGGGTTAAGTATGTGTGCATGATAAACCCATATTTGGAGTTTATTTTGTATCTGTTTTAGGTAGTCTAGATCGAGTCTTTGTATGCGTTTTGTTTAGTTTTAGTGTCTAGGAGGACATATTCTGGACAGGAGGTGGTCTGTTGCCTGACAGGTACAATCTGGGTAAAACAGGGATTGGAAGCTTCATTTTTGTAAAGCAGAGTAGGGCAGGACGTAAACTAATCAAGATGGCGGAGTGCTTGGGGCAACTGACAATGTTTCTCTCCGAAGTCAAGAAGGATAAGGAAAAGATGATCTAACTCAAATATCTTTCCTTATCCGACTAGAATTAGGATCCGGAAGGGATCTCCTGAAGATAGACGTGACATGCCATGTTGGGGTCGTGCTAATCAAGTAATTACTTGCATCCCAAGGTAGCTCATGGAATCCTACCATGTTAAGGACCGGGGGCCCAAACCCTAGTGCTCGTCTATATATATGTGATTCCCAACTGCTGTGAGGAGTTCCAAATTTTATGATTTCATTCCCTATTTTTATTACGAGAGTTGTGAGGAAAAGAATAAGTCCTACGGGCAAGTTTATTTCATGTTTTTGTCGTACAATTTCCGATCGGCTTTTTTTGCCGAATTTATTTCCCGTTGAATTCTTCATAAGTTTTAATATAGTTTTTATTATGAGTTCCTCAGTGACTGGTGTTTACGTATTTAAATTCATGTCTACCTAAGCTTTTATACTTGATCTTGGCAAGACAGTTAAGTGAATCCCAAAGCTCGAGAGGTCCAAATTGTGCTTGATATTTGCATGCATGTGTTCCCGATATGTTAATGTGTCAATTGAGAAGTAGGAGTGGTATTTATAACTTATCTTAGTTAAAATTAATTAGCATTAGAGGAAGGTGTCTACCCTAATGGATAAGACGTGATGATTCCTTGTTGGGCCTTTCTAGATTATACTCCCTCCGTCCACGAAATAGTTGCCATATTGTGAGCGACACGGGTTTTAAGAAAATGGTAGGTAGTAGTGAATTATAGTGAGTATTGTTGTGAGTGGAGTAAGGGTCCCACAATAAATGTGAGTGAAGTAGCAAAAGTGGCAACCATTTCGTGGACAAACTTAAGTAGTAAGTGGAAATTTCGTGGACGGAGGGAGTAATGCTCTCTGGCAAGAAACTGAACGATGACTCTGACAGAGGTATTGCCCAGAGTAGGGAGCCGGCGGTGCGTCACCAACTAAGTAAGGATAGGTCAGGGAAGGGTTTGTTGAGAGCGTGACGAGTAAAAAGGGATCTCGACATTCAAGTCCTATAACCAACGATGCATGCATGTGATGAATATATTTGCACCAATGATCGAGCTAGTGTTTTCACTTAACAACATCTTTGTCTAGATCAAGTTGTTTTTATTATTGATCAAGTTCTCTGTTTCTTTTCAGCATTTATTTAGTTTTTGTGTTGGGCAAGACAGCCCTAGTGACCAACATACCAAAACCCTTCTTTCTTACTAGGTGGAGGAGGATTCAAGTGATAGTGACAATCAACTCCTTGTGGATCGACCTAGTACTTACGTGTTATCTATATAGCTGTAAGAACAGGCTACAAATTCATTTTGAGAGTGCGAACAACAGCCTCGTCAAAGTAGATTTTGAATTTGTACTTCAACTCTTCTGCCTTCAATGTCTTCAAAGTCTTCTCTTCTCAGCTTTGCGACGTCTTACTTCGACACAACTTCTCTTCACGCTTGAGCTGCATGGGTTAGTTGAGGAGTCAACTGAGTTGCTGTCCAACTGAGTCCATGATTCAGCTGAGTTCTTGTTCAACTGAGTGTGAGACTCAACTGAGCTCTTCAAGAACTGCCTTCTTCAGTCCAACTGTCTTCTTCTGCTTGAAACCTGTAAAGATAAAATCCCTAGACTCAAACAGTGAGCTGTAGCTAAGTCCAGACTGATGGCTTTCATCTACTCGGTTAGGATCAGGTGGGTTTTGTGATAAATCATAATCTTTACTAATTTTTCCAACAATTTTCCCTTTTTGATGATGCTAGGTGGAGTAGGATTCAAGAGATAGTGACAATCAAATCCTTGTGGATCTTCCCTGTACTTACGCGCTATCTATATAGCTGTGAGAATAGGCTACAAATTCATTTTGAAGGTGCGAGCGATAGCCTCGTCAGAGTAGATTTAAATTTGGACTTCAACTCTTCTGCCTTTAAAGTCTTCAAAGTTTTCTCTTCTCAACTTTGCGACGTCTGACTTCGACACAACTTCTCTTCACGCTTAAGCTTCATGGGTCGGTTGAGGAGTCAACTGAGTTGTTGTCCAACTGAGTCCTTGATTCAGCTGAGTTCCTGTTCAGCTGAGCGTGAGACTCAAATGAGTTCTTCACGAACTGCCTTCTTCAGTCTGGCTGTCTTCTTTTACTTGAAATCTATAAAGATAAAATCCCTACGCTCAAACAGTGAGCTCTAGCTAAGTTCAGACTGATGGCTTTCATCTACTCGGTTGGGGTTTGGTGGGTTTTGGGATAAATCAAAACCTTTACTAATTTTTCCAACAATTTCTCCCTTTTTGATGTTGCCAAAACTCTAAACTAACACCACCTAACTTTCCTAACTGATACCATATAACTGATACCAAAAGCTCTCAAAGAAATTGCCCCACTTCGATTTCATATGAAAATTGTGATGAATCATTTTGATAGCAATTATCTATTTGTCCCGTATTGATTTGGAGAAGAAAAATAATTATGACAATTGTTGTGATTCATTTTGACAACAAATATCTCTTTATCTCGTATTGATTTAGAAAAATAAAAAATAATTTTATAATAGTAATGATTTGTATATATTCCATATTCTATATGTATGATTACATTTTTCATTAATTAATGTGTTTAATATATTAAAATATGGTATATATTGATTTTGAAGATTTGATCTTTGTTAAGATTTTATTTCCATATTATATATAATATAGAATATAAATATGATAAATATTGATAAATTTCAAAAAATTAAGAATTTAGATAAATAAGAATCGAGAAATATGAGGGGTGTCACATATGATATTTTTTTTAAGGTAGAATCGTTTTTGTTTATATAATATATAGATAGATAGATAGATAGATGGGGATGAATTCGTTAGGAAAGTGGTGAATTATATTGTGTAAGATTTTAAGAGGCATAAATAAGATTAAAGCTTATTTATCTTCCAGATAAACTAATGGCAATTGAATTCCAATTTTCTTAAACTATCTACAGATGTCTATAGTCACGAATCATAATATACTACAGATTTAGATTCGTGATATTTCCAGTCAAGAGGTCATTTCATTCTACTAAGTTAAATCTAGGAGGCCGGTATATATATATATATATTTGTCATTCTTCTAATAGTAATTAACAGATGCAAAAATAATTAAGCATAATTTCTTTTTTTTTTTTACGCTGTGGGAACCCGTAGCTGATAAATGTCATAAGAAAGACCCTAGTAGTCTACAAATAGCAATTCTTCCTCATAATTCAAAAGAAAAGAAAACCATTTGCTTAGACACTCTACCTCCCAAATTCAAACTCAAACCAAACCATCACGTTTGTTTGCTCATAAGTCCAATGAGATAAAAGCCCATTCAAATAGTGCTAGTAATACGCTGCTCATAATAAAATTAAGGGATAATTGTCTGTAAATTCCAAACTTTTTTCAAATTTTGGAACTGCACTCAAGCTTTTTTTTTTTGCTCAACAAATATAATCTTCGATTTTCTTCTGATTTTGCACCTACGATCGGTTTCCCCCAATCTAAATTTGACGTGGAGGCCAGAAATGACAACGTGTATGCTGAAAAATGTAAAACGACATTTTTTTTGTATAAGTTTAAAATAAAAATAAAATAAAATAAAAACATATATGTGCCAACTTATTATTGTTCAATAAAGAAAATAAAAATTAAATTTAAAATAACATCTCTCCTCCTCCTCCCTCTTTCGTCTCTCCCACTCTCCATGACTAAACCCTCAGTGACGCCGCCAGCCCTTCATTCTGCCACCGCCCCCTCCACCTTCGACCGCCATCACTATCTCCACCCACCATGACCACCACCATCACACAACTATCTCTCGATGACAACCCCAGCATCGTCTCACAGTGCCTCTCCTCCCACCCTTCTCTCACTAACTCTCTCCACACCGCCGACCGCCACCACCATCTCCGTCCAGATTGCTCTCTCCAAGCGGCGGTTTGATCGTCCACAAACAGTTGAATGTAAGGGCATTTCCGACGGAGCATAGTGAGAAGAATTTAACCTAGAAGATAAAGAAATAGAGACAGATTGAGAGTGGTAAGGTGAACACCATAGGCGCTGTTCAACTAGAAGGGTAGTGGTGGAGGTGGTTGTCGGAGAAGATCTATTATCGCCATTGATATGGTCCAGATTTGTAACCCTTAAACATACAGATTTTGAAGGATCATTAACATATATTAATTACCATGTGTCAGAGATACACTGTAGGAAGAGCTTCTCCACGTGGATTTAGTCGTTGAACTTCAACCTGTGAAACATAACGTCGAGTTGTGTGACGGCGTCGCGTCTCTGACGATCAAGTCAGTATGTGTAGAACACGAAAGCTTGAGAGAATTCAATGAGTCCTATCATATGAAGAAGACGATAATGATCATGATACCTGATATTGTGCAGTAAATCTATATATATACCTGCGATGGTAAGAGTATCTTGCCATTTCGAGGAAACTTTAGAAGACTCCTAACCGACTTTGGTGGGGAACCTTCCCCACCTTTGTTGATGTGATGGGTGATTTCTGATACCTTTCTAAGATATTTATGCCTCGAGAAGACAATTCCGTAGTGTACTTTAGACCAGTTGTTGATAAAGTATAAGTAGTCAAGATTAACAAGAGGTAATGTTTCCTAACGGCAAGATTCCATACCGCCAGGCATGCTTCCCCCCATACTAAGAGTATTAGGGGCAAGGTTGCCATCTAAGTAGAGGAACACTAAGAGTGTTGGAGCAAGGTTGCCCTCAGGCAACCAAGGCATACCGAAGGTGTCCCATCAGTCGTCGTCGTCTCCGATGTGCCGATGTGCAGCTGTACATGGCTCTAACCATTATGGTGGTTGTACAAAAGTGGGAAGGAGAGAAGGAAAAAGTGAGAATTGGTTACAATGACGATGGTGGCGGTCGGAGGTGGAGGTGACGGTTGAGTGGCAGCGGCGGGGGCGTGAATATGGATGGGAAAGAGACAGATGAGAGATAAGGGGGTGTGAGGAGATAGAAAATGTGACTTTAGTTTTATTTTATTTTCTATTATTAAAAAAATAAGTTGGCAAATATGACATGTCATTTTTCTAAATTTATGTTTCTTTATATAAAATGACATCGTTTTGTCATTTCCGACTTCCACGGTGTCATTTCTAGCTTCCACATTGTCATTTCCGGTCTCCACGTTGTCATTTCCAGCCTCCACGTCAGATTTAGATTGGGGGAAACCGACTGTAGGTTTAAAATAAGAAGAAAATTAAAGGTTATGTTTGTTGAGCAAAAAAGAAAATGCTCGAGTACTATTCCAAAATTTGAAAAAAAGTTTGAGATTTACAAACAATTATCCCTAAAATTAAAATATAATTTTTATTCGAGGATGCTAATTATATAAAATAGTCACATTCATATTAGATAAGTTTTCCAAAACTAGCACTTCTAACATAAGAATTTTAAAATTTTTTACCACTTCATTTACTTCTTTAAAAAATTCTAGCATTTGTTAATATTTTTACCCATTCTCATTGTTTTCACATCTTTTTTTTTTCTCTGTTGTTCTTCTCTCAATATATCTTTGTATCTCTTTCTCTCTCTCTCAAAACCTTAGCCTCCACATTCCACCGCTTCTCTGTCGTCGCCACCAACTCTCCGCCAATGCCGACGCCACCACTTTCCCACTGTTGTCGCCTCTTCTCGGCCATCTCTCTCTCTCTCTCTCTCTCTCCTCTCTCTCTCTTTCTCTTTGGCACCTTCCCGCTACCGCCTCCTCCTCTCGACCGTCACCTCCTCGCCACCCCACCATCTTGGTGGTCTACGACCACGAGCCTCGATGCGCTACCAGCGAAGAGGCTCTTTTTCCTATTGTTGTTGCTATTGCTGGGCGAAAGTAAGTGGGAAAAAGAAGAATTTGGCGAGGGAGGGTGGTGCTGATTCATGAGCAGCCGGAATGATGCGCTGCCATCTTCAAACGTCGCACGGGAATGAGGCGACCTCAGAGGTATGGTTGCCATTGAACGATTCCCGGCGACGACGGCGCTGGAAATTGCATATTGTCGCTGCCGTCTCGATATGAAACCTTAGTCACGAATTGTAGCAACTCCACCACCACTTCTGACGACGAGATAACCCTCACCACCACTACCAAAAGAAACATGACGATGAGACGAAACCAACCGTGTAATACCCGACCATCGATTCACAGAGTCAGTGCTGGAATTTCACATAAACTAGACGGCGGTGGCGCCACCACCACTTCTAGACTTGGAATTTGATTTTTTTGTGATTCACAATGTGATAAATGTTTTCTAATTCACAACGAACTTTATTGTGATTCGCATATTTTTTTGTGATTAACACTGTAATAAATGTTTATTCCCATTTTTTTTTGTTTACATTGAATTTGTTCTAATTTACAATGAATTTTTTGTGATTTAAAAACTAATTTTTTGTGATTCACAACTAATTTTTTGTGATTCACTCCAAATTTGTTGTGATTTACACAACAGATTATGTGATAGTATATATGCTTCATACATTTTTTTGTGATTAACAAACACATTAAAAAGTGTGAGGTGGCGGTGGCGCAGCGAGAGCGACGGCGAAAAGGTAGTGGCGATGGTGGTTGTTGGGAAATTTATTAGTATGAGTTTTGATGAATTCCAAAACCGACTGACCCCAACCGAGTAGATGTTGCCAGAACCTAATGTTAGAAATGAGGCTCGCTGTTTGAGCAAAGTTGAGATTTTATCTTTACAGGTCTCCAGCTAAAAGATGGCAACAAGGCATCACTCAGACAGAACATCAGTTATGATTAAGAACAACTGAGAGTTCATATGTTCAGATGGAAAAAGGGGGAAGTCTTCAGAACATCAGTTGTGAAGGAAACCAACTGAGCGTTCATCAGATGAGAAGCAGTAGAGAGGAAGAGAACATCAGAAGAAAAGGAAGTCATCTGAGAGTTCGAACCCAACTGACTAGATACAAGAAGGACAACTGAGCGTTCTAGTTGGAACATCAGTTGTAAACTCAATCAGTTAATATCAACAAGATGAAGTTCAAAGTCAGCTGAGAGTTCAACGGTTCAGACAGAACATCAGCTGTAGACCACTCAGATAAAGATCAAGACTTTCAACCGACTAACCGAGGTTGACTGTCAGAAAGGTTTGAAGTTGAATTTCAAAAGGAAGTCACATGAGGGTTTGACCGTTCAGTCATTACCCCATTTGGCCCAACACAAGGCTGTCTCAGATGGAAAGCAGAAGAGCGCAGATGCCATATCAGGAAAGTCTGCAGAGATGAGAGACAAGCCGTCGCTATCAAAGAACAGAGATCAACAGCTCCTCCAACGGCTAGTTGATTCTCTCCGCCTATAAATAGAGGCTTCCATTCATTGGAGATTAAGAATGAGGAAGACACACAAAGGGAAGACACACGAGACGAGACAGAGCGAAAGAAAGAACTATATTCCTTACTCGAGCTGAATTAGATTTAGCCTCTAAGAACATCACTTGTTGAGAGTTCTAGAGCATTAGATTGTGTCTGAGTGTCTTTAGATCGAACCTTGAGAACATCACTTTGTGAGAGTTCATAGAGTGTTAGATCCCAACTCACTTCTTGTTCGAGCTGTTAGTTGGAACCTTATCTTTTATACCTGAAAAAGGTTTTAGGACCCTACTCTTCCTGTAATTGAGTAGTTAGGATGTCAAGTACCCGCAAACTTGACATAGGTTGTTAAGTACCCGTAAACTTAACTGTAAAGGTTGATAAGTACCCGTAAACTTATTGCAACGGTTGCACAGCCCGGGTAAGCTGTGTGGTTTGTCCAGAAAAACTTGGACAGAGTTGTGTGGACTCACAACTCCCCGTGGACGTAGGAGGGTTATCTCCGAACCACGTTAAATCCTGTGTGTCTGTGTTTATTTTATTTAGTTATTTATTGCATTATTAACTGACCAAACTAACCGGCATACAAATCTGCATCTTTACATATTCAACTGTTTTGGTTGTTGACCAACCCTGCACTAAAAGCGTGAGTTGATTTTAACGAGTTTAATTTTCCACCACATTCCGCACAGCCGCACTCTTCCAGCTGAGGTTGCTTACTCAGCTGTGAGATTCCAACTGAGTCCGTTTTACTCGGTTGAAGTAATTTTTAAGGGTTAAGTTTTTAAAATCCTAACTGGTGTATTCCCCCCCCCCATACACTAGTAACTCGTTTCGGGACCATCAAGTGGTATCAGAGCAGTGGTTCAAAAGACTGCTGACTCTATTTCACAAGGTGTGAATTCGAGGAATTTTATTCAGTGGTCAACTGAACAGATCTCTTTATCACGCTAGTGCATATCTGCTTGCACCCTTCTTTTGTTATTTTGTGCAGATGGATGTCAAAGACGATGAGGTACAATCTAATCCTGCTATTTTGAATTCTTCAATTATTTCTAACATGCAGGAAACCCTAGATGAAGAGTTAGAACTCTCATGGGACGACTTCTTAGCACTCAATGAGGAAGTGCAACAGCAGTCGGTTGAGTTTAAGAGTCTTCAAGTACAATTCGCCAAGCTTGAGGAATCCTTAACCGACAAGGACGATCTGATCAAGAGCCAAAAGGAAGAGATTGACAATCTCAATAATCAGCTGAATGCTGCCAGCCAACCTAAGGCTTCAACTGATGAGGAGTTACAGAAACAAATCAAGAAACAGGAAGATCAGTTGAACAAGAAAGAGGCGCAGATCGGCCAGCTGGTGAAAAAGTTAGACGAACAGTCCGAGTATATAGCTGTTCTTCTCAAAGAATTGCAAACTGAGAAGGACAACCTGATCAAGCTATATCAGTCATCCAAGATCATAGAGAATTTAATCAGTTACAGCCGACAGACGGGTGACTTGTCAGGACTCGGTTACGATGTGGTTAAAGATAGTGGAATTCCTCCAGCAACCTTCATCAAAGCTGTTGAGGTCAAGGTTGTTGAACCTAACACGGTTGAATCTGAATCTCCCAAAAAGTAATGCAACTTCCACTTCTCAGCAAGCTCAACCGACCAAGGGAACTCCAACTGAGAAGGGAAAAGAAGTAATGGATGAACATAACGTTCCATCGGTTGGGACATCAATCGAGGGGGAATGTTCCAAGTCACAGAAGAGGAACCAGAGGCGTCGGAGATACAACCAAAACAAAAATCAGAACCGACCTCTGAACCGTCCATAGAACCGACCACATAACCGACCACAGAAAGAATGGAACCGACCGCAGAGCCAACAAGGACTCAACCATCTGAATCAACAGTGGTTCCATCATCAGTTCAACCAGAGGTTCCAACCGAGTCAACCAATAAGGAACAGTTCGAACAGCTGGAGATATTCATGCCACAAGTTGAATCAACATCCGAGCATGACCAGTTGTCGTCGTCAGTCAGAAAGATGGAATCAGTATCAGCTACAAAGATTCCAACATGGCGTCCGACCTCACAGACAAATTCAACAGGATAAAAATCGCCATCAAAACAGGGGGAAAGTCTCACCTCCTAAAGTTCAACATGGGAGAAATCCAACTCCTCCCAAGAAACAGAACATCACTACTAACAACAAGCCTAAGGATAACCGAGGTGTTGTTATAGTTGATGATGAAGGAAAAGTGATCTGGAATGATAAATCCATCCGAGTTTATAGGGAAAAGCGACGCACAGTTCCAGCGGGAACTGGTTCTAACCCTCCAGGACCCAATTGAAATTGGGGACCTAAGCGAGTTTCTCTTTGCAGGTGCAGGAGAAACAGCTAAGGAAGAAGAAGGCGTCTGCTACAATGTGGGTAATGGATAGTGGATGCTCGAAACACATGACGAATTTGAAGGATTTGCTTGGAAGTTTCGTGGAGAAAGAAGGTCCATCAGTTACTTTTGGTGATAACTCGAAAGGTTATACCAGAGGTTACGGTACCCTGGAAACCAATCATGTTTCAATTTCTAATGTCTCTTATGTTAATGGATTGAAGCATAACCTGCTCTCCATCAGCCAATTCTGTAATAATAGTTTCTCTGTCAAGTTTGATGCACAGGGTTGCAGAGTTAAAGATGTCGGATCAAAGCAGGTGATATTGTTGGGAAATTGATCTCCAACAGGGAATGTTTACTACGCTGACTGGAACAGCATCCTCCCTGACACTTGCCTATTATCAAAGAGCAGTTCGGATGTGAGCTGGCTGTGGCACAAAAGGCTCAACCATCTGAACTTCAAGACGATGTACCGACTCGCCAGACAAGAACATGCAAGAGGCATACCCAACCGAGTGTTTTCAACAACACATATCTGCAGTGCATGCCAGTTGGAAAAGCTCGCTAGATCCTCCTTCCGATTGAAGTCAACTCTCTCAACCGACCGAGTGTTACAGCTGATCCATATGGATCTCTTCGGGCCAGTTACACCAAAGAGCATAAATGGCAACGAATATACACTGGTTGTATCTGATGATTACTCGAGGTACACGTGGACCATCTTCATGCGCCACAAAAGTGAAACCCGAGATGAGCTACCCAAGTTGATGGATCGGATATCGAACCAACAAGAGATAAAAATTATTTCTATCCGATCAGATCGTGGAACGGAGTTTCTAAATGAAACCATTATTGAGTATTGCGAAAAGAATGGCATAACCCATCAGACATCAGCCGCGCGTACTCCACAACAGAATGGCGTAGCTGAGCAAAGAAATAGAACTCTGAAGGATGCAGCCACATCCATGTTAGCGAGCTCAGCACTGCCAAAGAGATTTTGGGCTGAAGCGATCAACACAGCATGCTACACTCAGAATCGATCTCTTCTCACCAAGCGGTTGGGAAAGACGCCCTACGAGCTGTGGAGACGCAGAAAGCCAGATATTTCTTATTTTCGTGTTTTTGGATCTAAGTGTTATATTCACAACAATGGGAAGACTCAGTTGAAAACTTTTGATGCCAAAGCTTCGAAGGGCATATTTCTTGGATATGCAGCTCGGATCAAGGCATATAGAGTTTTCAACAACAGCTCTCGTGTTGTGGAAATAACACCTCATGTTAGTTTTGATGAATCTACCCATGAGTGCAGGGAACAGGTAAAGGAACAACACGCGGATCCAGCTGTTCTACCAGTTCTCACTAGATCGCAAGCACTTCGGGAAAAGAACCGAGCTGAACCTCTGATATGGGAAACTGAGGATGAGGATCCATACTCCTCTGAAGATGAATGCGAAGACCTCAGCTCGTCCCAAGGGGGAACTTCAGCTGATGCCCCTCCAACTGCATCAACATCTGAAGCAGAACCAAACTCAGCTCGAACTATTGTAAATGTTGAGGATCCAGACTCAACAGCTGATAAATCACCAGCTCTGAAGACTCCAACTCATAATTTTGAACAGCCACAGTTGGAAGAAGAAGGAAGACGTAACCGAAGATGGTATGAAGTTCATTCCACCGACGACATCATCGGAGATCCAACCGAGGGTGTGCGCACACGGAGCAGGGTTGTAAATCCAGAATCAACCGAGGAAGATTCCAACTCTTATGCCCAATATGCTGAGGAATTGGCAATTCTAGAGGAGTTTGAGCAAGCTGGAGATGTTGCCATGATTTCTTGCTTTGTAGCTGATGTTCCAGAACCGAAGAATATTGGGGAAGCTCTCAACTGTGTCCACTGGACAACAACAATGCAAGAAGAACTGAATGAGTTTCTACGCAACTGTGTATGGGAGTTGGTAGAAAGACCAAATGGTGTCAAGGTGATTGGATTGAAGTGAATTTTCAAAAACAAGAGAGACGCCATTGGATTCATTGTGAGGAATAAAGCAAGGTTGGTAGCTCAAGGATACTGCCAACAAGAAGGAATTGACTTTGAAGATTCCTTCGCACCAATTGCAAGGCTGGAAGCCATCCGGATCTTTCTAGCTTATGCCGCACATCACAAGTTCAATGTATATCAGATGGATGTGAAGTGTGCATTCCTCAATGGAGATATCAAAGAAGATGTATATGTTGAACAGTCTCCTGGTTTTGAGACTGGAGATGGAAGAGTGTACAAGCTGAAGAAAGCTATCTATGGTCTAAAGCAAGCGCCACGGGCATGGTATGACACTCTTTGTGGATTTCTTCTGAACTCGGGGTTCAAACGAGGTTCAGTTGATAAAACTTTGTTCACCATCAAAGTTGAAGAAGAAATACTTGTTGTGCAAATTTATGTCGATGACATCATTTTCGGCTCCAAGTCGGAGGAGCTGTGCAAGAAATTCTCCGATCTCATGAAGGAGAAGTTCGAGATGTCAATGATGGGCGAGATGAATTATTTCCTTGGATTACAAGTGAAGCAGTCACCTGAAGGGATTTTCATCAACCAGTGCAAGTATACAAAGGAGCTCATCATCAAGTTCGGATTGCAGACAAGTAAGACAACTAAGATCCCTATGAATACGAACTGGAAGATCGAACCAGGAGCTGAGGGAAAGCTCGTTGATGCCAGCCAGTATAGAGGGATCATCGGTTCGCTGCTCTATCTAACTGCCAGCCGAGCAGACATTTCATACGCAGTTGGAGTGTGTGCTCGTTTTCAAGTCCAACCAAGAGAAGCACACATGTTGGCAGCAAAGAACATCATTAAGTATCTGAAGGGAACTGTCAATGTTGGGTTGTGGTACCCAACTGATGACAATATCCAGCTGACTAGATACTCAGATGCCGACCTAGCAGGAGATCGGTTGGACTGAAAGTCTACTTCTGGACATTGTCAGTTCATGGAAAGCAAGCTGGTTTCATGGTTCTCCAAGAAACAAGCGTGTGTTGCTACTTCGACAACCGAGTCAGAGTATATGGCTGCCGGAAGCTGTTGCGTGCAAGTATTGTGGCTGAAGCAGCAGCTGAGAGATTATGAAGTCTCAACTGGACAGGTTCCCATTCATTGTGATAGCTCGAGTGCTATAGCTATCTCTCTGAACCCTGTTCACCACTCTCGGACTAAGCATATTGATATTCGTCATCATTTCATCCGAGATCATATTGAGAAAAAGGATGTGTCCATGAAGAAGATCCCAACTGAGATTCAGCGAGCTGACATCTTCAACAAACCTCTAGCCGAAGCGCGGTTCAAGATGCTATGTGATCTACTTGGATTGTTGGATCCTTCAGATGAGGAACCAGCCGAGGTGAAGAGATAGATGCCCATCTGAGGGGGAAGCTCAGATGGAGGGGGAAGCTCAGCTGAAGGGGGAATCTCAGATACGGATTGCCAACTGAAGACGTCAAACGTCAGCTGAACAGACGAACTCGAGTCAGCTGATGGTATGCTGCAACAATGGATCAGACGTCAGCTGAACAGACGAACTCGAGTCAGCTGATGGTATGCGGCAACTGAGGAACTCGACTGATGAACACAGCTGATTCAGACATCAGCTAGCAGTACGGCTGAGCATCCATAGCCTACTTTATAGTGCGACTGGGCTGACATGAAACTGTACACCTTCTCACGCGCTGGTTGGAACTCGGATCAAAACGTCGAGTCAAAGATAGTCAACAGACGCGTAATCCCAGCCGTTGATGGATTCGCGCCATTTAACCCCAGCCGTTGATCTCATCCATGTCAAAGACCTATATAAGGCAAAAAATCAGGGAGATATCTCCTACTTTCCTCATTTGTGCTTATCATTTATAACTATTCATCGTCTTCCAGTTTTCTGTCTAACCCGTTTCTGCAAATAGATTTCTTTCCTTTCCTATATATTACCTTTGCAGTGATTTGTAATGGCACCTAAAAGCTAGAGAATGGCGTCATCCGAACCTTCCCTCGTGCCTGCCACGTATGAAGAGTCATTCGATATGTTAGTATCGAAGATTCACTTCGAGCAGATCCTCTCCGACGAGGATCTAGAGTCGCCGGTCCTAGCCCCTCTCGCCAACACTCTCCGTGAGAACGGACTACTGGAATGGGCCAAGCTCTGCCCCTCCCACTCGCTCAGGCGCCAAGTCAGAGAGTTCTACGTCAATCTCGTTCGCCCCCTTGACAGTTCAGAGGGAGTTTCTACGGTGGTGTCGTGCCGACAAAGAGATGTTCCAGCAAGGACGATACATCGCGTCTCCTTCCCCATCGACGTGTCTGATGTACTCCGGTACATCATACCAATTAACCACACCGCCACCGAGTTCCTGGAGAATATTACCGACGAACAAGCAGATGAATTTCTTCAGGATGCTTTGATCGAGCCGGAGCCGTTGAGGAGCAACATGCAACAAACAAAGCTGAAGCCGGAACACCGCCTACTGTTCGACGCAGTGTCGAAGGTAGTGTTCGGATACAGTGGTGCGTTCGGCGACATCAGCCGACCTAAATTGAAGCAGCTGGTGGCCCTGGAGCACCAACACCAAATCAACTGGTTCCAATATTTTCTGAACCAGTTGATGGTGGAAAAGTCGAAGATCTCTGAGACTACAACCGAGTCTGGAGAGAAGCTGCTGAGTGTGAAGGGGCACGCTCAACTTCGGCTGCAAAGTCTCCGCCCTCATCCTCCTCGCAACAAAGGACCGCAATATGGTCTGGGCTGACTGCGAAGAGACGCCACTGAAGAAGCTGTTGTTGTTCCCGACAGCCAAGAAAGCACAGGAGGTGCTGAGGAGTGTCTACACTCCTAAGGACAAGAGGGAGTCGGGAAGGCCAGCTGAGTCAACAGCTGAGGGGGAACAAGCTGCTGCTCGCCCCGCAAAATCTAAAGCCTCACGTCGCAGAGCTGACACTGAGAAGGAGTCGACTGACGAACCTGCCCAGAAAAAGTTAAGGGTAAGGTTCAAGAAGTCCACCAAGAAGGCAGCTGAGGTGCCGACTGATGAGCCAACTGATGTTCCAGCTGATGAGTCAGCTGATGAGCCAGTTGATGTTCCAGCTGAGGAGCCAGCTGAGAAACAAGCTCCAATCGAGGAGGGAGTGCAGGTTGAATCGACATCTGCTGAGGAGCGTTCCGAATCCAGCCGCTCAGCTGAGGCCGCATCATTCGAGATCGCACCTCGAGGCCCCGGAGCTGATGAGACTGAGGGCATGGAGACGTCGGATGCATCCTCCTCATCTGAGGACCTCGAAGATGCCACCACCTCCCCCACAGCTGGAGTGAATGCTGTACCACCCCCAGAGCCTCTTGCTCTCTCTACCCAAACCGAGCCAGAAATTCCGAGCTCTCAGCTCGATGCCAACATCGTGACCTCTCCTTCGGCCGATGTTGAGGAAACCATTCCACCCTCTTCCCCAACTGAATCCCAAATTCCGAGCTCTCAGCTCGATGCCGATGTTGTGACCGACTCTTTGGCCAACATCGATGAACCTCTTGAACCCGAACCATACAATCTCACCCCCTCCCCGATCAACGAAGCGGAGGACCTGCAGGCTGTTGCTGAGGAGCACGAAGGCAGGGTGGCCTACTGCTTTCAAAAGCTGTTGGGTCTGTTCCCTGCGGCTCGCGACATGCCCATCTTCGCCACACTGGGAACTGAGCTACTGTACCAGTTCCACTTGATCTTTAGCCAGTGGTATGTCAAGGAGGACACGATCAGGGTGCTGAGCTGGGACAGGCTCAAGTCTGATGAGTCCCGCATCCGAGCCTACTTCAACTATTCCAACTTGGAGGTGGCGTACAACAACCGGATCGCGCTGCTCACTAGACGGATGGACCAGAGTCTGGCTGAAGGGAAGGACACAAGGGAGGCAGCTGGAAAGGAGTGTGCTGACTTCCTTGACAGCATGTTGGTGAAATCAGCTGACTTCCTTGAGGATGTCGATGCAGCAACCACCGCCGCAAAGGAAGAGGAGGAAAACCTGAAGCTGTACCTGGCAAACCGTCAAGCCATGGTCACAGCTGAGCCTCTAGCTCAGTCTGCTCAAGCCCTTCTAGCTGCTCAGCTCGCTCCTTCAACAGAACAAATCTGCGAGCTAGTGGCTGAGAGGGTCAACCAGTTGAGGACTGAGCTGCTCGCCAACCTCCAGCACCAACAAGATGACCAGCTGAGGGAGTTGGCAGCACAAGAAGCGAAGTACCAACAACTGGTGGAGGAGAATGCCGAGCTGAAGACGAAGCTGAATGATTTCTCCTCCTCCACCAGTCAGGACGTGTCGGAGCTGAAGTCCACTCTATTGGGCTTGAAGTCGGAAGTGAATGTCTTCAAGTCCTTGGCTGACTCAAATTTGGCCAAGTCTCAACAGACGCAGGATGCTGAATGGGAGTCCCAGTTCGAGTCGCGTTGGGCTGAGTTCGTTGCCTTTCAGACAGAGGTCAACGACAACCTCTCTGTCTTGAAGAAGGCAGAACAAGAGCACCAGGACTCCGAACTGGCAAAGAAGATGGAGCTGGAGTGTGCGGTCGATGAACTTTTCAACCGTGTTCAATCAACCGAGGCAAAACTCAACTCTCTAGACGGTTCAGTAGCAAGTCTTGTTGCTGATGCCAAAAAGGGGGAAGAGAAGGAGACAGAGGGTGAAGCACAGGAAGAAGAAGAGACCCAAGAAGAAGGAGTGCCAGCTGCTCAACCATCCAAATCTCAGCTGATGAGAAGGAAGTCTGCTGCTGCCAAGACAACCGAAGTCGGTGGAGCCGAAATGACTAAGGACTTGGAGCAGGCAAAGAAGATTGGAGTTTCCTACAGCTCCATAGCCGAGATCGCAGCCGAGCTGGATTCTGAACTCGACGGGATAACAACCGAAGAGTGCATTGCAGCGGCCAAGGCTATGGATGTAGAGGAGAAGGACTACATGAACCCGAGCTGGATCAGAAAGTTTGCCGCCAGCCAGGCGAGGAGGGTGAACAAGTTCGAGGTTGAGCTGAAGAAGGTTTCTCAGAACCTGGATCGCAACGTTGCCTCCCGTAGCCGACGCCGCATCAACAGAATCCAATCAAAGGCGAAAGCTCGGTTGAAGCAACAAAGGTTGCCTCTAAAGTCCAAGTTTGAGAGTCGGTTCAGGCATACCGACAAGTGGATGCCAACCGAGTGGAATGAGGAGTGGGAGTTGTTCAAGCAGGAGTTCGTGAACGACTTCTATTACAGAAAGGTTTACGCAACTGACGACCCAAGGAGAGTGTTCAAGGAGGCGCTGACCGAGTTGCACTCAGGTGACCCGGGCATGTTCAGTCAATTCAGGAGGGCCATGATTGACGCCAACCTGGACCTGAACACTGTTCCAGTTCCCAAGAGGGTTACTTATCAGCCACCTCTTCTCCCGGATTCCAGCAACCCGAACCGCACGAAGATTGCATCTGAGGCGAGGCAGGTCTGCAAGGAGCATGGAGTGGACATTTCCAAGGAGTCACCTACTAAGAGGGAAATTTTTGTAAGGATTTTTGGCAAGTATGGGCTACAATACTAGCTCAGTTAGTTTTCTAGCAACTATTGTAATTTTCAGTTTTTGAGCCTATCTTTTGTAACAATCAGTTGTAATGAAAACTATTCAGTTATAAGATTCACCTTGATGAACAATCCCTCATTGTCGCTCTGAATCACAAAGTCTTTTAAATACCATGTTATAACTGTGCTAACCCTTTGATGTTTTATCTTATAGACTGTCTAGAATTTCAGCTGAGATTTTAGATAAGTTAGTGAGGTTTAGATCAGTAGTGGTTTCAAGTTGTAAGTGGTTTTGGCATCATCAAAAAGGGGGAAATTGTTGGGAAATTTATTAGTATGAGTTTTGATGAATTCCAAAACCGACTGACCCCAACCGAGTAGATGTTGCCAGAACCTAATGTTAGAAATTAGGCTCGCTGTTTGAGCAAAGTTGAGATTTTACCTTTACAGGTCTCCAGCTAAAAGATGGCAACAAGGCATCACTCAGACAGAACATCAGTTATGATTAAGAACAACTGAGAGTTCATATGTTCAGATGGAAAAAGGGGGAAGTCTTCAGAACATCAGTTGTGAAGGAAACCAACTGAGCGTTCATCAGATGAGAAGCAGTAGAGAGGAAGAGAACATCAGAAGAAAAGGAAGTCATCTGAGAGTTCGAACCCAACTGACTAGATACAAGAAGGACAACTGAGCGTTCTAGTTGGAACATCAGTTGTAAACTCAATCAGTTAATATCAACAAGATGAAGTTCAAAGTCAGCTGAGAGTTCAACGGTTCAAACAGAACATCAGCTGTAGACCACTCAGATAAAGATCAAGACTTTCAACCGACTAACCGAGGTTGACTGTCAGAAAGGTTTGAAGTTGAATTTCAAAAGGAAGTCACATGAAGGTTTGACCGTTCAGTCATTACCCCATTTGGCCCAACACAAGGCTGTCTCAGATGGAAAGCAGAAGAGCGCAGATGCCATATCGGGAAAGTCTGCAGAGATGAGAGACAAGCCGTCGCTATCAAAGAACAAAGATCAACAGCTCCTCCAACGGCTAGTTGATTCTCTCCGCCTATAAATAGAGGCTTCCATTCATTGGAGATTAAGAATGAGGAAGACACACAAGGGGAAGACACACGAGACGAGACAGAGCGAAAGAAAGAACTATATTCCTTACTCGAGCTGAATTAGATTTAGCCTCTAAGAACATCACTTGTTGAGAGTTCTAGAGCATTAGATTGTGTCTGAGTGTCTTTAGATCGAACCTTGAGAACATCACTTTGTGAGAGTTCATAGAGTGTTAGATCCCAGCTCACTTCTTGTTCGAGCTATTAGTTGGAACCTTATCTTTTATACCTGAAAAGGTTTTAGGACCCTACTCTTCCTGTAATTGAGTAGTTAGGTTGTCAAGTACCCGCAAACTTGACATAGGTTGTTAAGTACCCGTAAACTTAACTGTAAAGGTTGATAAGTACCCGTAAACTTATTGCAACGGTTGCACAGCCCGAGTAAGCTGTGTGGTTTGTCCAGAAGAACTTGGACAGAGTTGTGTGGACTCACAACTCCCCGTGGACGTAGGAGGGTTATCTCCGAACCACGTTAAATCCTGTGTGTCTGTGTTTATTTTATTTAGTTATATATTGCATTATTAACTGACCAAACTAACCGGCATACAAATCTGCATCTTTGCATATTCAACTGTTTTGGTTGTTGACCAACCCTGCACTAAAAGCGTGAGTTGATTTTAACGAGTTTAATTTTCCACCACATTCCGCACAGCCGCACTCTTCCAGCTGAGGTTGCTTACTCAGCTGTGAGATTCCAACTGAGTCCGTTTTACTCGGTTGAAGTAATTTTTAAGGGTTAAGTTTTTAAAATCCTAACTGGTGTATTCTCCCCCCATACACCAGTAACTCGTTTCGGGACCATCAGTGGTGGAAATGTTTGGTTTAAAAATGAGAAATGAGAAAAGTCATAAAATCACAAAATAATCTTCTTTACTTAATATGATTGGTAATTTGACAAAAGATGTAAGAGAATAAAAGTTACAAAGTGCTAAAATTTTGAGGAATTAAAGAAAGTGTTATAATTTCAAATTGTAATATAAAAATACTATTATGCTTATCCCCTTTTCATATCAACATATATTCATTTCTCAGAATTTAACACTTCAATCGATCTCTGAGAGCTGTTAATGAAATGCTTGAAAAAGAGGCTTTTCTAGCGATATAAAAGATATATCACCAAAATAGAAAAAGAAGTAAAACAATTTACATGAAAGTTGAAAGAAACTCGAAAAAAGTTTTCATGCACCGGTTGTATACTATACAACCGGGCTTGTTCGGCCCGTAGCCCGCCCAATCAGCCCGAGTTCAGTAAAATATATAAGATAATTTTTCTTTTTTCCTCCCTTTCTCTCTCTTTCCTCCGCTCTTCTCTCTTTCTCTGCTCTTTATCTTTTCTCTCATCTTCTTCTCCTTTTTTCTTCGTCGTTGTTCCTTTCTTTTTCGCCATATTATCTCGGTTTTCTCCATCTTGCCGCCATATTTTCCTTTGTTTGTTGTTGTTTACCTGTTTTTGTTGTTTCGCTTTATCGGAGGAACCCTAGTTCCTTGAGTTTGAAGGTTTTTTGCTTTATCGCCGTATTATACATTGCTTTTGTATTTTATTGGAATAATGTATTATTTGATTTCTAATCTAGAAGTTCACAATTTGTAATAGTTCTGTGTTTGTGTGTGTTTTGTTTTTTGATTTCCTCCGTTTCTCTACTCTTACATTCTTTCTTCATCGTTGCTTCGCCTTGTTGTACTTTCCTTTGGATTTTGACTCAAACCCTAGCTATTTTTGTTGTGTGATTGATTGCTGGAACCGTAGTTTTAAATGAGCAAGTATTTAAAAAAATGTATTCATAAACATTCCACTTGAGATTCTTGTGAATTTCTTGTTTACTTTGTGTTTTTTTCCTGATTTCGTCCTGTCGTTTTAGTTTATATATTGAAATTGATAGGATTTTGAGCATTGCTTTTTATTTATGATTTATATATTACCTGTTTTGCATACCTTTAATTATGTTTTTTAGTTTAGTTGATGATTTTATTTTGGTGAGGTTTATGGTTTTATATCTTGTTATTATCATCTTTCTGTTGATTTTGATGTAGTTGGCATTTCTATCTTTTACAAAGTAACATTTCTATTGAATTTAAGTTAACATTCATGTGATGAAAAGTACCCTTTCAGTATATATTTACTCTATGCTGATTTAGCAAACTATTGATTATGCATTTTGTTTCTGTTTTAGATTGTTAACCATGGTCAAAAAGAGATCATCTAAGAGTAAAAAGATTGTTATATCTTCTCCCGACAACACTGGTTGTCAGGAGAAAGGATTGAAAGTGAAGAGAAGACCTGGTCATGTAGTTAAGAGGAAGGAAGTGTTGAAGGTGGTTGTGAAAGAACAAAGGTATTTGTGTTTTTACTTATTCTTAATTTTGAATACTTGAGATTTTTTAAGTGATTTACATATGATATGCACTTCAATTTTCTGAGTATTACTTTTTTTTTTTACAGATATTCAATTAGTTGTAATCCTACTAGACTTTCTGGTTTAATTTTAGTTTTGAATGATGATCAGAAAGAGTCGATTAGACGAGTAGGGTTTGGGGGTCTGATGTGTTTGTGTGAATGGAAGTATGTGTTTTGGAAGCACAATATGTGGTTTTTTGAAATTTCAAACCGTTGTCTCGTGTCTTGACTTTTAAGGGAGGCCATAATCTGGTTATTAAACCTTTTGATATTCAAGATCTTTTCCTCCTATATAGACCTACTGATGGAAATGTTAATGTGTTATCTTATGGTAGGACTGATGAACATGGGGCTGGTTTGATAGAGAATTTCAAGAAAAAAATATTAGGTTGGTTGGTCATACCACTCAGAAGTCTGTGTTTGAGCTGTTGTCTGATCAAAGTGATCATAGATTCCAAAATGGGGGTGATGATTTTGTTACGTTGTTCATTCTCTACGCTATGTCTACCTTTCTTGCTCCTACTGCAAACACATAGAGTAGTCTTTTGAAATCTCTATTTGATGTTCATAGCATTCGAAACCTTGATTAGTGTACTTTTGTTATCCAAAAGCTGTGCAAGGCATTGGAATCGTTTAGACAAAATGATTATTCTGTTATAAATGGTTGTGTGCTACTTATTCCTCTTCTTTACTTGCATCAATTCCAATGGCAATGTAGATCTCTGAACCTGATTCTGAGTATATCACCTACAAGATTCTTCCAGGCGAGAAGTCTGATTCTGATATCAATTCCATTTCCCAAAATGTATATGTTTTTAGTTTAATAACCCTTCTATATCTTTGATTTTGTGCTTTTATTTTTGTAATTCACATATTTAATTTGATTAATTATTTAATTTTGTAGGGGTTGCAAAGATCATTCTTAATTCTGCAGAGAGATTTCAACGTGATTGTTTCCAATCACAAGGTTTTGAAGAGATCAACGTGATTGTTTCCATTCTTAAAACCTTTGAAGAGATCAAGAGAACCAGTTCTCAAGAACAATGTTTTGGTATACCAGTTGTACCATTTCCAAATCCAAAAGTTTGGGAGGCTGCTGATTCGTATTGAAATGAAGATTTTTTCAAAATTTGTGATGAATTGGCCCTTAAATTCAAGAATGCTAAGATGGATAATACTGTGAAAAGTAATAATTTTCAGTCTTCTATACCTCAAGAATCAGGTCCTGTTAATGAGTTTTTGGGTACTGATGTTAACACCAATCCTGTAGATGGTTGGACAAGTAAGTTTATATCATATTCTTTCTTAATTATGTCATTAATTATATTTGAACTGATTTTTACATTTTGTTTCAACAGGAGAAGTTGAGCAGACTCACAATGTCGTTGATAATAAACATCATGACGATCAACATGTTAAGACAAAGAAGAAGAATGAGCAGAAGAAAAGGATCAGGGATCCTAATATGCCATCTTTTGAACTACTCAGTCAAAGTTTATATTGTTTATCTGATTCTGAACCCGATGTTCATCATTTAGGTTTGTATTTAATACTTACTTCAATTAGTTTTTGTTTTATGCTTCCTTATTACATATACTAACATATTTGTAAATTACCTTTATATTACTTTATGAAATCAGAAGCTCAAACAAATGAAAATGAAATCAAAGAGGAAGTTCCAACTGATCACGATAAGTGTGAACAAATAGGGAAGAGTGAGATCGAGGTTCGTGCCTTGATGTCTCAACTTATGTTTTCTATTATTTTTTACAACTTATATTTATTTTACTTTTTAAAATTAGTTATTAAGTTCATTGAAATTGAAATTGCAGAGAAAAGTCCAATTGATGAGGAAGAGTTTGGAAAAATTGATAAGCTTATTGATTCAATTACTGTTCAACGTGAAGATGTTGTTGTTTGTCGACTATATAAGAAAGTTACTCCGCATTATAAGGAATGCAAGTCAGG
Source organism: Schizonepeta tenuifolia (assembly GCA_029490685.1). NCBI lineage: Eukaryota > Viridiplantae > Streptophyta > Magnoliopsida > Lamiales > Lamiaceae > Schizonepeta > Schizonepeta tenuifolia. The sequence continues at coordinate 33,279,209 of CM055959.1, forward strand.
TGATGGTTTGGTTCTTAATTGTATATTGTAATTGAGTTTATGTTCTTCTTTTTCATTGCAATAGAACACTGATATGCTCAATTTTGGTAATTGATTTTAGATTTTAATCTTTGGCCGTGGTATAATTATTCACTACAGTTTAGTAAACTTATTTTGTTATTGTTTTATCCTTGCAGTCCCCAATTTGCATGTTATTGATCCGATGATATTGGATTCTATTATTGAGTGGCCTTCTGGCAAAGCTACATTCAAGACCAGGTTCATGATTAATAATGCCTTAGCGAATTTTCTAGGATAGAGAAAGATATTGCGGACTTTTGCTTTCATCATTATCGTACTGCAGTCAACATGTATGTTACTTCTGCTTATTTGCTTCTTCATATGCATGTGTTTTTGTACTGCTATTACATTTTCTTGATAATTTTTAATAATGATTTTCAATCCATGAAAACTCTCAATGATGGTTGCTTTCTGGATTCTAATGTGATTGATGCTTGGTCTATCCTTCTTAACAAGTCCATCAAGTTTCAGTGTTCAAGACTCTCAATCATCACTACAAAGTTCTATTTCAACAGTCAACACTCGGTATATTTTTATCTTTTTAAATTTGATTTTTTTCATTTGGTTCTTCCTTTTTATAGTAATCATTTAATTATTCTTTTTGTTGTTCGTTTCTTTTTTTTTGTAGTCATATGTTGAGAAAATGGTTGATCCTAAGCCCTCTGATGATCTTGAAGAATTGAGTTATAGTGTTAGAAGTTGTTGGCACTTTTCCATGAAACAAATGGTTCAACTCAATGATTTGCCATCTATTGAAATTGTAAGTAGAATTTTATGATTTTATATATTATAGTTGGTAGTGTCTTCTTTATTTATATGGTAATTTGTTTTGTGTTCTTATTAACAGATCATAATTTCCATTTGCTTTGATAAACACTTTGTCGCTCTTGTCATCAACTTCTGTGCATGCAAGATTCAATATTTCGACAACAAAATTGATAATTGTGCAGAAAACTCTTGCAATTGGAAAATGGTTCAACTTGTGGTAGGTTTTTTTTCGCATTAATATTTCATTTGTTGTACTTTATTTAATAGTTACATTTTTACAAATTTTTTGTGTGCCTTTACAGAAACATCAGTTTTCTATCTTTCTTCACAATATGGAATATCCAAGAGCTGCAGAGTTTCCATCGTTTAGCTTTGAAGAAGTTACGTTCCAATGGAAAAGTTACCTAAGCAATGTTGACTGTGGTGTTTTTCTGATGCATCACATGGAGTATTTTGATGGCAGACCTTACATACTTCAAGATTTGTCACAAGTATGATATTATGTATTTCTTCATTGTCTGTCCAATTCAGAAATGCATAATATAGATGTCTTGTTACTACTTCTACATCTTTTATTTATACATTTTCTTATCATGATTTCTGAACTTGGCTTTATCATCGATAAATATATAGGTAGTTATTATTTTTTTTCAATTTCTTTGTTTGAAGGCTGTTGAAAAGGAGAAAGCTTAGAGTGTTGTATTATTCAAAGAATATCTTGTCTGCCATCTATCAATGCCAAGAAGAAGTCTTGACTGAGATCCTTCGATTTGCGAAAATGGCTAAATGATATGTCGTGAAGAAGGCAGCTTTGTAGTGGAAATGATAGTTTGTGTTTGACAATTAAAGACATTAAATCTATTTTATAATTTTAACATTTGGATATTGGTTACTTTTGAAGTATGGTTGATCTGCTTATGAATATGTTGGATCTTAGTTTTGAACAATACAATTTATTATGCACATATTGTTAATGCTTATATGAATTTGTGTAGACTGTTCTTGGGAATTGATTTGCTTAGTTTGCCAGTTTTTTTTAACATTATCTTATTTTTATTGATTAAATGTTATCTTAGTTTCAGTTAGATTGATCATATGCTTGGTGTTTAGGTTTTGGTACTAAAGATTAAGAGTATTAACTTGTTGTAATACAAAAGTATAGATTGTTATTCACAGAAGTAATGATTTGAAATATTACTTTTGTGTACAACTATAATTACTTTTCTTATTGCCAATTCTTACTGTGTATATGTTGCTAATTCGACTTTCTGATAGAGTCGTTATATCTCGAAATAGATCATCCGAGCTCTTTTCAAGACTCTGCAGCAAGCTAACGCGTGAAACACTCTGCTTGGATAGTACGGTCACAAGATCAAAACTTAAAGCTTACACTCATAAGACAGTGGCACACAACCATAAATCAAAAACTGCGCACCCAAACCACCAATAAGTTCTGTAAACTCTTTTTCTTTTCCCTTATTCCTTGACCTTGGTACTTTATGATCGAGGAGTGAACTGTCATAGCCCCAAATCCCGAGGGACGGCAAAAGCTGGGGTGCGACTAGGGGTTAGATTAAAGAAGCGGGAAGAAGGGGGAATGAATAGAATGAACGAATAAACAGACATTAATAACAGAGTAACTACTATGAACAAGACTTCAATTAAAAAGAAAGAGTTGATCTCGAAGGATCACTCAACAAGGTTCTAAAAAAGAAACTGAGTTAATTGTACGGGGTTTAGACCCAACAGAAAGATACATTAACCTGCACATTTTATAAAACATATGCAGGGCTAAGTACAAAAGCACTTAGTGGGCACATTGCCGAAAATATATAATAAGTATAGATGAATCAGGCATCTCATTTCTGTAGCACACCTGGGTTTTTCAATAAAGGCCCGTGTCTACTAAACATTTTCTTTTCTCATAAATCACTCGCGCGAGCATTTTCTGACAGATGTTATGTTCAATTTGCCCAACATTCCTCACCGTGGCTGGCTACCCCTCAACAGGGTACCACACACACAGGCTACCGTGTACACAAACTCTGAAAAGTCCCCCTTGTATACTAACTCAGAGTACGATCGATTTAATTAGCCCCATTGTATCTAACTCATAATTTTTGGAAAGCAATCGGCTAACTCAGAATGGCACAAATGAACTCACATAAAACAAATATTTCATGCCTTGATTATCACTTTGAAAATACAGTTATCAAAGCTGTAAATAAAGATTTTGGAGCATCGCTCAGTTTATTTTGTATATAGAAAAGCCCACCTCAATCGTTTACAGAACAAACTTTAACCTTCGGTCTTCCGTCCTGTCTTCAACTCCGACTTCCTTCTTTTATCACAAATAAACAATTTTAAGAACTTGACCGCAACGATAAAAGAAACAGGAAATCGAATCGGTTTTTAGTCTTTTAGGCGTTTGCACTTATACTATTTTCTTTTGATTAACTAATAAACGAGACTTCGATCAATTCTCGTCTACAAACTGACTCGGCTCAATACTCGACACTTAGGTCAGTAGGTAATGAATGTCGATAACTTATAATGACTTAAAAGTTCACAAGGAACGAAGTTATAAAGGATTCAACTTAAGAAACTTAAGCTTTGGAAATTTCTGCATAGATCAGTAAGTTCATACAGAACAGCGTACTTGGAAACAGGGAATTAATCTTATACCAAATGAAAGCCATGGGTGTCTAGTTTACTCTCCAATTTACGGATCTTGATTTCGTTAAGCGAGCTAAAAGTTATGACAGTTTCCGTGAAACGTCGCAAAACAGTCGCGCGAAACCCTAATGCTCGACAAATTTCGATGCACGATTCCCTAGGTTCGACTAATGCTATTCCACTTTTATTTTCACGAAATTTTCATCTCAAAACAGTCTATATTCAGTATCCCTTAATCGGGTTCACATTCACTTCTTTTGATTAAACAAACGACGATCATTTCCTCGTCATTTTCAACTAACCAATTACTATACCAAATCAACTTTCAAATTCAATTCCTATTTCATTTTCGTTTATCATCTTCTCGTTTCTTAACTATAACTCATAACATCTCATATCTCGGATGGAAAAGTCGTCAACTACAAATCGTTCATAAACTAATAACAATCATTATTATTAAAAAGGATTTCCTTATTCGACTTTTCTACCGGCTTTTAAACTCGTTTCTTCGTCTCTTATTCAAAATCGAACCTTCTTAGAATTCGTTCAAACTTTACGGTTACGATCATTAACTATCAAGATTATCAAAGGTTCAAATCACAATCCTAAATCATTATCTTTTCTCGACTTATCGTTGATTTTTCGTCTCTTAACGAAAATCCTACGTTCTCTGTTTTCGTTCAAATTTTACAGCAACGATCATCATCTAACGAGCATCACTAATATGTAAACCATATTCTAAAAACATTATCGAGCTTCAACTTATCGACGTGTTTCCGTCTCTTACGTTTTTCGTTTTATTTTTAGAAAAATCTCAAATAAATATATATTCATCCTCAATCATCCTACATCTCATTTCCATTAACCAAACATGCATATCACATCATCTTCTTCATCAAATCAACCATTCTTTATCTCTTATATTTCAACTTTTATTTTTAGAAAATCTAAATTAATTCATATAGTCAATTAACAACATCTAGAACAAGAATCCATCATTCAATTACCAAGAAATTCGAACTATGATCAAAGCCCTAAAATCTAAGAAATTTTCGGTAATGGCATTAGGTTAGGAGGGATTGATTTTCTTCGATTTCAAACCATAGAACCTAATTCTAAGCATACTAGAACATGTATTAATCAAAGGACAACATGCTTTTTCATCTCCTATGTTTCGAAAAAAAATGAAAATGATGGGAAAGGATTTGTGTTCGGTTCATAACGTAGAAGATGTTCTTACCTTGCGGAATATGAACTCGGAAATGAATTTAATCGGTAGACGGGAGACTTGTGATCTTGAGAAAGCTTGAAGGATGAAGCTTTAATGGAGGATTGGGAGAGAAAAATGAGAGAGAAAGAGTGAAGATGGGGGCGGCAATGACTTGTGAGGGAGAGAGGGAGATGACTCATGTATATATACATAAAGGTGAAAGAAAAATCTAACTAAAGGTGGTGACTCGCTTAAGGCGTGTTTGGTTTCGATTTATTAGACGGAAATATCTCGTTTCTGGGTTTTAAACGACGTTATAAAAGTCGAGAAATACTTTCTGATAGTCCCGATACGAGTTCTGGTGTATGGTGGAGGAATACACCAGATAAAACTTTTTAAAACAACCCCCTAAAATAACTCAATCGAGTAATGCAACTCAGTTGGAATCACAACCGAGTAAGAAACACTTGGTTGGAAGTGAAGTGTTGTGCGGAATGTGGTGGAAATTAACTCGTATAAAATTAACTCACGCTTTTATTCAAGGTTGGTCAAAAACTAAAACAGTTGATATGGAATAATGCAGTTTGTATGCAGGTTAGTTAGTCAGTTGAATATGCAATAAGTAACTGAAAATAAACACAACACACAAGATTTAACGTGGTTCGGAGAGAACTCCTACGTCCACGGGGAGTTGTGAGTCCACACAACTCAGTCCAAGTTCTTCTGGACAAACTACAAAGCTTACGCGGGCTTTGCAACCGTTGAGATAAGTTTACGGGTACTTATCAACCTTACAGATTAGTTTTCGGGTACTAATCAACCTATCTACTCAGTTACGGGAAGAGTAGGGTCCTAAAACCTTTTCAGGTGAAAGAAAGGGTGGGGTTCCAACTAAATAGCTCGAGCAAGAAGTGAGCTAAGATCTAACACTCTACGAACTCTCAACAAGTGATGTTCTCAAGGTTGGATCAAAAACTACAAGGACAGAAACTAACTCTCTAGAACTCTCAACTAATGATGTTCTTAGAGGTTTTGCTTGAGTGCAGAATGAAGTTGTTCTTTCGCTTGAATATCTCTTCTCACTTGTCTGTCTTGTATTCCCGTAGTCTTGGGTGAATGAAAGAAGGCCTCTATTTATAGGCGGAGAGAATCAACTAGCCGTTGGAAGAGCTGTTGATCTCTGTTCTTTGATAGCGATGGCTTGTCTCTCATTTCTGCAGACTTTCCGGATTTGGCAACTGCGTGCTTCTGCTTTCCATCTGAGACAGCTTGTGTTGGGCCAAATGAGGTAATGACAGAGAGTCAAACCTTCACGTGACTTCCTTGTTTGAAATTCAAATCTTAACCTTTGACCTCCAACATTTGATGGTTGGTTGAGTCGTCTGATCTTCATCTGATTGGTCTTCAGCTGATGTTCTATCTGAATGCTTTTGTCTGAGTAAGAACATGTGAACTCTCAGCTGACTTTGAACTTCAAGCTGTTGCTCTAACTGATTGAGTCTACAACTGATGTTCCATCTTGAACGCTCAGTTGTCCTTGTTGTGTCTGATCAGTTGGGTTTGAACGCTCAGATGACTTTCTTCCATCTGATGTTCTCTTACAGCTTCTTCCTTTGAATACTTGGTTTACTTTTGCATCTTGCCACTTGAGTGCTCATCTGATGAACGCTCAGTTGTCTTCTTCACAACTAATGTTCTATCCCAGTGAAGCCTTGTTCCTGTCTTCAGCTGGAGTCCTGTAACGATAAAATCTTAACAATGCTCAAACAGCGAGCCTAACTGCTAACATTAGGATCTGGCAACATCTACTCGGTTGGGGTCAGTTGGTTTTGGAATCAATCAAAACTTTAATAAATTTCCCAACACTTTCTTAGATAGTTACGAATTCGACGAAATCTAATTCGTCCGTTAGATTAGAAATAAATCATGTACTCGGAAAATTTAATTCGTTTTTCAAAATCCGATAAAAAGTTGGGACATCATAGTCAAATTTCGCCCGGAAAAATAATAAAAACTAATTTTCTCCGGTGAACTTGTATCGAAGAAAAGTGAATGTAAATTCTGACGGTTTTTCAATCTGAGTTTTCGGACGAAAAATCTATCGGACGCGAAGACCCTAATACAGTAGTCGTTTGTCCTACTTCTGGAATTTATTTTCAGAAACGGATTTCACCGTGAATCTTAGAATTGAAAATCCTTAAATTAGGTGTGCAAAGCCTTAATTAATAATTAAATTTTTATTTCTCGTCAGAAGAAAATATCCGGGGTATTACATCCTACCCCTCTAACAAGAAATTTCATCCCGAAATTTGCATATCTTCTTCAAACTGTTCGGGGTACTTCTTCCCCATGTTTTCTTCGAGTTCTCACGTAGCTTTTTCTTGCCCGTGGTGATTCTATATTACTTTTACTAACTGTACTGACTTGCTTCTTAACTCTCGCACTTTTCGATCCAAGATCGATTGTGGTCTTTCATCATAATTTATAACTTAAATTGAGAATCAAGAACTATGTCTTGCTGGTAGATCACGGTTTTAGAAACGAACACGTACTTTCTCAACGAGATACGCAAATATAATAAACATTCCATAGACTTGGCAACACGGCCAAATCTATACACATTAAAATTATCTTTTCCAAGATATCAAATAATCACATAAATCTTTGTCTAAGCTTACTCTTGACATGAATCTAATGATTCTCTTCAACGGAGAAATCTTAAGAAAACTTTATCTCCCTTTTCGAAATTAAGTTCTGACCGACGTAAATCACATAAGACTTTCGTCTTCTCTAAACTTCTTTTATTCAGACTTGAGTCTATCGAATGATCTCGATCATTTTACTGACCGTATCTGGTCCTAGGTTCTTTTCTTTCACCTACCTTATTACAATAAGGTAGTTATCTAAACTTCTTCCTATACAAGACCTCGTAAGGTGCAATACTTATCGTAGCCTGATAACCATTGTTATGAGCGAAATCGACCCACGGCAAAACATTCTTCTATTTTACACTTCAATCCAATACTTTCGTTCTCAACATATCTATGAGTACTCGTATCATCCTCTCGGATTGTCCATCCGTTTAGGGGTGAAAAGTGGTATTAAAATTAAGGTTGGTACTTAGCTTCTTCTGCATAGTAGTCCAAAACCTTGAAGTAAATTTGGCATCTCTATCAAACATCATCGACTTTTGCATTCCGTGCAGACGTACAATCTCACGAACATACAACTGAGCTAACTTTCTGTTCTAAAGGTAATTGGAATTTGTAGGAAGTGAATTGATTTTGTGAACCTATCAATAACCACCCAAATGGCAGTATTTCCTTTTCTAGGCTTTGGGCAAACCTGTCACAAAATTCATGGCTATATCTTCCCACTTCTACGTTGGAATACTTAATGGTTGTAACAATCCGTATGGTCTTTGGTGTAAAGCTTTCACTTGTTGATAAGCCAAACATTGATCTATAAACGAGGCAATATCTTGTTTTAATCCGTTTTACCGAAAATTCTTTCTTAAATCTTAATATATCTTCGTATTCTCTAGGTATGCTGTTTATGGCGTATCGTGAGTCTCACTCATGATATCTTTCTTTAATTTGCCGATATTAGGGATATAAGGTCTACCTTCAAATAAAATCGCATGATCTAGTGCTTTGAAATAACTGTCTGGTTTATCCATTCTTATCTTAAGCCGAAGCTTTTTGATCGACTCGTCCTTTTTCTGGGCACTAAAGATTCTTTCTCGTAAGTCTGATGTAGTTACTAGTGCTGCTATATGGTCTGTTATCGCTTCAGGTGCATCGAGCACTTCTAAGTCCATTTTCTCAAATTCTCATACAAGAGTTTCTTTCTCAACAAAGAGACATCCTAACTAGGTTGGAGTCTTGCGACTCAGCGCGTCGGCTACACGTTTGCTTTTCCTGGATGGTAATTAATACCACAATCATAATCCTTGACTAATTCGAGCCATCTCCTTTGCCTCATGTTCAATTCCTTTTGCTCGAAGAAGTACTTTAAACTCTTATGGTCCGTAAAAATTCAACCCTAACGCCATAGAGATGGTGTCTCCAAATTTTTCAACGCATGCACAACAGCAGCTAGTTCTAAGTCGTGGGTTGGGTACTCAACTTCATGGGATCGAAGTTGTCGTAAAGTATAAGCTATTACCTTTTTGTTTTGCATCAATACACAACCTAATCCGTTCCTTGAAGTATCTGTATAGACCACGTATTCCTTATTTGCTTCTGGCAAAGCCAACACTGCTGTTGTGGTTAACTTCTCCTTGAATGTCTGAAAACTCTTCTCGCACTCATCCGTCCATTTATACTTATTTTCCTTCCGAAGTAGTTGCGTCATAGGTCTAGCAATCGTTGGAAATCCTTCGATGGATCTTCTGTAATAACCGACTAAACCTAAGAAACTCCTAATTTCGTTCGGACTTGTCGGCGATTTCCAGTCGCGTACTGACTCTACCTTGGCGGGATCTACCTTGATGCCTTCTACTGATACTACATGTCCAAGGAACATTACTTCCTTCAGCCAAAACTCGTATTTACTGAATTTGACGTAAAGTTTTTCGGCTCTAAGCGTTTCTAAAACTATTCTTAAGTGTTCCTCGTATTCTTCCTCATTCTTGGAGTAAATGAGAATGTCGTCGATGAATACTAAAACGAATTTGTCTAAGTACGGGTGAAAGATTCGATTCATGGGATCCATGAATACTGCGGGAGCATTAGTCAAACCGAATGGTATAATTAGGAATTCGTAATGGCCATATCTGGTTCGGAAAGCAGTCTTAGGTATGTCTTCGGGTTTGATTTTCAATTGATGGTACCCGGATCTTAAATCTATTTTTTTGAAGAGACTCCTGCGCCCTTAAGCTGATCAAAAAGGTCTTCTATCCTTGGCAAAGGATACTTATTCTTAAGGGTGATCTTATTCAACTCACGATAGTCTATGCACATTCTCATAGAACCATCCTTCTTTCTCACGAACAAAACGGGTGCTCCCTAAGGTGAAACACTCGGTCTAATGAATCCAAGGTCTAACAATTCTTGCAGCTGGATCTTAAGCTATTCTAATTCTTTCGGTGCATACTCCATATAGAATGGCGCAGTTAATAGATAATCAATTCATACCATGGATTTTATCTATGTCGAACATTTTATTACGTTTCGATTGCTTGTTATGATCTTAAAAAGACCCTAAGTTAAATTCTATGTCCGAGAAAAACTAAGGAAGTGACGATAATTTCTCCTAAGGCGTGGTTATTCTTATTTTATGATTAGCACACTCTGGTCCTACTCTTATAGTGTCGATAGGCACTAGAAATAACGAATGTAAGGTTCTGGTATGAGGTAGAATAATGACAAGGTAATCAAGAAGTTCGTCCTATACCTGCCAATTTTCCTTTGCCCTTATGGCCCGTATCTTGTTCGATCGCGAATGCCCTAGCGTTCTATTGCTGTTGGACGTACTGTTGAAACTGCTGCTGCGGCTGAGCCTGAATCGCCTTTAAAGGTTGAGGTTGTCCATACTGATTTTGTCCTGCTGCTTGTAATGGTTTCGGGCATTCCCTCCTAAAGTGCCCCTTCTGCCCACAGTTGAAGCAACTTCCCAAGTTTGCTTGACAGATCCCGAAGTGTACCCTATTACACTTGGGACAGCCAGGAATGGCAGCTCTTCCTCGGTTGTTTCCTCCTTGGTTATTCCTTTGTTGCCCTTGTGGCTGACCTTGCTGATTATTTCCTTTCCATGGTCCCGTTTGATTATTTCCTTGCCATGATTTCTTGCCATAATTGTTATTCGGGTTAGGCTACTGATAGCCTTGCTGGTTTCCATTCCTTGGGTTTCTTTGATTATTGGAGTGCTGATAGTAGCCACTGTTGTTTCCTCCTTCCCATTTTCGTTTTCCCTGGTAGTTATTATTGTTGTTTTTGTAATAGCCTCGATTCTGGGTTGGGGCTGGTGCGGGTGTTATAGCTTTCCTTTCATCAGGCACTACGGCCTCCATCTCTAGGGCTCGTCCTAAAACCTCGGTGTAGCTCAGTCCTCCATGACTAGCTAATGTTATTCCATACTCATGCTTATGTCCCCCACGGAATTTCTTCGCTATCTTTTCTTCGGTATCCACCTGAGCAGGTGCATACCTTGACAATTCACAGAACTTGGCGTCGTACTCGGTTACTGTCATCTTTCCTTGTTTTAAATTATAGAACTCAGCCTCCTTCTGAGCTCTATAGGTCTTAGGTACGTACTTATCATACAATGCTTCCTTAAATTCTTTCCATGTAAAACGAGCCAGATGCTCCACAGGTATAACTTTCTGCCTAGCCTCCCACCAGTAGTCAGCTGGTCCGGAAAGCTGGAATGCGACACACGACAAACGCTCCTCATCAGTACATCTGAGGAGTTTAAAGATTTTCTCTATAGTTCGCACCCAAAGCTCAGCATCGCTTGGGTTACTGGTTCCTTTAAACACAGGTGGGTTTCATTTGAGAAATAAGTCCTCAATATCACGACGGGGTGGTGGTGGAGATGGTGATGGTGGTGGAAGGGTTTCATGATATTCCTGTTCCCCTTCTCTTTCAACTTGAGCTTGATGTCTACCACGTCCCCTAGGTCTACCTGGTCCTCTTCGGTTTACTACTCTTGGCGGCATTTCGAAACTATTGAAAACAGAAATTCTCATTAGCACTTTTTCTTTTAATCATTTACTTACTTACTTAACCTTCTTTTACTTACTAACCCTTTTCTCAACTTAAACAAGTTCATGGAAAAGAAAACTGATAATAGCTTCGATACTTAGCTCTTTAAACTTTTAACTTCTTGGTTTAAACCAGAATATTCATCTAAACTTTTTCTTCTAATCGTACTTAGAAGACACTTTCACAAGATTTAAGCCCACTCTCAGGTCATCATGTAGTCTAAACTAGGCTAACTGCCTATCTATATACCGGGTGCACTAACAAGTTGCATCTCCGTACTTACTGGAAGTACTAGAACGGAAACGATCCCAAAACTTCGTATCCGCTTAGAGTACTACAAAAGGATGGTTACTAATCCGACTATTTACAAGACAAAAAGAAACTTCTACTGCTACTACGCGTCTAAGACGCTCTGCTCAACAAGATGCAGTCGAGTCATTACTGCCCTCTATGGCCTGAAACTCCTCAGGGTTCTCCTCCAGATCCTCATCCGGATCCTCCTCATAATCTGTACCAAAGTCGAGCTGAAGTGCCTCGTCAACCCTTAAAGTAGTGCCGTCCAAAAGTGTAAGTGGTGGTGGTGAAGGCACGTCTGAAACTGTCTTCCCCGAGTTTGAAACCAAGTAGTCCAAACTGGTCTCTACTGTCCTCTTTTTTGGAGGCAGCAGGTGGTCGGGAGGTGAACTAGACTCGTATTCCTCTGTAGAACGGACCTTGGATGGTCCTGCCTCAAACTCTCCTCGGACCCTCGCCAACTCTGCACAGATCTCCTCAAGTGGTCTAAATGGGAATGGAAATTCTATCATAGTAGCAAGCTCCGTGCCGATCTCCAGGTATCCTGTCTCTGGAACTAACTCCTCACTGGTTGAAAGGACTAGTGGCAACTCTAACTGTGCGGCCATCTCTGGATCCATGTTAAAAGACTCTAGTTCTGGCTCTGAAAAATGACTGTAGGGGTGGTGCTCCTGAATGGGAACTGACACTATGAATCTGCTCTGAAAGAAACGCTCGTGTATGGCGAGAGCGAATCCTGAGAAATCTCCTATCAGCTCAGTGTCATTGCCGAACAGTGCAAGGAAGTACCAAGACACATCATGTGCCCATCCATTCCACTCATCTGGTAGTCGAACAATCAAATCTGCTATAGCCTGACGCTCTGTAATACTGTATCGGGCTGCATGGTAGAGTGCAGAAAAGTTACTAACTATCTGTCCTATGTCGTCGTTCGGGTCTGCCTCGTAATCTCGATACTCACCAGTATCTCATCTGCCCAAGTACGATGTAGCGGGGATTGATTCTCCTGAGTCATGTCACTACTAGAAGCCATCTTATAAGGTTTTAAGAAACACAGATCAGTAACTGGTAGGATAATAACTTATCTTAAGAAAATTCTTAAATTTACAATTAGAATACTCCATTATTCAAAATTGCAATACATAACCACTTAATCTCAGCTTATCTTATTTATCTAGCAATTTCAAGAAATTGCACTCAAACAAAAAAAAATCACGATTTTACTTTCATTCTTTTGCTTATTATTCTTTTACTTTCTAACTTTATTTCTTCCTCGAAGAAAATTTCTTAACGATTTCTTTCCTTTCTTTTAACTTATCAACTTATTTGTCCTTATTCTTCTTTTTATTCTTTATTTTATTTCCTCAAAAGGATATTCTTACGGCTTTCGTTTAAAAAGAACAAGTCGATTCCAACGAGTCAGTTGTTCATGTCACCTTACGCAGGTGACGTTCATTTATTTGCTTTGATTCCCTTTATTCTGTCCTTTCCGATCCGATCGCCTCTTTCAAAATCATTTGGAACCAACGCTTCTTAAAATGTCTATGTTTTTAGGGAATCGGAAGAATCCTTAGAGCAACAGTCTAAGTTCTCAGAGAATCGGGAGAAATCTTAGAACAACGGTCTAAGTTCTCTTATCAACATACTTTTCAATAATAAAAAAATTTAACTCAAAAATTTCACGTATTTTCACATAGTACAACATTCATGCTTTCACATAGTTCACGTAATATCACAAAGTATAACTCTTATACTTTAATCAAATCATACTTGGCATACTTAATCTCATCATACTTTCATACTTAATCAAAATTTCTTGCATACTTTAATCAAAAATTTCTTCTTAAAAGAAATCATACTTCTGAAATTCTTTCCTAACTTTTCTTTCTTTCTTTCTGTTGAGTCGATGTAGCGGGAGGTTGAGTTGTCGTCTACACTCTTAAACTTAGTGTTACGACTTAACTTTACTTGAAAGAAGACTCGGGTGTAGAGTATATACAAATACTCTATCTTACTTACTCGAAAGAAATTCGTATGCAGAGCAGAAACGATTGCTCTGATACCACTCTGTCACAGCCCCAAATCTCGATGGACGGCAAAAGCCGGGGTGCGACTAGGGGTTGGATTAAAGAAGGGGGGAAGAAGGGGGAATGAATAGAATGAACGAATAAACAGACATTAATAACTAAGTAACTACTATGAACAAGACTTCAATTAAAAAGAAAGAGTTGATCTCGAAGGATCACTCGACAAGGTTCTCAAAAAGAAACTGAGTTAATTGTACGGGGTTTAGACCCAACAGAAAGATATATTAACTTCAAAAAGAGATTGGCAGCGGAAAGCGTAAAGCTGAATACAAGTTCTTATTCTAATTACGACTTCTTAACTCAACATTAACCACCGCCGCTCCCATCGCTCAACCTGCACATTTTATAAAATATATGCAGGGCTAAGTACAAAAGCATTTAGTGGGCACATTGCCGAAAACATATAATAAGTATAGATAAATCAGGCATCTCATTTCTGTAGCACACCGGGGTTTTTCAATAAAGGCCTGTGTCTACTAAACATTTTCTTTTTTCATAAATCACTCGCGCGAGCATTTTCTGACAGATGTTACGTTCAATTTTCCCAACATTCCTCACCGTGGCTGGCTACCCCTCAACAGGGTACCACACACACCGGCTACCATGTACACAAACTCTGGAAAGTCCCCCTTGTATACTAACTCAGAGTACGATCGATTTAGTTAGCCCCATTGTATCTAACTCATAATTTTTGGAAAGCAATCGACTAACTCAGAATGGCACAAATGTACTCACATAAAACAAATATTTCATGCCTTGATTATCACTTTGAAAACACAGTTATCAAAGCTGTAAATAAAGATTTTCGAGCATCGCTCAGTTTATTTTGTATATAGAAAAGCCCACCTCAATCGTTTACAGAACAAACTTTAACCTTTGGTCTTCCGTCCTGTCTTCATCTCCGACTTCCTTCTTTTATCACAAATAAACAAACTTAAGAACTTGACCGCAACGATAAAAGAAACAGGAAATCAAATCGGTTTTCAGTCTTTTAGGCGTTTGCACTTTTACTACTTTCTTTTGATTAACTAATAAACGAGACTTCGATCAATTCTCGTCTACAAACTGACTCGGCTCAATACTCGACACTTAGGTCAGTAGGTAATGAATGTCGATAACTTATAATGACTTAAAAGTTCACAAGGAACGAAGTTAAAAAGGATTCAACTTAAGAAACTTAAGCTTTGGAAATTTCAGCATAGATTAGTAAGTTCATACAGAACAGGGTACTTCGAAACAGGGGATGAATCTTATACCAAAAGAAAGCCATGGGTGTCTAGTTTACTCTCCAATTTACGGATCTCAATTTTGTTAAGCTAGCTAAAAGTTATGACAGTTTCCGTGAAACGTCGCAAAACAGTCGCGCGAAACCCTAATGCTCGACAAATTTTGACGCACGATTCCCTAGGTTCGATTAATGCTATTCCACTTTTATTTTCAAGAAATTTTCATCTCAAAAAAGTCTATATGCAGTATCCCTTAATCGGGTTCACATTCACGTCTTTTGATTAAACAAACGACGAGCATTTCCTCGACATTTTCAACTAACCAATTACTATACCAAATCAACTTTCAAATTCAATTCCTATTTCATTTTCGTTTATCATCTTCTCGTTTCTTAACTGTAACTCATAACATCTCGTATCTCGGATGGAAAAGTCGTCAACTACAAACTCATTCATCAACTAATAACAATCATTATTATTAAAAAGGATTTCCTTATTCGACTTTTCTACCGGCTTTTAAACTCGTTTCTTCGTCTCTTATTTAAAATCGAACCTTCTTAGAATTCGTTCAAACTTTACGGTTACGATCATTAACTATCAAGATTATCAAAGGTTTGAATCACAATCCTAAATCATTATCTATTCTCGACTTATCGTCGATTGTTCGTCTCTTAACGAAAATCCTAGGTTCTCCGTTTTCGTTCAAAATTTACAGCAACGATCATCATCTAACGAGCATCACTAATATGTAAACCATATTCTAAAAACATTATTGAGCTTCAACTTATCGACGTGTTTCTGTCTCTTACGTTTTTCGTTTTATTTTTAGAAAAATCTCAAATAAATATATATTCATCCTCAATCATTCTACATCTCATTTCCATTAACCAAACATGCATATCATATCATCTTCTTCATCAAATCAACCATTCTTTATCTCTTATATTTCAACTTTTATTTTTAGAAAAATCTAAATTAATTCATATAGTCAATTAACATAGTGTAGAACAAGAATCCATCATTCAATTACCAAGAAATTCGAACTATGATCAAACCCCTAAAATCTAAGAAATTTTCGGTAATGGCATTAGGTTAGGAGGGATTGATTTTCTTCGATTTCAAACCATAGAACCTAATTCTAAGCATACTAGAACATGTATTAATCAAAGGACAACATGCTTTTTCATCTCCTATGTTTCGAAAATAAAATAAAAATGATGGGAAAGGATTTGTGTTCGGTTCATAACGTAGAAGATGTTCTTACCTTGCGGAATATGAACTCAGAAATGAATTTAATCGGTAGACGGGAGACTTGTGATCTTGAGAAAGCTTGAAGGATGAAGCTTTAATGGAGGATTGGGAGAGAAAAATGAGAGAGAGAGAGAGAGAGTGAAGATGGGGGCGGCAATGACTTGTGAGGGAGAGAGGGAGATAACTCATGTATATATACATAAAGGTGAAAGAAAAATCTAACTAAAGGTGGTGACTTGCTTAAGGCGTGTTTGGTTTCGATTTATTAGACGGAATTATCTCATTTCCGGGTTTTAAACGACGTTATAAAAGTCGAGAAATACTTTCTTAGATAGTTACGAATTCGACGAAATCTAATTCGTCCGTTAGATTAGAAATAAATCACGTACTCGGAAAACCTAATTCGTTTTTCAAAATCCAATAAAAAGTCGGGACATCACAGTCCAAATTTCGCCTGGAAAAATAATAAAAACTAATTTTCTCCTGTGAACTTGTATCGAAGAAAAAGTGAATGTAAATTCTGACGGTTTTTCAATCTGAGTTTTCGGATGAAAAATCTATCGGACGTGAAAACCCTAATACAGTAGTCGTTCGTCCTACTTCTGGAATTTATTTTCAGAAACGGATTTCACCGTGAATCTTAGAATTGAAAATCCTTAACTTAGGCGTGCAAAGTCTTAATTAATAATTAAATTTTTATTTCTCATCGGAAGAAAATATTCGGGGTATTACACGAACAAGATTGAAACATTCAATTGTTGACGGTCAAAGCCGGAATGTTGACCATGAGAGGTTTCAACAACTTATCAATTTACAGAATTGACAATTGTTCATTTTGGAAATTGGGTTGGACATTTATATATATGATCCTAATCCTGAGGAGAATATCTCTTCGAGTTGCCGCCCTTTGGCATTGTTCGCTAATTTCTTTCACACGCCTTAAGTGCACGGGTGTAATTGAGTACAGGGAAGCAAGGTCGTATTCCACGGAGACTGTAATAACTCAACAAGTACTACTTTCAATCATCATCCTCTATTTAGACTCTGAATTTTAAGTTGAGTTTATAAACTAACAATTTTAACTAATCAAAAAGCAAATAAAAAACAAACAATAGTAATTAGAAACTCAAATATGAAAAAGATATCTTAAGGCTTCGATTTCAATGGATAACTAAAGATCAACTCTTAACCAATCAATCAATTAACACGGGGACTCGACTCTTATTAGAACATCACACAATTAGTTCAAACCTACTTCCATAGCGAATAAATCGTTGATCACATGCAAGGGTTTTCGTTCCCGACAAACATCATATGCATGCAACTCCAAAAAGATCAATTAGATTAGTATTCTCACACAAGGCTCGTCCCCTTCCGGTTATTTTGCAATGTGTGTCTTATATTCTAGATCAAGTACTAACTATCTTCTTCCGATCTCAAGTTAATACATCAAGTCATGCAAAGTTGGTGATCAAACAACATGCAAACAAATCAAACCAAGAATATAAGAAATAAGAGAAGGTCGTAATTGATTAATTGGTTAAGAATCAAGAATTAACTATCCATCTATTCTCTAACCCTAGGATATAAAAAACTTAGCTACTCATAATTAAATCAAACACACAATCAAAAGAAAAGAAATTCATAAACATTAAAATAGAAAAATCGTAGTCGAAACAAATCTCGTCTTGAACTCTTGAACAAGTCTTCAAAACTCCAAGACAAGGCTAAATGAAAATAAGCACTAAGAACAATAATAAAAGATCAAAGATGATCCTCTTCTATGCAATAGAAGGAGTATTTATGGCTAAATACCTAAGACAAAACGAATAGGAATTAAATCCTAACTAAGAAAGGAATTAAAAACAAAGTAGGAAAGTTTTTGGGCTGGACCGCCTCTCCATGCGGTCGCATGCACGACCGCATGGAAGACCGCATGAAAAATGCGTGAAAATCCCAACTTTTGGAGCAAAAATGGACTGCATGCGGTCATGCAGACAACATTCTCCCTTCATACGACCGCATGAAGGGTTCTTTCAACACTCGACTTCGTTTTCCTTCGTTTCTAAGCCGTTTCTCGAGCCGTTTTCTCCCACGAACTCGTACGAAGTCGCTCTTCACATCCACATGCTCGATTCTTCACAATTAAGCTCCAAAATACCTTTAATTCCACAACAAACAAGCAAGTATCAAATTCTTCAAAACAAATCAATACACATACTTAAACTCGCTCTTTCACATGAATTTTCACAACAAACATGTATTTTTAAGACCCAAAAACAAGTGAAAATCCATGTTTATCAGGCATGCGCTTCTACTTTCCGAGATAATGATTTAATAAAAATGTAATTTATCCTGTATAAATAATACACCTTGTCGTAACAAAAACTAAGTCTTATGAGTTATCAATAATTACTTTTTTCTATTTTTTCATTTTTTTTTCCAGATATTTTCTTAATTTCAAAAAAAAAATTGCCTCTTTTTTTGTTTGCGGCGTCCTGAGGCTCCCGCCGACATCTTCGAACTCCCCAACGTTGTCGTGAACCACCGCGTCCCGGTTTAGGAATTTTAACCCGATTCCCTTTCGGAGCACACGTTGAACACGTTATCTATCGGGGTTCTCCCGACCCTTAGGATCGAATAACCAATGTGCAAATGTCGTTCACATGGAACCTTTCCCCTCTTCATTTTTGTTTGCCTCTTTTAGCGAGTAGAGTTATTACCTAGAGTAAGCATTATCATGACCAAAAATAATTATTTGAAACTTTACATTTCTTAATGACAATGTTTACATTCTCAACGATAATAATTACTTTATCGGTTGACTAAAAGTAGAACTTGTCATGTAGAAAAGTAGACATTATCGTGACGAAATGTAATGATTGTGAAACATTACATTTCTTAGTCAATATGTTTACTTTTTTCAACGACAATAATTAATTCAATGGTTGACTAAAAGTAGAATTGTCATGTACAAAAGTAGACATTATCGTAACGAAATGTAATGATTGTGAAACATTATGTTTCTTAATGACAATGTTTACTTTTTCAACGACAATAATTACTTTAACATTTGAGTGAGCCGAAGAATCCAAATTGTTGTCATTATGATTATCTTTATATGATTAATCATATTGAATGTGGAGCCGTAAAATCGTAGCCGCAGGCGGAGTAGTAAAATCGGAGCCGAAGACAGAGGTGCATGGGGTGCATGCGCATGTCCCCATTCATGTCGTGTGGCTGCGCACCCCTATTTTTCCCTCTTCTTTTTTATTTGCCTCTTTATTTTTATTTTTTTGTCTTGTCATTTTTTTCTTTGCCGCTTCTTCTTTGGTTAAGATTCGAGCGAGAGGAGCTGAAGGCCTCGGAGCGAGCCGAAGAAATCTAAATTGTTGCTCGATGATTATCTTTATATTAGTAATTGGAGCAAAAGGCGGAGCCAAAAAATCAGAGCCGAAGGCTCTGCCGTAAACTCGAAGCCGAAAGTGGAGATGCATGGGGTGCATGTGCATGTGCATGTCCCCACTCATGTTGTGTTTTCTCTCTTCTTTTTTGTTTGCCACTTCATTTTTTTGTTTGCCTTTTTATTTTTATTTTTTGTTTGTCATAAAATCAAAGCCGAAGGTGGAGTCGTAAAATCACAGCGTTATAACTTGTCATGTTCAAAAGTAGACATTGTCGTGTCAATATGTAATGATTGTGAAACATTACGTTTCTTAATGACAATGTTTACTTTTTCAACGACAATAATTACTTTAACATTTGAGTGAGCCGAATAACCCAAATTGTTATAACTAAGATTATGTTTATATTATTAATCGGATTGAAGGTGGAGCTATAAAATCGTAGCCGAAGGCAGAGTCGTAAAATCGGAGCCGAACTCATAGGTGCATGGGGTGCATGCGCATGTCCCCACTCATGTCTTGTGGACCCTACGCGCCCCTATTTTTTCCCTCTTCTTTTTTGTTTTCTCTTTGTTTTTTTTTTTTGTTTGTTGTAAACTTGAAGCTGAAGGTGGAGCAGTAAAATTACAGCAGTATAACTTGTCGTGTTCAAAACTAGACATTGTTGTGACAAAATGTAATGATTGTGAAGCTTTACTTGTGTTAGTGACAATCTATACTTTTTCAAAGACAATAATTACTTCAACGTTCGAGTAAAAATACTTGTCATGTGCAAAAGTAGCCATTGTCATGATGAAATGTAATGATTGTGAAACTTTATATTTCCTAATGACAATGTTTACTTTTTCAACGACAATAATTACTTTAACGTTCGACTAAAAGTAGAACTTGTCAAGTTCAAAAGTAGACATTGTTGTGACGAAATATAATGATTGTGAAACATTACGTTTTTTTAGTCAAAATGTTTACTTTTTTCAACGACAATAATTATTTTAATATTTGAACGAGCCGAAGAATCCAAATTATTGTAACTAGGATTATATTATATTATTAATCTTATTGAAGGCGGAGCTGTAAAATCATAGCCGAAGGCGGAGACGTAAAATCGAAGTTTAAGGCTGATCCGTAAAATCAAATCTAAAGGCGGAGGTGCATGGTGTGCATATGCACATCCCCACTCATGTCGTGTGGACTCCACGAACACCTATTTTTATACACTGTTGTCATGAAAAGTAATGCTTGGAGGAACACAACATAAATAAGATTAATACTTCTGTAAACAACATTATTTATTGTATGAGGAACACAACATAGAATGATTTGATAAACCAATTTCATACATTCAGAAAATGTATCCAATGCAAACGAATGCCAGCAATATCAACATTATGCAACATCAAATTGAAGACAAATTAAATGTATGGTAGATAAAATCACTAGGTTTTGATGAAATACAGAAAATGAGTAACACAACACACCAAATTATCAATCTTTTGCTTCTCAGGTGGTGGCGAACAATGGTATGAAGACAAAATGTTCTGAAGCTTAACAAAAAATCCCAACTAGATATAACTCCTCATTAGCAGATTCAATTAATTTTCAGATATTGAATTATAAAACAACAGTAATGAAAGAACAATATCGAGTCATTTCAACAAAAAATGTTTGTTGAATGCAGTTGTGCAAAAAGAAAAGTAAATTAACTTTAAATCAAAATATAAAGAATCAAAAACCATTTGAGCTCTTCTATCTGCTGGTATTTGTTCCCCTTCTATGTGTTTTTATATGTAATTAACAATCATAAATATTTATAAACCTTGTTGCAGGTGATAATCATGACTTTTGCATGATTCTTGAGGCTTAATTGAATGTATTTTGAGTGCAAAATCGTGTTGGTATTGGATTTTTATCGTCAATTATCTTCTTCTTGAAAGAATTTGATACTCGGTCGTTGTTTTGGTGTTTTTATAAGAAAATATGCAGAGAAGAAGGAGAAAAAGATAATCGAGGTTTATGCTCCTTCATATGCGCCCTCACTTCCCGCTCAATTAGTCGCACAAAATGCATGAGAGGCAAGCTAAGAAGAGAATTTATCGACCTTGTTTATGCTCCCTCTTATGCGGCCGCATAAATTGCATGCATGGCCGCACACATTTTATGCTCCCCCTGATGCGGCCGCACATTCTGCAGAGAGGCTGCACATATTGCATCCGGAGGAAAACTCATTTTTGACCTTGGATGTGCGCCCCCGACCGCACCCGCATATATTGCACTTTCAACGCACATTTTGCACGTTTTTAAGTAGTTTGATAATTTTGCCCTTTTACTAATGCCTTTTTGTCTTCATTTCTAGTGGGCTATAAAAGGGAGTCTTCCCCAATTGAAAAAGAACACACACACTCTTTAGCTTGGTTTTCGTCTTCCCAAAGTTTCCTTTTAGGGTTTAAATCATTTCTTAATCATTGTAATACTTTTGGAAGGTTGGATTTGAAGACTATTGGAAGATTTTTTTTCATTAGGTTCTTAGTATTTCAATTATGCAATTTATTCTCCTTTATTTTGCTTTAATTTCATCCATGTCTAGCTAAATTTCCTTTGTTGGTTTTGGAGATTTGAGATGATTTGATGATGGATTGATTTTAGCTTGTTGATTCTAGTTGCCTTCTTCTACTTGAATGTGGATGTGGAGCTTATTTTCATGTGGGGATTGTTGATCACATTTCTTGCATGCCAAATGTTTGTAGAAATTCTTAGTAGGTTTTTACATGCATGGAAATCAAATTCCACATCTTGTATTGCTTTTGAGACTTAGGAAGTGAGATTGCATGCATGGAAGCTTGAGTTCTATGATCTTTTTGGAGTCAATTCGTCGTCTTGAGTCTTAGCCAAGAGAGTCGTCGAGTTGATCTACTTTTGCTATTTGTCGAGAGAGAATAGTCAATGGTTTTGTGATTGCTTCTCAATTAGAAGATTAAAATTTGGTTGCATGAATTAGGAAGTCTCGATCAAGCCATCTAGCATCGGATTGAATCCCTAGAACCAACTCTATTTCCAATTTGTTCCTTGTTCGTTTATTAACCGTTGGTTTACTTGAATTTTCTTATTTATTTTAATCTTGTGTTCAAGTGCGTTAATTAGTCAACAATCATATTATTTGCAAATCTTGAATAGTAGGAAGGTGCATAAATTTTGTTTTCAACATAAATTCGAGCTAATAGTCCTTGAGGATACAATACTCGTTACTAGTGCTACAATAGCCCGTTAAAGTGCGGTTAATATTGCTTAGTCAATCTAGTGATCACTTTTTAGCGCCGTTGTCGGGGACAATTAAGAATTTATAGTGTTAATGATCTTTGCATTAAGAGTACTAGTTCAAGCATTTCTTATTTTAAATTGTGTTTTGAATCTAAGTTTGCGCTTGGTTGGTTTGTGTAGGTGAATTGGTGCATGATCACAAGGAGAAAAGGAGGAGAACTCATTCCTTTAGATTTGGAGATTGAAGTCACCCATAAGCGAGCTAGCCGAGAATGAAGAAGGAAAGCAATGGAGAACCAAAGGCCTAATAATATGGCCGACTTGGAGCGTCAAATGCAAGAACTCCGTCGCCAAATGAATGAGCAACAAGCTCAAAGGGATAGAGCACCACCGCCTCCAATTAACCAAATGTTTGAGCCTCAAGTTAATATGTTTTAAGATGGAGGTTGGGGCAATTGGTGCAACGCCAACAACTTTAAGCTAAAGCCGGGGTTGATTAATATGGTTCAAGCGGAGTCATTCAATGAAGATGCAAATGCTCATTTGAGTGCCTTTTTGGACGTGTGAAACTATCAAGATTCAAAGGGTCTCAAATGATATCATTCGATTGAGGCTCTTCAGATTTTCGTTAAGGACAAGGCCAAAGCTTGGTACAAGACCCTCGACCGTTCGGAGATCACCACTTGGGAGCAATTGTGCCGACTTTTCTTAGCCAAGTACTTCCCACCCTCGCGTGCTCAAAAGCTTATTTCGGACATCTCCCATTTCTCTCAATTAGGGGATGAATCAATCTATGAAGCATGGGAGAGATACAAGGAGATGTTGAGGAGATGCCCTCAACACGGATTTTCAAAAGAGCAACAAATCTTGAACTTTTATCGAGGGCTTACTAATCATACATGGGAGGTCGTGAATACCACTGCCGGTGGGGGCTTGACCAACCGACCTTATGAAGAAGCGATTCAGATTTTGGAGGAAATCCAATAGTTGTCATTGGCCTCAAGAGAGGAGTTCTTCAAAGAGAGTTGCTTCCATTTCGGATGAGAAGTATGATGATCTTCTTGAGCAATTCACCATGCTCAAGAGGGACTATGAGGTCGAAAGAAAGGAAAAGTTGGATGTGAAGATGGTGTCTCAACCGATGCAACAAGGAAGTGAAGAGTATTCACAATTTGAGGATGCTAATTATGTGAATCAACGGGGGTATAGCAACTACAATCGCTCGAGTTATCCTCCAGGGAATCAAGCCTATAATCCTAATTATAGAAATCCAAATTTGTCATACTCTAACCCGAACAATACTATCCATCCACCACCCAGATTCTTGGTGTCTCATGGGATGATCAATGAGTCAAAGAAGCCAATGCGACCATGGAAGAAATGATGCAACAACTTCTCCAAAACCAAAATACTTTCACGGGTGCAACGGGACAAAAGGTTACGAGTTTGGAGGGAACCATCACGGCTTTGACTAAGCAAATGAAGATGTTTGAAGGAAAAGTGAGTCAAATGGCTAATCAAGCGGCTTCTCAACATAAGCCGGGGCAATTTCCAAGCAATACAGAGGTTAATCCGAAGAATCAATGCAATGCCATTCATTTGAGGAGTGAAACTACTTATAAGAACTATCCGGAGTTGAAAGATCAAGAGAAGGTTGTGAGTGAAGAGTTGGATGTGGAGGAGCCCGTTCCTCAAGTGGAGAAGCCTCAAGTTCCGAAGGAGGTACTTTCTAAAGCTACTCTTTCCATTACTTCTTCTTCTTTGCCAAGTAAAGATGTGGTTGCCAAAGCTCCTTACCCTCAAAGGCTTGCCAAGGCAAGAGGTGATGAAAAGCTTGCTAAGTTCATTGAAATGTTTAAGAAGGTTGAAATCAACATACCTTTGCTTGATGCTTTGAGAGACATGCCGGGATATGCTAATTTCTTGAAAGAAGCCTTGTTAACGAAGAGGAAGCTTGGTAAATTTGAAATAATTAACTTGTCGGAAGAGTGCAGTGCCGTTTTACAATGGAAGTTACCTTTAAAGCAAAAGGACCCCTGGAGTTTTGTGATCACTTGTGTTATTGGAGGCCAAACTTTTGGAAGAGTCTTGTGTGATTTGGGTGCTAGTATTAATCTTATACCTCTTTCAATATTTAAGAGGTTAAAGATTGGAGAATTGAAGCCTACTACTATTTCCTTGCAAATGGCCGATCGTTATATCTCTTATCCGAGAGGGATCGTGAAAGACGTGCTTATTAAAGTGGAGGAGTTCATATTTCCTGCCGATTTTGTGGTCCTTGACATGCCCGAAGACGACAATACTCCACTTATTCTTGACCGTCTGTTCTTGGCAACCGGAAGGGCATTAATCGACGTTCAAGATGGTGAGTTGACCTTCCATTACAATGATGAGAAGATGACTATCTCAATCTATGAAGCCACGAAGAAGCCACAAGAATTGGAGCTTGAAGAGTGTAATTTTATTGACTCTTATTCATCTTATCCTCAAGATTTCTTGGAGCATTGTATTGTGGATTCTATTCATTTTTATTCGGAATTGGATGAGGTGTGTGATGAGTTGTTGGAGTCTATTGCTTATATGGATGCAAATCAAGGCATTCCTTTGAAGAATTTGGGATATTTAGATCTTTATACACTTATTGAAGGAGGAGTGCCGGAAGGAATGCCAAAGCCAAGTTCTCCACTGACTTTGGAATTGAAGCCCTTGCCCCACCACTTCAAGTATGCCTTTTTGGGTAAGGATAAAACTTTTCCGGTTATTATGTCTTCATTTCTAAATGATGAGGAGTTGGATAAGTTGTTGAGGGTTTTGAGGAAGTATAAGTCTTCCATTGGATGGTCTATTGTTGATATTAAGGGAATTAACCCTTCTATTTGCATGCACCGAATTTTATTGGAGGCTGATGCAAAGTCAAAGGTCCAACCTCAACGTCGTTTGAATTCGGTGATGCAAGAGATTGAGAGGAAAGATGTATTGAAGTTATTTGATGCCGGAATTATCTATTCCATCTCCGATAGTGAGTGGGTTAGTCCAACTTAAGTGGTTGCCAAGAAATGAGGTATAACCGTTGTAGAAGACGAGAAGGGGGAACAAATAGCCACTCATTTGCAAATGGATTGGAGAGTGTGCATCGACTATAGAGCTTTGAATGCGGCTACAAGAGGTTGATCACTTTCCTCTCCCTTTCATTGATCAAATGCTTGATCGACTAGCCAGCTATGAGTATTATTACTTCTTGGATGGATATTCCGGTTACAACCAAATCGCCATTGCTCTGGAGGACCAACACAAGACTGCCTTCACTTGCCTTATGGGATTTTTGCTTGTCGACGGATGTCTTTCGGTCTTTGCAACGCTCCTGCCACTTTCCAACGATGCATGATGGCAATTTCTCTCGGACTCATCGAAAAGATTATGGAGGTATTCATGGATGATTTTTCCATCTTTGGTTCTTCCTTTGATAATTGCTTGGAAAATCTTTCTCAAGTTTTGCAAAAATGTGAAGAAACTTCTTTATGTCTCAATTGGGAAAAATGTCATTTTATGGTAAGAGAGGGCATTGTTTTAGGGCATAAGGTGTCTAGAGATGGATTAGAGGTTGATAGAGCCAAAATAGTGGCAATTGAGAAGTTACCCCCACCAACAAATATGAAATCTATCCGAAGTTTTCTTGAGCATGCGGAGTTCTATAGACGGTTTATAAAAGACTTTTCAAAATCTCCAAGCCTCTTTGCTCATTATTGGAGAAGGATGCAAGGTTTGAGTTTTCTAGTGCTTGCCTTGATTCGTTTGAGAAGTTAAAAAAAGCACTCGTGTCTACTCCCGTGTTGATTACTCCGGATTGGTCGGAGCCGTTTGTATTGATGTGCGACACTAGTGATTGGGCCGTTGGGGCCGTGTTGGGGCAAAAACAAGATAAGTTCTTTCGAGTTATCTATTATGCTAACAAGACATTGGATTCGGCTCAATGAAACTATACCACCACCAAAAAAGAATTACTTGCCATGGTGTACGCCTTCAACAAGTTCCATCCATACCTAATGGGGACATATTCTATTGTCTATACGGACCACACCGTAATTCGTTACCTTTTTGCCAAGAAGGATGCAAAGCCCCGTTTGATTCGTTGGATATTATTGCTCCAAGAATTCAACATGGAAATCCGAGATAGAAAGGGATGTGAAAATATCATTGCCGATCATCAATCCCGTCTTCAACACCCGATTAAAGGAGAAGATTCTCAGGTATGTATTAATGAGTGCTTTCCCGATGAACAAGTTTTGAAGTTAGTAGATTATACATCATGGTTTGCGGATATTGTTAACTATCTAGTCATTGGTGAACCACCGGGTGATCTCCTTCATTATCAAAGGAAAAAAAATTTGCACGGTGTGAAATTTTACTATTAGGATGACCCTAATCTCTATCGTCGATGCACCGATGGCATCATCCGGAAATGTGTAAAGCAAACCGCTTGGTTGAGAATCATGGAGGAATGTCATAGCTCTCCAAGTGGAGGTCATTTCGGTGGTCATTGGACCGCTATCAAGGTATTCCATTCCGATTTTTATTGGCCAACCATCTTCAAGGATTGCATTGGTTTTGTCAAGTCTTGTGATAGGTGCCAAAGAATGGAAAACATCTCCAAGAGAGACGAGATATCGCAAAATATCATGGTGGAAGTCGAGCTCTTTGATGTGTGGGGAATTGACTTCATGGGACCTTTTTCCAAGTCTCAAGGGTATACTTACATCCTTCTTGCGGTTGAGTATGTGTCTCGATGGGTGGAGGTGATTCCCACGGTGAAAAATGATTCAAAAGTGGTCCTCAAATTCTTGTAAAAGAATATTCTTACTCGTTTTGGGACTCCAAGGGCTTTCATAAGTGACGGGGGATCACACTTCAATAACAAGTGGTTGGGGAGTCTACTTTCTCGGTATGGAGTGAAGCACAAGATCGTCACTCCTTATCATCCTCAAGGGAACGGCCAAGCGGAGCTTGCAAATCGGAAGATCAAACAAATTCTTGAGAAGTCGGTGGCGCATACGAAGGATTGGGCTAATCGCTTGGACAATGCACTTTGGGCCTATCGCACCGCATACAAGACTCCCATTGGTATGTCTCTGTTTCAACTTATTTTTGAAAAGTCGTGTCATTTACCCGTTGAGCTTGAGCATAAGGTGTATTGAGCCACAATGCGGATTAATCTTGAGTTTAAGGAAGCCGGATATACAAGGCTTGAGAAGCTACTTGAGCTTGATGAGTGGAGGAACGAAGCTTTTGAAAGTTCTCGAATTTACAAGGAGAGGACAAAGAAGTTCCATGATCGAGCCATTCGTTCCAAGGATTTTGCTCCCGGAGATGAGGTACTTCTCTATAATTCTCGTCTTTGTTTATTTCCGGGCAAGTTGAAGTCGAGGTGGACGGGACCATATGTTGTGTACAAGTGCAATGGTAAAGGGACTTATGAGCTTCTCAAGTCCAATGGAGAGACTTTTGTGGTGAATGGACATCACCTCAAGCATTACATCAATTGTGAGCCGGATCGGAATGTGACGGTCACGCTTCTCAACGACCCTTGAAGAGTGAGGTATCGTTTAGCTTTAGACGTTAAACAAAGCGCTTGTTGGAAGGCACCCGAACACATTTACTTGCTTTTGTTTTTGTTTTCTTTTTCTTCCATTTTTAGCTTTTGTTGATCTTGTTGGTGGAGTGTTTGGTAGTAGTTTTGAATGTGTGTTTGTTTTGATTTGGATGTATTGCATTCGTTGTTGGTTTGGGTGGTCGTTTGTTGTGTGTTGAGCTTGTCATCTCATTTTTCATGCCGTCGTTTATTTAATTTGGTTGTGCTCGTTTTCGTTGGTAAATATGGTGGCATGCTCGTCTCGTTTCTTGTTTTTGGTTTAGCCTAAGTTCTCATGTCGTTTTTCAGCCTTTTTAAAAAAAAAAAAAAATCATTAACGTACAAGAAAAACAAAATATATATTATTTTAATTATTGTTGTTAGTTTAGTTTAAGCTTAGTTAATTGAGTAATTGTGTTAGTAGTCTTTGCTTTCTTTTCGTTTATTTGTATATGTGCTTTGTATTATTTTGTTCTTTTCTTTTCTTTTCTTTTTGCAGGTCAAACAAAAAAAAAGTATTTCCGTCAAGAATAGCGGCTGGAAACGATGAAGACATGTGAGATAGAGTTTGAATTTTCTAAGGCTAATTTGTGCTTCGATTAGTGCAGCGCACTTCATGAGCCGCACAAATTACAACTACAAGCATGGATTTCTCGAGCAGGTTTAGGCGGCGATTGATGCGCCCGCACTAAACCAGCAGCAGCTGCACTTTCTCGGCCCAATTTAGGCGATCACGAGCGGCGGCCACGCTTCTTTCTTTCCACCCGCACAACCCGTCGCCCAGATTCAAAACCACCCTCCTCGACCCGGACCCGCCTGTTCCAACCAGGTTGACCCGCCAAATAAGTAAAATTTTCTTTCTCACACTCTACGATTTCAAACACACTTCACACTTCCTTGCACTCTGCTTCTCAAAACTTCATCCTTTCCTCACTTCTACTCCAATCCCAACTTCAATTCCTCGTCCAAGGTACGAATTTCTTCACCTTTTTTTTTAGTATTGTCGAATTCTCTGCATGATTTCGAAGATGTTGGCGTTTTATTTTCTCGTATTTTGGGGTCTTTGAGCTAAATCCGAAAACTAGGGCTCATAGTTGGGGTTTTGAATATCTTGAAATTTTGTGGCCACATGAGTCTCGTTTTTCCTTTGGAATTTATTTTAGAATAGTTGCTAGAGTTTCCTTTTTATTTTTCCAGGTGATTTTGGGGGATTTTGCTGTAGACATGTTTATAGATGTGTTAGGAAGTGAAATGAGCACGTAAACTGGCTTTGCAATATATGATAATGGTTGCCTATATTTTTCTTCAGTTTGGATGTTTCAAATTTAAGCATAGACATGCTTGTTTACTCGTACTTTTCCTTATCGAAGTTTGGAGGAATTTTAAATACACTACCATGCCTACATTTTCAGTTAATTACGAAATTTCTCATGAGCTTTTCTTGTTAAATAGAGATTGACGAGAGTAATTTTAGGTGGGTTTATCTCTTTTTATTTTTGTTACCTTGTTTTGTTATTTATTTATTTATTTATTTTTCTTTGTTTTAGTTTTTCTTTTACAGATTCTGGTACTAGGAATCATGGGGCTAAAGCGAAAGAAAGGCGGCAAAAAGGAAAAAGCCATGTCATCTAACACCAAAAAGAAGAAGACCTTGTCATCAAACAAAAACAACAGAGTGACCTTGTCGACTAGCAAAGAAAAGGAAAAGGCTTCCTCATCTAGGAAAGAAAAGCAGCTACCTCCAGCAGCTCCACCGAGCCCCGTTTTTACAAATTGAAGCTTCCATCGGCTGAAGCACGAGCTAATTGGGACATATTGATCCAAATCACTCTACGACCATGTGCTTAAATATGTCCCGACACTACCAAACAATTGGGAATTCTAGATGATTTGAGACGCTTAGTGGAGGAGGGGCTCTTTCTGGAGTGCTAAATGGGAATTGGCCAAAATACAAGGGTCTCACTTTGGAATTTTTATCGACTTTGGAGGTTCAAAGCACGAGGGGAGGACCCCAGTCTCTCACTTTTCAATTGGGTAATGAGCCTCGCAAGCTATCTATGACGGAGCTTAATCAAGTGATTCGCGGTGAGTTTCATGGGATTGATAGTGTGGAAAACTTTAAGAATGATAAAATATGGCATCCCATAGTACTCAACAAACATGAGCACAAAAGTTTCACTAGTGGTTATTCCAAGGTGCTCGCCGTCCACAACCCGATTTTCCGATACCTCCAAGTTGTCATGGCTCACACTTTCCTCGCTCGAGAAAACACAAGCAACTTTCGGGTACAAGAGCTCATTTTTCTATTTTTGCATGCTCAACGGGCAACGTGTTACGGTGGGAAGATCGTTGGCCAAGCAATTCAAGTCACAAGCGGAGCAAACTCCGGGGCTCAAAAGCACTATTTGCATTGGTGGGATGATCACGGCCATTGCTCGATATTTTGGGGTGCCCTTGGATAGGAATGACATTGTTCCGGGGGACACACTTGTACACATTGAGATGCTCCGGAATCACAATTTCTTGAAGACTTGTGGAAAGCGTATATTTTGGTGCATGAAAAAGGATGAGCTCATTCACTTGCCTAACCGCTATCTCACTCGAGTTACCAACTTCTCGGACCAATCTAATTGGTGGATGGATTCTCCGGAGCATCAAGCTCTCATTTTTCCCGACCCAATGATAAGAAACATCTTTCCAAGGCCGAGTTGAGAGTCGCTAATGTTATCTTAGCTCCTCAAGAGAATGATGAGGATCCCATGAATCAACTAAATTATATCTATTAGTTGCTCGCAAGAGAACGAGGTCCTAAGTAGTACGGATAGCTAACCCAAGTCGTATTCTCAAGGAAGGCTTAACAGGGCAATGAATTCATGCTAACACGAGTTATTAAAACGAATTTAAACATTCTAACCAAGTTTTTGATGAGTTTTTATAGCTAAGAGTACTTAATAACTTGAGATAAATGGAAATTCAATGAATGAAAATATCTAGGATAAAAGCTCTTCTCTTCGGAATGATCAAAACAAATAAAATGAAATGCTCAATCGATTAGTTCCTCTAAATTCATTAACGAAGCCTTCTAATTACTAACTTTCGTATTCATATATTAGAACTACGCAAATGAAATCATTAGAACATGCTCGATAATTAACCTATGCGTTTCCGGTCAAGATTAACTCTACTTCAATCATATTCCATAACGAATTCATCTCTCGATCTCATTCGATACTAAGGCATTCAAACAGTGATCAATTGTTCAAAAGATTCAACAAACGATTGAAGTAAAAAAAAACGAGCATTCACATTTCATAAGTAAATATAATTCCGAGTCGAAGAACTACATCCTAGAATAATAAATTAGTTCATGCTATAGGAAATGAAAATAAAACGAAAGCTGAAAATAAACATTGCATAAACGATAAGAATTCTTACAAAGAACTAGAAGTCTTCAACGATTCATCGATCGAACCAACTAAAACGGAAGTAAAAACATAATTGCTTGGACGGAAAATTAAAGACCTAAATCAATAGAGCGTTTTTCCTAAAACTAAAAACGAGAGAAAGCGTGCTGAATACCAAAAAGAAATGCGCTCAATAACTGATAAAAACGTCAATTTTCTCAGTAACTGCAAGTCCCGCTCCGGCGGGAAATCCCGCTCCAGCGGGGTTTCTTCTTTGTTTCACGTTTCCCACGCCGACGAGAACTATTTTGCCGAAATAATCTCCCGTGCCGGCGGCAAATCCCGCTCCGGCGGGAATCCTATTTTCTTCCATGTTTCCTGCTCCGGCGGAAAATCCCGTGGCGGTGGGACTCACTTCACCGAGGTCAGCTCCCACGCCGGTGGAATTCCCGTGGCGGCAGAATTACATTCCCAGCTTCAACTTCTCCCTTCTCAATTACAATCTTTTTCCATCTTTCGCACTCGATTCTTCGTCATTGATTATCTGCGCACTAATACACCAAAACACCATACACCAAACATACGACCACAACTCGTAATAAAAAAACGAACAAAAATCATGCCAAACGCACGCAAATAATCACACGCAAAACACACAAAAACAAACTAAACATCCCATTTTAGACAACTCCATTCCTTCCACATCTTTGGCACTCTACCAAGCCCAAGACGGTTCTTCTACCTCAAGAACTCTATTTGCCACTTTTTAAGATCTCCAAGCTATGGAAAGTCGAGCACTCGCTCTTTATAATGAGCCTCATTTGGCCTTGGAGACTCGCTTGGATAATTTTGCCACGGGGGTCTTTGCAAGAATGGAAGCTCAACAACGAGCTATACTTGAGTAAATGAGGGAATGGCACGACTACACCCCTCCTCCACCACCATGATCGGGTACTTTTCACTTTTCCACCACTCTTCTTTTTCAAACTTATTCGTCCATATTGTTGAATAAGTTTGGGGGGATAGAGAAGGTGGTTTTATTGCTTTAGTTAGTTTCTTTTTTGTTTTTGTGCTTCTTGTTAGTTTAAATTTGTAGTGTTTGAGTCTTCGTTGTGTAGAAGCATGCTTAGTTTGAGTTTGTTGATGAGAGACTAATGATGAAAATGTTTTGATTTGAGAAAATAATTACTTGTGGATATTGCTTGGATTGTGGATCTTTGATTGATTTTCTCTCATGTTTGATCTTTTTGAGTTTGTTTCAAAGTTAACCTTATGAGGAATTGGGCCTTTCTAACCTTGTTATGGTTAGCTTTCATTCTTGAGTGAGTTTATATTCAATCATGCATGATTTTTCTCTAGAACTTGCGATGGTTTCTTCCTTGAGATTGAATTTTGTGCTTCGAATTTAGAAATGATCTAAGGCCATTTTTCTTGAGCTTAAATTGTCCATACACTTGTCCAAATGTGCATAAAAATCTTTGTTTGCTCCTTTGAGCCTTTTGCCTTTTCTTTGAATTTGCTTTGGTTGGGGTTATTTTATTGAGAATGTTTGGAGAAGTTGTTTGGAAGTTTGGAAGTGGAGAAAGAAAAAATGTGTTGAACTTGATTTGTTGGGTTTTAGAATGCTCCTACTTAGCATAAGCTCTTAAAAATAAAAGAAAGCTTGAGAAATGGTCTTTTCAAGTAATGAGCAAAGAAAAAAAAAGAAAAAAAAAAGAGAAAAATAAAATAATAAAAGAGCATAAGCAAGTAGTTTAGCATGAAGTTTGAAGTTTCGACAAGTTGGGATTGATATGATCTTTATTGATTGAAAGCATTGGTGAAAGTTGAGTTTTTGAATGGAATATTGGAATTTTGGGTGAAGTGTGATTCAATTGGGAAAATTTATTAAGTCACTTAACCAAAAACATCCTACCTAACCAAAGTGTCTTCATTACAACCCGATTAAATCCTTGTTGATCTTTATTTGAAGCACTCATTTTAGCAATGAAGAGGTAAGACGAGTTGCAAGCTTATGGTAGAATGCATGTTATGATTTAAATTGAGTGTATACACTTCTCATTTTGCATCCTTGAGAGTGAGAGCCTTTATTTTTGATATATTCCATTTTGGTGAGGATGATAACTTGGAAAGGTTGAATGTTTGAGATTATTGAGATATTTGAAGCATGAATTGTAATATTCCACTTGTAGTTATGTTTTGAAAATTTTCTGAAACCATTATTCATCAACTTTTCGTTTTAAGCATGTTATCGTTGTATCTTTCTTTTTGTTCTTGTTCGAGGACGAACAAGTGTGTAAGTTTGGGGGAGTGATAATCATGACTATTGCATGTAATTTGAGTGCAAAATCGTGTTGGTATTGGGTTTTTGTCGTCAATTATCTTCTTCTTGGAAGAATTTGATACTCGGTCGTTGTTTTGGTATTTTTATAGAATAAAATATGCCGAGAAAAGGGAGAAAAAGATAATCTAGGTTTATGCTCCTTCATATGCGCCCGCACTTCCCACTCAATTAATCGCACAAAATGCATAAGAGGCAAGCTAAGAAGAGTATTTCTCGACCTTGTTTATGCTCCCTCTTAAGCGGCCGCATAAATTGCATGCATGGTCGCACACATTTTATGCTCCCTCTGATGCGGCCGCACATTCTGCAGAGAGGTCGCACATATTGCATCCGGAGGAAAACTCATTTTCTTGACCTTGGATGTGCGCCCCCGACCGCACCCGCATATATTGCACTTCCAACCGCACATTTTGCCCGTTTTTAAGTAGTTTGACAATTTTGCCCTTTTACTAATATCTTTTTGTCTTCATTTCTAGTGGGCTATAAAAGGGAGTCTTCCCCAATTGAAATAGAACGCACACACTCTTTAGCTTGGTTTTCCTCTTCCCAAAGTTTCCTTTTAGGGTTTAAATCATTTATTAATCACTCTAATACTTTTGGAAGGTTGGATTTGAAGACTATTGGAAGATTTTCTCATAGGGTTCTTAGTATTTCAATTATGCAATTAATTTTCTTTTGTTTTGCTTTAATTTCATCCACGTCTAGCTAAATTTCCTTTGTTGGTTTTGGGGATTTGAGATGATTTGATGATGGATTGATCTTAGCTTGTTGATTCTAGTTGCCTTCTTTTAATTGAATGTGGATTTGGAGCTTATTTTCATGTGGGGATTGTTGATCACCTTTCTTGCATGTCAAATGTTTGTAGAAATTCTTAGTAGGTTTTTACATGCATGGAAATCAAATTGCACATCATGTATTGCTTTTGAAACTTAGGAAGTGAGATTGCATGCATGGAAGCTTGAGTTCTATGATCTTTTTGGAGTTAATTCATCGTCTTAAGTCTTAGCCAAGAGAGTCGTCGAGTTGATCTACTTTTGCTATTTGTCGAGAGAGAATAGTGAATGGTTTTGTGATTGCTTCTCAATTAGGAGATTAAAATTTGGTTGCATGAATTAGGAAGTCTCGATCAAGCCATCTAGAATCGGATTGAATCCCTAGAACCAACTCTATTTCCAATTTGTTCCTTGTTCGTTTATTAATCATTGTTTTACTTGAATTTGCTTATTTGTTTTAATCTTGTGTTTAAGTGCGTTAATTAGTCAATAATCATGTTATTTGCAAATCTTGAATAGTAGGAAGGTGCATAAATTTCGTTTTCAACATAAATTTGAGCTAATAGTCCTTGAGGATACGATACTCGTTACTAGTGCTACAATAGCCCGTTAAAGTGCGGTTAATATTACTTAGTCAATCTAGTGATCAACAGGAAAACAAGAATTCATTCAAGTTCGGAAAATTAGAACATCACCTTAGGATCTCCAAACTGATCAGATCTTCTATGTTTTCATCTGCAAATTAACAAACTTAAATAAATATAAATCTTGCTGCAGCAAAACAATAATTTGGAATTCATTCGAGTTATGAAAATTAGAACTTCACCTTATGATCTCCAAAATGGTTAGATCTTCTATCACAATCTCTGATTAAGAGTTTTAGTTCCAAACTCCTTTAATTGAATTGCATTTGATGCTTCAAAAGTTTTCTTCCTCGTACTTTTTCTAAAGATATCCTTTCAACCTTTGCTGTTTCCAATCCTTTGTAGTTTGAATGTTCAGGATTCTTCACACTGATAGCTGACAATGAAGTGGATGATATCTGACTGTTTTCAGCTTCATTTGTTATTCTGCTTTTACTCATCAAAACTTCAAGAGCTAATGTTACATTATTCAGTGTTTCTTCAACGATATTTCTCCATTCTTCAGTTTCTTGTGCATTTATAATCATACTATAGCTTTTTCTCGCCATCTGATGTCTCCAAGGTGCATGACTTACACTTTGTTGAGAACATTTATCCCACACACTCTGTTTGGCAATTTTTGTCCATCTTTTCAATATGTATCGGTTTGGTATTCGATCAATAGAATGAATAAAAAGTATCCTCAAGCAATGACTACACAACATTCCACACTCCTCAAATCTTTTACAAGTGCAATTAACTAAACACCCCATCGCAGAAAAGTTAACTGTATAGATACAATCAACATCATAAGTTCTTCATAGGCTTCAGAGAATGAAGTGGAAAGGGATTTCAAGAAATGCTTTTCAAATTTTCTAAAAAGTGCCAAAGTACATACCTCACAAGCATGGCTCAAAAGTCCAATCATTGGTAAGAGAGATTTGGGTCTTACTTTTGAGTACTGAAATTCATCATTTGCTTCATTACTTCTCTAACAGTCTGTTGCTACCTGAAAGATGGTATAGAAATCTGTCAAGCTGGTCGTCTTCTTCGCTTTGAATCCTAAAGCACTATTAGTGCTTTCACTTCTTTATGGCGATGAGATTCCAGTAGAAAATAAGTCTTTGTTATATGTATTGCACCACTTCTCCCTCAATTGATATAACCTTTGTAACCATGCATGTTCTTGCACTCCAAAATCAGAAATCATTGACCTCCAACAGTTTTTAAATTCCTCTACATCTGTGCAACCTAAAAAACATTTATCAAATGCATTCTATATATATATATTATAGATCATTGATCTTTGTGGATTTACGATTTCATTGATCAATGCATTATAATAGAATATGAAATGCATTATTATAACAAAAAATACATTATGATAATTGTTGAGAAAATTAGTAAAAAGTTTCGAACGATTCCAAAATCCCAACTGACCCCAACTAAGTAGATGAATGCCTTTAGTCTGATCTTAACTAGAGCTTACTGTTTGAGCGTAGGGATTTTATCTTTACAAATTTCAAACAAAAGAAGTCAGCCGGACTGAATAAGGAAGTTCGTGAAGAACTCAGCTGAGGCCCAAACTCAGCTGAGATCCAAACTCAGCTGACACCCAAAACTCAGCTGATACCCAACCTCAGTTGAGACCTCAACCTCAGCTGAAGCACGGACTCAGTTGGACATCAGCTCACTTGACTCCTCAACTAACCCATGCAGCTGAAGGCATACAGTTCAAACGTGAAGAGATGTTGTGTTGAAGTCAGATGTCACAAGGAAAAGAAGACTTTGAAGACGTTGAAGACAGAAGAGTTGCAGTCCAGATTTGAATCTCGTCGGAATCTCAAGTCAGCTGTAGAACTTACTATAAATGGACTGACAACAGCGACGTGTAAAGAGAAACGCTAACAGTTTCCATTTTAGGAAAGTTTCCATAAAAGCAGGTGGAGCGCCATGCTTTTGGCAGAGATCAAACGGCTCTTCCAACGGCTAGTTAGATCTCCCTCTATAAATAGAGGTCTCCACATCCAAGCTCGGTGACACAAATTGACGAAAACTGAAGATACGCACATAAGCATAAGAGTTGAGAGAAAAGAAAGAGGTGAAGTAGTGTTGGGAAATTTAAGTAAAGTTTTGATTGATTCCAAAACTAACTGACCCCAACCGAGTAGATGTTGCCAGATCCTAATGTTAGTATTTAGGCTCGATGTTTGAGCAATGTTGAGATTTTATCTTTACAGGTCTCCAGCTGAAGACAGCAACAAGGCTTTACTCGGATAGAACATCAGTTGTAAGAAAGACAACTGAGCGTTCATTGGAGAAGATGTAAGAGAACATCAGTTGTGAGAAAGAAAACTGAGCGTTTAAAGGGGGAAGATGTAAGAAAGACAACTGAGCGTTCAAGAGATAGAACATCATATGTGAAAGACAACTGAGCGTTCAAAATACAGAACATCAGTTACAGGACTCGAACTGATAAGATCGACAACATGAAGTTCAAGACAGCTGAGGGTTCAACTGTTCCTATTCAGACAGAAGGTCAGATGAAGATATCGATCAGATGGAACATCAGTTCAAGACCACTCGGATGAAGACCAAAACTTCTCAACCGACTAGACAAGGTTGAAAGTCAAAGGTTGAAGATTTGAATTTCAAAAAGGAAGTCACGTGAAGGTTTGACGTTCTGTCATTACCTCATTTGGCCCAACACAAGGCTGTCTCAGATGGAAAGCAGAAGTTCACAGTTGCCAAATCGGGAAAATCTGCAGAGATGAGAGACAAGCCATCGCTTTCACAGAATAGAGATCAACGGCTCATCCAACGGCTAGTTGATTCTCTCCGCCTATAAATAGAGGCCTTCATTCATTCACCAAGAAAAACAAGACAAGTGCAAGAGAAAAGAGACTAAAGAGCGAAAGAACGATATCCAGCACACAAGCTAAACTGCATTCAATCTCTAAGAACATCACTAGTTGAGGGTTCATAGAGTGTTAGAATTTGTCTTGGTGTTTTTGATCTTAGTTTGAGTCATCATTTGGTCAAGCTTAGATCCTAGCTCACTCCTGTGTTCGAGCTAGCAGTTGGAAAAACCCACCCTTTTACATATCCTCTCAAAAGGATTGTTAGGACCCTACTCTTCCCGAAATTGAGTAAATAGGTTGATAAGTACCCGTAAACTTATCTGTAAGGTTGATAAGTACCCGTAAACTTATCTCAACGGTTGCAAAGCCCGCGTAAGCTTTGTGGTTCCAGTCCTAAAGAACTTGGACTGAGTTGTGTGGACTCACAACTCCCCGTGGACGTAGGAGTTCTCTCCGAACCACGTAAATCTTTGTGTGTTTGCGTTTTCTGTTCAGTTATTTATTGCATATCCAACTGACCAACTAATGAGCACTCAAACTGCATTTTTACATTCTCAACTGACTTAGTTATTGACCGACCTTGCATCCAAGCGTGAGTTATTTTATACGAGTTGTTATTTCCACCACATTCCGCACAGCACTACACTTCCAGCTGAGTATCCTTACTCAGTTGTGATTTCAGCTGAGTCGTATTACTCAGTTGTGATAATTTTTCGGGGGTTGTTTTTTAATTCTTAACTGGTGTATTCCCCTCCCCCATACACCAGAACTCGTATCGGGACCATCAAGTAGCGGCAGCAGCAGACCACCTCTCTCCTCAGCAAGAAGACCTCAACTGGAGTCTAGTAGAAGTAGAGTGATCATACCTCTTCATGTTCTTCCCTCTAGCCTCTCAGAAAGCCTCTTCTTTGATCGAGTCTAGAGTTTAGGTTCTAGCTTAATTTGGGTCCCAACAGACTCTCTCCCAAAAGATCGAGTCTGTAACCTTAGAAAGAAGCCTCCACTTCCCTCAGTGTTGAAGGCTTCCCAGTTGAAAAATCCCCAACCCTCAGCCCTTAGGTCCAACTTTGAACCCGTAATCAAAGTCACTAGGTCCCTTTGAACCCGTAATCAAAGATTAGGTCCCTTGGAACCTGGAAATTCAAAACTAGGTCCCTTATAACCCGGAATCTAAGACCCAGGTTGTGCACTTGCCCGGAAAAGTATTGTAAGGTCTTGTTCGAACCCGTAATCGAACTTGTTAGGTTTGCTTGGTACCCGGAAATCAAATGGGGCGTTTGGTAAGCACGCTTAAGCTTATCTAGTGGATTACTTCCCCGAAAAGAAAGTCATAGACATAGGAGGTTAATCTCTGAACCACGTTAAAATACTGTGTACTTTACTTTTTGTATTTACTTTCAGTATTTTAGATTCAGTTTCCTAACCAAGCACACAACTGCATTAATTTGGGAACTTGACATTCTCCATTTTCACAAAAGTTTCAGTTTTTGTAACGAGTCTAAACTCCACCATCTTCCGCAACGCAAAATTGTTTAAAACCTCAGTTGGTGCATACAGCTGACCTTTAGGAATAGGAGCCAGTTGTGCCCCCAACTATGTGATCAGCTCCAACTGAGCAACTCAGTTGTAGAGCAGCTTCAACTGACTTTTGCAGTTGTCGAGCCAACTGACTTGAGCAATATAACTCAGTGAAAAGATTTGGAGCAAACTGAAAATTGCTACTGGTGTATTCCCCCCCACACACATACACTAGATACTCATTACCGGGACTATTAATAACCATAAAATGTATTTTTATGACGATATGCATTATTTTAGTAGATTTTTTTTTATGTAGAGAATTGAATCTTAATTATTCGTTAAATCAATATAGACATCATTTCATACACTACAACTATTTTTTACGGAGTATATATTTGCTACATTTTTTAAGAGGTGTTGCAATTGCAAATTGTTGTAATATATATATATATATATATATATATATATATATATATATATATATATATATATGTGGTGATTTGATTTGGCAATGACTCAAAAAACATATATGAAAAGTCTTCTAAATTATAATTAAAGTTTATTATTAATAATAATAATATGTACAAAAGGCGTAGTGAAACTAGCATGTAGTCCCTCGAAAATTGACGGAAAATTATTATTTAATAAAATTATATTAAAAATATTGTTTATTAGTTATTTTTTTATTTTTACATTGTGTGAGTTTTATGGGCGAGTTTGAAATCGGCTTGTCTACCCCCATAGTTCAAGGTCGGAATCTTCCCGTCGACTACAATTTTGAACAAGTTGAACCGTCGGTTTGGAACGGCCCGTCTACCCTTATGGTTCTAAGTCGGAATCCTAGGAGTCTCACAGGTTAATTTATGTTCTTTATATCAACCAAACTAAAATTTTGCTTCAAAACGAATACCTAATTTTGATTTTATATCATTCAAGGATTTAATTCAATTTTTAAACTAATTTTTCCCCAGATGGCAATAAAAATACACATAATCTCCCCCATTTATGTTGACTCGTCGTCACGCATTAGCTTCAAGCCTTCAGCACTCTTCTCTCCACTTACGGCTCCAACGTCTTCCTCATTTCTCTTCCCCTCCTCCACCGACAGCAGCCCTAAACTGCTAAAGCATATGTAAACAACGCTTTTACTAGGCTATTTGTCCAGCCATTTCAGACAGTCATGCTCGCCAACGCCGGCGGCTCTGCAAAAGTTGTAGATTGTAGAGTTTCGAATGTGTAGACGAGAACTCCGGCGGGATGATCAATATATATCGGAGGCATTTTGGGCTTGTGCGCAATACTTCGCCGTCTGATCAAGAAGCTGCCTCAAGTCGGAAGGCGGCAGCGACAGAACGTCGGGAACATGCAAAAGCGTATTGGCGGTGCTTCTTTCATGAAGTGGGGCGTAGAAAAGAAGATCGGTGGAGTGCAAAGTAGGTTTGGATATGGAGTTGGGCGGTGATAGGCAGAGCGGCAGTGCATAAGAAGTCGATGATGAAGGCGAAGACGGCGGCGGAGCGAGAGATGGTTTTTAGTGAGCGGCGGACATGGGGTTGTATCGATCGACGACTTCGTAAATGACGGATCGATTGAGAGGAAGGTGTGGAGGTTGACGATGGAAACGGGGTGCAATCGGTAGAAGATGATGGAAGACACGGTGGCGGATGTAGTCGGTGGTGGAGTTGCTGATTAAGGTAGATGAATTTTCCATTAGGATGGTTGTCAACGGAGGATAAATTTTCTGAGCCCCACCATGGAAATGAAGTGGCCTATTGCCGGAGATGAATATCACTATATTATTTTCCCATGAGTGCGCATAAATGGGAGAGATTATGTGTATTTGTATTGGCACATAGGATAAATTAATTTAAAAATTAAATTAAAATCGTAAGTGTTAGTACAAAATTAAAGTTGGATATTCATTGTGAAATAAATTTGAGGTAATATATCCATATAACCACTTTGAGTATGTGGATTACAATATTTGTCAAGGAACTTAATATTGTCAAATTCGAGCCAATTTCATGAATTATGGACCATTTTGCCCTTACTAAAAGGATGGAAGTTTTTTTTTCATCTTTTTACCACATTCAAACACAACTAATTCATTTTACCATTCTCCTCTAAAAACCGTAAACTCACTTTCTCTCTCTCTAAAAATTCTCTCTACAACCATTCTCCTCCTCCGCCTCCTCCCATTCTCCGCCTCTGCCATTCTCTGCCGCGCCTCTTGCTCCGCCGCCTAGACCTTCATCTCCGATGTCTATATGGCTTCCGGCAGTGAACACTCCGAGCACCTCAACACAGATGACGAAGCCCGCGCCTCAGATTCCGGTGAGCAACCGCAGAAATTTGATTTCGAGACGAATTTCGTGGCTGCAGAAAGAGAAAGAAAGAAAGAAGAAGAAGAAGAAGAAGAAGAAGAAGAAGAAGAAGAAGAAGAAGAAGAAGAAGAAGAAGAAGAAGAAACCAGAGGAAGAAAGTGACGTCGGCGACACGAACAAGAAAGAAGATACTGCATCGGGCGCTTCTCGTCGACCTCTTCCGGACAAGAAGAGACTGGTAAACTTTTGAAATTTTCATATCCCAGACTTGATACGAATTTCATAATAGCTAATTTCGTATCTTGAATTGGTGAATTGATAGATTTGTGGTTGAATTGATAGGTGAATTAATACGAATCTTGTTATTGCCACCTCATTTTTTCTCAGATCTGTTCCCCATGTTATGAAAATAGAAATTTTGTATTGAATATTTTGTTACGATTTTATATTTTCGTAATGTGATTTTCATAATAAGGTTATAACTGTGTTACGACTTTAGATTTTCGTA
Organism: Schizonepeta tenuifolia; assembly: GCA_029490685.1. Taxonomy (NCBI): domain Eukaryota; kingdom Viridiplantae; phylum Streptophyta; class Magnoliopsida; order Lamiales; family Lamiaceae; genus Schizonepeta; species Schizonepeta tenuifolia. The sequence continues at coordinate 33,322,131 of CM055959.1, forward strand.
TTGTAGATTTTGTATCCATGTTACGAATGTCGTAATTTGTATCGTCATTTAGTAACATCGTTTATTCTGCTGTTACGAATTTCGTAATTCGCAACATTTGTCACGAATTTTGTAACAGATGTTACAAATTTTGTAATTCGTAACTAATTCTGTTGTGTGAGATGTGGATATGAAGTTACGAATTGTGAATTTCGTAACACGTTTCTTACAATTTTAGATTTTTGTATTGGAGATTTTGTATCCATGTAACGAATTTTGTAATTCGTATCGTCATTTGATGCTTCTTGCATTTTTTTGTGAGATTTAGTAACACCGTTTATTCTGTTGTTACGAATTTCGTAATTCATAACATTTGTCACAAATTTCGTAACACATGTTACGAATTTTGTAATTCGTAACTAATGTTGCTGTGTGAGTTGTGAATATGAAGTTACGAATTGTGAATTCTGTAACACGTTTCTTACGATTTTAGATTTTTGTATTGGAGATTTTGTATCCATGTTATAAATTTCGTAATTTGTATCGTCATTTGATGGTTCTTGAATTTTTTTTATATATAGTAGCGCACCATTTATTCTGTTGTTACGAATTTCGTAAATCGTAACAGGTGTTACGAATTTTGTGATTCGTAACTAGTTCTGTTGTGTGAGATGTGGTTATAAAGTTACAAAATTTGAATTTCGTAACACATTTGTGCGTTGTACATATTAAGTTACGAATTTTCAAATTTCGTAATTCCTAACTAATTATGTTGTAGTACCAAAGTTACAAAATTATAAAATCATAATAGATTGTGTTTTGTAAACCCGTTACAATTTCTAATTTTGTAACATTTTGTGGATTGTATACCTTTTATCTGTGTTATAATCCTGGTTACGAATTATAATTTCGTAACATAGTTTGCTTTTGTTATGAATTTTTGCTACGCCATAACTAATTGTGTTGTTTGAGATATGGTAACACTGTTACGAAATTACAAAAACGTAACAGATTGTGATTTGTAGCCTGGTTACGATTTCTAATTTCGTAACAATATGTGGGTTGTGAAATCTTTTCTATTTGTTCTAACCCATAAATTCGTAACGTAGTTTGCTATTTCGTAACGTAAGTTGCATGTTCCGAATTATTGATTTGGTTTCATTGTTTGTTTATTGTAGAACATATGGGCTTTCAAATAAAAGAATCTGGCATCAGAACACCACCGAATTATGTTAACTGGTGAGAGTATACAATCAATGATATACGTTGTGTGTTGGAATCTTTTGGGAAAAAATGGATCAAAGAATTAAAGAGATCAGCAATTGGAGCCTTCATGAAGCTCCCCAACATCGTCTCAAGATCGGGCAAGGCATTCCATTACATCATTGTAATCTAACATCACAAAAACTGTAGATAAATATGTAGCTGTTTATATTTTGCAATATCCCAGTAACGAAATTATAATTTAGTAATAGTGTACCAATTATTGGTAATTAGAATCCGTTATGAATTATTAAATTTCGTAATTACATTTCAGTAAATGTTACTTTGTTACAAAGTTCGTATTTCGTAACATGAGTATGTTTCATAAAAATTTTCTTAAGAATTACTCCCTCCGTCCCGCTGAATACGGCCTAGTTCATATGGGCACGGAGACTAAGAAAAAAGATATTAGGTATAAAGAGAGTGTTTAGTGTAGTGTGAATGCATTATTATAAGGCTAATAAAGTTATAGATGGGATGGTGGATAGTGTGTAGTGGGAGTAGGTTAGTAGGGTTTAGATGGGATGGTGGTCCACATGTAGTGTGAATGCAATATTTTATAATGCTAAATATACACTAATTATTTCCTTTAAAGGAAACAGGCCAAGTATAGTGGGACGTTCCAAAATGGAAAACAGGCCGTATTTGGTGGGACGGAGGGAGTATAATTTTCTTAAGAAAATTATTTTTGTGTTACGATTTGTTGTTTTCGTAACTGCTTTATCATGAGGTGTCGTGTTACGATTTTGTAATACGATTTTGTTTTTGTGTTACGATTTGTTGTTTTCGTAACAAGAAGATTTGTTATGATTCTGTGTTTGTGTTACGATTTGTTATTTTCGTAACTGTTGTATCATGTAGGACAGTGGGATAACACTGTACGAATTTAAAATCTTACTCCTTTTATGCAGATGGGTCCATTTTGTTTAATTGTTGTGCATGGAGGACAGTGGGATGAGAATATATATGTGTGTGGGAGAAATGAGTATATTCTCATTCGTCCAATAGGTATAACCTTTCAACAATTTTTCAGTAAGCTTGAGGTGCGATTTAAAAAAGACCATAGCATGTATGCATTTGATGTAGATGTTTTAGTTCAGTCGCATGTAGGCGAGACTATGATAAACTGATATGCATTCATAAAATTGTAACATGGAATCATGTCCAACTCATACTGTGATACCCCGAGTTCTTATACCTTTAGAGAGCGTCTAATTAACCGAGTAAGTTCAAAGATGAGAATTTAGGAGTAAAATTTTTCTTTTCTAATCAAAGAGATTTGATTAAAACGTTTAAATTGCCTTGTGAATCTTGTGTGAATTTATCTGTTCTTTTTACCTGAGATGATGATGATATGATATGCTTGTTGAGTTGTTTATATGAAAATGAGTATGAGATTAAATTCTGAAAAAATCCCGAGAAGTTTGTTTGTTTGAGATAACATAACGTTAATCGCCGAGAAATATGTTTACGCCGACGAGACTAGAATAGAATTAGATTAGAACCTTCGAACCTAGAATTCCTTTTAAGATCACTGAGATAGGGTAAGAACTTATCCGAGAATTGAGAAGAGAAATGAGGCATTAGTCTTTAAAAGGATTAATAAATGGATTAATAAGCCGATTAAATTCTTTTAAGATTTAAAGGACTAAAAAGATCGAAACCTTTAATCTTTTAATTTGAAACGTGAAATAGGATTGGGATGAGTTAGTGTCAAAAGTGAAACGAGAAGAGGTTAGACCCGTTAAGAAAACAAAACGGAATTAATACGAATCGTTTTATCCGGAAAACCTTTACGACCGGATAATTAATACCCGTAACGACACGACGACGACACGTGTCATCCACCTCTCTCCCTCTCACGCCACCTCACACCTCCTCTCCCATCATCCTTCAATTTCCAAGACTAAAACATCATGATTATGTCTTATGCATGGTATTACCTAAAGTTTGCATGCAAGTTAATATCATATCACCTATCAAGTCATGTCTTACTACAACTTCCAACAAGTGCACTTTATTCCCTATGTTGGATTTCAATTTCACTCACCTAAGACAAGAAGGGAGACTAAATACATTCACTCCACCTCTCTCTCTCATTTCGATCTCTCTCTCTCTCCCAAGCAAGAAAGAAAACAATCTCTCAAACTCTCCCAAGCTCTCTCTCTCTCGGCAATCTCCCTCTCTCCCTCATACCTTGATTTTTCTTCACATGCAACCATGGATTCAAACTCTCCATCCATGAAAATGAAGTAGAAGTTATCAATCTCCATCCATTTCATCCATATTTTCAAAGAAAGGTAAGAATCTTCCAAGTTCTTGAAGTTAAATTCAAGAATCATCCAACACTTTTCTTTATTTTAATTCTTAAATCCTATGGATGATTAATCCCATGTTATTTCTTTTTCTTTGAGGATTCAAGAAGATTTCCTTCTTCTTTTCAAGTTCAAGCTTTGAAGCTACCATTTCCATCCATTTCAATTCCAAGAGCCAAGAGAAGGATTCCCATTTAATTAAGTATGAAATTCATTTGATTAGTTGTAAATATGTATGTCTATAAGTCCTAAAAGAAAGATCTATGCATGCATGTTATTTAATTTATGTTTAGGCAAACTTAGGATATGCATGTGTTAATCGAGTGAGAAGAATTCGTTAGGAGAATCGAGCATTAGATATTAATCTGTGAATTAAGAGAAGAGAAAGAATTTAAAACCCTAAAAATTGGATAAATACCGAAAATTTTAGTAAAAATAGGAAAAATATGAATTCTTTGAGTTATTATTATTATTATGATGCTTGATTTGTTATTTTTATCATGTTGAGAATGAAATTATATGCATGAAAATTGAGAAATAAATTGCACAAAATATGCATGTGTGTGCCGAGAATTTTGAAGAAAATAGAGAATTTATTTTGATGATTTTGTTGATGAATTGAGTGTTGTTTTGATCAATGGAATGATTGTATGTGATGTTGGTATAATTATACATGTGTTTAAGTTAAGAAAATAAGTTTGCATGTTGAAGTTTTGAAAGAAATTAATTGTAGAAATAATAAAAAGATTGGATGTTAAGTATGTATTAATGTTAATTTGAATATGGAATGAAGATAGAAGTTTTGACAAAAAGATTTAAAATTGAAAAGCTTTTAATTGAATAAAAAATGAAAGATGTATGAAAAGATATATTAATTAAATGTCTTGTATTAAAATTTAAAGACTTGAAATTTTACTAAAACTACAACAAAAAGATCTTTTATAATGTAACTAATAAAGTAAGCTAATTCATAAAAATGTGTATCAAAAGATAAAGAAATTATTTAGTAAGAAATGGCTTAAGTTAAAGACAAATAAAGAAGAAATTATTAAAGAAATAAGCAAAAATAGAGAAAACCAAGTTTAAGAAGAATTAATCGATAAGAAATAAAAAGGAAGTTAAATTGAGTAAAGAAAAGATACTAGACGAATTCAGATAGATACTCGTATAAGTTGATCGAGAAAATGAGAATAAAATAAAATGTCGAGAATTAAATGGAAAGAAGATTAATTGAATACGTTGTTTCTAACCAAGCGAATAAAAAGATAAACCGAGATAATAATTAGATGAACAATAGTCGAGATAAGAAATGAGGATCGAATTAAAGATGAATAAGAAAATCCTAATTTTATACGAGTTAATAATAATTAAAGAGAAATTTTGTTAATTGAATAAAAGTTATAAAAAATCTTATAAGATAATGGATGTAAAATAAAGCATTGTCTATAAATAAGAAAGCTAGAATTAATAGTATAAGCCTCCATAAAAAGAAATGCATAATCGAGTTAGATTTTAAGGTCCAAATTGAATGCATGTTAATGTGTCTTGAAGTATGTTTGATTTATTTGAATTCATTATATGATTGAATAAGTGTTTAAATGCATGATGTTAATTATGTTGTGAAAAATAATTGAATGATTGAGTTATGATTTGTAAACCAAGATTTGATTAAAGCCTTTGAAAGAAAACTCGAGTAATAGAATATTAACAATGAAGTTATTAATTAAAACGAGAAAAGTGTACGATATTGAGTAGTAAAGTTAACCAATTCGAATAGAGTTAATAATTTAAGGACGAGAACGCGAGATCTTTTAGAAAAGTTAGAGCAAAGAGAGAGACGACTCAAATAGAAGTCCCTCAGTTAAAGTCCAATGCCTTTGTGTCCGTCTTTCATATATCTTATCTTCCTATCGATGTCGAACTGTGAAGGATCGAGCCGGACGGATCGTTAAGCGAGGACAAATAGCCCTAGACCACCTAGCTAGTTCTTCGGAAGTCAGGTGGGCTTTTCTGAACCAAAACTATCAATGAAAATTAGTTATGCTATTGAATTTTATGATATGATTTCAAATGTGATTGACTTGCCATTTTTATTGAAGTTGGTATGTGTTATCATCTATTTATATGAGATGTATTATCCTGTGAAAAGCAGGAACCCACGTGTGGTATATGTTGAGGTGACTGTGAGCCTTGCTTCGGTTAGGCCGGTCACAGTGTTTGAGAAGGAGGCCTACTTCTCGGCACAGTGAGATTATTTGTGATAGATGATACATACTATTATATTATATGATATTTGACTGCGCAGTCTGTTTTAAAGAAAACGTTTTGACATGCACAAGTAAACTGTTTTTAAAACTGCTTATATACTTGTGATGTTTGGCAAGGGAAGTTCAATTATTATAGCTTTAAGAAGCATCTTTATTCAATTGTTTTGGCTTGTGTTCACTGAGTACGAAGTACTCAGCCCTGCGTGTGTTTCTAAACATGCAGGTTAACTTGATGGCGATGGCGTGGATACTTGGTGGTGTGGTTTAGTTTTGTTGGTTAAGTTTAGTTGAATTTCAGACTGGCATTTGTACGTCTTCATACATGCAAGTATTGGGTATTGATGCAAGTTTCCGCTGCAATCCTTTTGAATTAATGTCTGTTGATGCTAGTACTTTAATACTCATGTTTTTTATTCCGAGCGTTGTGCTCGAAGACTTTGAATGCTTGCTGAATTCGTAACTCTTTAACTTGTAATTCCGAGCGATGGGCTCGTAACTTGAATTGTTGTTGAACATGATCCCTTATCTTGATGTATATATTCGTATGATTTCTCTCTTGTTGGAATTCCCTTCCCATCAGTATGCATTACTTGTTTGAATTCCTGTTAAAAGTGAAGTTAAGATGCTCGGTTATTATTTCATTATGCTTTTGAAAACCAAATTCGATTGCCTTATATTCCATCTTTGTTTTCCCCGAGCATGTTCCCTTTAATTGAGTTAGTTGTTAGATGTTTAGGTTTGTTGTTGTTCGTAAGTCGCACCTCGAGAGTCGGGGCGTGACACATACAAAATCATAAATTGGTAATAGAGAAACAAGACACGTTTGATACGAAATGTTGAATTCGTAATATGGAATCATGACAAACTGATACGAATTCATAAAATCATAACATGGAATTATGACAAAGTGATACGAAATCATAAATTCATAACAGAGAAAAAAGACACGTTGATACGAAATGTTGAATTCGTAACATGTGAGCATTACAAACTGATACGAATTCATTAAATCGTAACATAGAATTATGACAAAGTGATACGAAATCATAAATTCATAACAGAGAGACAAGATCGGGTGTCACTTGTCGAGCTATGGCGAAATGGAGCGCCTTGTCGGATCATGAGACGATGTCGGGGAGCTTCATGAAGGCTCCAATTGCTAATTACCTAAACTGTTTGATGGATTTATTCCCAAATGATTCCAAGATACGACAGATATCATTGACTGTGTTCTCGCCACCAATTAGCATAACCCGGTGGTGTTAATATGCCAAATTCTTTCGTTTTAAAGTCCACTTGTTCTACAATAAACAAACAATAAAACCAAATCAATATTTCATAGCATATAAATTATTATACGAAATAGCAAACTATGTTACAAAATCATAATCCGTAACACGGTTACAAAACACAATCTGTTAACTGAGCACAATTAGTTACGGCATAGCAAAAATTCACAACAAAGGCGAAAGAGCATAATGTTACTAAATTCAAAATTCGTATCAGCAATCAATTTCAAAATTATACTTCATAACATGGATTATAACAAATATAAAAGATATACAACCCACAAAGTGTTACGAAATTAAATTGTAACGGGTTAACAAAACACAATATGTTACAATTTTGTAATTTCGTAAATGTGGTACCACATTTCAAACAACATAATTAGTTACGGCGTAACAAAAATTCACAACAAAAAGCAAAGGAGCACTATGTTACGAAATTTAAAATTTGCATTAGTAATAAATGTTACAAAATTATACTTCTTAACCGGGTTAAAACAAGACAAAAGTATGTACATCGCACGTAACTTAGTAACCACATCTCACACAGTAGAATTAGTTACGAAATTGGTAAGATTTGTTACGAATTACGAAATTGGTAAGATTTGTTACGAATTACGAAATTCGTAACAGTAGAATTAACAATGATACTAAATCTCACAAAAAAACCCAAGAAGCATAAAAATGATGTTACGAATTATGAAATTCGTAACAGGGATACAAAATCTCCACTACAAAAATCTAAATTCGTAACAAAGTTATAACCTTATTATGAAAACCTCATTTCGTATCATTTATTCTTGCTTTTCATGTCATTACCCCAATACGAAAATCTAAATCGTAACAAAATATTCAATACGAACTTAAAATTTCGTAACTTCGTAACCACAGCTCATACAGCAGAATTAGTTACGAAATACGACATGCGTAACACCTGTTATGAAATTGATAACATTTGTTACGAATTACAAATTTCGTAACAACAGAATTAACAGTGTTACTAAATCTCACAAAAAAAAACCCAAGAAGCATAAAAATGACGATACGAATTACAAAATTCGTAACAGGGATTCAAAATCTCCAATACGAAAATCTAAATTCGTAACAAAGTTATAACCTTATTATGAAAATCTCATTTCGTATCATTTATTCTTGCTTTTCGTAACATCTAAAATTGTAACAGAATATTCAATACGAAATTCCAATTTTCGTAACATGGGGAACAGATCTGAGAAAAAATCAAGCTATAATAACAAGATTTGTATTAAATCACCTATCAATTCAACGAATTCACCAATTCAATATACGAAATTAGCATATTATGAAATTCACCAGTATTTTCTCGTACGGAAGTGCCCGAAATCACTTTTTTCTTCCTTTTTTTTCTTTTCGTTCTTCTTCCTCAACGGTTCTTCTTCTCTTCTTTCCTCTTCTTCCTTCTTTCTCTTTCTACAGCGCCGCTGGAATCCAACTCGGCAGCGTCATTTTCGCTGTCAGAGGCGTCGGCTTCGTGGTGTGGTCGCCGGAATCAGAGGCACCGGCTTCGTCGTCTCTGTTGGGTTGCTTTGTCGTCTCTGATGGAGGAGATAAAGGGCGCGGCGGAGAATGGCGGAGGCGGAGAATGTGAGGAGGTGGAGGAGATGAATGGGTTGTAGAAAGAATTTTTAAAGAGAGAGAATGTGGTGAATACGGTTTGAGAGTATGTAGAGAATAATTTTGTGTTTTGGATAAAAACTGAAAAATAAAATTTCGCTCTTTAATAAAGGTAAAATCGTCTAAAATTCATAAAATTGGCTAGAATTTTACAATATTAAATTGCATGAAAAATATTATAGTCTAAAGGTCCATATAACTGCATTTCTACTCCTCTCAATAAATTTTAATTTGGTAACCATTTTGATACAACGAACATAATTGAGTTATCATTTATGAAATTAACCCGGAGTCTTACCATCAAATTACATAAATGTATTTTGTCAAAGTTATCTTTTCGCAGTAATCTAATAGAATTACATATTTTAAATTTGTAAAAGATATGACAGGCATGGGCTTGGTCTGATGGGCTCTTATGAAAAAGAAAATAAAAATATCTATATTAAATATAATAAACAGTGAAGAACCAACAAATACGATACCCCGGACTGTAGATATGAAAATTCTTAACTTTTTAGCTTTTTTTTCTTAAAAATTTTAGCTTAAGGACATATGTTTGTTTATTTATTTCGAGAAAATTCTTACTCTTTATAAGGAAAGAAAATTGATTTGAAATTTTGAAAATGTTTTACGTGCACAATTTTCTGAGGACGAGTGAGAGTATAATAAATCCACCATACAATTGTTAAAAACATTTAGAAAAAAGACAACGAACGTGCATGATTAATATGGGTAGGTCGATCTAAATTGTGGTCTATATTATTTATTGCAAGTTGTTGCGGTCCTTTTTTTTCGTGATAATTAAATAAAATTGTTGTGAAAGGGCCTTTATCTTACATAGTTACATCCATTCATGAAGTGGGAAAACTAGTCTAACCTAATGTAAAATTAAAGGCTTTAAGTTTATTTAATCGAGTTATAAACATGCAGTATTCTAAAAATTCGATGCTCATAAATATATTCATTTTTGAGAGAATTACGATGAGTTATATATTACTAATTTACTATCAAATAAATTGTTACACCACACAAAGATGGAATCATTACTCCGCACGCATGCAGAATCACTATACCACCAAATAAGGTGGGAATAATGCCCTGCACTTTAAATAGACGTCTCACTCATTTGGTTTACTTTTAGGGTGTGTTCACTTGAAAATATAAATTTATACTTTATTTAGAGGGAAATAGAGGGATAAAAAAATCTCACCCGTTAAATCATCATTTTTTTAAAAAAAATTCTCATTTCCACCACTACAAGGAGGGATAATATTATCCCCCCTAAATTAGGATGATAATATTATCCCTCCTTGTGGTGGTGGCAAGGAGAGATGTGATAATATTATCCCTCCTTGTGGTGGTGGAAAGAAGAAATTTAAAAAAAAAAAAAGGGATGATTTAAAGGGAGAAATTTTTGTTTATCCCTCAATTTACTTCTAAATGAAGGTATAAATTTATACTTTCAAGTAAATACACCCTTAAATTATTAAGGCAAAAATGCTTAGAAAATCCTGACCTTTACTTACATTCTGGTTTAAAACCAATCTTTTTAAAATTCTCAAATTAAACTACGACCTTGCAATTTGACGCGATTAGTTCCTCCGACCGATTTTCCCCCAATTAATTTCACCGGATATCGGTCGGAAGAGTTAATCGCGTCAAATTGCAATGTCGTAGTTTTATTTGAGAATTTTAAAAGGTTAGGTTTTAAGCCAGAATGTGTAAAGGTCAGGGTTTTTTATACATTTTTGCCTAAGACAATTATTGATTTTTCAATTGTTTATTTTATGAAAATTATGTATATTTTTTAAAGAATATGCAATAACTTAAATTTATACGGTACTCTATTTGGAGAACGTCATCATTTTATTTTATATTTCAAATTAAGAAGTTTTAAGTTTGCTTAATGTATCAACCAATTCATGTGTAACTATTAACACTCAAATATGAGAGAGGGTTAGTAATTTTATATCTATTTTTCTAAAGCTAAAATATTTAATTTTTCATTTAACTCATGAGTTGAGACCTGTAGCTGTATTCGACCAGCAACTATTCATGAATAAAACCCTTATTTTTACTTATAATAATTTTACCAATTAAGGTAATCCATTTTATTAAAATATATGCTGGTCAATGCTAGACAAAAAATTGGTGGAAGGAAGGAGTATATAAAATCAAGATATTTGATTGTTTACATCTATAAATTTACCCAATTGCTGACTAAATTCTAGTATCATACTATCATATAACATAGTAAATATATAGTAAGAGACAAAAATGCATAAAAAACTCTGACCTTTACACATTCTGGTTTAAAATCAATCTTTTTAAAATTCTCAAATTAAACTACGACCTTGCAATTTAACGCGATTAACTCCTCCGATCGATATCTGGTGAAATTAATTGGGAGAAAATCAGCCGGAGAAGCTAATCGCGTCAAATTGCAGGGTCGTAGTTTAATTTGAGAATTTTAAAAAGATTAGTTTTAAACCAGAATGTGAATAAAAGTTAGAGTTTTCTATGCATTTTTGCCAATTATTAAAGAATTAACCTTTCAATAAACTTTAAAAGTGATAGAATTCATCCATTTTCTATCTTTTATTACTTTTATTTTAATTTTTTGTGTCCGACAATGCATAAACACAGTAAGTGTGTCTACCACAAGTACAATAATTTGCTCAAATTAAAGGCACGTATCACGTGCTAGTAATTTGCGGTCTAATAAAATATGATGGTCCTGATACGAGTTCTGGTGTATGGGGGAGGGGGGAATACACCAAATAGGAATTTTAAAAACAACCCCCGAAAAATACCACAACTGAGTAAGAAGACTCAGCTGGAATCACAATTGAGTAAGAAAACTCAGCTGGAAGAGTGGTGTTGTGCGGAATGTGGTGGATACAAAAACAACTCGTATAAAATAACTCACGCTCAGATGCAAGGTCAGTCAACAACCAAATCAGTTGAAATGTAAAGATGCAGTTTTGAGTGCTGGTTAGTTGGACAGTTAGATATGCAGAAAGTAACTGAACATAAAACACAACACAAAGGAATTACGTGGTTTGGAGAGAACTCCTACGTCCACGGGGAGTTGTGAGTCCACACAACTCGGTCCAAATTCTTTAGGACAGCTACCACAAAGCTTACGCGGGCTTTGCAACCGTACAGATAAGTTTGCGGGTACTTATCAACCTTTCTACTCAATTTCGGGAAGAGCAGGATCCTAACAACCTTTTTAGGGAATGTGTATAAGGGTGGGTTTTCTAACTACTAGCTCTAACAAAGAAGTGAGCTAGGATCTAAGCTTGAACAGATGAAGACTCAAACTAAGATCGAAAACACCAATACAGATTCTAACTCTCTATGAACTCTCAGCTGGTGATGTTCTTAGAAAGAGAGTAATTGCAGTTTAGCTTGTGCGCCGTATATCGTCGTTCTTTCGCTCGTCTGTCTATTATGTTCTCTTGTGTCTCTTCTCTTGATGAATGAATGAATGCCTTATAGGCGGTGAGGATCAACTAGCCGTTGGAGGAGCCGCTGATCTCTGTTCTGTGAAAGCGATGGTTTGTCTCTCATCTCTGCAGATTTTCCCGATTTGGCAACTGTGAACTTCTGCTTTCCTTCTGAGACAACCTTGTGTTGGGCCAAATGAGGTAATGACAGAACGTCAAACCTTCACGTGACTTCCTCTTTGAAATTCAAATTTCAGCCTTTGTCTTTCAACATTGGTTAGTCGGTTGAGATGTTTGATCTTCATCCGAGTGGACTTCAGCTGATGTTCCATCTGATCGCTACCTTCATCTGACATTCTGTCTGAAGAGGAACAGTTGAACCCTCAGCTGCCTTGAACTTCATGTTATCGATTTATCAGATTGAGTCCTGCAACTGATGTTCCATCTGATCAGGTGGATTGTCACATCTGACGAACAGTTGATTACTCAGATGTTTTCTTTCATTTGATGTTCTATATCCGAACGATTGGCTTGAATGCTCAGTTGTCTTTCTTACATCTGATGTTCCACTTCCGAACAGTTGGCTTGAACGCTCAGTTGTCTTTCTTACATCTGATGTTCCACATCCGAATTTCCATCTGTAGTTCTATCCAAGTATAGCCATGTTGCCGTCCTCAGCTGGAGTCCTGTAAAGATAAAATCTGAACATTGCTCAAACAGCGAGCCTAAATACTTAACATTAGGAAATGGCAACATCTACTCGGTTGGGGTCAGTTGGTTTTGGAATCAATCAAAACTTTATTAAATTTCCCAACAATTTCCCCCTTTTTGATGATGCCAAAATCCTACTGATCTTAAACCCTACTGACCTATTTATAATCTCAGCTGAAATTCTAGACAATCTATAAGATTGAACATCAAAGGGTTAGCACAGTTATAACATGGTATTGAAATAACTTTGCGATTCAGAGCTTGGACAACTGGAAAATTGTACGTCAAGGTGAATCGGATATATGATGAAATTTTACATTAACTGATGTGTTTACACAGATATGCATAGAAATCAAATACATCAGTGGCTCAAAAACTCTATCTTCAGCCTAATACTTCAACCCATACTTGCCGAAAATCCTGACAAAAATTTCTCTCTTGGCATCGGATTCCTTCGAGATATCTACTCCATGTTTCTGACAGACCTTTCTGGCTTCAGCTGCGATCTTCTGCCTGTTAGGATTTCTTGTATCTGGAATGAATGGAGGAAGATAAGTAACCTTCTGAGGGACAGGGACGGTATTCATGTCCAGCTTTGCATCAATCATAGCTCGTCTGAACTGGCTGAACATGTCCGAATCCCCAGAGTGAAGCTCGGTTAGGGCTTCTTTGAACGCTCTTCTTGGATCCTCAGTTGCGAACACCTTCCTGTAGTAGAAATCATTCACAAAATCTTGTTTGAATGATTCTCAATCATCATTCCATTCTTCCGGCATCCATTTGTCAACATGCTTGAAGCATCCATGGAGCTTGATCTTTCCCGGCAGTCTTTGCTGCTTCAGTTTTGCTTCAGCCTTCACTTGATATTTCTCAATGCGTCGTCGGCTTCGGGAGGCAACATTTCTATCCAAGTTATTGGTAACCTTGGCAAGCTCTTCCTCGAACTTGTTAACTCTTGTTGCTTGGTTGGCCGCGAATTTCTTCACCCATTCCGGATTCATGTAATCCTTCTTCGGGACATCCATAGCTTTAGCAGCAGCAATACACTCTTCGGTTGTAATACCGTCGAGTTCAGCATCGATCTCGGCTGCAATCTCGGCTATGGAGTTGTAGGAGACTCCATACTTCTTCGCCTGCTCCTTAGCCATTTCTTCTCCTCCGACAACAATAGATTTCAGTTGTTCTTGTTTCTTGTCGGTTGGCTTCTTCTTCGGAGCGGACTTCTTCGGAGCTGTCTTCTTCAGCTCGGTCTTCTTCAGCTGAGATTCCTTTCTGGCTGGCATATCTTCTTCAGCTTGCGTCTCATCTTCTTACATCTCATCTTCCCCCTTTTTGGCATCAGCAATAAGGCTTGCGACTGAGCCATCCAGAGAAGTGAGGTTTTGTTCAGCCTGCTGGATCCGGTTGAAGAGTTCATCAACAGCACATTCCACATCAACCTTCTTCGCCAGTTCCTTATCCCGACATTCTTGATCATCTTTCTTCATTGCAGCGAAGGTTTCAGTGACTTCTGTTTGAAAGGCGACGAACTCAGCCCATTTTTGTTCGAACCGAGAATCCCATTCTTTGTCTTGGGTCTATTGAGATTTCGCAAGATTGGATTCTGAGATGGACTTGAACACGTTCAGGTCTGATCTGATTCCAAGAACTGTTGTCTTCAAGTCATTGATGTCTTTGCTGGTGGATGTTGAGAAGTCATCCAGCTTCATCTTTATCGCATCATGTTCTTCCAGCAGCTTCTTGTGTTTCTCATCCTGAGCTTCTATCATCCTCTGTTGTTCTTCGCGGTTGAGCTGGATGTTGGCTATCATCTCCTTCCTCAGCTGATTAACTCTCTCAGCGATCAGCTCGCATATTTCATCCGAGGAGGGTGCTGGCTGATCAGATAGTGCTGGCTGTTCAACTGGTGCTGGCTGTTCAACAATAACCATGACTTGGCGGTTGGTCAGGTACTATTGAAGTTCTTTTTCCTCCTGTTTTGCTGCTGCTGCGGTTGCGTCAATATCATCCATGAATTCTACAGACTTGGCTAGCATGTTGTCAAGGAAGGTGACAGCTTCTCCATCTGTTGTCAACTCTCTTGTGTCTCTTCCTTCTGCCTTGTTGATATCCAGACGGCGAGTCAGTAGTGCGATCTTGTTGTTGTACGCAACTTCAAGGTTGGTATAATTGAAGTATTCCCTCAGACGGGACTCATCTGCCTTGAGCTGGTTCCAGCTGTGTATCCGGATGGTATCTTCCTTGACATACCAATGGCTGAAGATGATGATGAATTGATACAACAGCTCAGTTCCGAGCGTGGCAAAGGTGGGCATGTCGCGCGCCTCGGGGAACATACCGATCAGATTCTGAAAGCAGTATACCAACTTGCCTTCATGTTCCAGGGCGACAGCTCGACGGTCAGCTTCTTTGTCAATGGGGGACGGAGAGAGAATTTCATAGGGAATCAGTTCAAGAGTTTCCTCAACATTGGCCAAAGAAGAGGTCGCAATGTTGGCATCGAGTGGGAAGCTCAGAATTTCTGACTGGGTCGTAATAATGGCATCGAGTGGGGAGCTCGGAATTTCTGACTGATGATCAGTTGGGATAACCTCTCTGTGTTGTTCGGCATCAGCTCCTGCCGTGGGGGAGGATATAACATCTTCGGATTCCTTGGATGAAGACGCTGCATCCGAGGACATGTTCGGCTCATCTTCCGGATCGGTTTCCAGCCCTTCTATCCCATCTTTGTGAGGAACAATTTCGAAAGTAGCCGCGTCAACTGAGTAACTCGACTCAGATGGTGCCTCCTCAGCTGGTACCTCCTCAGCTGGTTTTGCAACTGACTTTTTGATACGAACTTTCAACTTCTTCTTAATCGGTTCTTCCTCCTTATCCTTATCTGACTCATCTCTGAGTCGGCGTGCAGCTGTCGATTTGGAAGAGTGGCCAACAGCTAGATACAGCTCCTCAGCTGTATCTTTCTCCACAGCTGATTTCACAGCTTCCCTTTTGTCTTTTGGAGTGTAGACACTCCGAATCACATCAAGTGCTTTCTTGGCTGTTGGGAACAACATCTGCCTTTTAACTGGTGTCTCCTCACAGTCTTCCCACACCATGTTCTGATCCTTCGTGGTGAGAAGTATCAGGGCAGAGATTTTGACTCCAAAGTTGAGAGTTCCCTTAACACTCAACAACTTTTCCCCGGAATCATTTATAGTTTCTGAAATCTTCTGCTTTTCCATTGTCAACTGGTGTTCGAAGTACTTGAACCAGTTGATATTGTGCTTGTGCTCCAAGGCTATCAGCTGCTTGAGCTTGGGTCGGCTGATATCTCCAAAAGCTCCGCTGTATCCAAAGACAACCTTGGATATAACATCGAACAGAAGTCGATGCTCGGGTTTCAACTTTGTTCGCTGCATGTTGCTCCTCAATCTTTCTGCAGTGATGAGAGCATTCTCAAGAAATAGATCTGCATCTGCATCTGAGATGTTCTCGACGGTGTCCGTGCCAGTCAGATTTGGTGGAATGATGGAGCGTAGCATCTCGGAAACCGGTAGGTGGAAGGTGACACGGCGGATAGTTCTGGCAGGGACGTCGCGCTGTCGACATGAGATTTCTGAAATGAGGCCTACTCCTTGTTCGTGTTGCAGGTTCATATAGAATTCTCCGACCTGTCGCCTGAGTAAGTGGGTGGGAAAGAGCGTTGCCCACTCAAGAAGGCGATTCTCCCTAAGAAGATCGGCGAGAGGTGATAACACCGGTGAGTCCAGTGCTTCTGTTGACAGAATCTGCTCGAAGTGGATTCTGGATATCATCATATCATAGGATTCCTCGTATGTCAAAGGGACAAGAGCTGGTCCTGATGATGCCATCTTCTTTCCTTGAGATGAAGCTTTCGGTGCCATTTTGTATTCCAGAGAGGTTTATATATAGAGAGAAAAACAGAATAACTTAGCCGAAAATGGTGAAACAAAATCAGAGACGAAGATGAACAGTTATTCAGATAAACACAAGTATAGAAGGTAAGAAATCACTTCCTGATTTTCCGCCTTTTATAGGTTAGTGGGTCGTTTGAAATAGATTGCCAAGATTGAATGGCGCGAATCCATCAACGGCTGAGATCTCGCGACTGTTGACTAACTCTGACTTGCCGTCACATTCCAAGTTCCAACATGCGCGCGTGAGAAGGTGAACTGTTTTTGTGTCAGCCCAGTCGCACTATAAAGTAAGGCTATTGATGTTCAGCCGTACTTTACATTAAATGCGCTATGATGGCTATTTTAATCTATCTGACATGCTGAGGAATGTTTGAATTTATTTCAAACATTCTCATTTAAAACATCTGCAGCCATAAATGATACCTGCCAGCTGATGTCGGAATCAGCTGTGTTTCAATGTTGCGGCATGCCATCAGCTAACTCGAGTTCGTCTGTTCAGCTGACGGCTGATGTCTTCGGATGGCGATCCGCATCTGAGATTCCCCCTTCATCTGAGCTTCCCCCTCAGATGGATATCTATCTCTTCACCTCGGCTGATTCCTCATCTGATGGATCCAACAATCCAAGGAGATCGCATAACATCTTGAATCGTGCTTCGGCTAGAGGTTTAGTAAAGATATCAGCTCTCTGAGTCTCAGTTGGAATCTTCTCCACAGATACATCCTTCTTCTCAATATGATCTCGGATAAAATGATGTCGGATGTCAATGTGCTTCGTCCGAGAATGGTGAACAGGATTCAAAGAGATAGCAATGGCACTTGAGCTATCACAATGGATGGGAACCTGTCCAGTTGCTACTTCATAATCTCTCAGCTGTTGCTTGAGCCACAAAACTTGCATGCAACAACTACCGGTAGCCATATACTCTGACTCGGTTGTAAAAGTGGCAACACATGCTTGTTTCTTGGAAAACCATGAAACTAGCTTGCTTCCCATGAACTGACAGTGTCCAGATGTGGACTTCCTGTCCAATCGATCTCCGGCTAGATCCGCATCTGAGTATCCAGACAGTTGGATATTGTCGTCGGCTGGGTACCACAACCCAACATTAACAGTACCCTTCAGATACTTAATGATGTTCTTTGCTGCCAACATGTGTGCTTCTCTCGGCCGAACTTGGAACCGAGCGCACACTCCAACCGCGTAAGATATATCTGGCCGACTGGCGGTTAGATATAGCAACAAACCAATAATCCCTCTATACTTACTGGCATCCACGGGTTTTCTCTCAGATCCGGGCTCAATCTTCCAGTTAGTATTCATCGGGATCCTTGTAGTTTTACTTGTCTGTAAAGCGAACTTTGCGATGAGCTCCTTTGTATATTTTGACTGATTAATAAAAATCCCTTTTGATGACTGCTTCACTTGTAGCCCAAGAAAATAATTCATCTCACCCATCATCGACATCTCGAATTTCTCCTTCATGAGAGTTGAGAATTTCTCGCATAGCTCCTCCGACTTGGAACCGAATATGATGTTGTCGACATAGATTTGCACAACAAGTATATCTTCTCCAACTTTTATGGTGAACAGTGTTTTGTCAACTGACCCTCGTTTGAACCCCGAGTTCAGAAGAAAACCACAGAGAGTGTCATACCAAGCTCTAGGTGTTTGCTTCAATCCATAGATTGCTTTCTTCAACTTATACACTCTTCCATCACCAGTCTCAAAACCGGGAGGCTGTTCAACATAAACATCTTCCTTAATATCACCGTTGAGGAAAGCACACTTCACATCCATCTGATAAACCTTGAATTTGTGAAATGCGGCATAGGCTAGAAATATTCAGATGGCTTCCAACCTTGCAACAGGCGCGAAGGAATCTTCAATTCCTTCTTGTTGTCAATATCCCTGAGCTACCAACCTTGCCTTGTTTCTCACGATGAATCCAATGGCGTCTCTCTTGTTCTTGAAAATCCACTTTAATCCAATGACTTTAACACCATTTGGTCTTTCTACCAACTCCCATACACAGTTGCGTAGAAATTCATTCAGCTCTTCTTGCATAGCTGTTGTCCAATGAACACAGTTGAGAGTTCCATAACATTCTTCGGCTCTGGCACATCAGCTACGAAACATGAAATTATGGCAACATCTCCAGCTTGCTCGAACTCCTCAAGAACTGCCAACTCCTCAGCATATTGGGCGTAAGTGTTGGAATCTTTCTCGGCTGAATCTGGATTTGCAACTCTGCTCCTAGTACGCACACCTTTGGCTGGATCTCCGATGATGTTGTCATTGAAATGATCTTCATACCATCTCTTGTTGCGTCTTCCTTCTTCTTCCAACAGTGGCGGTTCCGTGATTTCAGAGGATGGGATAACCTGAGCCGTGGGAGATGCTGGGATCTTCAGAACTGGTGATTTATCTGCTGTTGAGTCTGGATCCTCAACATGGATAATATCTCGAACCGGGCTAGGTTGGGCTTCGGATGCTGATGCAGTTGGAGTAACATCAGCTGAAGTTCCCCCTTGAGGTGAGCTGGGGTCCTCACATTCATCTTCAGAGGAACAATGATCATCATCCTCGGTTGTCCATACCAATATTTCAGCCAGATTCTTCTGCCTTAAAACCTGCAATCTGGTGAGAGCTGGTGGAACATGTGGATCTACTTGTTGTCCTTTAGCTTGTTCCCTGCACTCAAAAGTAGATTCATCAAAACTAAACATGAGGTGTTATCTCCACAACACGAGAACTGTTGTTAAAAACTCTATAAGCCTTGATCCGAGCGGCATATCTGAGAAATATGCCCTTCGAAGCCTTGGCGTCAAAAGTTTTTAACTGAGTCTTCCCATTGTTGTGAATATAACACTTAGAACCGAAAATGCGAAAATATGAAATATCAGGCTTCCTGCGTCTCCATAGTTCATATGGAGTCTTTCCCAACCGCTTGGTCAGAAGAGACCGGTTCTGGGTGTAGCATGCCGTGTTGATTGCCTTGGCCCAAAATCTCTTTGGCAGAGCTGAGCTTGTCATCATGGATGTAGCAGCATCCTTCAGCGTTCGGTTTCTTCGCTCGGCTACTCCATTCTGTTGTGGAGTACGAGCAGCCGATGTTTGATGAGTGATTCTGTGCTTCTCGCAGTATTCGATGATGGTTTCATTGAGGAACTCGGTTCCACGGTCTGATCGGATAGAAATGATTTTCATCTCTTGTTGGTTAGATATCCGATCCATCAGCTTGGGTAGCTCATCTCGGGTTTCACTCTTGTGACGCATGAAAATGGTCCACGTGTACCTAGAGAAATCATCAGTAACAACAAGTGTATATTCGTTACCATTCATGATTTTGGGAGTAACAGGCCCGAAGAGATCCATATAGATCAGCTGCAATACTCGGTCGGTTGATGGAATTGTTTTCAACCGAAAGGAGGATCTAGCGAGCTTTCCCAGCTGACACGCACTGCAGATATGTGATGGTGAAAACACACGGTTCGGAATACCCTTTGCATGTTCCTGTCTTGCAAGGCGGTTCATTGTCTTGAAATTCAGATGGTTGAGCCTTTTGTGCCACAGCCAGCTCACCTCTGAACTGCTCTTTGATAAAAGACAGGTCTCAGGAGGACTACTATTCTAATATGCATAGTAGACATTCCCGATTGGGGATCGATTTCCCAACAATATGACTTGCTTTGTTCTGACATTTTTTACCCTGCAACCCTGCGCATCAAACTTGACAGAGAAACCATTATCACAGAATTGGCTGATGGAGAGCAAGTTATGCTTCAATCCATCAACATATGAAACATTGGGAATAGACACGAGATTGGTTTCAAGGGTACCGCAGCCTTTGGTGTGACCTTTTGAGTTGTCACCAAAGGTAACAGATGGTCCTTCCTTCTCCACGAAACTCCCAAGAAAATCCCTCAGATTTGTCATGTGTTTCGAGCATCCACTGTCCATCACCCACAAGGTATGTGATGTTTTATTCTTCCTCAGCTGTTCCTCCTGCTCCTGCACAGAGAAACACGCTTAGGTCCCCAATTTTAGTTGGGTCCTGGAGGGTTAGAACCAGTTCCCCCTTGAACTGTGGGTCATTTTTCCCTGTAGATTCGGATAGATTTATCATTCCAAATTATCTTTCCTTCTCCATCAACTATAACAACACCTCGGTCATCCTTAGGCTTGTTGTTATTATTGACGTTCTGTTTCTAGGGAGGAGATTGATTTCTCCCATTGTGGGCTTTAGGAGGAGAGCCGTTCCCCCTGTTTAGTTGACGTTTCTGACCCTTTTGGTTTTGCCGATGAGTTTGGACGCTATTTTGGAATCTTTGTGACTGAGTCTGATTCCATTTTCCTGGCTGTCGACGATAGCTGTTCATACCCGGTTGTTGATTCATGTTCTAGCATGAATATCCATAGTTGTTGGAACTGTTCCACATTGGTTGACTCTGATGGAACCTCTGGTTGTTCTGATGATGGAACCGATGTTGATTCTGATGGTTGAATCCCTGTTGCAACTGTTGATTCCATCCTTTCTGAGGTCGGTTTCGAGGTCGGTTCTGAGGTCGGTTCTGAGGTCGGTTCTGATAGTATCTCCGATGTCTCCGGTTCCTCTTCTGAGTCCTGGAACATTCCCCCTCGGTTGTTATTCCAACCGATGGATTCTTCAGTTCTCCAACCACAACTCCTTTTTCTTTCTCAGCTGCAGTTCCCTTAGCAGGTTGTGCTGTAAGTACTTGTTGTGACGTGGAGGTTGGATTAAGTTGGGGAGTTGCAGGCTCAACAGTATTTGGTTTGGCAACCGTGACATCCACAACCTTGATAAAGGTTGCGGGTGGAATCCCAGAGTTCTTGACCATGTCGTAGCCGAGTCCAGACACGTCATTCATTTGTCGTCGGTAACTAATGAGATTCTCGATGATTTTGGATGATTGATATAGCTTTATCAGGTTGTCCTTCTCAGTTTGTAGATCCTTGAGAAGAACAACTATGTGCTCGGTCTATGCGTCTGACATCTTCATCAGCTGGTCGATCTGTGCCTCTTGCTTGTTCAACTGCTCATGCTGCTCCTTGATCTGCTCCTTCAAATCCTCATCGGTTGGAGCCTTAGTTTGGTTGGCCACATTCAGTTGACTTTTGAGATCATCAATCTCTTCGATTTGATTTTTGATCAGATCATCCTTTTCGGTTAAGGATTCTTCAAGTCTAGCAAACTGTTCTTGAAGATTCTTAAACTCAACCGATTGCTGACGCAATTCCTCACTAAGTTCTAGGAAGTCACCCCAAGAGGGTTCCAACTCTTCATCGAATGTATCCTGCATGTTAGTAGCATTGGAAGAATTTAAATTAACTGGACTAGAATGTACCTCAGCATCATCCTGGTCGGTTCCAAATGCCATGAGACATTGATCCTGTCTGATAGCGTTGTTGGTGGAAGTTAGCTCGTCCTCATCTTCGGTGTCGGTGAAGATGTCCATGTCATCAGCTGCTTCTTCTGCAACCATGGCCTTGTTCTTTGCATTTTGCTTGGCCCTCAACGCATCTCTATCTTTCTTCGGAAGATCTGGACAATCAACTTTGAAGTGTCCCTCTTTGCCGCATTCAAAGCAACCGTTGTTCACAGGCTTTGAGTTATCTCGAGTTCGGTTGGATTTATAGAACCGCTTGTATTTTCCGAACCGAGCATCCATGTCAGCCAACTTCTTTGACATGGCGGCAATGCTCTGTTGTAGCTCTTCTCTGCTCGGCTCCTTCGAAGCTGTGTCCGCAGATCTTATTGCCCTTGATGTTTGCGGCTTGGAATAGTCGGCTCGAAGTGCTACTGTCTTTGTTCCGGAACCAACATCCTCATGTCGACTCGTCTGCACCGAGGACTGAGTTGATCTATGTCGGTTCATCTTGTACTCGTTTCCTTTCAGAATTGAGAACAGTCTGTCCGTTCCCATCTCTTCAAGATCAGCTCGGCTTTCATGAATGTTGGTGCAGGTGTCCCACTCAGCTGGTAGGGTTTGTAATACTTTGAGATTGATCTCTCTCAAAGTATATTTTCCTCGTCGGATAGACTGAATCCTTCGGATGATATCCATAAACCGAAGCTCCAATTGATCAATGGTTTCATCGACTTTTAGACAGAAATTGTCGAAATCTTGACAAGCATGGGAGAACTTGTTCTCCTTGGTTTCGTCACTCCCTTCACTAAGAGATGCCAAAATGTCCCACATTTCCTTAGCTGTGTTGCACTCTTCTATCCATGGAAGATAGTCTTGTCCAACTGTGGACATGATAGTGCTCTGAGCCCAGATATCCAGCTGGCTCACTTTTGCTTCCTCAGGAGTGAAATCTTCTGGTTTCTTCTCGACTATCACCTCAGTTACATCCCATCATTGGGATTTGTAGGAGTGCGAATGACTTTTTCCATGATGGTGATCGGTCCGGATGTAATCACTTGTTGCATTCGATGATGCTTGGACAGTAGAATCTTCTTCATCCGAGTTTTTCAGGATGTATAGTTCACAACCTAGAACATGACAACAATCTTGTCTTTAACATCCATCTGCACACAATGAACAGACGACAAATGCAAGCAGAAATGCACTAGCGTAAAAAAGATCTATTCAGTTGACCACTGAAGAAAAACACCTCGATTCGCACCTTGTGAAACAGAGACAGCGGTCTTGTGAACCACTGCTCTAATACCACTTGATGGTCCCGATACGAGTTGTGGTGTATGGAGAGGGGGAATACACCAAATAGGAATTTTAAAAACAACCCCCGAAAAATACCACAACTGAGTAAGAAGACTCAGCTGGAATCACAATTGAGTAAGAAAACTCAGCTGGAAGAGTGGTGCTGTGCGGAATGTGGTGGATACAAAAACAACTCGTATAAAATAACTCACGCTCAGATGCAAGGTTGGTCAACAACCAAATCAGTTGAAATGTAAAGATGTAGTTTTGAGTGCTGGTTAGTTGGACAGTTAGATATGCAGAAAGTAACTGAACATAAAACACAACACAAAGGAATTACGTGGTTCGAGAGAACTCCTACGTCCATGGGGAGTTGTGAGTCCACACAACTCAGTCCAAATTCTTTAGGACAGCTACCACAAAGCTTACGCGGGCTTTCCAACCGTACAGATAAGTTTACGGGT
This sequence comes from Schizonepeta tenuifolia, assembly GCA_029490685.1. NCBI lineage: Eukaryota > Viridiplantae > Streptophyta > Magnoliopsida > Lamiales > Lamiaceae > Schizonepeta > Schizonepeta tenuifolia. The sequence goes on from CM055959.1 coordinate 33,346,130, forward strand.
ACTTATCAACCTTTCTACTCAATTTCGGGAAGAGCAGGATCCTAACAACCTTTTTAGGGGATGTGTATAAGGGTGGATTTTCCAACTACTAGCTCTAACAAAGAAGTGAGCTAGGATCTAAGCTTGAACAGATGAAGACTCAAACTAAGATCGAAAACACCAAGACAGATTCTAACTCTCTATGAACTCTCAGCTGGTGATGTTCTTAGAAAGAGAATAATTGCAGTTTAGCTTGTGCACAGTATATTGTCGTTCTTTCGCTCGTCTGTCTCTTATGTTCTCTTGTGTCTCTTCTCTTGATGAATGAATGAATGCCTCTATTTATAGGCGGTGAGGATCAACTAGCCGTTGGAGGAGCCGTTGATCTCTGTTCTATGAAAGCGATGGTTTGTCTCTCATCTCTGCAGATTTTTCCGATTTGGCAACTGTGAACTTCTGCTTTCCTTCCGAGACAACCTTGTGTTGGGCCAAATGAGGTAATGATAGAACGTCAAACCTTCACGTAACTTCCTCTTTAAAATTCAAATTTCAGCCTTTGTCTTTCAACATTGGTTAGTCGGTTGAGATGTTTGATCTTCATCCGAGTGGTCTTCAGCTGATGTTCCATCTGATCGCTACCTTCATATGACATTCTGTCTGAAGAGGAACAGTTGAACCCTCAGCTTCCTTGAACTTCATGTTATCGATTTATCAGATTGAGTCCTACAACTGATGTTCCATCTGATCAGGTGGATTGTCACATCTGACGAACAGTTGATTACTCAGATGTTTTCTTTCATCTGATGTTCTATATTCGAACGGTTGGCTTGAATGCTCGGTTGTCTTTCTTACATCTGATGTTCCACTTCCAACAGTTGGCTTGAACGCTCAGTTGTCTTTCTTACATCTGATGTTCCACATCCGAATTTCTATCTGTAGTTCTATCCAAGTATAGCCATGTTGCCGTCTTCAGCTGGAGTCCTGTAAAGATAAAATCTGAACATTGCTCAAACAGCGAGCCTAAATACTTAACATTAGGAAATGGCAACATCTACTCGGTTGGGGTCAGTTAATTTTGGAATCAATCAAAACCTTACTAAATTTCCCAACAAAATATAATCAAGTTATACATTGTGTGATGGTCTCATGTCCTTTCCTCTCTTCCTCACGACTATATATGTTCTTTTTTAATCTTTAATGCCTTCATCAAAGAAATATAATAGAAGCTCTATAAATTAATATCATTAGAACCGTGAAATTTTATTATTTTAGAGAGGTATTAATTAATCAATAAATTAATAATTTATTAATTAAAGGAGATACTTTATATTAATTAAATTGAGATGAATTACAATACATAAATTCAACGAATGATAAGTGTAATGTATTAGAAAGCTAGATGCATGTAATGCATTAAAAAAGTACAATTTAAATTAATTCAACAAATGTATGCTTTTAAATTAATTCGAAGTACATTAGAACTATATACATAGCGATGTTCGATGTTCCGTATTAATGAAAGAATTACTATATAAACAAAATAGAAGGTTTTTAAAATCATTCCCAAAAATACAATAACTTCTTACTATAAAGAGTTGAAAAAATAACCACACAGACCATATACATAAGGCATTATGCAAATACAAAAGAGATAACCCCCACACATCCAAAAAGAATCGGATCTTTGGCTAGATGAAAAAGAGTTAAAGATGAAATTTATTTTGATATAAATTTCAATAGAAACCAAACAACAATTAGTTCATATTTTACTAAGTTGTCCTAGTTATCTATGAAATTTTAGGAAATTATTAATTTATGATTTTGTTGGGGCCTTATATTTATATAAGGGTCTTCCGAAAAATTATTATCTTATCAATTTATCGAAATTATTAATTTACGCCCAAGCCCCAATCCGAAACCGGAGAAAATTATTATTTAAAAAAAATTATTAATTTATCGAGTATTAATTTAAGAAGGTTCTATTGTATAATGTACATTGACAAAAAAAATTATGGTAAGTGATGTCAGTTGAAAAATGACAATTAATCAAATTTAAAAATAGAGTCAGCTCACCCTTGCTTTCTAAGAATTCTGAAATTCGATCTTCCGTATTGGTTTGTCTCGAAAATTAAACAAATGATAAGTTACTATATACAACAAATTTTATTAACCTCACCTTAAAATTGGATTTAAATTAGATTTTAAAAAGCTGTTGCCTTGTTGGGCACTACCAAATAGATGTGAGGAAAAATTTAAAAACCAACTTTTTCACTGCTCAAACATTAGAAGCTGTACAATAGTCAGTGCATGAGCAGCAGCGCGATTAGCGAATCTACGTGCAATGGGATTTTGGACTGATTTCAATAAATTATTAGTCATCTTCTCGAAAAGAATTGTATTAACCGAACTTGGAACTAATGTTAAATTGTCTTAATAACCTTATAAATCATGCTTACAAATGCGATGAATTTTTAATATTTGTCCAATGTGAAAATGACTTAATCTAACAAAATCCAAAACTTGATCAGATTCGACTTTTGTTTTGGCCAGGTTCACATCATAATTTTTCCAAAGTTCATTTGCTTACAATAGAAAATTTCCACGTAATAGCTAATCACTACCTACTCACTAAATTTTGGTATTTAACATCCAAATGATTGAGGTTATTAACACTTAGTCTAACAACAGCTGCAACAAAGAATATTAAACACGCGAACACGATAATTATATTTGTTACTTTATTGGAATATAATGCAAAGTGACAACCAATTAATTATATAAATTTCACATATGCTTTAGATGTTTTTATACCATTTGATAAAAGGCATATAGCGGACACCTCATGCATTATCGTCGCAAGGTTTTTCGCTTGTGCGGTGTCAATATGCAACGGCGTATCCAATTACGGACAACGGGTACAAATATATTCCCAAAAAAAAAAAAAAAAAAAAAAAATTAGTTATCATTCATATATATATATATGCGCGCGCACGCCCTTAAAGTAAGAAATAACAATAAATTTGAATCACACATCTTAAAAAAAGGGTGGGCGCGTGAGATACACTCGCAGGCGCGTGGCTTTCACGCACGGCGCGTGTAGCTCACACGCCTTTTTTTTGGGCGATTTTTCTTAAAATACGGTGCATCTAGATACACTGTGTGGTGCATTTGATTACACATTATGGTGCATGTCCGATTTTTTTTTCAGTTTTTTTGTTTTTTATTTTTTAGTTTTTTTTTTTAAGATTTTTTTTCTCGGCTCCGCCTTCAGCTCCGATTTTACGGCTCCGCCTTCGCTCCAATTAATAATATGAGGATAATCATCAGGCAACAATTTGAATTTTTTGGCTCACTCCGAGGCCTTCGGCTCCCCTCGCTAGAATCTTGACCAAAGAAAGCAACAAACCAAAAGATATTTTCGTAAAGCATAGTGCCTTTCCTTACACCTAGTGGTGCATCTGATTACACTGTCCCGTGCATATCAGTACACGTAGTGGTGCGTCTCATGAACCACAATGTGGTAGATGCACCACACTTTACAATGAGATGCACCACAACGTGAAACTAGATGCACCATACGTTGACATGAGATGCACCCAGCTTTATGGAAAAATCAAACCTTTAAAAAAAAAAAAAAAAAACTGGGAATTTTTCGTCCGGGTGCACCGCCCTTCTTAGCGAGATGCACCAGATGAGTGGCTGAGATTGATTCTCATTTCTTAGGATAAGGGTCATTCTTATATGATCTTAATCCTATATAAATATTTAATTAATTTCACTACTTTAATTATTTTCAGATATAATTAAAAATGCACCTGAATCTAAAACGGCCCCTATGATAAGTCCAAATTTTTTTCAGGGGCTTCACTCCCGAACCCCGAACCAACTCTCTATGTTTCTTACTCATTTCACATCCCCCAAATAAAAAATTCTTAACACGCCACTGTCGTCTGCACCATCAACCAGCCCTCAATCCTCACCAACACTTGTGTTTGTTTGTTGTAGTGAGAACTCGTGCAATCATCAAGTGAATCACACACACATACAGCGAAATCGTAAAGCACACAAATAAATATGGGAACACACTTCCCAACCTTCATATTACTCACGATTCGTACAAAGGATTTTTCCCCTCAAGCTTACAACAGAGATCTCTTAGGCAACAATGGCTACTCATGCCTACTTTATGTGTTGGACAACTCCCCCAACATTAGAATAACTGTTGGGAAAATTAGTAAATATTTTGATTTATCCTAAATCTCAACTGACCCCAACTGAGTAGATGAAGCCATCAGTCTAAAATAGAGCTCACTGTTTGAGCGTAGGGATTTTATCTTTACAGGTTTCAAGTAGAAGACATCTGTTAGACTGAGAAGGCGAAGATGGCAAGTTCAACCCAGGAAGAGTTATGGTCAAGTTCAACTCTACCCAAGTTGACTCCACAGTTGAGTGTCCGTGCAGGTGGTGCATATCGAGATCGTGTGTTGAAGTCAGACGTCGCAAAGTTAAGAAGAGAAGACCTTGAAGACGGAGAAAGAAGTGGAGTTAGAATTTGAAATTCAAATCTACTCAGTAGCGCGAAGATAGGCTGGAAACTTTCCATAAATGGACCGACCAAGAGGACTTGCATAAAGCAAGGGTCGAAGTTACCATCTTAGGAAATGTTGCAGAAAAACAGATGGAGTGCCATACTTTTGGTAGAGGTCAAACGGCTACTTTCAACGGCTAGTTTACCTCCTTCTTTATAAATAGAGGTCTCCTCATTTTCAAGAAGAGATAGAGAGCACACACACGCAAAAGAGCTATCAAGCATATTCAGAGCACATACTCTCTCCTGCTCAAGCAAGAACCACAAGAAGGAACCGTAGAAATAGAGTGTCCATCCTTCCTCCAGTTCCGTAGTCTAGCCTCTCGGAAAAAGCCTTTTCTTGATTGATTCTAGAATATATAGTTCTTGCTTCTCTAAACAGATTCTCTATAATAGATCGAGTCTCGAAGCCTTAGATTGTTGTCTCGTCTGTGCTCAATGTAGAAGGCAACTTAGTTGGAAAACCCCCAACCCACCCTTAAGTTTCTTTTAACCCGTAATCAAAGCGCTAGGTCCCTTAGAACCCGTAATCTAAGGATAGGTTGTGCACTTACCCGTAAAAGTGTTGTAGGCGTTGTCCTTACCCGGAAAAGAACTGTAGATTGTGCACTTGCTCGTAAAAGTGTTGTAAGGTTTAGTTCGAACTCGTAATTGAACTGGTTAGGTTGCTTGGTACCCGTAAACCAAGTAGAACGTTTGATAAGCACACCTAAACTTATCTAGTGGATTGCTTCCCCGAGAAGGAAAACGTGGACGTAGGAGGTTGATCTCCGAACCATGTTAAAATACTGTGTCATTTACTTTCAGTATTTTACTTCCAGTTATCTAACCAACTGACTTGCACACAAACATTTAATTTACACTAAAAAGGTTTTAGGGAACTTGTCTTTCCTTCGAAAAGGTTTACAGTTTAGTAACGAGTTAACCCACCAATTCCGCAAACAAACAACTCTGATAAAAACCTCAGTTGGTGTTACACAGCTGATCCTCAGTCAAAGAAGTCAACTGTACACCCAATTGTGTGAATCCTCCAACTGTCCTTTGTAGTTGTTGAGTCAATTGAACTACTCAGTTCTTGAAGAATCATTAACTTGATTTTTGATTGTTTTAAAAAAAATCCCTACTAGTGTATCCCCTATACACCAGTTACTCGTTACTAAGACCATCAATAATCGTTCGGGACGTTTTGGGCTAAGTTCGGGTCGACGGGTCGGGCCGAGACAACGTGGCAACATTCGATTGGGACTCCCGCCGAGTCATGGGCAAGGCGGTTACAAGTGGGCACGGACAATTTTCCCTTTAGACTCCTCCTCCCTATAGATGTTAACTGCCTTAAAATTGCCCTGACAGCACTAACCACTGAAAGGGCTGTGGAATGATAAGTTTCCTTGGCTCGGCCACTGACACGCACCATGGTGCCACTCCCATGCCAAAACTCATTTCAACCGACTTTACTCGAGCCAAGTCTCTCCTACAAGTAACCTCACACTTTGGCACCATGATCGTGTGCCAACTCCGTGTTCGGCCCAAACTCTGCACCACGCCGTTCCAGAAACCTCAAACCCGACACACGAATTGGATGAACTTCGTGCCACGACAAAACCACTCGAGCCAAACTCTTCCAAAGTCTCATTTTTTCCAAGCATTCTTGATATCTAGCTCATCCGAATATATTTCCATCACGAACTTGTCGTGTCATGCCCGAGTGAGTTGACCCGACGTTACCCATGCCATGGTGTAGTGATGGTTGCACTATGACACAGAGCTGATCTAAGGGGCTAACAATTATCCACTGCCTTAAATTATATATGTCTATCATGGGTAATTTAAGTGTATTACATTTAGCTCTACATCTGATAAATGTGGGACCATTACACAACCATGTAGGATGAGAGGCTACTCCACCACCATATAAGGTGAGGAACTTATGCCGTATTCAAGCGGGATTGAATCCAATACCTCTTGCTAAGCAGTCTTAGATGACTAAATTTTGCCACTTGAATTAAAAGTCTCATTGGTAAAAATTTGTTTACTTCCTCGATATGGTATTTTTTTCAAAATGAGTCACTTAATAAAAAATAGAGGAAATTTATAGTCCATTATTGTCTATTAGGTTTAAGATGTCTATCGTTACTTTGACTATGGGTAACATTTGTTTCAACATGTCTGGAATCTAATTAAACCTTATATTAAATTAATTAATTGTATAATATATACTTTTCTTGTTATTATTTTCTATTCGTTTCTAAGTGCAGACTATTATCAGCTAAAAGATGGTTGTGCTAGTAAATTGAGTGGACGTACAAATGAAGACTAAAGAAGTTAAAGACCATGGCATGAAGAGATCATGGGAAATAACTACCTTAGTAACCGCCACAGACCACTATCTTTTCAACCGACTGAAATGGATGAGCCGCGACAATTATGGACGATCAAAGGGTGAGAGGGTGTGGATTAAACTGCTCATCAGATGGAGGATATAAATTCTGCAAGATGCTCATTTCACGATTGCGCATTTTGACTTAAAAAATCTCTGCAAATTTCAGTGTTAGCTGTTACGCCATTTTGTCTGCTGAAGTGTTAGTAACAACGGTAACCAACACAGTCACTACAACAGATTGTGAAATCTGCTAAGTGTTGAAGTTTTGGTTTGTGAAGGAGCGAATCACTAAATTAGGTAGTCTTATTCAGATTAATTTTATTTCTAGATTCGTCTTGTTTGATGTATTATATATTAGACAGATTTATAGGCTGTAAAGATTTGTACATCTTATATTAGTTGATTAGTCTATGATTAGATTTAATCTTCTTAGGTATTCAATTCTTGAGTAGATCATGCTGCAAAAGATTGATTGTCGTTATACTCTGTATTGCTATCATTTGATTTTCAATATAGCGTTTTTGGCTGGAAGGCACCGGCATGTTTAATCAACTGCTAAAAAGTTTATATTTTTGTGTTATTTATTTCCATTGCATGTTAGAACATGAGTTAATGACGTACGATCTAACATTACTTATTTAAACGTAATATATGTTGTGTTGTAGTAATTTCGGGCACTAAATTCTAACATGGTCCATTATTTACAAATAATGGTGCACAAATTGATAAATAGATAAAAATAGATATTGAATACACATAAGTATACGATGCAACGTCTATGACGATGGGATCTCGTGCAGTAAACCAACATAATATCTACATTTGTATTTTAAACCTGATCCAATTTTCAATAATTACAATTCGTACATAAAATCAGAATCAAAACATCGTTTGATATAAGGTAGATATTCGGATTATAGCATGTCAATTTTTTGCATCCAAAATTATCAAGCTTGAAATTAAAATTATTTTCTTTTTCCAAATATAAGAATTTATAATCATTGGAAGGGAGGATCATTTTGGGAAATGTGATAAAATTGGGGTGAAAACATGCAATTAATCATTTATTTTTCTTCCAGAACGTTCCTAAAATAAGTTTGGACTTGTACGGCAGCTCCATAAACGGGATGGGCCACTAAAATTACTTAATTTAATCAATCGTGTTAATTATTTTTTTATTTACTTCATTTTTTCTTCTTCAGAGGCTCTTATCCAAACCGAAAAACTCGCTTATTTATATAGCAACAAAGTTTCATCTTTCTTCATTGTCTCGTACGAGATCACTTTCCGTGCTTTGTCCTAAAATCCCCAAATTTTCGGGCTCCATTTTTATCAGTCGAGCTGATTTTCTATTTCATTGTTTGTAATTATTTTCTTTTTTAAATCAAGGCGACAACAGCCTCGCGAATTCTTTGAATCGGCCCATCTGTTTCGTTTTTTCAGCGGTCGTGGCTGAGTTTCCTCGCAAATTCGTTCCGAACTGTGAGGTTTATTACCGAGTGTGTGGAGCGGAATATGACGATTCAGCCGTTTGGAGAGAGCTCTGGTAATTTGAGTGGGAGTCACCGGAAAATTACCTATTTCAGCAATTCTTACGTGCTGGGATTGACTGTAGTTGCCGGTATTGGCGGTCTTCTGTTCGGCTATGATACGGGTATTTGCTCTCTCTCTCTCTCTCTCTCTCTCTCTCTCTCTCTCTCTCTCTCTCTCTCTTCTAGCTTCTTTAGTTCCTCGAAATGCATTTTTTTAGTTCTCATTTTTCTTTTCGTTCATTGAAAATTTCTTTGTTTGATTTCATACGTAAAGATTTGATTTTGGTGATACGTTTTTCATTAGGAATCGACTTCTTCCGAAGAAAAAAGTAAATACTAAACTTTTTGTATGGCCAACTGTAGCCTGTAGGTGGAGTCACGTTTTAATTTTTATTTGGAATAAATATGCTGCAGACTGCAGTGCAGGGTTCCGGTTAAAGTCAAGCTCTCCCTCTTTGTTAATTTAAGAGTGATAACGACGAGAAATTAGTTATTAATGTATTGCATAATATATTTAAATTTAAAATAACACGAGATTCGGTTATGTAAGTAGAATACGTTCGAAATGTGCATAATTATGTAAGTGTGCCTGAGCTTTTCTCGTTTGTCATCATGCAGTGGATTTGAAGGAATATTCTTGCTTGGGATGAATATTGCAATAAGAAATCATTGAAATGATAATCGGAAACAAGAAAAAAGGAAGTTTAGATGGCAAAGTGAAAATAAGATCATATTTTGGATGTCAAAACAATTAACGCAATAATTACTCAATTTACAGCCCCATCTTCCCTGAATCAGTAGTTTGTCTGTTTATACAAGCTGTTTTGATGTGGAATATCAGAATATAAGCTTATTTCCCCCTTCATCTTCTGAAGTATCTGTTTTTGGTTGCAGGAGTTATATCAGGAGCCCTTTTGTATATCCGTGATGAATTTGAGGAAGTCGATCAGAGTAGCTTTTTACAGGTGTGCAACTCCGTCCCTTGAGCGTCGTATAAATGTTCTATATGGAGAGAGAATATTGTTCTTGCAACAAAACTCCTGTGCGATCGGTTGCACAGGACCAGTCGCAACTAATACATGTGCCCAAAAACAATGTTAATTTTTGTGCGCGTAATTTAGAAACGTTTGGCAGACGCATGCATACATACGACTGCCTTTTATTTTTTTATTTTTGATTTATTTTTCTTTTTTTATTCTTTACTTTTTAGTGTGACTCTTATATTTTATGGTTGCAGTATATTGTTTTCTTCAATTTCACAAAGGTTACAATTTGGTTCCAGAGATTTGGACTTGTTCACTTTGAAGTTGAACTTATTATTTTCTCTGATGATGCTGTTTAATCAGTAATAAGCTCAGATTCAACTAAAGCAGTTTACTTAATAGTAGTTATTAATAGCTTATATTCCATTGGGCTTGTCAGATCATAGTTTCTTAATTTTTTAAACCAATAAATTTACAGGAAACAATCGTCAGCATGGCTTTGGTTGGTGCCATGATTGGAGCTGCAGTAGGGGGTTGGTGTAGTGATGCTTTTGGGCGTAAGAAAGCTACCCTGTCAGCTGATGTTGTATTCGCACTAGGAGCCATTGTCATGGCTGCAGCTCCAGATCCTTACGTTCTTATTGTTGGACGATTCTTGGTTGGCCTGGGCGTAGGTATAGCGTCAATCACTGCTCCTGTGTATATTGCTGAGGCCGCTCCATCAGAAATTAGGGGTGGCCTAGTGAGCACAAATGTTCTTATGATTACCGGTGGACAGTTTCTCTCTTACCTTGTGAACCTTGCTTTTACTGAGGTCAGATCTATTGCCTTTGTCATTTATCTCCTTCTATGGCCTCTATCTCAATATATGTTTCTTTTTTCTTTATTGTATCATTTTGAGGTACAGTTAAGTTAGGATATGACATTCCCTTGGTATAAATTGGGGAGCACCTCTTGGCTCAAATACGTCCTTAGGGTCACTGTGTGGGCAAGGCTATGGTGAATTTGAGGACTACTGGAAAATTATCCTTTGTATAGTTGGAGTGTACTTTTCTGAGGCTTAGAACATCAGAGAGTGTGTATAGTTGGAGCAGTCACTCGAATTTTCTGAATTTGGAATAGGAATTCTGCTAAGTGCATTTGTGATGTTGCTACTCATAGTTCTGTTCTCTACGTGTTTACCTAAACCATGACAGTTGCATTGCGTGTGACCGAAATTACGACAGCTGCATTATAGTCGACAAGGGTTTTGAAATTTTGTTTTGTTATCGACTATCAGGTTTTCAAGTGATAAACTGCTGTCAGGAATCAGATTACTTATTCTATTTGCTTTGAAAACCGTTCCTTCTGCCTGTACTGTTAAGAATTAGTTTAAACTCTTGACAGGAAGGTCAATATCGATTGGGTGATCCCATGGTGACCTTTGCATCTGTTGATTGTGATAATGAGATTACTTTTTAGTCAGCACTCATCTGCTTTGTTGTTCTGAAAGGTCCCATCTTGCTGATCTGAAGTTTCACCTCCAAGATAGAACTCAGAACCTGCATTTAAGTTTCCTCTATGACTAATTTCAAAGGAAGAGACTGTAGTTTCTCTCCAGTCCATGTTCTATCTGTCGTAATTCATGTTGGTAACTCAATGCTTTCTCTTGTGCAATTGTTAATAACTTTACGAATAAATACGTACCATCTGCAATTTGTGTTTTGACCTCAGTTTGTAAATGTCAATTTCATGTAAAACCTTTTAATGGAGAAATTTGCTGAACTCATTGTAACTTGAAGTATGCACAACTTCATCTAAATAGAGCACCATGTTGTGTATGCTTGGGTGTTAATATATTGGGTTCTGAGCATCCATTCCTACTCTTGTTAGTTTATGTTCGTGCATTATGAAAAACTAAAGTACTTTAGTCATTTGTTTCACCCTTAATCCCAACTAAATGTTTGGAAGAGGAGAAATGGTGATAAGTGTCTGTATTTCTAAATGTTACAGTTGTTATACATTTTGCTCCATGTAAATGACCACAGGCTTTTCTTTCCAATTTAGCTATGCCAATGAGCTTCTCTTCGATTCACACTCCTCATTTTTCAAAAATCAATTGTCATTGATGGGCAGGAAAGTAGTATAAACGAACAATGGGTTCGGGAATAAATAATGTGATGTATTATGAGGATTCCAGTTGAAGCCTACTACTTTTAGAAGCAAAGCACTTCGGTTTTCAATTGCTAAGACATGCTAAACTCTCGGGGGTGGGGGTTGGGGGGGGGGGGGGGGGTGTGGGAAGGGAGTTGTGTGCTAAGACATAACATGTATAAACATGAAGTATGCTTCAAGTGTTCTAAAGTTCTTGATTGACTATAGAAATCTTGGACCCATACCACTGCTTTTTGGTTTATTAAGGGTTGGGGTGGGCGCGTTGGAGGATTGGTATTGGTCTTGAGCCTCTCAAGTGGAACGACTGTTTGTTGCCTCACCAAAAGATTAGGTTAAGAGTCATGATTAATTAAATTTTGGCTGCGCTTTTGTCCGGCTGTGAACGCCTGATAGCTGAGGTAAACTAACTTCTGCAGATCTGTAGCAAACATAGATGCACCCTAACTTGCCGGTAATCCTCACATAAGTTTTCCTTCTTGTTAAATTTCCACTGTAATCTTTTGAGGGCACTCATAAGTCATATCCTGTTGTTCATTACTCGTTCTTGCTCAAATTATCTGTTACTTTGGTGGTGGGTGTTTCAGTAGGTAATAGTGTTTTCTTTCATTGAATACATGGGTGGCAGATGCTATGCTAAGTAACGTTAGCATGTGTGGTAATTGCTGAATTGGTGGAGCTGTTTTATCTTTCTAGAAATTGTTCTATGCTGAGTGGTGTGAAACAAATGTTTTTATCTACTTATATATTTACTTACTTGCGTGTGGATTTTTATCTTGGTAAAATAGGTTCCAGGTACATGGCGGTGGATGCTTGGGGTATCTGGGGTGCCTGCTATTATTCAATTCATTCTGATGCTATTTTTGCCAGAGTCTCCACGCTGGCTTTACATGAAGGTGACGATTCTTTGTTTCTATAGCATTCGTGTTTCTTGAGGTTTATTACACTTAGTTCATTTTACATCTTACTGACATTCTAACAGAAAGATAAAGCTGATGCCATTGTTGTGCTATCAAAAATCTATGATCCGTTTCGTTTGGAAGAGGAGATTGATCAACTTGCTACTGCACTTGAAGAAGAGCACCAACGGGAGATTCAAATTAGTTACTTTGATGTCATCAAAGTAAAAGAGCTAAGACTTGCCTTCTTTGCTGGAGCTGGAATGCAGGTAACAAGATTGCCTTCTTATACTGGTCAACATTGTGTGATTATATCTTTGTCAAGTTCCATTGATATATTCAAAATTTACTGTCGAGGCCAGTTTTTGAATATCTAAAATCTCGGATATTGCAGGCATTCCAGCAGTTCACCGGCATCAACACGGTGATGTATTACAGCCCAACTATAGTCCAAATGGCTGGATTCCACTCCAATCAACTAGCACTCCTCCTATCCCTCATCGTAGCATTCATGAACGCCCTAGGTACAGTCCTCGGAATCTACCTCATCGATCTTTATGGTCGTCGGAAGCTGGCGCTCAGCAGTTTATTTGGAGTAACCGTATCTCTCATCATTCTTGCTGTGGCATTTCTCCTCCAACCGTCTGGTTCTGCAACTGGGGTCTATGGTTGGATCGCGGTTTTAGGTTTGGCTCTTTATATCGCTTGCTTTGCACCGGGGATGGGTCCTGTCCCATGGACCGTGAACTCAGAAATATACCCAGAAGCCTATCGAGGACTCTGTGGAGGCATGTCAGCTACAGTGAACTGGATATCGAATCTCATTGTAGCTCAGACTTTTTTGTCGATAGCGGAGGCTACGGGCACTGGCCCAACATTCTTGCTCCTTGCTGCTATTGCTGTCTTAGCGTTTATATTCGTGGCTGTTTTCGTTCCAGAAACGAAGGGTCTGTCATTTGAGGAAGTGGAGAGGATATGGAAGGAGAGGGCTCGGGGGAGTAGCGATGGAGCTGCTGCTGTATCAGATCAGAGAGAGCCTTTGCTGTAGAGTTGAAGAGAATGTTAGTGAGATAGATTGTGTCTATTTATCATGTTTTTCTAGCAATTGTAATATTAGTAATTTTTTGGGCAAGTTTAATTGTAATTTTGTTGTGCAATGCGTGTAATATATGTATGTTGAATGTAAATGATTGATTTATTCCTCGAATAATACTTTCAAATTCAAAAACGTTGTGCCTGGTCCCTCTAGAAAAAAAAAAAACGTTGTGCCTGAATCCATTATTATTATTGTTGTTGTAGTTGCTGTATTTTTAACAGACCGCTTCTCATTAATCAAATCAAATCAAATCACGCGAAACAAATAAATGGTTTTAGGGTTAAGCAGGCCACGTGCAATTTAAGCGGGTTGCATGCAATTTGGGCGGGATTTTGTACGGGCAAAATTATTTACTTTTTGAGTTGGACTCCGGTGTATAGGTATGTACTGTGGAAATATCCACATGACCCGATCCGACCCGCCCCGCGCGTGGGCTCCATGCGCCAGTTTTTTTTTTAATTTTCAGATTTTTTGTCCCCGTCGGAGCCTTCGGCTCCGCCTTCGCTCCGATTACTAAAATAAGGATAATCGGCGTGCAACATTTTGGATTTTTACGGCTTGCTCCGAGGCCTTCGGCTCCCCTCGCTCGCGTCTTGACCATAGAAGAAGCGGCAAACAAAAATAAATTTTAAAAAAAAACTGGTCAAAGGGGGGTTTGACCGGGTCAAACGGGTCGGGTCAGGGGTGGGTCGGGTCAAATGGGCGGGTATTCTACGGTGGAACAGTTGCACCCAAGTTTTTGTCTTATTTTTTAACATCTATAGTACTTTTATTCCATTCGAGGTGATACATCGATACAGTATTACGATTATTACTATTATTTATAAAAGGTATAAACTACTTCTTCTGTCCCACCGAATACGGCCTGTTTTCCATTTTGGGACGTTCCATTATACTTGACTTGTTTCTTTTAAAGGAAATAATTAGTTCATATACATGGTCCACCATCTCATCTAAACCCCACTAATTTACTCCCACTACATACTCAACCATTCCATTTATAACTTTATTAGCATTATAAAATATTGCATTCACACTACACTAGACACTTTCTTTATACTCAATACCATTTTTCTTAGTTTCTGTGCACATATAAACTAGGCCGTATTAGGCGGGTCAGAAGGAGTATAAGACTAGCCACAATGGTTGCCTCCATGAGTGTCTCAAGACGCCCAATCCATAGAGACGGTCCAGTGCAGCAGCCACCATCCCGAGAACGTCTCGTAACATCGAGACAATCTCGATCCATTTTTTTTAAATAAAAATTAATACGTATATATATTATACTCTTTCCGTCCCGTTTATAATGTAACATTTGTTTTCGACACGAGTATTAAGAAGAACAGTATTAAAAGTAAAGATGGTGATTAATGTAGTAATAAAATGATATAAAATGTTTTTAAAGTAAATAAAGTGTTGTTGATGTGATATAAAGTGGTTTTAAAATGAATAAAGTGATACTAATGTGATATAAATTGATTTTAAAGTGAATAAAGTAGATAAAGTGATTTTCTAATTATTTTCATAAAATAAAATGTTACAAAATGAATGAGACACCCAAAAAAAAAATATGTTACAAAATGAACGGGACAGAAGGAGTAATAGGTAAGAAGATAAAAGATTGACACCGGCCTAGTTGTTAAGGCATCTCTCTTCTCCATGATCCCCTTTTGGAACAAATGTATTATTTCTTTTTTCTTATTCATTTTTCTCCTTTTCTTCATTTTTTTTTCTTTCTTTTTTTCAGTTTTTTTTTCTTTTTTTCAATTTTTTTCTTTTTTGATTTTTCTTCATCTTCCGTTTTTTTTTTCTTTTCTTTTTTACATTTTTTAGTTTTCATTTTTAATATGTTTCTGAATAAAAAAGTAATAGTTTTTCATTTTCGAATTAATACAATTTTTTATTTGCATTTTAATTAATGAAAATTTCTCTTTGAGTTTTCTTCTTCTTCATTTTTTTCAATTCTTTTTTTTTTCATTTTTAATATGTTTCTGAATAAAAAAGTGATAGTTTTTCATTTTCGGATTAATATTGATTTGTATTTTAATTAATAAAAATTTCGAATTTTCTGATTAAAATTAATGCAAAATTAATATTTAAAAACTAATTAGATGGAGACAGCATAGAGACAGTTCTATTGTGGGTGACTGTCTCTATCTCTATCACACCCTATAGAAACACCTCATGGAGACACTACCACTGTGGATAGTCTAAAGTAGTTAAATGTTGGAAATGGTTTAAGTATTAACCATTATTAAGGGTAAATATTGTTAAATAAATATTTATTATTTAATTAAAATATTTATTGAATGTTAATTTACGTCGTGAGTAGATGAACGTAGTATATTTAATATCTCTAAACCGATTTCCGGTGAGTGAGATATTGTATGCTAAAAGTTAGATGTTGAAGTAGTAACTAACATGTTATTAATTATAATAAATGTTAGTTGTCCCACATTGGTTGTATGTGGATAATTTGACTAACATTTAAAGCTATGTCTGTATAGACTTAATAACTTGTTGGGTTGGTGTGTATGGGTGTCCTCGCGCGCGCGTACACACGCGCGCAGCCGCCGCCGCTGTCCGTCCGGACGGGCGGGCTCGGGCCTGGGATTTGGACTTGGACTTGAATCTTGGATCTTGACAATTGGTGGCTCGGGCTCGGGCCTTGGGCTTGGACTTGGATCTTGGCAATTGGTGCTTTGGGATGGTGTTTGGTGCTTTGGGCTGTAATAGCCAAGGCTGTTCAGTTTCTGACCACCTCTTCACGTCCTGAAATCGCCGGCCATTCATGGTTGTGTTAATGAGACGAGCCCCTCCACATGTTCGAGAGGTGCTATATAAGGACGCATGCTTCATTTGCATTCTTCACTCATTCCAAAGCATCTCATCCTCTCTAAACCAAAGCATAACATATCATAGCATTTTTGAGTTCAGTCTTAGTTCCTGTCCAATTCGCCGGAGCTCGGTTCTGTTTGTGCTACTACAGCCGAGACATCAAGATCGTTTTAACCTTTGGGGATGAACCGCCTTACTATGAGTACTACCGGAGCGTATTCTCGTCTTGCGGGCAGAAGTTCTACTTCGGACGATCTGGTTTTCCTAAACTCTGTTCTTCAACTTTCGTTGTAATTCTTACAAGTTCTGTTTGTGTTCAAGATCATCAATAAAAGAAGTACTGTTCATTGTTATATACACGAGCAAGTACCCGATTTCTAACATTAAAGAGATATTGACACGAGTATTATTTATAAGAAGGTATAAACTATAAAGTAGTTACAAGATACTCTCTCTGTTCCGTGAAAGATGAGTCACTTTCCTTTCTGGGATGTCCCATGAAAGATGAGTCCTTTCTGTTTTGGGAAATAATTAATTGCATTCACACGGCTTTTACATTTGCATTCACACTACTTTTACATTCTTTATTATTTTGATGGTCCCGATACGAATTCTGGTGTATGGGGGGGGGGGGGGAATACACCAGATAGAAAATTTAAAACAACTCTCTGAAAATTTCACAACCGAGTAAAAAGACTCAGCTGAATTTACAACCGAGTACGAGAACTCAGTTGAAAGAGTGGTGCTGTGCGGAATGTGGTGGATAAAAACTCGTATAAAATAACTCACGCTTTTATGCAAGGTCGGTCAATAACCAAGTCAGTTGAGAATGTAAAAGTGCAGTTTGAGTGCTGGTTAATCGGTCAGTTGAATATGCAATAAATAACTGAATTGAAAACACAAACACACAAAGATTTACGTGGTTTGGAGAGAACTCCTACGTCTACGGGGAGTTTTGAGTCCACACAACTCAGTCCAAGTTCTTCTGGACAAAAACCACAAAGCTTACGCGAGCTTTGCAACCGTTAAGATAAGTTTACGGGTACTAACAACCTATCTACTCAATTCCGGGAAGAGTAGGGTCCTAACAATCCTTTTGAGAGGATGTGTGAAAGGGTGGGTTTCCAACTAATAGCTCGAACAAGAAGTGAGCTAGGATCTAACACTCTATGAACTCTCAACTAGTGATGTTCTCAAGGTTGGATCGAAAAACACCAAGACAGAATTTAACACTCTAGGAACTCTCAGCTAGTGATGCTCTTAGAGATTGATTGCAGTTTTGCTCGTTTGCGATATGAACTCTCAACTAGTTCGTTCGTCTAACTCTTTGCTCTTGCACTTGTCTGTCTCATCTTGTGAGTCTTGGTGAATGAATGAAGGCCTCTATTTATAGGCGGAGAGAATCAACTAGCCGTTGGAAGAGCCGTTGATCTCTGTTCTTGTGAAAGCGATGGCTTGTCTCTCATCTCTGCAGACTTTCTTGATTTGGCAACTGTGTACTTCTGCTTTCCATCTGAGACAGCCTTGTGTTGGGCCAAATGAGGTAATGACAGAACGTCAAACCTTCACGTGACTTCCTTATTTGAAATTCAAATCTTAACCTTTGACCTCCAACATTTGATAGTCGGTTGAGTCGTTTGATTCTTCATCTGATTGGTCTTCAGCTGATGTTCTGTCTGAGTAGAAACAGTTGAACTCTCAGCTGCTTTGAACTTCATCTTGTTGATCTTATCAGTTCGAGTCCTGCAACCGATGTTCTATCTCTTGAATGCTCAGTTGTCTTTCTGATGTTCTGAATCTTGAACTCTCAGTTGGTTCGAACGCTCAGATGACTTTCTTCCATCTGATATTCTCTTACATCTTCCCCCTTTTTAACTCTCGTCTGATGAACGCTCAATTGTCTTTCTTACAACTGATGTTCTATCCGAGTGAAGCCTTCTTGCCGTCTTCAGCTGGAGACCTGTAAAGATAAAATCTTAACAATGCTCAAACGGCGAGTCTAACTACTAACATTAGGATCTGGTAACATCTAGTCGGTTGAGGTCAGTTGGTTTTGGAATCAATCAAAACTTTAATAAATTTCTCAACATATTTATTCATACTACTTTTACATTATTTATCAATAAAATAATCCACTAAATACATCCACTATTATTTCTTTTTAGTCTCCGTGCCCAAACCAAATGACTCATTTTTGGTGGGACGGAGGGAGTATTTGAAGTGATA
This sequence comes from Schizonepeta tenuifolia, assembly GCA_029490685.1. Taxonomy (NCBI): domain Eukaryota; kingdom Viridiplantae; phylum Streptophyta; class Magnoliopsida; order Lamiales; family Lamiaceae; genus Schizonepeta; species Schizonepeta tenuifolia. The sequence goes on from CM055959.1 coordinate 33,364,802, forward strand.
CGTCTTTTTTGGGCATGAGTATTTTGAATAAATTATAAATAGCTAAAACGTTAAAAAAACGGTAGGATACAAATTTTTTTAAGTTAGTTTTTGTCATTGTTTGATTGGATCCTACTTCAAAACGGACAAACCGTAAAGGACTACATGTCACTTGAAATATGACTAAGAAAGTAATATAATAATATTAATGACTAAATGATAAGATATAAAAAAAAAAAATTGTTAAAATTGAAGGTAAAATTTTTGGTGACAGCTCTACAACTTGACAAATGTATGGATAGTGGCGTAGGTAGAAAAAAAAAATTTGATATGAGCTAATTTCAATTTTCTTCTAAATTTTCAATTATTAATGTAATTCGATTTACTTGCTGGGACTTTTGTTTAAAAATTCACCTAAAATGTTAATATTTTAATATTTTTTAAGAAGAAATTAATAACAAAAAATTATTTGTATGACCCCCCCTTCCTCTTTACTGGCTCCGCCAGTGTGTATGGATACAACAACCTTACGGTAAAGTTGGTTGTAATTAAGAAAAATTATGAAATAATTAAAGAAATTATAGATAATTAGAATAATAAAAAATAATTAAAATTTATTAATACAATTAGGGATTATTCATTATAAATAGAGGTTATTAATTGTCAATTAGATTTATTATTCATTAATATTTACCTAATTAGGATTTATATATGAGTCAACTTTTAAAAATAGTTATTATTGGCATTAAAATTTAAATTTTGGCTCATCCTCTAAAAAAACACAACTTTTGTCTTTTTTTTTGAATTTGGGACATAAATACCGTTAATGAATGGCGCGCGGGTCAGTTTGCGGGTTGCGGGTGGGGCAAGTCGGGTCGCGGGAGGCTATCAGGATTGGTACATTTGGTACGAATTTAGTTTTAAAATGTGCCAAATTTTGTTCAAATATTTGTGGTACATTTGGTACGATTTTAGTTTTATTAGTGTCAATTGTTCCAAGTATAGTACAGTTGGGACAAACGGTCTAATTAGTGCCACTTGTACCAAATTATGGTCGTGGTACAATTGATAAGAATGGAGTCCATTTATACCAAAAGTATCAAGTCGCGACAACAAGCTCGAACACCATCGGAAAAACTCCGACGAACAACGGCAAAGCTTCACTACCACCACCAACAGAGTAGCAATATCAAGGTGACCTCAATAGTGGTGTCAGAAATCAAAACCAACCGACGATGGCGCCGGAAAACGTGAATAACATCTTGTCGACGAAAAAGTCCTAGAAATTAAATTATAGTTAGATTTTTCCCAAAATTCGAGCGATTTGGACGAAATTTGGGATGAATTGATCGAAATTAACTTTTTAAGGTGATGAACAGAACAGAAAAACGATTAAGTCACTAGAAACGGAGCAATTATTTGATGGAAAATTTTCTAATACAACTTGGTACAAACGACTTAGTTTGTACCAAATGTACCAACAGTACCATAATGTTGATACTCGCCTGCGAACCGACCCCCGACCCGCACTGTTGGAAAAATTAGTAAAGATTTTGATTTCTACCAAAACCTGACTGACCCCAACTGAGTAGATAAGCCATCAGTTTGATTAGAGCTAGAATTCACTGTTTGAGCGTAGGGATTTTATCTTTACAGGTTCAAACTAAAGAAGACAGCTCAAGACTGAAAGACAGTTCAAGTTTGAGTTGATCAATTAGATTACCACTCAGTTGACTCCGGGACTGAACCATGTAGTTCATGCATGACAATTAGTTATGTCGAAGTCAAACGTCCATAAGTCGAAGAAAGAAGACTTGGAAGACGAAGGAAGAAGAAGAACTTTAATTCAAATTCAAATATGCTCCAAAGTATAAGACAACCTGTAAATTTCCTTAAATGGACCAACCGCAGAGACATGCAAAAAGCAAGTCTCGTAGTTATCATTTCGGGAAAGTTTGCAGAGGAGTAGGTGAAGTGTCATGCTTTATGGCAGAGGTCAAATGGCTCTTTCCAACGGCTCTTTGATCTCCCTCTCTAAAAATAGAGGTCTTCACTAGTGTGAGAAGACTACTGAAACCACGCGCAAACACTCAAGCATTCAAGTAATCCGAGCATTCTCTTTCGCAAAAGCAAGGAAAATTTTCGGTCTAAGAACATGTAGCAGTCGCGTGTCCTCACCTCCTCATGTTCTTCCTTCTAGCCTCTCAGAATCCTTCTTCTTGATTGAGTCTAGAATTTCCAGTCCTTGCAATTTCTAAGTAGATTCACATTAATAGTTCGAGTATGTAATTCTTAGAAGGAAGCCTCCACTGTAAAGTGTTGTAGGCTTCATTAGATGGAAAACACCCCAACCTCATTCTTTAGGTCCCCTTCGAACCCGCAATCTAAGAATAGGCTTTGCACTTTCCCGTAAAAGTGTTGTAGGTGTTGTTCGTACCTGCAAACGAACTGTCTAGGCTTATTTGGTGCCCGTAAACCAAACCTTAACGTTTGATAAGTACGTGTAAACTTATCTAGTAGATTACTAGCCCGAAAAGTTAGTCGTGGACGTAAGAGTTTATTTCTAAACCACGTTAAAATACTTGTGTCATTTATTTTCAAGTATTTCAGTTTTAGTTTATTTTACTAACTGACTAACTGCATAAACAAGCCTTTACAAAAACTGCACTAAGTGTTTGCGAACTTGACCTTCGCTTTAAAGGAATTTTCAATAAGTAACGAGTCATAAATATCCACCTCATTTTGCACTGAATAACTCTTTCTAAAACCTCAATCAAGACTACATAGTTGATACTTAGTCCAAGAAGTCAACTGTGTACCGAATTGAGTGACAGCTCCAACTGAGTTTTATAGTTGTCGAGCATTACGAACTGAGAAGTTCCTAACTGAAAGAAAGTTTTTAAGAAAAAATTGTACTAATGTATTCCCCTGTCCATACACCAGTTCACTCGTTGTCGGGACCATCACGCACCCTTTCTCATTAAGGATAAATCCGTCCCAAATTGCAAATGTTGGCCAAATTTTGTGTTTAGGAAGAAGGTGAACCAAAATTTGGGTTTTAATCCCCATTATAACTATATGGATATATATTCTCTTTACATATTTTAATTATAAATTGTTAATCTTCACGTAGGATTTTTTGAATACTACAGTACTAAATAAAATTAATTAAATACTCGTTTTATTACAAATAAAAGAAGAATAATAAAAATAAAAAAATAGGTGCACTGTATGGTGCAGTGCGGTGTATCCTAGAAGTTTATGTCCTACTTCTCACTAGCATTTCATAGGGTCTGATTATCACTTAAACGTTACTTGTCATGATTTATTGTTGTTGGCATTGACATGATAATGATTTGACGATCAAACTTAATCATGTGCGATCCCTTAATGGTCTATTTTCAAATGTTAATTACTTCTTGCACTCTAGATTGAATGATAATCTTCATCATTTCCTTGGATTATGTTTTTTTAGAAATCATCGTTTCCTTAGAATTCAAACTTCTAATGGTAAAACAAAATTTTAAGAACTAAGTGTAAAATATTGTTATTTGAAGCTTTCAACTAACCGTGGTAGTTTTTTACTTTTTTTGGGGGGTGTAGAAAATTGAAACTCAACTACAACAAAAAAAAGGAACCACTTCAACAACCCAAATACTATTTCAAGGAATAATTTGATTATTCACTAACATAATGAAAAAGGAAATAACAATGTAAATATTCTCAATTTAAAAAGAAAGAACGATGTAAATATTATATTATGAAGAATGTGAAGGATCTAAAATTCATACGACACTGAAAATGAAGTTAGAGTATTCCCAAGATTCTTATTTCGATTCAATCTAATAAAACATATAGTAATAATAAAATAAAATAAAAATATGAGATGTAGAGCGAGACTGGTAAATAGCAAATAAGAAAAATTAATATTAATTTAAATTTCTAATTTTGTCTTGTTTAGCTTGATTCAAACTCAATTTCTAAATTTTACATTTACAAATTTATAAATTTTTGATATTTAGCTATTGCTTTGTTGAAAGTAAAATTTGTTACTGACTCCGTCCACAATAAGTGTCATTTCATAAATGAAAAGTATCTAATCCACTCACTCCCCACTCACAATAATCACGAATCACATTTTTCATTCACAATATATCAGCCAATTAAATTGCCAAGTGAGCAATGATAATCATGTATATAGATTTTAATAAGTCTAGACCACGGAAAACAATCACATGTATCTTTACATACATACATACATACATATATATATATATATATATATATATATATAAATCTTTTTAATTAAGATGCAAATGAAGACATTACAACATTTAGACTAACGATCAAAGGATAATTTAAACAATTCAAAAGATTAAAATCATTAAGCCGATACCATATATTACAACATTACACATCAAAACTAATACTAGCATTCATGCTATCAAACTCATCGAATATATGAACTGCAAAATTGACCGATATGGAAAGAAAAGGCATTGGGCGGTTTTTATAAAACATAAGCTATGCTCATATTGTGTCAATTATTAAATTGACTTATTTGATTCTTGCTTCGATGTTGATAACTTGATATATAGGCGATACAATAAAAAATCTTGAGGTCAATGATCTTGATGTGGTAACATTTCTCATATTAAAATTGTGTTTTTTATTGGACAAAGAAGATGAAACGTGTGAGCCTTTTGTTTGAAGATTGATGGATTACATAGACACAAAAACAATAAAATTAAGAAATAAATTAATTTGTTGCCATCAATTTTAAATATAGGGAAAACCTCATTTTATGTCTCTACGTTTGAAGTTTTTACAATAACGTCCCAATGTTTTAATTTGTACGAATTATGTTTCCACATTTTAATTTTTTTACAATAGCATCCTAACGTTTCAATTTTTACAATTTTTTATAATTGGGTCCCAACGTTTTAATTTATTTTATAATTATGTCCTAAACATTGATTTCCCGCAATTTTTACTAGCTAGCTCACTGGAGGCTCCATGTCATTGGCAGATTTATTTTCAAATTATAAAAATTTATTGATTTCACTTGAAATATTATCATCTGTTGACAAATTCAAGCAAAGTATATGCTTTTACATTTAAAATTTTTCTCTTAATCGGTGGTGAGTTCAATTGGTCTTGATATGTTTTATTGGTGGTTATATTCTCTCGTTTTTCGCCCTTTTTTGGTAAATAAATAGTTCATTAAATGTCAAAGATAGTGCGATACAACGAGATTCATAAATTGATGGCACCGGGATCCTTAAAGGGATACCTATACCATCAATAAAGACATGAAAATAAAACAAGGAAGAACTGAAATTACAAATGATGAAGGTATGAGCCTTATGATGCGGGTGGGCTCAGCCGTCCATCGCATGCACTTGAATGATTGGGTCTTGGAGTGGGATTGTGAGGCTCTCCAGGCGGTATCAAGGTGCTGCAAGGATTGGGTCTTGGTCGTGGAGCGTGTCTTGCATCATTCGGCACATGTTCTCCGGCAGTCCTTGGCCAAGGCTTACAGCTGGTGCCATCCTGGTCGAGAAAATGAGTAGCTTCGCACCATGAATGGTGCCCCTGTCGAGTTTTGGGCGGGAGGGGGGGGGGGGGTTCAGAAAAACTTGTCGCCTCACAACCTTTTTTATGCAGCCCAAAGTTCATCGTTCGTGCAAGATCCGGTACATGATCCTATTGGGCCAGTTACAAGAGCACGAGCCAAGAAGTTCAAGGAGAGCTTGATGGGTTTAATCCAAGAAGTCTGGAATCAAGAGTTGATGAAGAAGCCCATGGGAGATGGAAGACTTGGCGAGTTGAACGGCTCGTGTTTGGTTAATCTCATTATGTGCGAGTAGGCCCAAATTTGAAGACTTTATTTATTTTAAAAGACCTTGTTTATTTATTTTCGTTTTGTTTATAACTCCATTAGTTTTTGGGCTTTGTTGGTCGATTAGTTAGTTGGCCTTTTACTTATTAGTTGTTTCCTTTCTAGACTAGGGTTAGAATTTCGCCTATATATAGGCTATGTGTTGGATGCCGTTTTTCATTCTATGATCAATATAATTCGTGAGTTTTAGTTCTCTCTTGAGAGTTTCGAGTTCTTCTTGGTTTTTCCAAGATGAGTTCATTTATCGACGTATCAGCGAGGCCACCATCCCTCGTTTGTATGTCATTCATCGTCCCCGAGTTGCTGTGTCAACAACACGTTGGGTTTTAGGGAATTTCTTTCACCTAATTCATTTCGTGCGTAAGATATAGAGGTTTTGGGATATTTCAATCCAACTGTTTCGATCAAGTCTTCCGTTTGCGTTCGAGGTTCATATCATTTTGGCATCAGGAGCCATGTTCGTATCCAGGTTCTTCGTTTTCTGTCTTTGTGTCAAGGGTAGAGTTTTTAGGCTTCGTCTTTTGTTCAGTGTTGTCTTGTCTTTCTGTTCAGTTTCATCACGTCTTTTCTGTTTAGTTATGTTTTGTCTTTCTGTCCAGTTTTGTTTTGTCTTTTTGTGTAAAAAAAAAAAGTTTCGTTAATTCCGTTCTGTGTACCGTGTCCAGATTCCAGTCTGCTATATATCCTTCCATATCTTACAACATATCTTTCCATATCTTGCATATATCCTTCCACATCTTATATATCTTTTCATACCTGTCATATAATCTTTCCATATCTTCTACACACTTACCATATATACGCCCATATATTCCATATCTTACGACATCTACCATAATTACTCCAAATTTCCACCCGACCCTTCTAAGTACTCTAATATACGCCCTAAAAGACCTTAATATATATCGTACACGCCTTACACTACAAAAATTTAGTTTCACCTAAAAGTGGTCGCCAAAGGCGCATACTTTAGAATTTCGTTTCGTTCTTGACAATTGACATTTTTGGAATCTACGTTCCGAGAGGGTACAACAAAAAAAAAGTATAAAAATTTCTGAAATTCGTTGTGGGCAATTTTTTCCCTTTGAGTCCTTAGGTTGTGTAGAGTCGTTTGGGGCAGATTCTGCGTGCACTTTTTCCGATTTTTTAGTTGAATCTCGTAGTGTTTTTCAAGTACCTTAGGTCGTGTAAAGTCGTTTGGAGCAGTTTCGGTGCAACACGTTTTTAGGTTTTCAATTTTTGTTTCTTGTAGTGGACGTTCTGTTGGTTATTTCGTTGTGTTTGTTGGTGTTGAACTCAAGTGATAGATTGAGAGAATTCAGTTCCTTGAGAGAGAATCTGAGTGGAAAAAGGCAGGAGAGAGTGAGATTATTGGAGTTAAAAAAAGCCACAATTGAGTGATACACGAGTGCTGAGTGATTCCTTATTGAGTGATACACGAGTGCTTGTGAGGTTATGAGGTTTCTGTTTTTACTAACCGTTTTCTGTGTTAATATGTCAAAAGATGATAAGCAGGTTGCAGACAAAGAGGATCAGCCTACCGTTGATCCAAAGAGCAAGTTTTTGATGGATGCAATTAAATCAGAGTTGGGAAAGATGTTGAGATCAGAAATGGAGGTGGTGCATGATAGGATATACCAGATCGAGCAGTCTCAGTCTAGAGAGACCAATTCCAATCGTGGCCGAGGCGGTAGAGGAGGACGTGGTGGTAGAGGAGGCCGTGCTGATTA